>OX123192.2:22354582-23554582 GCA_944739405.2 Euclidia mi | reverse complement strand
TATTTAATATCATTAGATGAAATCCTTATCTATTTTCCATACATAAGTTGATCCATAGGAATTATATTTAACCATGCATTGTTAGATCCACGAGTGAAATTATAGCAGCCATGGAGTTATTTGCTAGCATTATGTTGTTGATTTACGTATTACTTAACTCTGATTATATACTGCATCTTACGTACTTATTTGAATCCAGTAAACTTATATAAAAACAAATCAATGTGATGTGGCTCCACATTATTCTTTACATGCCATATATTTATACTTATTTAAATCCAGTCATATTACTACCAGCTAAGCAACCGATCAATACTATGTAGCTCCCGGATTAAGTTCATTAATTGCATGATTATTAGTAGTATGGTAAACTATTTTCTATTTAAAACTATTATTACAATCGTACTCTAAATTATATGCCACATTCTGTTTACCTAATTGGCTCCAGTAATAGGTCATACAATACATTTGCTCATGAGGACTACGCAGCTCTAGAACGATATGAATGAAGTATTCATTTTTATAATACAAGGGTGGCAAAAGCGCCCGCCTGATAGTAAGCAGCTAATCATAGCCATGTAATACTAATAATACCAACTAGACATTATAAGCGAGATGTTTTATCTACTGCTGTCCTACTACCAACACCACCATGAGGAGAGGCTTAAGTCCTGTAGTGGACTGCAAAAGGCATCATCAATTTATTGTGACCACCTGCCTACACTATCAGATCAACATTTAGACACCAAAGAAGTTTATATACAATAGCGGGCATTGTAATAATAATAAAGCACCTACTACCAATCATCATTCTCAGAACGTTATGCCGGTAATATGGTAGTTTTGGTTAACTACTATTACCGTTTTCTACGAAAAAAACCATTTCTTTCAAAATTACCAAATCAAACATTTCTACAATTTGTGTCATATCTAAAATTTCTACCAAATGTACAATTATCTCAAACCAACCATTTGTGCGATAACAACTATTGCTACCAAAACTACAATTTCTACCAAAACTACCATTTCCACCAAAAATACTATTCGTACAAAAACAACCATATCTTCCAAAACTACAATTTATTTCAAAGTAACCATTTTCTACCACAGATTCTGCCAATTTTTCTACCAAAGCTACAAGTTCTGCCAGTCTCAATTTTCTACCAAATACTTAATTCCTATCACTTTTGAATGATATTATTAGTACTTTATATATATTATTCAATAGAACTTATGACGTACAAATTTTATTAATGTTGAATAAGTCAGACTTATGTAATAGCACTATAGTATTTAAGATTATATTTAATGTAAAAAGAACATTTTTACGCCGGTGACGGCAAAATACTATGGATTTAAAAACAGTAAACAACTTTGTAAACAGTATTCCAAACAAATAAACTATTATTTTCTATTCTGTAAATGTTTCACATTAATAAAAAAAGATGTCCAAAGGAATTCCATCGTGGGTATTGTGTTTCGAAAGAAATTTCAGAAACATTTTCATAATACATGCTTAGACTTGACAAAATATTAGCCTTTTCACAGAGCGACTTCCGTCTGACCTCTACAACCCGAAGGCGTAGGCATATTTTATGGTTTAGACCAGATAGTTGAGGGCACTGATTACCCTAACGACTGTCAAAGATGATAACCGTCACCGATGGTTTTACGTGCTTTACGAGGAACGAAGGGATGTGATCTTTTGTGGCTGGTCACCCTATGTCCAGCAGTGGACGTCGTTTGGCTGGTATGATGATGATATTTCATATCAGCCAAGCGACCCAAATTCATATAAGTACGCAGATATGGCGTGGGTACATACGTAATGGAGCCACATAATATTCATATCATATTTACAGCGGATTAATATAGTATGCTTTCGGATTTGACAATGCATGGACGTAATGAATATAAATTCACTGGATCATCCTATGTATGAAAAACTAAAATTTAAATAATTGTAATGTGAAACCATTAAGTATTGATTGACGGGTATATATATGTATTAAAGGAACCAAATAAATATACAGATTATGGTATACAATTTTATTTATTATTTATTTATTTATAGACTCAAGCCTGTATCCCCGAAGGGGTAGGCAGAGGTGTGATATAACAAGCACATTTTGCCATGAATTTTTAGGTCCCACGTAATAATGAGCCTATTGCCGTACCGGGCACATTACTAGACTCCGAGCTGCTACTGAGAATTTCCTAACGGAAAAACCCAATAACACTTTGCCCGACCCGGGAATCGAACCCGAGACCTCCCAATCCCACGCGCACATTTATGCCGAGAGACCAACGAGGCAGGTATACAATTATGCGTTAAATAGTAAGCTAAAATATTCAAACAAAAATACTCAAGTAATATAATCCTGGAGCCACATAATATTGACCAGCAGGTGTATATTATAAATTTTTGGATTCAAATAAGTACGGACATGTGGCGTATATAGTGAGCGGCCCGTGGCAAAGTGGCGACCGCTGGAATCTATCGATTCGCAAGGTTAAACGCGTTCGTCACCGTCTGGTTTATAGATGGGTGACCAGCCACAAAAAGTCACACCCTCCGTGCCCTAAATTGGTAATACATGTTATAGAAAGAAAACAGTCGCTCTGTGGAAAACTAATATTCAGTCAAATCTGGTTAGACTAGAAAACGAAGCCTGGGCTCCAAGGCTAAGGCCTGGATGCAACCGGGATAACGCTCGGAGGATGATTATGATGACCCATCTATAAACCAGACGGTAATGTACCTAACTACCTACCTACTACAAATATTTAACCAAAAACTCCGAAGTAATAAAAAAACTGCTGGAAAATGGACATAGAAACCAAGTTAATGTAAGAAATTCGCAAGTTATGAGAATTGATAAGAAATACAGAATAATAATACATAAAAGTGGCCAAGAACCAATGACTGCCCTCCGTGAGGAATACTCCGCTGCGATTGGCCCATTTGAATCGGATCAAGTAAATCTAAAATATCTAAAGTGTGGATTTGTATAAAAATGGCGTAATTATTATTAGCAACGACGTTGGCGTTAGTTGATCCGAAGGGAACCACATGAGACTTGGGCGCTCGCAATGGATCATGAAATCATGGCCGGATCAACAAGTGAAAACGGATCAAACAAAAACTACTTATATGGCACGCTTGATCAACATTGTGTTGAAGGGGATATATATATATATATATATATATATATATATATATATATATATATATTATATTATCACTATGCTTTTGGGTGGCAGAGTTCAGACGGCAGTCGCTTGGTGGAAAAGTTGATATTCGTCATAGCTTTTCAGACCAGTAAGCGGCCCTCGGGCTCCAAGACGTGTAAGTCTTGGATGCAACTGGGATAACGCTAGAGCGATGATGATGATAATGATCAATATTTTATTGTTTATAAAATCTTGGTCTCACGTGCCCATGACAGTAGGACTTGTCCAATCTTTGATGATAATAAAAATATCAGTTCTTTGTATGTCAACTGTGAGCAATCTCTAAAATCTGGATTGTTTCCATCTAATGGCGTGAATGATCACTCGGTAGGCGCATGCATGCACAGACCGACAGACCCGATTTGTAGCTATTTTTAACAGAACCACAATTTATATTACTTAAATATAGTATGAGATTTTTGCTTTTTTTATAAATATACTAGAGGACGCCAGCAGCTACGCCTGCATTTTTTTTTATTTACCCGTTTTGGCCGATCCCGTGGGAATTTCGAGAAATCCCTTCTTAGTGCACCCCTACGGTCCCCAAGGAACATACATGCCAAATTTCAGCTTCCTGCGCCCAATAGTTTCGGCTGTAGCGTGTCTGTCAGTCAGTCAGTAACGCAAGGATTTTATATATTAAGATTTCTAGCTCAAACTTTGTTCTCCCATGGATTCAAAAAAAAATTATCGTATGTACTGGTAAGAGCATGCATGCTCTTTCGTTTTATACCAAGTTTGTCAATGTCCGTGACCGGGTCGGAATACGCCCAATGTAAAGGACATTTACATACGTATATACGTACATATGGTGGACCACAAATTACTTTGAATATTAGTCATAAAAATGAACAAATTCAGGAAACCAAAGAAACTACATTCCTAGGTATTGTCATGGATAACAACCTATAATACTGGAAATTACACGTCGACAAAGTTTGCAATGAATTAAACAGATTTGTATACGTTCTATACAAATTGCGTAAGACCTCGACTGAAAACACCGTACTTATGGCATACCACGGCTATGTATCCTCTATTTTAGCTTACGGTCTCATCATCTGGGCAAATTCAACTGATATACAAAGAGCATTCTTAGCACAAAAGAAATGCATCAGAGCCATTGCTGGTATAGCACCCTGGGAGTCGTGTAAACCTTTGTTTAAAAAATATAGAATTTTAACGTTAACAGGTATGTTCATCCTCGAGACAGCTAAGTTTGTAAAACAAAACCCTAATCTGTTCAAGAAAGCAAAAGACCAATATGCTCGTAATACCAGGAATCCAGACAGAATAGTGTTACCTAAAGTTCCTAGAACAACACTGTATCTAAAAAAATTTACTGCAATTTGTGGGCGTATCTATAATGTCTTACCTGAAGATATAAAAAATATACCATTTCACATCTTCTGTAAAAAACTTAAAACATTGCTAATAGAAAGATCATTTAATTCATTACCAGAATTGTTCAAATGATGTAATCAATACAACCTAACAGTTTCACTCCTATATATATAATATTATTGTTATTTCTATAGTTATTTTGCATGTCTTAAATGTCAAAATGTCTAAGGACTCAAATTTGAATTGTATTCCATCTATATATACTGACATTTTACGCAAATAAAAAAAAAACAAAATTTCATTTCATTTCATTTAGTGCAATCACCGCATAACACTCTCTAATAGCTAAACTAAAATAAAAATCCCGCTATCTATCGATACGAGGCATATGATTAAAATTACATTTGGTGACAATTGAAGCACCCTTCGCCGGTGTGTCAATTGCGTGACAATTCGATGACGGAGTGGCGTGATTGTCGATCAGTAAGCGGAAATCATGCATTGTTTTGTTCTGATCATCAAATTCTATGTGGCAGATTGAAAATGGCATGCATATTATTGTGGTTTGTTTTGTTTGGGACTTTTGGCTGTAGTGCTATTTTAAATCGCTGTCCCTTTAGTTTGCGGAGTTCAGACGACGGTTACTCTGTGGCAATGCTGATATACCGTCATAACTTGTTAGACTAGTAAGCGGACAACGGGCGTGTAAGTCTTGGTTGCAACTGGAAAAACGCTAGGAGGATGATGCAATTTTGGATTATCATTGTAGTTGTAACCCGGTTGCTTTCTCGATCATCATCATTAATGTAGGTTTATCCTTTTGCTTTCTCGACTTTCGCTTTGGAGATACCTACAAGTCCGCTTTCTAGTTCTACCAAATAAGGCAGAATATTAGTTTTACATATTTTTTATTTGTTTTATAGACGCACGCCTGTATCGCCGACGGGGTAGGCAGATGCGTAATATTACACCCACATTTCGCCATGAATTTTCAGGTCCCACGTAATGAAGGGCGAGCCTATTGCCGTTACCGGGCACATCACCAGACTCCGTGCTGCTACTGAGAATTCGGAAAAACCCAGTAACACTTTTGCCCGACCCGGGAATCGAACCTAACCGAACGAAACCTCCGATCAGCAGTCGCATACGCTATCCACTGGACCAAGGAGGCAGTCAACCAATGACTGCCGTTTGACCTCCGCAACTCAAAGGGATAGCGATGATGAAGATCAATGTCGGTATTATCAACATCTCTATATATCCATAACAACTGTCATAGAATACTGTTTTAAGAATATTTGGTGCATTATTCAATTCAAATCTGAAGTTTGGCATTGATGTCAATGTTCTCAAGAGCTTGCAATTATGTAATTGCAAGCTCTTGAGAACTAAAGATAATAATTATAATATAAGACTTTAGAGACTGAATCGTTTAATTATGGCAAGCATATACTTATTAGACTTGTGTCTTTTGATTTGTTAACTTTGGTACAATAATTACAAGTAATTTGCTTTAGACAGAGAATATTTGTAGACAAGATCCCATTGCGGACTTAATTAGACATGTGACACCTCGTCTAAAATTGTATTAGAAAGCAGCTGGAATAAACCTTTGTTTAAACTCTCATTTGGACCCACTGTACTTAAAGGTTACTTTTTATCATTTTATTTTTTATAAAAGGTCTAATATGACATTTTGACATAAATTATTAGAGCCTGCACAGCTATAACTGTTTGCTTATGACACAAACGCGTAAAATTTAATGAAACATAGTGTAAATATAGTGAGTATTTAACTAAATATATTAATCTATTCAAAACACAAAACTTTTGGTTGCACAATGTATGAGAAAAAGAAATCTAATCCACGTATATATGATAAATGTTTGTTAATCTTACTCACGTAGCATACATACATACATACATAGTCTCACGCCTATATCCCCGAAGAGGTAGACAGAGGTATATCGCTAAACCCACTTTTCGCCAGCTTTATTATAGTCCCTCGAAATAGGGGGCGAGCCTATTGCCTTACCGGGCACATTACCAGACTTCGTGCTGCTACTGAGAATTTCCTAACGGAAAACCCAATAATACTTTGCCGAACGAATCTGGGTCCCGGGACCTCCCTATCCCCCGCGCGCATTAATGCCGCGAGACCAAAGAGGCAGTCTACTCACACGTAGCACGGAGCGATATTATGGTTTGATTTTTGTGTGAGTAGGCTGCAGAAGGAAAGGACTGTCTATCGAAATATCCGTCTCATACGCGGGCGGCCGCAAGCAAAGTCTTGTGAACTTATACGTCATACATCATACGTAATACACAAAATCAATACATATGCACTTATTGAATACCTTCTATTACAAATGAATTTACCTACCCCCGTTACTTAAAATAATAGTTGATTAACTTTTACCAAATAAATCATCAGATAAATGGAGTTAGATATAGAAATATCGCCTAATAATTCTCATTAATGGCATAGAAATTGCTGCGTAGGTATTCGGAAAAATGTTGCCGATGGTTGTTTCCTTCGGAATCGTGCCTTGAGTTTTGTAGAGTTCAAACTATTGTAGGTATGTAGTACAGATATTTCGTAGAATCGTAGCTGATTCGTAGCATTCTGAAGTGCTACGGGGTGGTATACTACGTAACGTAGGCGATTGGGTTGAAGAAATTATAAATTACTTACTTACGTAGGTATATGATGATGTCCTCCTCGACGTGTCCGTCGACGGCGACCCCATGGTTCATCTTCTTTGATGTGCTCGGATGTGACTTGCAAAACCAAACTTGTTCTGAAATGTGCGGTCACAGACAGCGCAGTAAAGCTGTCCGCTTTCATTGCGAGTGTAGTTATATGTTGGCCTCGGCTGGGTTTTACGTAGATGGCGTTTAGCGTCAAGATGTTGGAGACGCGACAGTTTAAATGCATCAACACCTTTTCTTATCTGTCGTCGCCACTCAAGCCGGTTAGCAGTGAGCCCTTCCCAATGTTGTATCGGTATGCTGCAGTTTTTAAGATGTCTTTTGAGGACATCTTTATAACGCAAATATTGCCCTCCAGTTTTGCGCTTTCCATATGAAAACTGAGCGTAGAGCGTTGTTTTTGGCAGCCTGTCATCCTTCATACGCACTACATGTCCACACCATCGTAGTTGGGTTTTGATTAACAGAGATTCTATCCCTGTCATGTTTGACCGCTTCAAAACTTCAGAATTTGGAACACGATCTGTCCATCTTATGCGCAGAATTGCCCTAAGGCATTTCATATGAAAACCGTCCAGGCGTTTGATGTCTTTCATGTATAGTATCCATGTCTCGGAGGCGTAAAGCAAGATGGGTAGAATAACGGCCCTATAGACAGCTAGCTTGGTGTGCAGCTGAAGATCGTGTGATTTCCAAACTCTGTTATTCAGGTTTCCAAAGGCAGAAGCAGCTCTAGCAATGCGCGTAGCTATCTCCGTATCCAGTCGGTTATCATTGCGGATCATACACCCCAAGTAACGAAAAGATGATACCTCCTCTAATTGTTTACCGCCTAAGATATGCGGAGCATCGCTCGCAGGTGTGCCTCTAGATGGTGGTTTTAGTAGTTGGGTTTTCGTCACGCTTATCACTAGGCCAAATCTTCGACAGGAGATATCTAGCTGATCTAAATAGTGCTGCAAGTTTTCCATTGAGTCTGCCATAAGACAGACATCATCAGACGTAGGTATATGACATGTACCTATTTAGTGAATGTTTTTTTATGCTGACACGGCGAACTTCGTACCGTCTAACAGTCGTTTCTTTGATTATTTTTTTCCTGTGGACTAAATTGTGATTCTCATGTCTCCTTGAACATACACAAAAAAAACATCAAAATCGGTCCAGTGGTTTAGGAGGAGTTCAGTGACATACACGCGCACAAGAAATATTATTTTTGTATTTCTTTATTGTGTACGCGTATAAGCTGTTTTTATTTTATTTTTAATTATGTATGCATCGTTCGTGACATTAGCCGCGATACTGCGGCTAATGTCACGAACGATGCAACGCTGAATGTCTGCCTCATTGTCACATCGGCGGCGTACATTTATTTTTTTGAATGTGGGTATGGCTGAAAATATTCGTGGGTGATATATTAAATGACATTTGTATCTACTATCTACCTACCTACTGTATTTATATGTACTTATCTGTTTATAATTTATGTACCTACCTAATTGTACGTTATTATGATGTGAGAATAAACGAATTACTTACTTAAATATATAGGTATAAATAAAGACATTCATTTAAAATAATAAAATCAGTTTCATCCAGTCAGGTTGTTCTTTGTGTCCGTTGATTAAATAATTTTTGAATAGCCTGCGCCTCGGTGATCTTACTTAACATGGGTTGTTCATTAAGTATCATTGTTAATGAAATTAATTTGCAAATAATTAATAATTATAAAAGAACACAGGAAACATTTTATGTTCGATGTTTTTGTGAATTTCTTAGTTGTCAGTTGTGTACACAATCATAGGTGCGAGGTACTCCCCCCCCGCGGGATCTCCACCTTGTCGTGGTGGGGGGGCTCAGTAACCGTGGCTTGGAACCCCGCGGTGAAGCTAAGAGGGATCCAGGAGGGGACACTCCGCGTGGGCTTGACGGGGCCTGCACAGGATGCGTCCAACGGTGCGGGTGCGGGGGACAGTTCCGTCTGTCCCTCGCAGTCGGGTGCGGTCGCGGGAGGAGGGGCGTGTCGGTGTTGCGTTGCCGCGCGCCCTATCTCCCGCGACCAAATGGGGGCGCACCATTCGATGCGTCGCGGTGGGGCCGCAGAGGAAGAGGAGATGCGGTGTTGCGTTGCCGTCCTACCTATCCTCTGCGGCCGCTGAGTGTTTTGGCGGCGGAGCCCAACACCTTAATCCGCCGCCAAGGGGGTTTTGTGCGGGGCCCGCCTGACCATCTGGCGGGCCAATACCCGTCGGGGGGTAGCGATGAATGCTTATGCGAATCCCTACCCTCCGACACACGGGTACATGAGGAACACGGGTTGGTTTTTAGTCAGTAAGAGTCTGACAGTCCCCTTCGTCCTTCCCCCGGGGCGGAGGGACTCCATGAGGATTTTCCAACCCGAAACCAAAAAAAAAAAAGGGTGCGAGGTACTCGTATATATGTGATATTATGTGACATCATCATCATCAGCCGTGTAGCTATATAAACTATCCCATTGCTGTGCACGGTCTACTAACGACTTGGGAAGGCCATAGTCAACCACACTGACCATTTGGTCAGTGTGGTTGACTAGCATTTGCTAGTCAGAAGACTTCACAGTCATGTCTTTCAAGAACATTATAACGAACTCTGAGACTCAGAACTCACTAGTTTCTTATTCCTTCACCCTTCAGCAAGCAATAATCTGTTAACCAAAACACATTTTACCTGACCTTGGTGTCGAAGCCGAGATCCCCATTAGCAGTAAACAGAAACGCAAACTAAAGCCACCAGACCAACATGGTACCCCACAAAAACCAATCACATTTCACTAATGGACAAACCTATAAATCTGGAAGTAATAAAATCTTATCGCATTGTATTTATTTTGCGTACATTTTTCATATGCCGTGTAAAACAGGGTAGTAGGAAAACAGTTCAGCGTCCGCATAACCCACCCTTTGTATGAGAGTATGCTATAAATTAAAGGCGACTTGATGCCGAGTAGTCGTGTGGGTACTGTGGCCAATAGTTTGGTTAGTATGGGACAGTCCTGAATGCAGGTAGACGTAGAAACTGTTTTCAAAGTAGTTCTATAAAGAAGATTCGGTATTCTGTTAAATGCGTATTTCACTAAAGTTTAATATTAAAAGCTATCTCTTTGATACCTGTCTTTGATACAGTATTGAACCATGATACAATGGTTCCCACTGGTTTTCTTCTTTTTAGGGAACCGTAGCCAAAAAAGTCAAAAAACGGAACCCATATAGATTCACCATGTCTGTCTGTAAATTCGTATGTCACAGGCATTTTTTTGATCATTCAAGTTTACATTGCCTGAGAGTACCGGCTTTCATGTAAACATAATATATTTTAATAACACTCACACAAAAAATGTTAGTCACAAATCTCAAAAAACCTCCTTCCTACTTTATGCTTTCATAGATTGTTCAAACATGAACATGACATTCTTGGCAATCCAACACACATCCAACTTATCACCGAGGAAGATGCGTGATATTTTAAGATCATGTAATTTATCACGTACGGCGGTCGGCTCAGACATGCTGCATCGGCACAATACACCGACGGCACACAACTAAATACGTGTATATGTGTACATAGAATAAGTTTAGTATATAAGATTATAGTTTTAAGAAATAAACCAGTCATTAGCTCACTCCCGGCTTTGACTCATACCCTACCCCTCACCTCTCACTGCGGCCAAGACACCCTTAGCCGTCACCATGATCGGTCTTGTGAGTCTGCTCGACCGGCAGTGAGAAAACCTACTTCACTACACCCTAATCCTACCCACTTTCCGTCTGTCGCCTTAGGTCTCCCGGCGACAGATATCCCGGCCTAGGGATCCCAGGGATTGCTAGGGAACTAGGGATTAGGGTTGTATACGCGACAGTCTGTGTGACCACAGTGTACACGGCCTCGCTATACACTATACCTAACAGGGCTAGGGTAGACTAGGGAGTTAGGTTAGAGTTAGATCTAAAATAGGGATAGGTATATCATAAGATAGGTTAGGCTAGATATAGGAACCAGTAGGCTTAAATTAGGATAAGTCTAGGTTTAGGTACGTGCAAGCTTAGGGCTATACTTAAGAGCTATCGAAGGTTAGGCCCTAACTTGTACATTGGTCCTTCGAGCAAAAGCGATATAACATCTCTGGAACTCCTGTTCCCGTAGGCTGTCTAGTTGACTGACTGACACTTATTATATTGCGGGCTAGTGTTCCCCAATCGCACTAGTCTCGTGGTATAGTAAGAGACTAACGAACTTGATTGCGTCGGGCGGTAGCGAATCAGGTATCGGTCTCCCACAAGCGGGTCGCCCCGGTACTCGAGAAGTCGCACTTACCGTTTCGAGGACGAGATTGCAACCAAGTTTAGGGAAAGACATATCGAGGGGTGAAAGGCTATTTGTTTGAAGCGACATTTTGGCCGATATTGAGTTATATATATATTTAGAATCAGCGAATTTTTCTCCATCGATTGGGCCGGGTTTCATTCAAATCGGTGCACTTTTTTGGCGCTTAAAACAACCTACTTTTTGGGTTCAACGCCGCGAGACAATGTATGATCCGACATCTGATTCTCCAATTTTTTTTAAGACTTCAGTTAAGCTATACACAAAAATAGAGAATCGGAACATGAACTATTATTCTCTTACTAAAATTGCAGTAGAATGGCAGATAATGCGTTTTTCGTTATCCCTAACCTTTGATGATATGTCCCTTCATACATTTTGCGTGGACTAGTAACATAATTCAATGTAACTTCAACTAATTTGCCGTCAGCCAAATTCAATAAAGCATGTCGGTTCAAGCATTTTCGCTGCAACTGTTTTTCACTTTGTTTAGAGCTTCAAACAATATTTCTTTTCTTGAAACTAACTGGATTAGTCGCTTGAACAGTTTGTTAGTATCTATATGTTTTAAATATGACACTTAAGATAAACATAATACACAAGTGTTTGGATTAGAAATATTTTTTCCCGTATCATAATATAAACAGATTGTCTTTTAAACCATCCGATATTAGAACGACAGTAACAATTTATGTCATTTCAAACAAATAAATCTGTATATTTTTCGTACGCCGTGGCAATATAAATTAGTGACCGAAAGTTTCGGTTTCGGCCAGTTTCGGCCATAAAATCTAGTTTCCGCTTTAGTTTCGGTTTCGAAACTTTCGGCTGCGCCGAAACTCCTGTACTACTCGACCAAGCCAACAAGACGAATGTCAACGTGATAAAATTCAACATAATTCAACAATTATAATCCAGAAATAATTTATCGTAACGTGCGAACGCGGCGTGTGAACGGACATTGCGCCTGCAATCGGTACTAGGAATTTCTGGATTATAATTGTTGAATTTTGCCTCGTTGACATTCGTCTAGTTGGCTTGGTCGACTAGTATTCTTAAATTTTCGTGCGTCGTTCGGAAAATGTCGTCGATAACTGGTGCTTGCCCACTCGCGCCGCCAGCTTAGTGCGCCGTCGACTATCGTTAACGGATTAAGTTTAGGTTATATTTTGAATTACTTCTAGTTACTTCTGTTACAAATGTTATTTTTAATTTCATTTTAATAACAATCTTATATCCATATAAGTAACATGATTGGAATAAAAAGTTACCTACGGGTTTTATTTTTGAGTATGAAATAAAAATGGTATTTTCGATTTTAATTTTACTTGGATTTAAGTGTCAATATGCAATTGTCATTACTCGTTGGGCTACATTCTTTTATCGTATTTTAAATGTGTTTACTTCCCAAACTTTTAAGTAGGAGCTATGACTGATTTTGACTTGACTTAAGATCCTATGTACCCTAGATGGGGCAGAGGGCATCCCCAGTGCCATCCCGTTCAATCTTAAGCTTCTAGCTTCGTTTCGCTCCAGGTCTTGCCTATGTTTGTCGCCTCTGCGATGATGGTCCGTCGCCAGGTCTGTTTAAGGCGACCACGTTTTCGCTTTCCTTGGGGATTTCAGTCTAGGGCTTGCCTTGGTATATGTTCAGGATCCCTTCGGAGCGTGTGGCCGATCCAGTTTCACTTGCGGCGTTTGATTTGAAGTCGACCGAAGTCTCACCGCAGCGTTCCCACAGCTCTAAGTTAGACATTTTCTCGGGCCAGTAAACACCGAAAATATGTCGAAGGCAGCGGTTGACGCCAACCTGAATACGACGCAAGATTTCTTTTGTGACCTTCCACGTCTCCCATCCATACAGCAATACGATCTTAACGTTAGACCGGAACATCTTGATCTTAACTCTCCTATTCAATTGCCACGATTACCATACAGGAGAGAGCTGTGCGAGGGTTACTCTCACCTTTGCGATTCTAAAGATGTCCTGTTCAGTCTCTCCAGTTTCGCATACTATGCAACTGAGCTATGTGAATTTGTGCCAATGAGCAACGGCAAAGAGCGAGATAATCGGCATATCCAGGTCTTCTAAGACATTCGACAGACATCACTCTAGGTCGTGGCGCTTGGTGTGAGTAGCTTTCTGCATGAAGCCATTGAGGATGATAAGGAATAAGATAGGTGAGAGGAGATACCCTTGGCGCACACGCGCGTGAACTGGTTTGTCCCCCAAAACGAGACCATAGTGTGTCACTCTACAAGAGTATTTCTTATAGATTGCCTTATTCAGGTTTGCAATTTTTTCGGGGACCCTAATTTCACATAGCCGGTACTAGATCCCACAAGTACAGCTCAGCGTAAGGCTTTTTCGAAATCCACGAAGGTCAAATAAATTTCCCTCTTACATTCTGATGCCTGTTCGAGGATTATGCGCAAGGTCCGTGCAAGATCCGTTGGGCTGAACACCAGCCAACGATTTGCGAAGGAGAGGTTCAACGACTTTCGATAATCTGTCTAGGATGATTTTGCATAGCAGTGGAGAAGTATCAATGTTTAGGCTCTGTGTGGGCAGACATTCGGATGTGGTCGGAGTGACAGGGCCGTTCGGCACTCAGAAGACTTCATCAAAGTGCTCGTGCCAGCGTTGGAGCTGCGTCTCCGATGTCACGATTGACTGGCATATTTTGTCCTTCAAGGGCTTTTTCTTCTTCTGGGTGCAATTTCCGCTCAATGTATTCGTTTCCTTGTAAAGAGCTTGTGAGATTAACGGAGTCGACGGCGCGTTAGGCGTAATTCGCAACACCATCCGCCCGTACTCGACGGTAATAAAATAAAATCTAGTGAAACTTTACACAAGATTTAAGTATCAATAGAAATTTGTAACATGTTTAGGTAAGTTTCGGTTTCGGTTTAGGCCGAAACTATGAGCAAGGCCGAAAGTTCGGTTTCGGTTGGAAAACCAGTTTCGGTCGGACACTAGTAATTTTCATTTAGTTTTTTAAGGGAAATTATAAAATTTCAGAAATTTTCTATAAAAATAAAAATAATGATTAGTTATAAAATAGAGATAATCTAGAACTTTGTCTACATGATCATTTGTTTTAAATAGTAATTTTAGAATATTCTGTCGTGTTAATTATTTTTATAAATTAGTAAACTCTAGGCTAGAATTAGGCTCTAGAATTTTCCAAATAAGTGTACGCAGCTGCTTTCTATGATGATTTACATATGAGCCGCACGCCTAAATGAATACATAATTTTTAATTTTGATCTCAGGTTTTTACTTTTTTGTAAACGAAATAAAAGATTGTTTAATTTAGAGAACTTTTTTATTTACTCTTGATAATAATTATTCACCCATTTTAATACTATAACTTTTTAATTTATAAATTTGACAAAAATTTCTTTTATCAACAACCAAAGATTTATAAAACACTTTTCAAACATGAGACATCAAACACCTTATTAGAAATTTTCATAGTTGCTTAACTCAAATAGCCTATCTCCCTGCAGAAACCCAATTGGTAGTTAAACAAAATAGCTTGCTCCTATTATCAATGAGTGACGTCGATTAAATCATTTTGCTTTCTAATGATAAGCACTGCAGAGTCACATAAACTATTTTGCCTGCTGCTGATTGGTGACAATGTAAGCACTTGAATCATTTTTCATTACTCCAGAAAAAAGGCAATACAGAACATTTTGTATCAAGCGACATTTATCTTGGTACCTCTAGCTGTTTTTATATTAAAAACTATATCAAAATATCACAGGATTAATTCTCAGTTAAGAGAAATTATCCGCTTCAAAGTATGAGCAGTAGTTTTTTTACAATGAATTTTATTCAACATTTTGGATTTTTAAATGGCTCTCCTGTAAAGTTCATAAAATGTCGCTTAAAACAAATAGCCTTTCACCCCTCGATATCTACGTAAACAAGTTAGGATTGGCTAGAGGAAGCAAATAACAATGAATACATAACAAGGGCCTTAGATAAACAAATCAAGGACTGTTCACGCCGGAACATGACCTTCCTGAAGCCTATCCCGGAGAGACGCCAGAATGTTCAAACATGAACATGACATTCTTGGCATTCCAACACACATCCAACTTATCACCGAGGAAGATGCGTGATATTTTAAGATCATGTAATTTATCACGTACGGCGGTCGGCTCAGACATGCTGCATCGGCACAATACACCGACGGCACACAACTAAATACGTGTATATGTGTACATAGAATAAGTTTAGTATATAAGATTATAGTTTTAAGAAATAAACCAGTCATTAGCTCACTCCCGGCTTTGACTCATACCCTACCCCTCACCTCTCACTGCGGCCAAGACACCCTTAGCCGTCACCATGATCGGTCTTGTGAGTCTGCTCGACCGGCAGTGAGAAAACCCACTTCACTACACTCTAATCCTACCCACTTTCCGTCTGTCGCCTTAGGTCTCCCGGCGACAGATATCCCGGCCTAGGGATCCCAGGGACTGCTAGGGAACTAGGGATGAGGGTTGTATACGCGACAGTCTGTGTGACCACAGTGTACACGGCCTCGCTATACACTATACCTGACAGGGCTAGGGTAGACTAGGGAGTTAGGTTAGAGTTAGATCTAAAATAGGGATAGGTATATCATAAGATAGGTTAGGCTAGATATAGGAACCAGTAGGCTTAAATTAGGATAAGTTTAGGTTAAGGTACGTGCAAGCTTAGGGCTATACTTAAGAGCTATCGAAGGTTAGGCCCTAACTTGTACAAGGACCCATTTACAAATTTTTATTTTCTTTACAATTAAGAACATGTTACAAGTCATGAAGTCCAATCGAACCTGACTCCCAGAAAACCACAGTGTTGACAAACCGCCATCGTCCTCGTAACAAGTTACTGCCACAGCCGCGATACACACTTGTATACGAGTTCTGCGCGATCAGAGTTCATGGGCGCTAAATTTTTACGAATATACTAAGTTTACTACTACTACTACAACGACTACTACTACTACAAATACTACACTACTACTACTACTACTACAAATACTACATTACTACTAATACTACTACTACAACGAATACTACTACTACTACAACGTCTACTACTACAACTACTACACTACTACTACAACGTCTACTATTACACTACTACTACTACTACACTACTACTACTACAACGTCAACTACTACTACTACTAAATAAGAAAAGGGATGGAATTTCTAGGGGTGAATAACATGCAATGGTACAAAACAACTGCATGTTGACTAAATATAAAATATACCTTGTTTTTTCCTACTACACATAGGTACTTAACATATCCACCGCAACGATCCTAAAGGTTCCACAGCAAGCAACGCAATAAGCTGCCGCTGCCAGGACCGCATCATACATGGCCTACAGCCAGCCAACCGAAGCCGTCAAGAAATCGAATCACCAGTGAACAACAAACTATAGATGCCGTTAACGTTGAGCTGAAGCTTACGCCGAAGAGACGCCAGAATGTTCACGCCTGAACATAAGAACTTTCTAGAGCCTGCCCCGGAGAGGCGCTAGAATGTTCACGCCGGAACATGACCTTCCTGAAGCCTATCCCGGAGAGACGCCAGAATGTTCAAACATGAACATGACATTCTTGGCATTCCAACACACATCCAACTTATCACCGAGGAAGATGCGTGATATTTTAAGATCATGTAATTTATCACGTACAGCGGTCGGCTCAGACATGCTGCATCGGCACAATACACCGACGGCACACAACTAAATACGTGTATATGTGTACATAGAATAAGTTTAGTATATAAGATTATAGTTTTAAGAAATAAACCAGTCATTAGCTCACTCCCGGCTTTGACTCATACCCTACCCCTCACCTCTCACTGCGGCCAAGACACCCTTA
Organism: Euclidia mi; assembly: GCA_944739405.2. Lineage (NCBI taxonomy): Eukaryota > Metazoa > Arthropoda > Insecta > Lepidoptera > Erebidae > Euclidia > Euclidia mi. Next base: position 23,537,036 of record OX123192.2, on the reverse strand, counting down.
GCCGTCACCATGATCGGTCTTGTGAGTCTGCTCGACCGGCAGTGAGAAAACCCACTTCACTGCACCCTAATCCTACCCACTTTCCGTCTGTCGCCTTAGGTCTCCCGGCGACAGATATCCCGGCCTAGGGATCCCAGGGACTGCTAGGGAACTAGGGATTAGGGTTGTGTACGCGACAGTCTGTGTGACCACTGCACAGTGTACACGGCCTCGCTATACACTATACCTAACAGGGCTAGGGTAGACTAGGGAGTTAGGTTAGAGTTAGATCTAAAATAGGGATAGGTATATCATAAGATAGGTTAGGCTAGATATAGGAACCAGTAGGCTTAAATTAGGATAAGTCTAGGTTTAGGTACGTGCAAGCTTAGGGCTAAACTTAAGAGCTATCGAAGGTTAGGCCTTAACTTGTACATAGATAAACTACAAAAGAATTCAGAAAGTTTATAAATGCTTTATGCGATCGTTCTGACAAAAAGATTCCAGTAACTTTATTCATAACTTAGCAAAACCAGCTGTTAGATTTTATTTTATCGCACACCCAGTGAGTAATAAACCAATTAATTAATTATTTCATGTTCCAAAATTTCCTTGGCTTCTTGCCAAATAACGAATAGTTTTCTTTTCCACTTCATGAATGGTCAAAAATATGCTGCCGTGATGAAATTAATAAGGCCTCATTTAGGATTGTACACCGGCATTGGCACTTTAATATTAAAACGACTTATAGCATAAAAATAGTTTTACATTTATTGTTTGAATATTTCTCATTGAAATTAAGAACTTTTTAAGACTTTTTTAATCACGGCTTTCACACTTTTCGAGACCACAGTGCTTGAAAAGAAAGTAAATGAACATAATTTCCCTAAATAGCAGTGAAATTACAATAAAATAAATCGTGTTTACTGCACGTATGACGAAGTGGTACCAATGGTGCCCTAGTGATATAATACTTTGAGTGATCCACAAATTATTGTTTCAAGTCTGGGTGAATTGGTGTCCATGGATTAAATGTTTGTTAACACCTCAAGGGCACAAAATATATCCCTAGTTTAGGAGTTGCCTTGTACTTAAAGAAGACATATACACTATATCTCTACTGGTCTACAAAATATGATGGCTTTCGAAACTATATATCTATATATGTAATAAAACCTCATTTCATTAATTCAAATTTGGAAGTTGGTAGGTTGACATGTGATTCAATGACGGATGATTTTCAGATTTAGAGAGAAATTAAATAATGTAATTGAGGAAGCGAGGAAGCTATATTAGTAAACTTTAACTGTCGTTTCTTTGTATTTTCAGGTGAGATAAATTGATGTTGTAATGTTGTAAACTGATAATTATTATACTATTATAAAGGCGTGTTAAATAAAACTCACTTTGTATTTTCAGAGAAACTAATTGAGGTTTACTTTCAAAAATCCTCAATAATATATGTTATATATATATTCACTCTCTTTCATATCCGTTACTAGCAGTAAGTAATAAAGCATAACTTTTAAACTAAAAGTAATAAAAATAACTCTATTGATCATTTAAATACATATAACACAATAACTACGAACAAATCAATAGTGACAATTTGAGGAAAGACAACCTCCGTACTGTATCGTACAATATGACTATATTATTATCTCGAATGTAATAACAACTATATCAATATCATAAAAGCGGTAATTTAATTGTTAATATCGATGACGAAAAGGGATTTTATGTTGATGCCGTTATCGGTAGCTTGAAGGTGTACTCTAAGTAAGCCTGAAAGATCATAACGAATAATAATTATAAGAGGTATATGAAGAAATTATTGATTTTCGCACTAATTAAATAACAACACATAATAAAATAAAAACAATTAAAATATATAAAGATATGATTTGGTTCAGAAGAAATAACGATAAAATCGTTAAACGAGTTTAATTATTACAATACTTTAATATAACATAACTTAACATAATTTCACGTCTTTTATCACATGTATTACACACCTCTGCCTACCCTAAGGGGTAGGCAGAGGTGTATTACATGAGGTGATAATTACACACCCACTGTATGTAATAAAATAAAAGTGGGTGTGTAATACATTATTACACACCCACTTTTCGCCAGTTATGTTTCGGTCGCATTGTAATAGGGGGCGAGCCTATTGCCATCTACCGGGCACATTATTAAGTGAGCGATTATTACCGTTTTTAATGCACACATAACTTCAAAAAGTCAGAGGTGTGTGCCCGGGGTACCTGGGGATCGAACCCGAGACCATCGTCTCGGCAGTCCGTTACGTACAGCACTGGGCTATCGGCCTCATTTTACCTTTCAAAGAAAGTATTTAGGTAAAACTTTTATAATTCTATAATGTATATTAAATATCTCCCAAGATTGGGTCACACGACACGCAATATTTTATATAGCTATTTTGTACGTCAATAAAAAAGGAGATAGCGTCCTATAAAATATTACCAGGGCCTACTTCACAGAATTCTAATAGATATTTAATGCGTTGCATTTTCTCTGAGGCATGGTCACAATACAATAGTGTTTCCTTCCCATACGTCCAATTCAGCAAGAACTCTGGGAATTGTAAGCAATATTTTTTACCAAGTGCTCCCGTGTTGAATGATTGCTTTTTTAAAAAATACGCGCATGTTTCACCGTTTTTCCTTTGAGCTCGAGAAAAGATTACAACTATATATGTATTTTTCGTTGACTTAAGTGCTGTAAAGTAAACTTTATTTTTATGAATTTTACGGACGATATAAGTATGTATTTTAAAATTACGCTCAGTGAGGCCTTTAAGGACTTTGTCCCTTTAAATGAATACGTAGATAATGATAATGGTAAATATTATGCTTTTGATTAAAAGAAGTTCATAAAAACAGGCTGGCATGTAAAATAAAAATTCTTTGTAATTGTCTTTTATTCTGATACGTCATTTTACTTTGTAGCTGATGGTTTTTATTTCTATTTAATTTTCAATGTGGTGTAGGCCTATGGCAGAATAATTTAATTAAAAGGAAAATTACGAGTTATTTCATCGTAATACACAATACATTATTTTTTACTAAAACGTTTTCGTGAAAGGTTACGTTTTTTGCGTAAAAATATTACTTGAGAGCCCAAACTTTTAACGTTTTATTTATTATAAAAATAAACTGGACAGTTACGTTACGTGCAGAAAGATTTTATGTGTTGTGGTTTTACGCATTTACATTTTAATAACCCTTACGATTTTAAGTAACATTATCTCTATGTAGCTAGTATGTGTGTAGTCTTACATTATATGATGCAGACAGACAATATAGGTTAACTAATATGAGTAAGGCTATGTATTATTTTGTGTCCTTTACAGTAGATTTTTTTTATAATTCTGAATGGCTCCATCCTCTTTTTCTTTTCTCTCATCTCGTGCCGCCTTTTCATTTTCTCGTCCTGCCCATGTCCATATTCTGCACAATTAGCTCTTATCACATGTAAATGTTTACCACCTACTTCATAAATAATGTTAACGACATGACGCCAAAAAAAGCAGGCACGCCAAGTACTAAGTAATTTTATAAAGTTTAAGGATAAAATAAAAACATACTTAGGTTACCTTTATTTCAATAAATTATAGATAACCAACACATTTTCTACGATATCAACTTTAATTTAAATGTTTCATTGACCCACACAAAACTTTCATTACCTTTAGGCAATCCAATAAACGGCATCCCAGCTCTACTCAGATACATACGAGCCACAAAAAATAAATACCAACACATCGGTACAAAACATTACAAAGCACAGATCACAATAATATAAATAACACAAAGAATTCAAGATCATATAACATCGCTTGCGATGCGTGCGAAGTAAACGAAAACTAGATAGAATTCTTTGCCCTATGTCTCACAGAATAAATACGGTAACGTAGATTTTCTCTGAGACATATACGGCGTATCTATAAATATTACAATAATCCGTAACCTTCACACAAGCTCCAATATTTTTGCGGTACAACAAGCCTTCGAAATAGGCAAAAATATGTTCTTTAACATCGTACTATACAAGCCAAGCTACACCATACTCGGCTAACGGCCATTTTCAATATTCGAACTATAGATAGATCTGTAGATTTTAGATTCGTGTTTAACATAATTATTTTCTATGGAGCTTATGTCAAAAAGAGTCTAAAATCTACAGACCTGTCTATAGTTCGAATATTAAATTCCGTAGTTAGTCAAAATTACCTTTTTTTTTTGTTTTTTTTACGGGGTGGAAAATCCCTTCGGATCTCCGTCTCTTGGGGAAATGAGACGGAGTATGTGGTGTTGCCACTAAAAACCACCTCGACTGCCTACCAAAGACGCCCAACGAGAGGAAGACTGGGTACAGAAGCTGTCCAGTCTTCCTCCCATGGCGCCAGGTTCAACGGAACCCGTTCTCAGGGAAGGCTACACGCCCTCACCTGCCCGTACTTCTTCCCGGAGCAACGAATCTTAATCGCCGACCAGAGCTCCCCATGCTATGGCGGCCCGCGGCCCCGTTGGTGGATCTCGGCGAAGTCATCCTTGTCTTCGGGCGGGATAAGCCCACTCCCGATCCCGCTCAGCAGCCTCTTTTTGGAGCATTACGAACTCGCAAAAGGAGGCCACTGCGTCCCAGCCCTCCTCACTCGCCAGTATGGCAGCAATAACTGCTGGCGGCGACAGATCTCGTCCGATCTGGTCGACCAGAACTTCACGTTCCGTTGCCCATGCCGGGCAATCCTCCAGCGTATGCTGGGCGGAATCCTGAACGCCTGTACAGTGGTGGCATTGTGCCGTCCGTTCGCGTCCGATTCGATTCAGATACTCACCGAAGCACCCGTGCCCGGTGAGTATCTGAGTGAATCGGTAGGTAACGCGGCCGTGTTTGCGTCCAACCCACGCCTCAAGGCTTGGCAAAATGGCACCGACACGACAGCGCGTTGGCGCGCATTCTGCGGCAATTCCAGCCGCGCGCGCCATTGCTGCAAAGGCTGTCGGTGAGCATTGCGTCGCATTTCGAGCACGTCCTGGCCGTCCCCATCTTAGCCCTGCAGCGGGAGGATCTGATCAGACTCTCGACCCGCGTCCAGCGTCGAACGCCCCTGCCGGAAACCGAATTGGCTATCCGATAAGTCGGGACCCACACGTGACAGATGCTCGGTGATACGGGCGGCGATAACTCTCTCGAAGAGTTTCGCCACCTCATCCAACAGGCAAATAGGTCGGAACACCGAAGGAGAGTCAGCAGTTCTGCCAGGTTTATTGATGAGGACCAGCTTGGCTTCTTTCCAGCCAGTGGGGAATACGCTATACCGGAGGCAGCTGGTGAACAGTCGCCTCAACCTGTCCCCCAAGACCTCCACAGTGTACACCCACGCCCGGCCTGGGATCCCGTCGGGACCCGGAGCGGTGTTTCGGGCCGCGAGTCGACGCACAGCTCGGTCTAGCTCAGCCGCCGTCACCTCGAAGTCGTCGGACCACTTCACGGTCGCCGGCGAAATCGGGAGGTCTGTGAGATTATCCTCGATTCTGGGAAAGAGGTTTTCTACCACTCTTTCCACGAGTTGCGGGTCCAGAGTCTGTGTCAGCGGCGGGACCCATGGTCTTAGCTTGCCCAGTACAAATGTGTACGGACGCCCCCATGGGTCCATGTCCAGCCCCTCTATAAGCTCTTTCCAGGATCGAGCCTTGGCATCCGCGATCGCAAAACTGAGCGCCTTTGCAGCGACTCCATACTCCCGCCTCATATCGACAACCTCTTTGGCTGTGACTCGCCGTCTTCGTCGGGCTCTCTAATATCGGCGACGGGCCCTGACGCACTCTGTGCGTAATTGCGCTATTTCGGGCGACCACCAATATACCGAGCCCCTTTTCCCTCCTGGCCGAACCCGTGGCATCGATGCGTCACACGCGTCTGTCATGACGCGACGGAACCAGGCTGCCTGTGCTTCGGGATCAGACGAGACCTCTTCCTCTTGCCAGTCCGCGGCGGTGGCTGCGGCGACGAGCATGTCTTTATCCATTCGCTTGAGGGACCAACGACGTGGAAGGCTACCATTGCGGCGGTTCTGGTTAGCGCCAGGGCGGCGGATGGCCACATCAAACATGATGTGGCGGTGGTCCGACAGAGTGATCACCTCCGTTGGCACTTTCCATCCTGTCACCAGGTTGATGGCGTCTGGAGTGGCCCATGTCAGGTCGACAATCGAATCCCCCTGCCACCGTACACAGGTACTGATCGAACCCCGATTTAAAATGCCGAGGTCCAGTCCCGCTGCCCACTCAATGCGTGTACCTCCTCTTACATCGTCTAGGCGATCGCCCCACTCAGTAGAACGGGCATTAAAATCGCCTAGAACGAGTACCGGACGGGACAGGTAGCCGCACACGCAACTTCTAAGACCATCTAGATACGCCTCGAAGGCGGGGAGGCCGCAATTAGGGGATATGTAGCAGCCCACTATAACCAGTGGACCCCCCTCTACTGCCACAAACCCTAGAGTGCAATGGGGGTCATTTTCCCCTCCTGCCCAGTAAACGGCAGCGGTGCCATCCTCCGATCCAAACCATCGGGGATGCTCCGGGATGGAGTATGGCTCTGCTACCACCGCTAAAGCAACCGACCACTCCGCGAGTGTCTGCATCAGCAGATCTTGTGCTGCGCGGCAGTGATTTAGGTTGCTCTTTAAAATTCTGTGGAGGGGCGCGAATTTTAGGCCTCCATTACCTCCTCTGCCGGTTGGGTAGCCGGCTGAGACGTTCCTACAGCCAGCGGTGAGTCTGAGCGGCCCGCGGCTGGGGCTGAAGTAATTATTCGCCCTCTTTTTTTGTTATTTTTAGGTGGGGAGCATTTCTTACTCCCCAGCCGATGGTCCGCGGGCAGACCAAGATCCGAGCAGACAGGACACCTCGGCGCGGAAGCGGTGCATGCACGCGCCACGTGACCTGTGCTACCGCACACGTAACAACGTGCGCCGCGATCTGTCTCATTGGGGCACGTTGCCCTTACGTGTCCCATTTCAAGGCACCGGTAACACTGTAACGGTCGAGCTGCCAGCACCTCTACCCTAGCTGAAGCCCATCCCACTTGAACCCGCTTGGCGATTGCTAGTTTGCGAACCGCCGCAAGTGGGCAGCGAACCCAGGCCGTACCTAGCCGCGATCGGGAGACACGAAGGGCTCCAACCTTTACCTCGGATGCAAGACATCCACCTACCGCAGCCACAGCTTCGGCAACCTCGGCTGTGATGATGGACTCATGTAAGTCCATAACCCGTACTTCGCCTGTTTTGCACGGACGTGCTAAGACCGCGCCCGTGCCAGAGAGGACTTGCCGCAGGCGTTCCGCGAGCGCGTCCGCCTTAGCGGCAATTTCCTTCTCCAGGAACCTGTAAAATCAGAGCCCCGGTGATAGCCCTCTTGACGCGTACACCACCCGCAATACCAAGATCGGCTAGCTTAATATTTCCCTTGGCAATTTCCATTACCTTAGCCATTGAAATCTCCGAGCCAGGGGGTAAGGAAATCGTGATGGCTGCAGTCGAAGGAGGCCGCGGTACAACCTTTTTTTTGGGCGGTGGATGGGCAGTCGTTGTTCTGGCATCCCTGGTCTTCGTCTTTCTGCCAACGACCGTGGCCCAGACCTCCGTAGCTGGCGGGACAGACTGTGGTTGTGTTGGAGCAGGGCTTTTGGGCACCGACGCTGGCGGCTCCTTCACCGCTCGTCGTCCTTTCTTTCGCTTGCGTGCCCTTTTCCCAGGCGGCGTAACTATATCGGTCACTCCACTTGAGACCGCGCTCTGAGAAGGCTGAAGGCCCCCGTCGGAAAAAACCCTTGCCAGGGCCTCTACACGGACCTCAGCCAGTACGCGGTCCACCTGGGATATATACTGGTCCCAGGTAGATGTCGGGCTCAACCCGGGTCGCGTCTTTGGCCTTTCACCTTTTAAGGGTGAAGCAGCCGCGCTGGTCCCTTCTGCAGGCTTCAACGGGAGCCTTTCATGGCTTCCACGGCGGAGCTCCTCCAGTTCCCTGGTCAAGGCAGCCACTAGCTTTCCTAAGGAGGCTAGCTGGGATCGGAGCTCGCGATTCTCCTTCTCTAACCTCCCAGTCAAGGGCGCCGGGGCTCTCGGGTCGATTCTTCCGTGGAGCTCCGACACCCCGACCTTGACGACCGCAACTGCCTCTCTCAGGGATACATTCTTCTGGCCTCTGAAACCTTTAGTTCCTTCTAAAACTTTTTCCACCACCGACAATGCTTCCAAAACTTTGGAGCCTACATCGGCGGTCGGCTGGTCCCGCAGTTCGACCGCAACTTCTTCCGCGCGAGACTGTTCACTGGCCGAGGGGATTTTTATGCCAAGCGCGTCCTCGCGCTCTGTCTCCGTTCCTGTTTCCGTTCCGCTTCTCCCAATATTGGTGTTTTTAGGAACCCGTTTGGACCGCGGCAACTTATTGGGCAGATTTACATCGGCCGGGCCGTTTGGCTTTCTCTTGTGTCCCCTTCCCTCCTTAGGGGTCTGGGACGACAGCGAGGAGACAGACATGAATGGACTGTCACTGTCCTCCGATACCCTTCGCTGTCGCCTTCTTTCTCCGTTTGGAGTAGTCTGCTTACTCCTATCTGTGTCCCTTTCACCCGACTGGACACGGGACGACGCCGAACTAGGCGTTTTGGGGCACACAAAACTGGGCGTGTGCAGGCCCGCATCTATAGAACCCGAACTCGGGTATTGGCGCGGTTTGCCCCCCCCAGAATACGAGGGGCTGGACACTACGGCTGACGCCGGAGTGCCGAGGGATTCTCCGCCTGCTAAGCGGGCGGTACCCTCCTGGGGTAATATCTTCTTTTGATCCGTCGCCATTTTTAGTTTTGCTCCTTAAGGGGGAGCTCCCCTGGTAGCGCCCTAGCGACTGGGTTCCCCCCAGCCACGCACCTCCTCACCGGGCGCCAGAGCTTGAGGTTCGGGTTATTTTTAAAGAGGTTTTCTTCCTCGCTGTCTGTTTCCTCCCCACGTCCAGGAGAAAGACTCCCGATCCTGTCTGTTCAGGGTTGCGGGTCGGGCCGAACGGTTGCCTTTTTAAGGCCGTAGCAGCCATCGGCATCGTAACCAACGGCAGTCCCGTCGCCCCTCAGAGCCAGCCCAGCTCATCCACAGAACCTCTGACTATGCTGAGGGAGATGTAGAGAGGAGGCTTCCGCCCTGGGGTGTGGCCATAGGCCACCCAGACAGTACCCTAGTCATGTTAGCCGCGCCAGTAATATGCACAGTCGCGTGTCCACCTCCCGCGTATGTCGGATGTTAGACATGGACGCCATGGTTGGGTTTGAGGAGGCTAGTCAAAATTACCTAAGCAACGGCGAAGTAAAAACATATTTTTGAGATTCCATTCATAAATAATTAAAGCAATACATTGATATATTTAAAAGATGGGATAAATTAATCTTGTAACAAACGAAAGAGTTCGATAATGCTACAACTTTTTCATATTCATAGAGAATCCGTTTCGACGTCTCACAGTGGAGAGCTGACGGACTGGCAATGAAAAATGGAACTTCTATTCTCAATTCTACCGTTTAACTGTATAGTCTTTATTACGATATTTCTGAGTAAGACTTTCTTCAGTTTACTGTTTTGCTGATAAGGGAATTGTCGACGGTTCATCAGCTTGTTACAATGTAGAATTGAATTAATTCTTGTTTGTGATTTATATTCTCTTATTCATTAAAATATGAATCGTTTGTGATACGCATTGAATGTAATATTTATTCATATAGTTTATTTACAGGAAAATAAAAATTCTGTCTCACTTTTATTTGTTAATTCATTTTGCAAATTGTAAAAAAATATGATAGTTATACAATATGAAAATATTTTATTAATTCAATTTACGTAGTAAGCGTTTGATTGCATAACGGATAGTTCTTTTATGAGTAAAATATTGGTTTTAAAATTAAACTTTCACTTTTAATTATTTCGATAGTGTCCACATAGCACATTCTTCAGGACTGTCAATAAATTGTCTTGTTTATATATAAACCTTTGACTGTAAGCATTAACTTTATCAACGATGATATAAATAGTCAATTAAAAAATAGTATTTAATTAATACTAAATCGTATTGATATACATTTTAAAATACCAACTGCATTTCAAATTGATATATTGGCTTATTCGTTTCCATAACAGAGAATCAGCAAATTCGTGCCTAGAAAAATATTCCATGAATCCGTTTAAAAAAGGAAAGACGGAACAAAATAAATTATTTTCACTCGCAGTAAATTATTGCATTTCTAGTTAACATGTTAAGGTTTTGTATAGCGCGGGGTGAATATTTAAAGCATAAATTACTCTTATAAATAGTTTTTACTCTCCAATGTATAATAACTTTAGAGTGCAGCTATTCTCACGAACTTTATCATATTGTAGATGGTTTTGTGCAGACTATGCATCCATTTTGCTATGTATATGAAGAGCAGTAGTAATTGTAGTTTCTTTTACTTTCCACAGTCCACTGCTTGACTTCAGAAGCTTTACAGTAAGACTTTGAGCCAATCCGAGGATTTGGCCTACTATACCACGCTAGCTAGACGGGTTAGTAATGGGTTTGATGTAGAGTTTTCGTTATCTTTGCAAAGAAACTATTTTCCTCATAAAAAAAGAAATTTGAAGATACTATTGCTGTTTATGAGTACAGAGAAATTACGAATTTTAGGGTAGATAATTACATACTACATATTGTTAGAATTCCATTTAGCCAAAACATAATAAGGACGAAACTAAAAGCCTTAGGAGAGGTTACTAGGGTGTCATTTTTAGTTTAGCCATTCACTCAATAATAAAACAAATAAATTCAAAATGTAACGTCTGGTATTTGGACAAAGGGACCCTGGGAACTGATGTTAACACGGTTTTACAAGATTTAGAGCTAATAAAAAATAAATTTAAAGCAATTGGTTTGGAACTAAATTCAGACAAATGTGAAATTTTTATTAATGACAATTTGGATAACCTTTCGAATTTATTAAAATATAATTATTTGGCGCCAAATATTAAAATCTTCAATAATTAATGTTCCTTCCACCTTCTTGGGTCTCCTAGTTTCGACGACGCTTTCGGAACTTTTGTAGATGAAAAACTACAAAATTTCTGTGAAACCTCGAAACGGTTTAATAATATTAATATTCATTCGGCTTGCACGATTATTTGGCACTGCCTTTTTGTTCCAAAATTTATATATTACTTGCGGTCCTCTCTTTTTTGTAAACATTTATCCCTTTTGGAAAACATTGATAATATTATTCGGCACACCTTAAGCAAAATTCTAAATCTTGACTTGAATGACCGAGTGTGGCTTCAAGCGACTTTACCAGTTCGTTTAGGCGGCCTCGGCGTTCGGAAAATTACCGATTTACTAGTCTACCAGCGTTTTTGGCCTCGGCCCACGGCACTGAGGAATTGACCAGGAAAATTCTAGAACCCTCACTGGTTAATTCTGAAGTCCCGTACAAGATGAGAGAAGACTGATGCAATTAACGCTTGCAAAATGGCTTGCATGAGCTCTGATTTTCCCCGATATCTATCCTCTCAGAGACAATGGGACGGGCCGCTCTTTAGCAAGACGAGAGAATATTTTCTAAGCACTGCATCGAGTGTTGCAGAGCGCGCCCGTTTGTTGGCTGTGGGAGAGTGGAAATTGGGGCTATGGCTTCAAGCACTTCCATCGTCAAACATAGGAACTATCCTATGTTGGACGATGGCCGCCCTTGTGCATTTGATATGTATCTACATTTAAGTTATTTACACCGAATTTGTACAAACATTTGCACAATAAAGCAATTATCTATCTATCTAACTATGTCGAACGATACAACTTTCCGCATCGCTTCTTGCCTACACTTGGGAGCTGTTTGCGTTTCTCCGCATCGCTGTCACTGCGGTGAAGCCGTCGACAGTCTTGGCCACCATGGCCTATCGTGCAGCAGAAGTGCTGGGCGTATTTTCCGACATGCCTACATTAACGACATACTTCGTCGAGTTCTTGTCACGGCCGGAGTACCAGCTTATTTTGAACCGAATGGTTTGGTACGCGACTATGGGAAGAGACCAGACAGAGGGGTAGGCAGAGGTGTATTACACATCCACTTTTCGCCAGTTATGTTTCGGTCCCAATGTAATAGGGGGCGAGCCTATTGATATCTACCGGGCACATTATTGAGCGAGCGATAATTAACATTTTTAATACACACATAACTTCAAAAAGTCAGAGGTGTGTGCCCGGGGTACATGGGGATCGAACCCGAGAGCATCGTCTCGGCAGTTCGTTACGTACACCACTGGGCTATCGCCGCTTTTTATGTTTTATCTTATTCTAATATATAAAGCTGAAGAGTTTGTTTGTTTGTTTGGTTGAACGCGCTAATCTCAGGAACTACTGGACCGATTTCAAAAATTCTTTCAGTGTTAGATAGCCCATTTATCGAGGAAGCCTATAGACTATTTAACATCATGCTGTGACCCACGGGAGCGGAGCAGTAGCCTTAAATAACGCGGGTGTAACCGCGCGCTCATCTAGATTTTTATAAAAATTAACTGGATAGTTATTTGATGTGCAGGTACCTTTTATTTGTTGTGGTTTTACGCATTTACGTTTTAATAACCAATAACGCTTAAAATTTTACCTTTATGTAGGCGACCTTTAAATACGCGTAGATTTACATTATACGATGCAGACAGTCGAAATAAGTTAACTAATATGATAAGTTAAATAATCAACATAAGTGTACATGAAATTTTCCTGTACACAATTTCATTATAGTGTGAATGGCCCCATCTCTTTTTCTCGTTTTGCATCTCGCTTAACCCCTTTTTTCTGATTCAGGCGGAGGCGCATTTATGATGCCATGCAACAAAACCAGAGGGTTTTGTTGGTGTCCATGGGCAGTGGTAATCGTTTACCATCGGGTGAGCTGTCTGCTGAATTAGCTTAATTTCTTAGGACATACAAAATGTTTGCCACATACTTCATAAATAATGATAACGACATAACGCAAAACAGCAGGCGAAAGTTAGGGATAAAATAAAAACGTAAAGACATAAAGACTTCGTTTTCACTCCCTAATTTCAATAGATTATAGATAACCAACACATTTTCTACGATATCGGCTTTCATTTACAAGTTTAATAGATCTCAATACACAAAACCATCAAAACCTTTAGGCAATCCAATAAACGGCATCCCAGCTCTACTACTCAGTTACATAGGAGTCACAGAAAATAAATACCAACACATCGGTACAAAACATTACAAAGCACAGATCACAATAATATAAATAACACAAAGAATTCCAGATCATAATTATAATATCGCTTGCGATCCGCACGAAGTAAACGAAAACTAGATAGAATTCTTTGCCCTATGTCTCACAGAAGAAATACGGTACCGCAGATCTATTTTCTCTGAGACATATACGGTATCTATAAATATTACAATAATCCGTAACCTTCACACAAGCTCCAATATTTTTGCGGTACAACAAGCCTTCGAAATAGGCAAAAATATATTCTTTAACATAGTACTATACAAGCTGTACTCGGCTCAGTCAAAATTACCTAAGCAACGGCGAAATAAAAACATAATGTTGAGATTCCATTCATAAATATTTAAAGCAATACATTTAAAAGAAGGGATAAATTTATCTTATAACAATAGAAAGAGTTCGATAATGCTACAAATTTTTCATATTCAGAGAGTATCCGTTTCGAAGTCTCACAGTGGAGAGCTATCGGACTGGCAATGAAAAATAGAATTTCTATTCTCAATTCTACCGTTTAACTGATTCTGTATAGTTTTTTATTACCATATTTCTGAGTAAGAATTTCTTTAGTTTACTGTTTTGCTGATCAGGGAATTGTCGACGGTTCTTTAGCTTATTACTTTGCAGAATTGTGAATTCTTGTTTTTGATTTATATTCTCTTATTCATTAAATTATGAATCGTTTGAGATACGCATTGAATGTAATATTTATTTATATAGTTTATTTGCAGTAAAATGCTAATTCTGTGGCAACACTTTTACTTGTTAATTCATTTTGCAAATTGTTAATAAATATTTATTAGTTAGTTATAAAATATGACAATATTTTATCAATTAAGTTTACGTAGTAAGCTTTTTATTACATAACGGACTTATTTTATGCGTAAATTATTGATTTTAAGTAATAAATTTTCGCATTTAATTATTTCGATAGTGTCCAAGTAGCACATTCCTCAAGACAGTCAACAAATAGCTATAATTATGAACCTTTGTCTGTAAGTGGGCATTCTATTAACGATTATATCTTTGTACTTATTTTCTTACTTTCATAATACGTACACTAACGATCGGTCCCAATAATTGAACTATCTATATCAGCTAGAGATACAGATTTGACATAAGCTCCTCACAAATTATGTCAAACTAGAGGATGCCCGCGGTTACACCCACGTTATTTAAGGCTTCTGATCTACTCCCGTCGCTAATAGCGTGATGTTATATAGTCTATAGCCTTTCTCGATAAATGGGCTATCAAACAATGAAATAATTTTTCAAATCGGACCAGTAGTTCCTGAGATAAGCGCGTTCAACCAAACAAACAAACAAATTCTTCAGCTTTATATATTAGTAAAAGATATGCCACAAATTATCTCTAGTTGCCAAAGCAATGGTTATGTCACTTATTACGACGGGCTGTAAGACAAAGGTTACTTGACGACAGTGCATAAGCCAGATGCTAGGTCGTATTACTACAGATAGATAATACAATACTACACTAGTAGTAATACGATGACGCAAAAATATACATTTTGTTTCAAGAAAGGCTTTCATAACAGAAAACCTGAAAGTTTGCATGGAAGACGGTTAATAAGAATCGACCAGAAGTTAAATAACAAAATATACAACATACATAAACATAACAAAAGGAAGGACATAACAAAATTAATTATTTTCACTCAAAACAAATTATTAAATTTTAATATGTTAAGGTTTTGAATAGCGCGGGGTGAATTTTTAAACGATAAATAACACTCATAAATTGTATTAACTCTCCAACTTATAATAACTTCAGAGTGCAGCCATTTTCACTAACTTCATCATAATGTAGACGTTTTTTTTGTTAAAGAATGCAGCCATATTGCTATGTTTAAGTGGAGCAGAAGTTATTGCAGTTTATTAGTACAGATTTATTTTAATTTTTGAGTAATTTGATAACTACACAATGTTAGTAGGTATTCTATTTAGACAAAAATCAAAGGTGAGAACGAAAAAAGGGAATGGATGACACGAAGCAAGTAGCTAGCCCCAAATTGGATAGATAAGGCCTCTGCCGTGATTTAGCTGTCATGAGAATTAACACATACTTACTTACCTACTCTTTCGACTCAGTGACGCGACGTAGGTCTCGGCCTCTGAAACCTAAGATTTCTAAGTAGAGGAGGAATGCCGATTTCTAAATAAAGAGGAAACCAGACAAGTAATAAAAGCTCACTGCTTGGTTCTTTCAGTACAAAAAAGTATTGTTATTCATGTTAAATAATATACATACATACATAGTCTCATATCAGCTAGAGATACATATTCTTACACCATTCTTACATACCTTTGGGGATACAGGCGTGACTCTATCCCAACTAATATTATAAATTCGAAAGTGTGTATGTATGTATGTTCCGTTTTCACGCGAAAACGACTGAACCGATTTTGTTGAAATTTAATATAGAGATATATTGGACCATGGAGACGGACATAGGCTACCATTGACATATACTCTAACGATAGACGGAGCATTCCCTACAAATATTTTGTTCAAATTGTCTAACGTATGACGTCTAATCGTACTAGCGCAACACGCAGGCGCAAGCAGCGCCAATAATTTACAGTGTCTAGTTATTATTCTAGCCAATCAACAACAACCAGTCCTAGCATCTTACCAATTAGTATCCAATAGTTCTCTAACGCTACTGGCTGCTTATTGCCATTTGCAAAGACTATTTACATCACAGAAGAGATGTTTTCTGCCTACAATATTTCGTCAACATAATAAGAACAGTTTATTTATGAAAATAAAGGGAATTAATTCCTGGGGGTTTATTTAAGTAAAAAAATAGAATCTATAAACATATTCAGATGTTTTTATTACAAAATAGAAAAATGTATTCGTGGGCGTAAGTTCAAGACTTGCCTTAGTTGCCTCACGAATAATTCTAATTTTTAAACTTTATATTTATCTTACTATGAGAATTGCTTAAACATATCCTAATATATAAGGCAGGATTGTTTGTCATTCTGTAAAGATGCCCTTGCATAAGGAAACCAACTAATAAAAAAAATCTATGACGAAGTGGCCTGAGTAGCTTAGTCGGTACGGTATCGACACGGTTCGTCGCGGTCGCGGGTTGAAGTCCTGCCTAAAAAAATATATTTTAAATTGCAGTTAAATTTACTCTAGCAAGAAATGCTCAAAAATATATTTTAATAACTATTCAATTGCCACCAAACACCAATTAATTTTGTGGTTTTTTGTCTATTGGTCGGATAATGGAAATCAGGATCTGTTTTGGCCTCATGGTTCAATATTATTTTTGCGTATTTTTCTATAACTGCAAATGTGTACCTACTATGATGAAGTGTTGAAATATTCGTTAATACGGTTATTACGATCAATATACCAAAAAATAAAAAGAACACAGAATTAGTGTTATACAACGTCAAATTGGTTTTATAACATTAATCAAACTAAAAAACTCTTAAAACCAATAACTTCACGAAGTCTGGTCTTAGTCATATATTTTACCTACAATCACTTGCAATGTATTTCTGCATAGTAGTTAGTCTATGATCGTAAATGACGTCACATAAAAATAAAGAAATACATTTTAATGTGGTATTATGATACATCTAACCCTTTTATTTACATAAATAATTAAAAGTATTGACTAACGCTACTACAGATACAAGTTCTGATTCAAATTAATCGATATATCGTCGCCACACAGTCAATAAACGAAGCGGACCCACACCGCAGGAAATTCAAAGTGACACTAGATTGCTTTGCCGGTATGTTCATGCAAAGCATTTGAACAAAGTAAATGTTCTGAATGCTACATCTAGTACTTTAGTACATATATATCGATGTAGGCTACCATAAGTTGCAAAAATTAAACTGGGAGGGATTGCAGGGAGGATAGAAGTTTGTACGGCACAAATTTTCCTCTTGGAAGTAAGAACGCATGCGCCAATAATTGAGTGCTGCGCATGTGCTATCTGTCAGTACTGTCAAGTGTCACATCATACATATTGTCATATTGTGCGTGAAATAGGTACATTGTTCGCATACGTAAACTAATAATTATATACTACGCTCAACCAGCGAAACGATTTTCTCTACCTACTAAAATTTATTATAAATGCGAAAGTGTTTATAGATATTTATATTGGACATGTATTGAAACATGGCTTTGACATTGTCATGGATACTGAGCGAGTTACTTTGGACCATATAGAGCTTCTGACTCTTTACAATAATCAGGAGTGTCTTCACACAACTTGAGACTGAAAGTAGATATATGTTACCCCGAATTTAACGCGCGCGAAGCCGCGAAAGCTAGTAAAAAAATAAAAAAACATAGTCGCACGCCTATATCCCCGAAGAGGTAGGCAGAGGTATATTGCTACACCTACTTTTTGCCAGATTTATTTTAGTCTCACGTAATAGGGGGCGAGCCTATTGCCGTAACGGGCACGTTATCAGACCAATAACAGTTTGGCCAACCCGGGAATCGAACCCGAGACCTCCCCATCCCAAGCGCACATTTATGCCGCGAGACCAATGAGGCAGTCTGTCGGTCAGTTTGTTAAATAATATATCTTTCATTAATGGACTAACTCTATGTATTATAAAGATATTTCATTCTAAGTTTTCACGAATAAACTAGAGGCTAAGAAATATTACGTGTTAGCTTACTAATTCAATAAATTTCACAGTTTTTAATTATAAATGGATAGATTTTTGATACTGTTTTGTCGAAAAACTGCTTAAGAAATTTGGTTAAAACTTTGCTTATTCAACAGAGTGTCACATAGGCTACCCTTTGTCGCTATAACCAACAGCCCTGCGGGCGAAACAAATTTAAACGTGTTGGAAAATGCAGAAGGGTGTATTAGTAACTCACTTTACTTACCTACTGAGGATTATTATAATTTAGTTTGGCATGACTTTGATCCAGATAAAGCTAAAACCTTTATGATAAAAGGTTAAACCAAACTAAAATAAATAGCTATATAACTTAGGTAAAATTTACTTTATCGCCTGTCATACTTTACTCTATTACACACAACACCATCTAGTCCCAAACTACACAGAGGGTACTAGATAAAGGACAAACATATATAAACGTTTATTTTTTGTTAAAAAAATTATATCAATAAAGACACCCTGACCAAGACAAACATTCATGTTCACGCACACAAATGTTTGACTTGTGCGCGAACTCCGGCGCGGTAGTTTGTACGTTATTTTTCCTGCCACTACGCCACCGGGTCGTCGGTATAAGCAATACTAGTGTTCATTTTTGCTTAGTTGGATGGACGAGCTAAGCCGCTTATGTAAATATATGCACCTTGAATTTACGTTAATTGAGGAGATTCCTCTCTAATCTTGCTTTAATTGGCACATTCATGAATTCTGTACTTCCATCATTGGGTCGTCAGCAGCCTTTTTAGTTGTGAAGTTATAAAAGATATATTTTGAATTCCTACAACTTAATTTTTCTCTTATTTGGATGATTTTCGGAAGCATGTTTTGAGTTAGTATATGTTTTATTATAGATCTATTATTTCAGACTAAGGTTAGGGTATAAATAAAAAAGAATAGAAGACATAGAAGTCAAACAATGTATTAAAAGTCAAAAAAGACAAATTTAACCACAAAAAATAATTATACAAATACTGTGTTTATATGGCACTTACAATAGCAAAAATCAACATTACCTATGTATTTTTTTTAAATATTGAAGTGTCTTATTTATTTATATTCTTAGGCAAAATAAATCAGTCATTTTACAAATATTCAATTATCTTATCAGTCTGACAATTACACATGAATCTTTGTGAATTCTTAAGAAAAGTGATATTATAATACTGTTATACAACTACTTGACGAAGAACTACTAAACGGTATCGTGACTGCACCTTGAAGTATACGGGGAACATAACTTGAAGACCCAGGAACAAAATGAGTCAAAATCACTTTGATCACTTTGCAGGGGTGAAATGTAATATTTGTTTTGGTCAGATGCAGTATTGTCATTGATGGACGTCGTTTTGGTTGCCATGTACTAGAAGACGTCCACGGTTCATGCTAAAAATAAACAAAATATAATGTGGCTACTTATTTATGAAGAAAAACTATTAGTTGTCACCTTGAATGTAGTAACTCAAAATCGTTTAATATATCACAGACCACTGTTTTATTTGGACTTTAACCTAATTGTTCGAACGTATGGTTTCAAATATTATCAGAAACAGTAAAATATTTATGAAATTCGAATAAATTACCACGAAGTGCTCAGTAAACAAAAATTCTTCAACAAAACTGTATTAAGTCTAAATTACTAACCGAATGAACAAGAATGTCGTTATTCAAATATTACTTCAAATCAACAACGTTTCAGTCAACAATAGCTTAATAAGTCAAAAATACTTACATTTTTACGTACCTGATTCTGCAATAACGCAGCAATTCAAAATTATCCGGTCTAAACGCAAAGCGACAGGTCCTCACCACTAAAATTTTAACAGAAACTAAAGATGATACACTGTTGCACGGGGGGTAATGACAGTTGGTTAATCATGAACAGAGACTTATAACGCCACCTCCTAATTATTTCTTGCACTATTTTGACGACGGTTTTATTATTGACAGGTAGATAATAACATTTCACAAACGATTAATGAGTTATCTTAAAAACATAATTTTTTGAGTTGATACACTCTTGTAATAGCAGTGCGATGGTAACATTAAACCTTGTCCTAGTCTCAAGACTTCCACAAAGTGTCACTACAATCATTACCATAATCAGACCGTCAAAACCCTAGACAAACCTCGAGTCTACCCCAACTTAAATGCATACTTTTACCCCAAGGTACATTCAAGTTAAACGTTACCCAAGTCAGGCCTTATCTTTTCCCCAAAGTTCGTTCATTACTAAAATGCGGAAGGTCTGTTAGAATCAAAGTTTTGATTCGGGATAATTACAACGTTTACATACAGGCTTCATAGGAGTGTAAGCCGGTATAATTTGCGAGTTGACAACCCTTAGAGTTTTAGTTAAGAGTAGGTACGTACCTGGGTGTTGAATTGTTGAGGAATAGTGATTAATTACGCGATACGGTAAAGGGTTGTCTTTCATTTTGTTTGTGAAACATTTATGGGGGATTATTAATGACAGTGTTGTTCTTAATTCTAAGTTTTAATTTATTATGTTTTGTGGAGTGTTTAATTACAAATATTCACAGTTTAGAAACCAGATCTTTGTATCTTTTCATTTTAATAAACCTCACCTATAAGCGACCCTTTAGTTTTATTTCGAAACGACGAATTAGTGTTTTTGACATAATTATAATTCATAGACGATGTCAACAGGCCAAATAATTAATTATATTCACATACCAAAAAAATATTGTAAAAGCCTTTATAAGAGCAAATAAAAAGTATATCAACAATCTTTTTAACTAAATCACTTAATCAAATCGTATGTTTTAGAAATAAACTCCATCCAGCTTTAGTTCTTTAAATTCAGACTTTACCAAGTAAAAAATCTGCTAGCCTACCAGCCATTGATGTCACTGTCGTAATCCATTTTATAAGTGGATAGCATCGAAGCCAATGTAAAAAGAAAGCGATCAGCCTCAAAAGGCCTTCAATGAAGGATGTCCTTATCATTGTTCAGAGTTCAAAGCTCTCTGAACGGAGTGATAGAACGAAACGAAACGAACGAAATAGAGAACTCACTCATCGTAATTTAAAAACGTTTCATTACCCATTCACTCCCAGTTCAATAGAAATTATAGTCATGAACTATAAATTTGACATAAAAAGGTCTGGCCTTTGTGAGATTCAAAAGGATTATCATTCAATCAAGCTTGCATATTCGTGATGAAGCTTGTTGAATTTTTTATATCGTTAGTAATGGGCTAAAGAGCAACTTATTTAAGTAGGCAGAATTCCAAAAATGAACTGATTGGACAGTGAAGGAACAGTGGACCAGGCCAGAAGTGTGAGAGGGGCATGAAAGTAAGAGATTGTTAGAAGAGCGAAGATCTTTTGAATGAGTCGAGCTTAAGTATTGAATATTAGACATTAAGTATACGGGAGGACTTGGGGAATGAAGAAGAGAAAAAAGAGTGGTGAGAGCGCGCAACCTTCGGCGCTGACGAATGGGCAACCAGCGAAGTTCGGAACGAAAAGCAGACACATGGTCATACTTGCGAAGATTAAAAATAAATCGAATGCAGTTATTAGACTTTTTAAATCTTTAAAGTTTCTGAAGTTTTAGTATTTAGTATTTTGTTTAGCTTCCAAGTTTTGTATTACTTGAAATAGCTGGTAGTTTATTCACTAACCTAATTTATGTTCTTTTTGAACCCAAATTTATTACGTGATATGTGTGCAATGTGATCCCGTAATTTGCTTCGATCGAATGATTCTACTTCTGACCATCTAATTACTTGATCAGATAAATACAATTCTTAGTAACAAATCGTTTAGTTTTACTGTTAAGCAAAAACAATTAGTCTTTCTTTATGGCAACACACTGGCTAACAATGGATGACATTATTATTTATCAGCCAAAATTGTATCATCTCATGTTGTTATATACCATAAAAAAACCACGCAACATGTGGCATGTACATTCAAGCACAACTATCTGTATAAAGAACCAAACCGTTACAAATAAAAATTACTAATATTATTAAATTCTACAAAACAAAGCTACCACAGCAAAAAGAATACACGCACCGTTAATTTAACTACTTCCAATTCCACCAGGAAGATTTGACCGAAAATCATCACACGAAATCTGTTCCAGTTCAGAGAAAAACGCTTTTCCCATTTTTGTGAAGGGACAAAACTCACTTATAATTATTGTACGGTAGCTACCTATCAGTGCGTTATTTAAGCTACGTCCACACAAGAGTGGAACGTGAGGCGGAATCTAATACGGGTGTCAGTTTTTGCCTGAATATTATGACGGCCAGGACAGTGAGACGAACAACAATTTTTTGTGGAGATTGTAAGAGGTAAAGGATTTTTTAGAGTTCACGGATATTTTATCATGGGTTTTTATTGGTGTCACTTTCTGTCTAGGACAAATCGTCCGAATCTAAATTTCATAATATACTTCCGTTTGGAGTGTCATCAGTGTAAAAAAGTTGGAAGCGACGTAAATCTTAGTTAATTCTCTGAGATACTTTGAAAATAATTTGGTATGATGCTTTTTTCATAATTGTAAAATTATTATGAAAGGAGAAATACCAAAGACGGCCTGTAGCGGCCAGAAAGTTGTGAATCGATGAAATTAAACATATAATTTTTAAAATTTATACATTGTTTTCGTTTCTTGATAGACCTTCGGTGAAAGATTTTAGTTTTTAAAGATTATTATTTTGAATAGGCTATGGTAAGAAGCGGATGAATGTCTTATGTTGCCAGCATTAAAAATAAGTTGAACTATGGTAGGCAGAAATTGTTTTAAGGAAATAATATATTTATTATTATATTAGAAAACAATATATTTTATTTACTTTATAAGTATATTTGTAAAAAGAATCAAGAAATATATAATTTATTATATAATCCATAATTATTAATCGGTAAAAATAATTTTGTTTTTTAATCGATAGTATTAATATTTCTTCAAACCATTTGAAACACATTTTTTATCTGTTATGTCATTCGTGTTGCTACTGCGCATCATGAATATTTTGCTCTGATTTATTGGTGTTATCGTACGGTTTTAATTGTAATGTAATTGAATATAAATTCAATAATAATGATCACTAACTTCTACTCATGCTAGAATATGCAGCGGTGTTTGTGATTGTGGTTAGTTTTTTTGGACGAGTATAGTACGAGGTTCCCTAGTACACAGGTGATTGTTCATTATTATTGGCCTCTTTTTCTGTAGATTTTGTTCTATATGACACAAATACATTCCTTTATTTACATCTAGGTATTATATTTATGTTAAAATTCAATTTTGAGGTATATTTAGTTGTGGAATAATTTCCATTTTAAATATCTCGTAACTTATTTTCACCAAGGGTTATTTAAAAAAAATTATACAGGGTAATAGAGTAGTCATTTATCTTCAAAACCCACATGATTTCGTGTTTATCCTTGCCAGGCCCATAATGAATGGCCAAATGGTACGTCTCCTTTGATATTCAGTCATGCCCAAACCAGCAAACGATTATATTGAGAATTTAATAAGTATTAGTTGTAGCGTAAGGATATAAATAACCCATATTTAATGGACGTTCGGTTTTTCGACAGCGAAAAATATTTCAATTGTATCGAGTTTTAATAAAGATAATATCAGGATAATTTTGGCATAGTTTTGAATAAAAAAAAAGTCATTATGAACTATAACATTCAAAACAATAAATGAAGCAACTGCGGAAAGAATAATTGAATGAATTTATTTATTGCAAATAAAAAGACTTTGCCTATAAAACGTAATAAATTTTATTTCAATTAGTGTAAAGCTTTTTGTGAAAATGTCATCTTTGTCGTTAATATTCTTTAATATTTATTATCACGTATAATAATGATGGTGTCTTCTAAACCAATTTTGTAATTTGGAACTAAAGGTAGTCAATTATTCAATTATAGCTTTTATTACACCTATAGGTAATAACAGAAGCTCATGACCATTCCTTTTAAGCACCAAGCTTTTTACAACTAAGTGACTACTATTATTTTCTTTCGACATTTTAAATTTCTTAAGTAATATATTTTTTAGACATTATTAAATTGACATTCAATAATATTTTCTGAAATTTTAAATATATGACATTTTATTGTAAATGTTTTTTATTATTTTTAACATATTGTTTACAACATTTATTTTACCATGTATTAGCATGTAAAGTTGTGAGTACGATGTGGGCATTATTAAACATTTAAACATATTGTTGTGGCAACCTGTCTGATGGCTTAGGCTGACATGCTTATGCATACATCTTCGGTAGGTAGTTGAAACAATAAGTACAATTTGATATTGCTTGGAATTTTTTTTTAAATAAAATCGGTCATATTAAGTAAACAGTAATTTAAATGCAAAATAATTATAGGTAATAGTGAATACCTGCTGGTGTAGTGTTATCTTCGTTTATCAACAAGTATTAACATAATTACACTATGGACACATTCAATCCATCAACAGTCCTTGATATGCAGACTTATTTTGAAGAACGTATGGCAAAGTTTGAAGCAGAGCTGCAGAAAAAATCACCACAGAGCACTGGGGGCTTAGCAGATGAGTTTGCCACATTTAAGACCTTCGTGTTGCAGACCCTACAGTCATTTTCCCAGCAGCTTGAAGTTGTCGGCCATGAGGTGGACAAAATGGAAATGCGCAGCCGGCGCAAGATGTTACTGCTTCACGGAGTGGCGGAGCGCAAGGACGAGGAGACGGCTCAGGTGGTCACTGACGTTGTAAGGCAGCACCTCAAGATTGACACCTTCACTGCTGATGATGTGCGCCGCTGCCACAGGATGGAACGGCAAGCGAGCAGCGACAAGGCAAGGCCCATACTTGTCAAATTCGAGACAGTAGTCGTGCGGGACAGCGTATGGTTCACGAAGACGAAGTTGAAGGGCACAGGTATCACTTTGTCGGAGTTCCTGACCCGCTCCCGACACGAAGCTTTTATGGCTGCACGAGCGAAGTTCGGCGTCGGGAAGTGCTGGACGAGAGAGAGATACGTCTTCATCCTAGGCCCCGATGGCAACCGTCATCGTATATCTTCGGTGGGCGAACTAGGTAAGCTCAAGCTTGCGACCGCAGAGAAGCCAGTAGCTAAACAACAACTTGCGACCAAGGCGAAGCGTGCTGCTGCTTCGAAAAAGTAGGCTTTTCCCATTTTCCGTAGTCTTGGTTTATTTTCGGGTAATCAATTTATAATGTACGTAATACACCGTCACTTTTGTTGTTTACTTTTAATTTTTATTTTATTTTTGTGTACCGCAACAAAAGTATGATCAAAATAATTTTTGCTATAAAATATTGTCAATTGTCATAACTGTCAATGTCACTATTGCCAACCTTGATTAGGTTTCGTAAATGCAACTCATCACTTCCCTAATTCCGCTTCTTCTCTTCTTGACCTTATTCTTGTATCTTCTCTTAACTCTGTTTCTAAGCATGGTCAGTGCACAGCTGATGCATTCTCTTACCATGACCTCATCTTTGTTTCATACAAAATACGTCCACCCGAAGCGAAGCCGAAGATTATCTTGCAGCGTAATTTTAGTGGGATGGATCATGCCAAGTTGCGTGAGGATGCCAGTAAAATAGTTTGGGACACTCTATATTCCTCAGATTGTGTAGACATGAAAGTCCATATTCTAACAACGAATCTAATTCAGCTATATGACGAGCATGCGCCAATCCGCACTATCAAAATTAAGCATTTACCAGCACCTTGGCTTACAGAAGATATAAAAAAGATCATGGCCAAAAAATCTGCTGCCAAGACTAGATTGAAGCATAGGCTTACTCTTTTGAACCAAGAAAGATACGTGGCTCTAAGTGCTCGGCCACAGTGAAAGGCGGGCGCGGGTGCGGGCGCGACGCGGGCAACTCAAACATATGGAGCTCTATAGAAGTGTCCGTAGTGGGCGAGCGGGGCGGCGAGCGGTGCAGCGCGGGGAGCACGCGGGCAACTCAAACCATAGAACTTTCATACAAGTGTCCGTAGTGAATGTGCGGGCGGCAAGCGGGAAACAATGCGGAGCGTGCGGATCTCAAACTTCTATGAGCAATAATATTATGAGTAATTATGAAATCAAATGCGAGTTGAACTCGCTCATCAAGGGTAACGTTGTAGAGGGATTCACTTTACATAAGCATAACGTAGCCCCCAGCCTATTATCACTATCAATTTTTGGCCAGCAAAAATAACTTTGGTTTCTGTAGTGTTTGTGTATCGATATTGTTTATTGATATTGAGCACCAATAGAATAGAATACATACATACATACATAGACTCACGCCTGTTTCCCGGAGGGGTAGGCAGAGACTACGGAACGCCATTTGCAATGATCCTGACATACCTATCTTGCTTCATCCACTCCCATCAAGTTTCTCATGCATGCTCTTCTGTTTAGGGTACTTCTGACCTGTCCTTTTTTTAGGATGTCTCCAATCTGGTCAGAGAACGTCCGCCTAGGTCTACCCCTTCGTCCTGTCCCATTCACACTTGCCTTATATATCTTCTTTGTCAGTCTTTCGTCATCCATCCTCTCCATGTGCCCAAACTATCTTAACATGCCTTTCTCGATGCTTGTCACTACATCTTCTTTTACCCCACACCACTCTCGTATCACACAATTCTTTACTCTGTCGGTCAAAGACACACCACACATACTTCTCAGTGCTCTCATTTCTACAGCATTTATTCTACTTTCAAGTCTCTTCTGCCATACCCAACTTTCACTACTATACATAAGGGTAGGCACTAACACCCCTCTATGCACAGCCAAACGCGCCTTTTTGGACACGTTTTGACTGTTCATAAACGCCTTCAGAGCTCCATTCACACTATTACCTGCATTAACTCTTCTTTCAATATCTTTTTCATTCTTACCATCTCTTGTAAACAACGTACCTAAGTAAACAAACTCATTCACTTGTTCCACTCGCTGTCCATCGATCAAAACAGTACAAGCCGTAACACATTCCTCCTTTTCAAAAACCATAAGTTTCGTTTTACTTACATTCACTTTCATTCCTTTGCTCTCTAACGCACCATGCATGATTGTTACCATCTCCTGCAACTCCTCCGCTGAAGATGCAAGTATTACCTGATCATCAGCATAAAGGAGGCATTCGACGAGTAACCCATTCATCCTTAATCCGCAGTCACTTTGTTTTAAATCTTGTTGTTACTCGAATTTTCCAATTTTTATTTAAAATAAATTTTTTATTTTTAATATTTGCCCTATATAAAGATTTTCCAAATATCATAAAAACCAAAATTATTATAACAGTTATGAATGTGATTTGAACCCACGCCCTCACACCGTGAGGCGGTTGTATTATCCGCACGGCTATAGCCTTGTTATCAGTTAGTTGCGAATTTGGTGAACAATTGACATAGTGTTGCTATGGTGACTGTTAACGTCATCTTACTGAAAATTCATATTAATCTAGCCGCGATCCTAAATTTGACAAACACTGTACACCGCACCCGCAAACGCGCCACTACGGACACATTAAGACGCGTGCGGCGACGCGCGCGGCCCGCGCGCGTGCTGCCCGCGCTACTATGGCCAAGCACTAAGAAATCATTGCAACAAGGTGTGTAGGAAAGCGCAACGCCAACATATTCATGAATCCGTTGAAAATGGTGATCCAGCTAAAGTCTGGAAATTTCTCAAAACATTGGGTATTGGTAAGTCATAGCAGCAATCCATTCCAAATAACGTCCACCTTGATTCTCTCAATTTACATTTTACTACTTCGTCCAAATTAGATGGAAATACGAAAAGAAACACTTTACAACTTCTTGCATCCTTGTCAACCCTAGATTATTCTCCCTTTGCCTTCTTGCAATTTGCCGCTTGTGATGTTAAGAAGAGTATATTAGCAATGACATCTAATGCAGTCGGTAACGATAGTCTCAGCCGTAAAATGATCCTCCCCATCCTAGACGAAATTCTGCCTATCCTATGTCACATCCTTAATCACTCCGTTGTCCGTGGCATCTTTCCAACAGCGTGTAAAGATGCACTTATAATTCCTTTACCCAAGAACCCTAAACCCTGTTCCTTCTCAGATTATCGACCAATATCCATACTACCTTTCTTGTCAAAAGTCCTAGAACGTCTCATTTACACACAACTCAGTTCCTTCCTGTGTAAAAATGCACTCCTAAATCCCTATCAATCCGGCTTGATCCGCGTGTCAGATGACATCAGGCTAGGTATGGATACTGAGAATCTTACCGTTATATCCTTACTTGACTTCAGCAATGCTTTCAACACGGTAGATTTTCACATCCTACTTGGCATTCTACGCTCTTTTAACATATCTCCAACGGCGGTTGACTGGCTTCATAGTTACCTGTTTGGTCGCCGGCAACGTATACGCATGGAAGACACTTATTCCACTTGGTCTAACACGAATGCCGGTGTACCACAGGGTGGCGTGCTATCTCCTTTACTCTTCGCGATATTTATTAATTCTATCTCAAAACATTTACTTTCATCCTACCACCTTTACGCAGATGATTTACAGATCTATACACGAGCACCCTTAAATAACTTGCCCGAAGCCTGTACTACTATCAACACAGACTTGGCGCGGATTTGCGAGTGGAGTAAACAGTATGGACTCATAGTAAATCCTGACAAAACACAACTAATTATTGTCGGAAGTCCCCGCATGGTGTCTAAAATTTGCTGGTCCGATTTACCACAAATCAAGTTTGATGGCAAAAATATCCCGTTCAGTAATACTGTAAAAATCTTGGGATATACTTTGATGGAACCATTTTGTGGAGTTTTCAACTGCAATAAACAAGTCGCAGACTATTTGCTTCGGCGGGCTCATTGCGTAGGATACGCAATTTCCTACCAACTGCCACTAAAATTGCACTTGCGCAATCTTTGCTTCTGCCCGTAATTGACTACGCTGATGTCAGCTATCTTGACCTCTCTAAGGAGCAGTTAGACAAACTTGAGCGTCTTCAAAACTTTTACATACGTTTCATAATTGGACTGCGCAAATATGATCATGTTTCAGAATTTCGCAAAGTGGCTCCTGATTCGTCTTCGCCGGAATACTCACATTCTTACATTGTTGTATAATATCTTGTTTAATCCCAGTACTCCTTTTTATCTCAAAGAACGTTTTAAGTTCCTTAATGACGCACAAGTGAGGTCCTTGAGGTCCTCTGAAAATTTGACGCTGGAGATACCAACGCATTCCACAAATTTCTTTAGCAAATCATTTACTGTACAGGCCGTGCGACTGGAATGCATTACCACTAGAGATTCGGAAAGCAAAATCTTTAAACATTTTTAAAGGCATGTTAAAAAAGCACTACCTGTCCATTAAACATCATGCACTGTTCTCCTAGAATGCAGGTCTTACTTTATGAGTAGTATTCACTGTATCTGTATTTTAGCATAGTTATTAGTATAATGATATTATGATATATATGACATTCTATCTCGTATTGTTTATAGGTATATATTTATATATAATAATGTATGTACATATGTGTATGTTCTATATGTAGAATATGTATGTTTTATAATATGTATACATTTATGTATATTCAGTATGCATATTAGTTGAAATTGTTTAATTAATTAACTACACCATCGTCTGTCCATCCAAAGGTTGCCTGGAAGAGATCGCTTTTAGCGATAAGGCCGCCATTTTTATATGCTGTAGTATAAGCCAATTCACAAAATGTGTACTTTTCGATATTATTTGGTGTACAATAAAGAGTATACCTATCTATCTATCAAGGTTGAGCCGTACGATTGCTGTTAAATGCGGGCTATCAGTGGGCCGAGTCAGTCAAAAGCGTCAGACGATATCCTACATTGTACTTGCATACTAAACCCTTTTTTGTCTGGACTTTAAAATATCAAGAAAAGAAATTGAAGTGACAAAAAAAATAATGACTCTGAGTTCGTTTCGGCCTTTCTTCTCAAGAAGTCATTTAGCTAGGAAAAGCCGGCATCATCTAGTATAGGGTTTTGACTTGTATTAGTGTTGTAAGCAACCAAAATGCAGAAATAAATATGTCTTTATGTCTTTATTATCAATAAAAATGAAAGGCAAAACATTTTAAGAGAATTATGGTCATGATCATAAGTACATACATACATACATACATAGACTCACGCCTGCTTCCCCAAAGGGGTAGGCAGAGGCATATTAAACGCCCACTTTTCGCCAGTGTTTTGATCCCACGTAATAGGTGGCGAGCCTATTGCCGCTTATCGGGATATTTTGCCTGCCAGAGCCTCGTCCGTTGATCGGCAGGTGCACCACTTGCAGGTGAGGTTGGCTTGGGACCCTAAGTTCTTGGTGGGAACCTATCATAAGTATCAATTCATAAACCTTTTGTGAAGTTAACAATTATATTTATTAAACTATTTATACATTTCGGCCTCACTTCATTTCCACTCTGAAAGCTGATGAGTGGCGAGACACCATTTGTGAAAATGGGCCGGATCTCTTACCGCCTTCATTCAGCACAATTAAATTTTTCATTCAAACGTTAATGATACTGGATATTGTATTACTTGTGAAATCAAATTCGGTTACCTTGTGGTTTCTGAAACCCACACCCATTAAAGAAAAAAGGCTTTATTACAAAATGAGGTTTTTCTCTGTTTCACTTAATTTTGCTAAATTGCCAATGGTTAGTTCGCACAATAGCCCTCTTTTGGGATCTTGTTGCAGACCTGGGGTTGTGTACTAGCTATACATATTTATGTTTAAGTTGAGAGTTGTTACTATGTTCGGTAGAACGAGCTAATCTCAGGAACTACTTGTTTTACTTTTTTTGTGAAGTAGCCCATTGAAATCAAACTACGGTTTACTGATTCTATCGCAATATATGATAGTGAAACCAAATTATCTAGAAACCACATTTTTTATTGCTAGCCGACGTTTCAATTTCTTTACAGGAACCATGGTCACGGTACTCTGAGGTGAAATTTGTCTTTGTCTTGAATTTAAAAGGTAACTCAAAGTACCCGAACGTTGATCAACTATTGGTGTCTTCTGGTGTTTTTGTCTGTCTTGGATTTCATTAGCATGATGATACACGAGTGTAACCGTGGGTTCAGGTGTACTACCTGAACCCACGGTTACACTCGTGTATCATTTTAGTAGTTTAATTACGTGATAGTTGTAAGAAGAGAAACTATGATTGCACCGGCTTGTGTCAGGTTCTTCTATACATTTGGTGAAATTTTTAATTTTTATTTAGCCGTGTGGTTGTCGGCATAGAATACAAGTGTCACCACCCCCTATCTTCCCGTGGGTGTCGTAAGAGGCGACTAAGGGATAACACGATGCAAATACCATCTTTGCGTAGAGACGGAAAACTCGACATCAAACCCTATACGACTGCCTCGTTGGTCTCGCGGCATAAATATGCGCGTGGGATCATGAGGTCCCGGGTTCGATTCCTGGGTCGGGCAGTGTTATTGGGTTTTTCTGTCACGAAATTCTCAGTAGCAGCACGGAGTCTGGAAATGTGCCCGGTACGGCAATAGGCTCGCCCCTTATTACGTGGGACTAAAGTATATCTGGCGAAAAGTGGGTGTAGAAATACACCTCTGCCTACCCCTTCGGGGATAAAAGCCGTATTGCCGTTACCGGGCACATCACCAGACTCCGGGCTGCTACTGAGTATTCGGAAAAACCCAGTAATACTTTTTGCCCGACCCGGGAATCGAACCCGGGACCTCCGATCAGCAGTCGCATACGCTATCCACTGGACCACGGAGGCAATCTGGTCAATTTGTTATATGCTACTAAATATATAAGCAGTAAGTTCTTGGTTAGCAGGACCGTATCCCGATTCCGTAGCAGGGGGGCGTCAAAGGCAAAATAGCCCAAAAATATGTATTTACTTAACCTTTCCTTTAAATTATTAAATCAAATTTTTTTAACCTTTGGTAAATTAATTAAGTATAAAACAAAACAGCCCTTTTACTGTATTTAGTGGGCGTAATAAAAATGATATCCTTTTAGACTTTGCTAAAAACAACTTCGAATACAATTATAAATTGGTTTAGAAAAGTACAATCTAGAGTGCTTTTTTACAAAAGGATCTTTTAAAGACAACTGTGGGTTGTGGTGTTTATGAAGGGTAAAAGAAAGATAAGTTTAAAACCCTGACGCAATGTAAATACATCATCCTCTTAGCGTTATCCCAGTTTTCAATCTGGGGTCCGCTTTCTAGTCTAACCGGATTTGGCTGAATATTAGCTTTTCCACGGAGCGACTGCCTGTCTGACCTCCGCAACCCGAAGGGATAGCGATATTCTATGGTTTAGACTAGTGTCAGTTTATTTAGAAGGTACCTACTGACACCCTATAACGACTGTCAAAGATCTTCATGACAACCGGGACCGACGGCTTAACGTGCTCTCCGAGGCACGGGACAAGCGATAATTAACAATTCAATACGCACATAACTCCGAAAAGTCATTGGTGCGCGCCGTGGATTCGAACCCGATACCCTCTGCATGGCAGTCTGTTGGTATATCCACTCGACTATCGCTGCCTTTCTGACGCAATGTAAATACGATTGAGAATTATTTTTCTATTTTCGGTAGAAGAGGTCATTCAAACATTTTTCTGAAATTGGTCAACGAGTTTTGAATAAGTTAAGGCCATCATACATCGGATAGAGAAAAAAGAAACTGTCTGCACGGTTGGCGTATTGGTTTAAGCGGCTGCGTCACTAGTTGACACTGTGCCGAGTGGGTTCGATCCTCACACAAGATAACACTTAGTGCGATTCATAAATGTTGTTTCGAGTCTGGTTGTTCATTGTGTCCGTTAGTTCTATGGTTGTAAAGTCCCCCGCGGCAGAGGATTTATTTCTTGTGCAGGAGTTATATTTTTTATTTAAAAAGTACGACTATGAATGATAGACTATTATACAGGATGTAAAAATACCCTTAACGCAAACTGAAACCCCATGTTGTATCAATCACTACGAACATATTTTACTTCGGCACCATACCTGGGAAATTACTGGTTCAGGACGTGATATTGAAGCTTAAAGTTAGTATGGAATTTTTCTAATTAGGTACGAAATAGATGCATTTAATCCCCCCAATATGTTCTTTAGATGACCCCATGGATAAGTAGGTATTTCGAGCATTGCACACGCGCGCTTTTAATTGCAGTTTAAAAAATGTGGAAACTAAAAAAAAATCGTTTCATAGGTATTATTTTTGGTTAGTATGACTTGGCATGATGTCCACAACGAGT
This sequence comes from Euclidia mi, assembly GCA_944739405.2. Lineage (NCBI taxonomy): Eukaryota > Metazoa > Arthropoda > Insecta > Lepidoptera > Erebidae > Euclidia > Euclidia mi. The sequence goes on along the minus strand of OX123192.2, from coordinate 23,503,716 downwards.
AGACTTCGGCTTGGTGATGGGTCTTGGGTCATCCTGTATAGAAAATTTTGCTCACATTATCATAGTACTTGCTTCTAAATCAATTGATTCCTAAAAAAACTTTTAACGCTTGTTTTCAATTTATACTTCTATGAACTATAGAAGTAGATTGATTCTATATAGAAGACTGATTCTATAAACTATATTTATATTATAAAGCTATCAAGCTTGTTTTAACGTTTGGTTAAACGCGAAAGTTTTAGTTGGATAGCCCATTCATTGAGAAAGGCTATAAGATAAAACAGCACGCTATGAGCTGCGGGTGTGGAGCAGTAGCCTTGAATAACGCAGGTGTAACCGCAGGCCCAGCTAATTATAAGAAAAAGAATATTCATTAACCTGCCTTAGCACCCACATTACAAAAATATCCACTATCCAAATTTTACAGTCTCAATAGTTTATACTCTGCAGTGGTGTGTCAGGCAGGATACTACTAATGATATTGTTACGGACGGGGTAACGGGATTGGAAGGAAACACCGAGTAGCACTAATGACATTTTATTCAACTTCACACGCACGACGCGTTGTTCTATTTCGACGCGGACGGCACCAACACTAACGACTTTTGCACTGCACTTCACTGCATTTCACTGCACTATACTTTCACTTCGCTTTATTTCACTGCTACTTCTTTCATCCTTTTACTTCCTCCTTTTCTTCTCCACTTTACCACTTCTCAACTTAAACTACCGCTCAGCGCGTCTACACCGCCTTATATACCCCTAGGAATGTTCCAGATCCACTAATTTCGATTGTCATTTCATTATTTAATTGTTTTTACATCTCCTGCCTCTTTTTAACCTTTCCATTCCTGCCTGAAGTTTCTAGAATTTTCTAATTTTTAATCGAAATATTTTAATAAGTAATCTTTTTTTAAATCGACATCCTCGCGACGTTGGCAGAAAAAATAGACGGGCCGTTTATAAAATTCTGGGCCGGTAGACATGTGCGCCCAGAGATCAATGTGCCTAATTAAATGTATGATTTTAAAATTTGTGTACTAACAATAGGCTAAGGAACTACTAACACTATGGATCTTTGGTCTGAAATAAATTATATATTATTTTTAAATATTCGCCAAATATTCATAAACATTTTCCAAATTTCATAAAAACCAATATCCACATAATTGTTATGACTGAGATTTGAACCCATGCTCTCAGAACGTGAACGGGATGTGTTATCCGCACGGCCATTGCCTTTTTGTCAATGACTGGTGAATTTGACGAACACTTGACAGAGTGTATACGTCATCAAACTAAAAACTGTCATTTCCAAATAATGAAATAGTCTTCAAACCTCTATGCTAATTATTATTGTGTATACTGACGTCTACATGACAAACTAGCCGGTCGTCAAGACCGGCTAGTTTGTCATGTAGACGTCAGTAGTCCTTGACAACCGAAGTGATGACAGCTTGATGACACCGGTTGTCACACTAACTCCTCTCTAAGACATGCTCGTCCCGAGCATTGTTGGATCCATGATACCGCTATCCTATCCACATGAACAATCTTCAGTGGACTTCTAGGTGTCTTCCGAATTCTGTAGGTTACGTCATTCATTTTCTTTATAACAGTATATTATCCTTCCCAGCTTGGCTGTAATTTCGGAGATTTTCCCTTACATCGGACCGGATTATGAAGCCACACCAAAGTTCCCTCTTCGAATTCTCTTGCATTTGCGCGTCTGTCATATCGAGTCTTCATTCTTACTCCCACTTGTAAATTCTCTTCTGTAACGTGTTCATGAATTCCTTCGTGCTTTCTTCTTAATTCACATGCATAATCGGTAACACAGCTAGGCGTTCCCGGAGGACATCCAGCAAGAAAGTCTACTGGAAGTCGTAGCTCCCTTCCTAAATTTGTTCGTGCCGGGGTTGTTGCCATACTTTCATGTACTGCGGCTCTGTAAGCCAGAAGAAATAGTGGGATATATTCGTCCCAGTTTCTCTGATGGCTATCGACTACTTTAGCAAGATGCCACTCCAATGTCTGGTTAAATCTCTCCACCATTCCATTTGATAGAGGGTGATAAGGAGTTGTCCTGGTTTTTGTGGATCCCGATCATCTTGCAGATTTCTTGAAAGAGTTGCGATTCAAAGTTTCTCCCTTGGTCGCTGTGGATTTCTAACGGTAAACCAAATCGGCAAAATACTTCATTTACTAATTTTGTCGCAACTGTAATTGCTTCCTGATTGGGGACTGCAAAAGCTTCTGGCCATCTCGTGAAATAATCCATCACTACCAGAATGTAGCGATTACCACTTTCTGTCAAAGGAAATGGTCCAGCTACATCCACAGCAATCCGTTCCCAAGGAGCTCCCACAGTGTATAGTTTTAGTGCTGTGAGCATGCGCTAAAGCGTCCTTAACGTTGTCGTGGTGCTTCAGACGAACGGCCAACCTGACCTCATCATCATAAATGCCATCAATGAACGCCTGGAGACGCATGCTTTGGACTTGTGCCGGGGGTGCCGGCTGGTAAGCTTTTCCTTCCATCTTCTCTACTTCTATAGACCACTGCTGCAATGACTCGTTAAGGCGCTGACAGCGGTTACGCAACTGAGCACGGAATACAAATTCTAAATGCGCGTCTCCATACCTGGACTCTAGAGCCTCGATGAGCTGTTCATATGTGGCGTCTTTTCCGGCAGACAGTAGCGCTGATATTGCACCATCGCGTAACGCCAGAGTGAGTGCATTCTTGGCCTTAGGCATGGGCCAATCTGTAACCGCCGAAATGATTCCAATGAGAGATGGAGGCACGGGAAAGGTTTTGTGCCTCAAGGAGAGCAAGCTGTGCAAGCTTGCTCTCCTTGAGGCACAGACCATAGGCATAGGTCACAGACCTATGTTCCTGTCACATTACCTGCCACTTGGAGTCAGCGACGTTGCATAATGATAGAAGACAATAGAGATCACGATCCATGGTTGCCGGCGTGTGTAATTGTTGCTTCTTCACAAATGGCAGTTACACCTGTCCTAAATTTAAGTGATGAAGAAAAAGTTTTGAAGAAGGGTTCTGAGATAGAAGAGTCCGTGAAAGTCGCTTGGTTACAAAACTGCCAAGAAACCAAGAGTCTGGCTGAGACTAACGTTAACGTGGAAAGTGTTATGAAAGGTTGCAAAGACGATCTAACAGAAATCGAATCAGAGAAAGCAAAGAAATTGCTGACACAATACGTCGACATTTTCTCAAAGGACGACGGAGAAATCGGAAAGACAGGAGTAGTAAAACACACCATCAATACAGGGAACGAACAACCGATCCGTCAACGCCCGCGACGTGTGCCTTTTGTCAGGGAGAAGGAGGTAGATGATATGATTGAAGATATGAGGGAAAACGGGGTTATTGAGCCATCGACTAGCCCGTGGTGCTCGCCGGTGGTATTGGTAAAGAAAAAGGATGGATCGACTAGATTTTGTATTGACTACCGAAGATTGAATGATGTAACCAAGAAAGACAGTTATCCTTTGCCTAGAATAGACACGTTAGACACGTTATGCGGAATGAAGTGGTTCACAACAATAGACCTAAAAAGTGGTTACTGGCAAGTAGAAATGGACCCAAAAGACAAGGAGAAGACAGCTTTTTCAATGGGAAGAGGGCTTTGGCATTTCAATGTTATGCCTTTCGGATTACGGACAGCTACTTTCGAAAGGTTAATGGAACACATCCTTACCGGGCTTCTAGGGGAAGCTTGGCTGGTGTATCTCGATGACATAATTGTAATGGGCCGAGACTTCGATGATCATCTCACGAAGCTAGAAAGTGTACTCAATAGATTGAGAAATGCAAATCTGAAGTGAAATGCAAATCTCAGTCTTAAAAAATTTTCATTTTCCAAGCGACAAGTTAACTACTTGGGTCATGTCGTCTCTGAAAAAGGGATCGAGAAGGACCCTGCCAAGATTTCGGCGGTTAAAGATTGGCCCATGCCTAAGGACATGACACCGGCCGTCACAATATACACTACACTACTGACTTTATGTATGTGGTAATTATGATGATATAGGAACATTTTGAAAACCAAGCCATTGCAACTGCCCCATTAAGTGAAAGAATTTGGAAACGGTACGTAGACGACATTTTCTGTGTTATGGAAGGCGATGAAGAGATGGTTCAAGAGTACTTGGCATATTTAAACAGCATCCACAGTAAAATAAGTTTTACCTATGAAATCGAAAGGGACAGAAGAATGGCGTTCCTCGATGTTATGATTGGCGTACGGGATGACGGTTCATAAAGCCACTCTGTATACAGAAAGCCAACACACACATATCGCTATCTACACGCTGACTCACATCATCACCCACGTCAACTGAATTCCGTTATAACGTCGCTTACCGACCGGGCATAAAGCTTGTGTGACGATGAACATTTGGGTAAGGAACTTTCGCATTTAAGCGACGTTCTACACAAAAACGGATACAGTAGGCGAATCAGACCACCCAGACATACTAAAAAACACCTGGACTTCAAGGTTGAACGACACCCAGCGTACTTACCGTACGTCAAAGGATGACAGATAAGATCGCCAATATTCTTAACAAAGTTTCAGTAAAGACTATTTTCACTCCTTTTAAGAAACTATCTCAATATATAAAAACGCCGAAAGACAGTATTCCATTAAAAAAGCCAGTTGTATACAAAGTTGACTGCAGCTGTGTGAGTTCCTATATAGGACAAACGAAACGCACCATCTCTTGCCGGATAAAGGAACACATCAGGGCAGTCAAAAATAACAAGCCACATAAGTCAGCCATAGCTCAACAACTTTTAGACTCGGGTACCGACCACTGGATTAAGTTTCACAACCCTCAGGTGCTTTCGACAGAACGCCACTACATACCTCGAATAGTTAGGGAGGCTATTGAAATCAAAAAGTTTAATAATTTCAATAGAGAGGATGGGTTTCAACTGTCGAGTATCTAGCATCCAGTGGTGCGTCAATGTGAAACCCGTGAAACGGAAAAACTCAAACCGCGAGCTGACGTAGTGAGTGTAGTATGTCGTGATCGGGTATAGTGCGATAGTGAAAACAGTGGCAGTGGTGTTGTACGCAAAAAACGAGTACGAAAGCGGGTAGACCGTTATACTTGCTCGTAACATTCATCCACCCGCAATACCCTCAGTACATCCGTGAACATGGCGCTTGCAACAGTGCCGAAATATCGGTTACTCCAAACAAAGGTACGTGGTATATATCCCGAAAGACAATTTAAATCAAATTATGATAATGATGATAGTGCGACAACGCATCGTAGAGCTTCTGAAAGTGGCGTTATTTGTTTTCTTAAAACATCTACAACAACCAAAGGACAACTCCTTATCACCCTCAATCGAATGGATGGCGTTATTTGCTTTCTTAAAACATCTGTACATAGCATTTTTTATAGGTTTCTCATGAAATAAATGTAAACATGATGCCTTTATAGAAATAACTACAATATTCCGGTGTATTTCTTAATTAATGCTTTGTCACGGAATCATACTTTTCATTTGTGCGGTACTCGCAAGCAGATAGTGCCCTCACTTCTCAGAAACCTTTATTGAGAATGATGCCCTAAGTTTCTCAGAATATTAACGTCTTGGAAATGCAGCATAAATAAATAAAGAAGGAGAAATATCTTGATGTTCTTTCAATTAATAGTTGTGATAATAATATCAGATCAATGAATATAATAAAGTTAACACTGAAAACATAATCAATGCATGATTAGTACCTAAATAAAATTTCTTTATCACATGTGTTTTCCTAACAGTAGTAGGGAAATAGGCACTTCACTCCATTTAGCAGGTATAGACGGAGACATGAGTCCAACGTGCAGAGGCCCTTTGAGGGATTTAACCTAGAATTTTTAATGGAACATCTACTGAGGAGTCTCCATCACTGTATTATTAGTACAGTTTCAGATTAGTCACTGTATATATAGAAATATTATTACTTGTATAGAAACAAATTATTTTAGCCTATTATTAGGGCAGCGCGGCGGTGTGAATAGATAGGGGCGTTGATCGGCGCGGCAGCGGTATTCCCATCGCGGGTATTGTGACACCAGAATCTTATTATGATGTAATTTAAACGTATAACCAAGTAATATAATAATGTACCATTCCGACATGCTTTTTTAGGGTAAAAAAGCATGTCGTTTTACCTTAAAGGTAAAAAGACGAGACCCTATTACTAAGCCTCCGCTGTCTGTCTGTCTGTCACCAGGCTGTATCTCATAAACCGTGATAGCTAGAGAGCTAAAATTTTCACAAATTATGTATGTCTGTTGCCACTACAATAACAAATACAAAAATTAAAAAAAATAAAATATTAAGGGAAGTCCCATACAATAAACGTGTTTTTTTTCGTATTTTTTGCTCAATATTACTAACGGTAACAGGTAGACACTTAAACTTTTTACAGAATATGTAGTTGTATATTACCTTTCAAAATAAAGTAAATATTAAAGGGAGCTCCCATACAACAAATGTAATTTTTAAGCAATTTTTTCTCGATCTTAATAAACAAATTTAAATTTAACTATACGTACAACAAACGTGATTTTCTTTTATAGATGATGGTACGGAACCCGTGCGCGAGTCCGACTCGCACTTGCCCAATCTTTTTGTATTTACGGTAGTTATGTATAAGCGTCTAAATATCTATTCTGCTTTTGAAGAATAAAATGACAATCGGCCCATCATATTTTCTAATGGGCAAGTTTTTACCCATAGTGCCATTAAAGTTTTTGACATAATGTTGTTATTTAAGTATGAAATCTGCCTCGTTGGTCTCGCGGCATAAATGTGCGCGTGGGTTGGGAGGTCTCGGGTTCGATTTACGGGTCGGGCAAAGTGTTATTTGGTTTTTCCGTTAGGAAATTCTCAGTAACAGCACGTAGTCTGGTGATGTGCCCGGTACGGCAAAAGGCTCACCCCCTATTACGTGGAACCTAAAAAAATGGTGAAATGTGGGTGTAATATTACACCTCTGCCTACCCCTTCGGGGATCCTGCGTGAGTCTATAAATAAAAAATAAAAGTATGAAACATTTGCCAGTAGCAGTGGCATAAAAACTACCGTCATACAAAACAAGAAACCTAAAAATGCGTTACATAAATTTAAGCACTCGCGTCTGTTAGCCTTTTTCGAATATGGCGCAATTTATTACATAGTTCTTTGCACTCAGTTATGAAAAAAAAACTAGTCGTCCTCCGAATAATGTATGGTTCTGTAATCCCTTTAGCTCCTGGCTCATTGACATCACAATATCGTTGACTTTTCCCAATCTGACAATTTTAATCTCCGTTTTATGGGATATGGAAACAGACTCAAATCACGGCCGTTTTTCCATTACTGTAGGAGCAATTGATGGGCTCAAATTGAACAATGGTTGATAAATGTGAGCTCCGGTAACGCTGATTGACTGACTCATTTCTTGTTATTTGGGATGGTTATTCGCGTAAGGGAAATTGCGTGAAAAATATTTCGTGTCGTAAAAACTTTCAATAAATTGGAGATTTGTTAAAAAATAACAGGCGATAGCTCAGTAGGTAGCGGACTGCCAAGACGATGGTCTCGTATTCGATACGATCGAGCTTAATAATGTGCCCGGTAGATGCCCATAGGCTCGCTATTACATTGGGACCAAAACATAACTGGCGAAGTGTGGGTGTGTAATACGCCTCTGCCTACCCCTTCGGGGATCAAGGCGTGAAATTATGCTAGTTAAATTATTAAAAAAAAAATATTCTACACCTCGGCGTCTCTACAGCTGTGAAGAAGCAAGGTGTGGTGTTTGTCCATCTAGATGGTGGATATTCGGATCAGGCTAGGGAATTATGCCTGGTCATCTCTTTGACTCAGGATTCTCGGAATCATTCAAATGTTCAGTGAAATAGACTCGCAAAAAAAACTTAGAGCAAGAAAGCAATAGGACAATTGTTAAATTTTCATCGAAAATGTAAGTGACCCCTTTTTTAATAAAGACAACCCACACAAGATGCCTAACTAGCCAGTCTCCTCTTGATGGTAACCTGATAACTGAGAAACATTTTTATATATTTTCAGATATACTTGTTAGCGCCATCTACCTTTCCATCGAGAATTAATCCTATCGTTACGTCAATCGTTCCACACTTGCTCGTCCAATGCGAGCGATCCTTTCGTCGCTTTCGCTCCCCTCCCAAGGCACGCCTACGAACAGTCTAGAATAATCCGTGTCGCGCCGAAGACCGCACCGTACCGCACTGAACCGCACCACCATATTTTTTATCGCTCACGTTTTATACCAAAAACTCAACAAACCGCCCGCGAGTTAAGTGATTTGTGTAGTGGAGTGATTCAATGCAGCTTCAGGATTCTCGAAAACACCAGGAGGCTGCCATTTGCAAGGAAAGAGGACTGACGTACAAGGTAAGGCGTGTTCCCACACCCCGTCTATTCGTCTCCTATCCTTTCCATGATCCCATTTACATTCACTTCCTCATTTCCTAGTCGATAAGAACCCAAATCCTACAGTCCACTTTGCCCAAATCGACTAGGAACATTCGGTTCGCCGAAACAATACTTAATATTAAAAATTGGGCAAGTGCGAGTCGGACTCGCGCACGAAGGGTTCCGTACCATCATCTATGAAAGAAAGTCACGTTCCTTGTATGTATACTTAAATACTTTTTAAGTTTCTACCTGTTTATTAAGATCGAGTAACAAATTGCTTAAAAATTACGTTTGTTGTATGGGAGCCCCCCTTTATTACTTACTTTTTTTAAATTTAATTATTTATTTTGAAAGGTAATTTACAACTTCATATTCTGTGAAAATTTAAAGCACGGGTGCACGGGGCCCTACCAAGTTCTTCGGGGCCCAAGCCAACCTCCCCTGCGAGTCGGTGCACCTGCTGAATGACGGACGAGGCTCTGGTGCAAGCCTTCCCTAGGGGTTGGGAGGTCAGACGGCAGTCGCTCCCGTAAAGGCAAAACAGTCAAATCAAATGGAATGGAAAGCAACAGGATTGGTAACAGTGTTTCGGGTAGGGCACCGCCGCAAAACGGTGCGCAGGAGCCTCGCCCGACTCTTGTGGCAAGTGGGCAAGGGCTACCGTGTACCGGCTACCGGTGGACACGGCCAAAGAAGTTAGCCCCAACCCGGAAGATCCGCTTCGCATCTTGGAACATTGGCACGCTAACCGGACGCGTGAGAGAGCTGGCCGATGTACTCTCCAGGCGGAGGGTGGCCGTAGCGTTCCTGCAGGAGACTCGGTGGAAAGGCAGCAGATCCCGGTCCATTGGCTGCAAGCTGATCTACACGGGTGGAACTGGCGGGGAGAGCGGGGTAGCGGTTGTGCTCGCCGAGGAGTTTCAGAACGGGATCTTGGAGGTGAAGCGTTACAGCGACCGGCTTATGGCTATGGGGGTGCTTATTGAAGGGGTTGTGACCCATTTGATAAGTGCCTATGCACCACAGGCAGGTTGCAGCGACGCCGTCAAGATGTCGTTCTGGGATCAACTCGGCGAAGTTCTTCGTGAAATCCCGCTCTCACAGGGAATCATTCTAGGTGGTGATCTGAACGGTCATGTGGGTGAGAGGTGTGAGGAATTTGAGCGTATTCACGGTGGCTTTGGCTACGGTGGCCGTAATGAGGGAGGGGAGTGTATCCTCCGAACTTGTGCGGCTGCCGACCTTGCCATTGTGAACACGTACTTCAAAAAGAAAGCCGAACACCTTGTCACCTACAAGAGCGGGAGGTACGCGACCCAGATTGATTTCCTACTTACCAGGAGACACCATATCAGCAAAGTAGCCAACTGCAAGGTCATACCCGGTGAGAGTCTCACAGCACAACACCGCCTCCTTGTCATGGACCTCCGCATGAAGCCCAAAGGCAAGCACGCCGACCGCTGTCAACGTCAAATTCGGTGGTGGCTGCTCAAGGATGCCAAATCCCTGGAGTTCGCCTCAGCTATCGGTGACAAGTGCGCTGCTACTGAAGGCGAACCAACTCAGAGCCAGTGGGATAGAATCCAGGCGGTCATCACTGGAGCGGCGAAGGCAGTGCTGGGCATGTCTAAGGGCGGACGCAAGTGTGACAAGGAGACTTGGTGGTGGAACGACACAGTCCAGAGGGAGACAAGGGTGAAGACCGCGACGCATACAGGGCTGACAAACGTGCCACTAAGAGGGCTGTAGTCAGAGCCAGACGAGACCACTTGGAACCGCTTTATACCAAGCTGGAATCGTCTGAGGGGCAGAAGCTCTTATACAAGTTGGCACGCTCCAGGGTCAAAGCGGCACAGGACATTACTAAGTGTCGCTGTGTTAAAGACCCTGAGGGCAACCTATTATGCGCGTCAAGCGCGGTTAAGGAGAGATGGCGCTCGTACTTCCACGAGCTGCTTAACAAGCAGCATAAAGAGGTGCAGCCACCGGAACTCCCTCCGAACCAAGGACTAGTGCCGCTGGTAACACCTGAAGAAGTCCAGAGGGCCCTTCGCCACATGAAGAATCGGAAAGCTGTCGGAACTGATGGAGTCCCCATTGAGGCCTGGAAGGCAATGGGCCTGCGAGGTGTGGGCACCCTTACTAATCTTTTTAACCGCATACTCCTAACCGGAAAAATCCCGAACCAATGGAGACTGAGTATCATCACTCCAGTCTTCAAAGGCAAGGGATCGGTACAGGAGTGCAGTAGCTATCGCGGTATTAAGGTGATGTCCCATACCCTTAAGCTCTTTGAGCGAATCATCGACTCCCGGATCCGACAGGAGACCACAGTCTCGGAGTGTCAATATGGGTTTCGCCCTGGTCACGGCACCATGGACCCAAGTTTCACCCTCAGGATCGTCATAGAGCGGTACAGGTCGAAGAACACGCCTCTGCATCTTCTGTTTCTAGACATGCAGAAGGCCTTCGACTGTGTGCCGAGACAGATGATCTGGTGGGCGCTAAGATCCAAAGGTGTACCAGAAGCATTTATTGACATCATCCGAGACATGTACTCCAATTCCGATTCCGTAGTTCGGACTGCTGTTGGCGACACAAGAACCTTTCCTATCACCGTCGGGGTCCATCAGGGTTCCGTCCTTAGTCCGTACCTATGCAGTGTCATATTAGACGTACTGTCGGACAGCATCAGAGACTCACATGAACAGCCCCCGTGGCTGCTCATGTATGCTGATGATGTCGCGCTGGCGGATGCGGACAGGGGACGCTTGGTGCGGCGTGTGAATGCGTGGAAGGAGTCGCTTGAGGCGGTCTGAAAATAAACGTGGCGAATACCGAGTACTTGGCCTGCAACAGTACTGATCCCGCGTCAATTCGTATAGGCGGAGACATTGCCCAGCGAAAGGACCTGGTCAAGTACCTGTGATCAGTACTGCACGCGTCTGGTGACATCGATTGCGACGTCAAGGCACGCATTTCGGCAGCCTGGGCCAAATGGCGTGAGGCGAGCGGTGTCATTTGTGACCCCAAAATGCCGGTTAAGCTCAAAGGACAGGTCTCTAAATCCATCATTAGACTTGTCCTGTTATATGGCAGTGAGACGTGGCCTGTGCTTGAGCGACACAAGCAGAGTCTGCGTGTCACGGAGATGAACATGCTGCGCTGGATGTGTGGTGTCACGCGGAAGGACCGCATTAGGAACTCCCGCATCCCGGGTAGCCTTCATGTCCGTGACATTGCTGACAAACTGCAAGAGTGTCGTCTACGCTGGTATGGCCACGTCTTACTTCAACCGGCATCTTACGTGGGTAACAAATGTCGTGCCATGCTACCTCCACCGGGCCCCGGTAAACGGGGAAGGCCAAAGAAATACTGGCTTGACGTCGTAACGGATGATATGCGTGCCAACCAACTAACCACCAGGGATGCTGAAGACCGTGCGAAGTGGAGGAGACATAGCCGGAAAGCGGACCCCGGGCTCCAAGGCGTGGGTTTTGGAGCGCAACCGGGACAGCGCTAGGATGATGATGATTCTGTGAAAATTTAAAGCGTCTACCTGTTACAGTTAGTAATTTTGAGCAAAAAATACGAAAAAAGACACGTTTTTTGTATGGGACCCCTCCTTAATATTTTTTTTTAATTTTTAGTATTTGTTGTTATAGCGGCAACCAAAATACATAATTTGTGAAAATTTCAGTTTCCTAGCTATCACTGTTTATGAGATACAGCCTGGTGACAGACAGACAGACAGACAGCGGAGGCTTAGTAATAGGGTTCCGATTTTTACCTTTTAGGTACGGAACCCTAAAAAATACAATCAGATACTGAACAAGCATTCTTGCGAATTACACATCGAGGTACCCTGAGGGGGAATCCAACGCACCACCTTAGGATCACCAACCGCTAGATCAAAACGCCACTTCAATAATAATACTACTACTACTACAAACGTATCCTAATTATCTTTGGCAATGACATTTATTACTAATCACCTAGTTTCTTCTAACTCGTACCTACATAAAAATACTCAGCTATCGATTCTAGATAAACCTTTGAAAAATCTATGGTCTTTTTTACGTAAAGTTTATCTTATCTATAATCACTTCCAGCTAATGTCGCTGACCTTATTACTACCAACACAACCAGTCCTGGATTGGTATTGAAACATGTAGGCAGGCCAAAGAGGCTCTTCTCGCAGTAGACGGTAAGATAGCCAAACAAATCGTCCGGCTGTCCAAACAACAACTGCGGACAGTCACGGCCGCTTACACAGGACACGGATAGGTATCACCGACAGCCCGTTGTGCAGGGCCTGTATGGCAGCAGACGAGACGGCAGTCCACCTGCTCCTCGACTGCCCTTAGGTCGCACAGTATAGGCAGCAGTACCTGTGCAGATACAGCACCCTGAGGGAAGCAGTGGGCCACATCAAGAGTCTGCTGGCCTTCCTCGAAGAGCTGGGGTGGCTCGAATGACGACACCATTCCCACCCGCACGCAAAATACACGCCAAGTCGTGGAGTGGCGGCAACAGCCCGTGCCATCAAGTATCATTGTCATCGGTGCTTGGGAAATGTGCGAAGTTACATTTCAATCCGATGTTGTAAAGTGGTTGAAAATCAAGTTCAAAGATTCCGTTACTTAGATACAAGTAGTTGCGTAGATAAAAACTACGCTAGTAAAATGGTGCTAAAAAGATAATCACAATTTGGATCACTGGCGCTATTTTGGAGGGTTAGATTCGAAGAGAGTGATAATTATTATATTGACTAAGCAACATATTACAGGTATAAAGTGAATCTACACCACTATTTTTTAATTAGTACAAAAAATTTAACAGGGCACTAAGTATCTTTAACTGATCATATTTATGTAGTTGAAAAATAAAAACACTAAGTCCCAAAACTATCTCAAAACTGTCCACAAAAATACGTGATAATTGATAAATGCAATACTAATACTATGACCGACCCGTGTACTATCATAGTAAAATTAACCATTGATAAATTAACCCCCCCCCCCCCCCTCTGCGCCTGTGCCACGCCCCGACGATGCGACAAACAGTACTAAATTGTTAGCTAAAGTGAGCGTATCTAATTTCGTTGCAAAAGTTAATTGTTTGTCTACGTTTGCCCGACGCGATGGCCTATCATATCAGTTCATATCACGGGAGTATGTAGCTATGCTTCGTGCGTACTTTTTGAGTGGAAAAATCGCGAATGCAGCTGTGTACCCATGGACATCGTATTGTGAGTGTACAAAAGTGACCGGGTCAGTGTCAAACAATTAAAACAGTGCATATTGGATGCTTTTGACAACGGTGGTGGACATTTCGAAGGACAATGGAAATACTTGTAAGTTTAGTAAATAATACGTACTTAAGTAAATAATAATTTGATGCGGGCGGCTCAAAATCGGTCTGTGTTCTCCACACCAGGGAGGCCTATGTCCAACAGTGGACGTCTCTAGGCTGACATGATGATGATAAAATAATTTGTAAATAGCAGATGATTCTAACTTCATAAATACGCTAAAATTACTCTTTTCTTATAGTCCAGAACACCTTCTTTTATTTTGATATTTGTTTGCTTTCTAATTACATACCTCCGTATTTAATTACTTGTTAAACGATAAATTTTACCAGTCCTAAGCCCGAATGAAGTATGAAGGAGAGGGTAGAATTAACAAAATTAAAAAATGACTACCCACATTTATTATTTTCCTTCATTTTATTTTCTATGGCTACCTACATCATAAGTGCGACAGAGAGAATGCGAATGAGCAGGATGGAATATTATCAATGAATTAGTGAATGGACTGTAAAATATGACTTTGATTTAAGTGAGATTTTCTACAATAAACAAATGATAATAACTTTGCTTTTTATTGATATTATGAAATTCTTACGACACATGTATGATAATAATATCTTCGCTAATCTGTCCTTAAAGTTTTTGTACTAATTAAAAAAATGTGGTGTATAACAGGTTAGTTGACAAAAAAATAAAATTATATGTCCGTCCTTTAGATTATTCAAAAATAAGCGATACGTATTTTTTTATTTGTAAATTAAACCAAAAATTACCAAGATATAGCTCATTAAAGGTACGTATAACCTCACACCGTGCTGCATTTTTTCGCACTAGGTGACGTCACACGTAACTTTAATGGGCTATATCTTTGTTTTTTTTTATTTAATCGAAAAAAGAAAAAATAAGTGTCCAATATTTTTTTATAATCTAAAATACGGACTAAATAAAATGTAATTATTTTGACCCTGGAAACTACCCTATTGGAAGAAGACCACAGTTTTTCATAATACTGAATCTGAACTGAGTGTTAAGAACTCAGTTTATTAACTTAATGATATGTATGTCTAAACATATTATTTTTCAGCAGTACGGCTAGAAAAGCGCAAAACTTAGACCAAAACGCGAGCCAGACATTCATGATAGGTAATCACTACCTACACATGCTCACATCACCATCTCTCGACCAACGAGCTGTACAAAGTAGGTATAAATAAATCTAGACCTAGGGTACGAATTCACCCGGCGTCGGGCAGTGACGACCCCATCGCCCAGTGACTTGTCACTGCAAGCAGTCACCTTTGCTCCTCTCATAGAGGAGTGAAGGATATCCCGCTGTACCCCTTGTTCAGAGGGGTACGGCTGCGACGGGTCCAGGCACTCGCGTTTAACGAGTGGTTGGACAGGCAAATCTGCCAACCGTGGCAAGTCGTAACCCCGGCATTGAGTCGCAGTCATGTTTTGTGACCTAATGCTGGGAGCGAAGGTCTTGGCTTAACCGCCCGGGCCGCCGGGAAGAAAACCTCTATAAAAAATTACCCCAACTCCAAGGTTTGGCGCACGCCGATGGATGCATGGCTGATGGGAAGATCAGTCGCGAGCGCTCCTCCAGTCAGGGCAAAGGCCGTCCCCCTGGTTGGGTACTAAATGTAGGCTTACCCGGGTACAGGGGGCACCACCCGGGCGGACCATCTATTCCCCCACTCTCGTGGGAACCAAATGTATAGTTCGCAAGCCACTAATTCGAGCGAAGAGCCACGCTCACTAAACTCTGGCTCCACTCTTCGCGCCAATATTGACGCTGATGATGAGGTGGAGGATCCATCACTACCAAGGGTAGCTTTACCTGGTGTTGCAGCCTGTGACCGGGGCCGCTCTCGGTCCTTGGGCAGATCCCGGGGGCGTTCAGGTCCTTCTCGTTCAGCCACCCCTTGCCCGGGGCTGTCACGGGTACCAGCCACTGCCATATCCGCGGCGGTCTCCAAGACCACCACCACCACTTTACTGGGGGCCCAAGGCCCTGGGTTGATCGGGCGGGCGTCGCCAGACGTTTCTGATGGCGGAGGCCACGTAACCCGCTCGGGGAAGAAGAAGGCTTTGGGTGATCCAGCTGCGCATACCCCGGAGTCGTCAGTTGAGCGGGCCGCGGACAGTGCGCGTGAGAGCGATAGCTCCACCATGTCTGTGGCATCGGTCTCGACCCGAGGTGCACGAAAACGCGCCGTGAAACGTCACCCAGAGGGACCGGATGAGGGAGTGGCCCGGGTTAGGGCAAGGACGGCGGAGGTCTTTGATTCGGACGGAGAACTAAGGTTATTGTCAGACTCGTTAGCTTCTTCGTCCGACTCAACAAAACGCGCTCACGAGATTGAGCAGCGTTTAAAGGAGCTGCGCGGGCAACCGACAGCCGCAATACAGGAGAAAGCGCTCCTCTCTGTTGCGGTTGTAGAGAGAGTGGCCAAAGAGAGCCGCAGCCTGAAAGGGGCCTTTGGTAAGGCCCTGATAGACGCCGCTCAGGACATTGCTGCTGCAATTGCGGCGAACTTGCGATCCAGATGGATCGCAAGTTCGAAGAACTTCGGGCTGAGATCTTCCCGGACCGTGTGGCACGGCCGCGACTCGCGCAGCCAATAGCCGCGACATATAACGTCGCACCCATAGCTGCACCAGACGTCGCGATTGCCACCGCGTCCACTACTGCAGCAGCAGTCACGCCTGGTGGCGGAAGCAGGAAGAAAAGGAGGAGAAAGACAGCGCCGCCTGCACCCGCACTTGCCCCATTGTCAACCCTCAACACTGTTGGGCAGGCACCTGCAGCTGAGCCCAGTGCCTCCTGGGCCACAGTGACAAGCCGCCCTGCAAAGGCCAGGGCCCGAAAGGATAAGACCAAGAAGCCAGTGTTGCCCAAAGTGCCGTCCACGTCGGCGGTGACAGTGACTCTTCCACCGGGGTCCAACACCACCTTAGCCGAGGTGACGAGACTGGCCAGGGAGAGGGTTGACCTCAACGAACTGGGGCTCACCGAGGGCCTCCGTCCGAAACGGGCCATCACCGGAGGACTTATACTTAAAATTCCCGTTGAACAGGGCTCGGAAAAGGCGGAAGACCTTAAAAGGCGCCTTCAGACGGCATTGTCCGAAACGGGCGCGATCGTGGCGCGTCCGCAGTAGTCCCTAAAGATATTGCCGAAGCAGTTTCCGCGGAGGGCAATTGCGATGAGGCCGACGTGAAGGTTGGCCAAATTCGCTCCTCCGCGGCGGGCTTGGGGACTGCGTGGGTTCGATGCCCGCTCACAGCTGCCCGCGAGCTGGTGGCCGCGGGAAAGCTCCGAGTAGGTTGGGTCATCGCCCGTGTCGAGGCCCTGGCGGCTCGACCTCTACAGTGCTTCAGGTGCCTGGAGAAGGGGCACGTACGCGCCCGCTGCCCTTGTGACAGGGACCGAAGCGCTCTCTGCTTTGTCTGCGGCCAAGCTGGCCACAAGGCAAGCGGTTGTGAGGAGAGTGCTCCGCGGTGCCCTGTGTGCACGGATGCGGGGCGTCCGGCCAACCACCGGGTGGGCACCAAAGCCTGCACCCCTCCTGAGAAAAGGGGTGGTAGAAGTAAGCCTGCGGTTACCGCCGCTCCTGCCACGGCGGTTACCGAAACCAGCAATGGTTTTGGGTTGTTGGAGTCGGTTACCGGCTCTGGGGAGGCTATGGAGGCTTAAAATTCTTTTCCCCTTTAGTCGTTCTTCAGGGCAACCTAAACCACTGCCGTGCTGCGCAAGCTTTGCTTGCGCAGACCGTTGCAGAGCGATCGGTTGCCCTGGCAATAATGGCGGAGCCGTATTTCGTCCCGGACCACCCTCGTTGGTTCGGGGCATCAGATGGCTCCGTCGCTGTGTACTGGGCGGGCGGGGAAAGAGAGCCCCATTGCCGCCTGCTCCATCAGAGGCCGGGTTTCGTCGTTGTCGAATGGGGTCCTGCGATCGTCGTCGGCTGCTATGTCTCTCCAAACAGTGGCCTTGCCGCTTTTGAGGCCTACCTCGACGGGCTGGCGAACCACATCAGGGTTTACCAGTCCCGTCCGGTGTTTGTCCTGGGTGACTTCAACGCACGCTCTAGCGTGTGGGGTGACACCCGGGACAACCTGCGTGGAGAGACGGCGCTCGAATGGGCGACTGAACTCGACCTCCGGCTTTTAAACCGGGGGTCAGTTAGTACATGCGTCCGCTGGCAGGGAGAGTCGATCGTCGATCTTTCGTGGGCGACTCCCTCTGTCGAGCGTCTCGTCTCGGGGTGGTTTGTCGCAGAGAATGTGACAACGCTGTCAGATCACAGATTGATCGAATTCAGCGTGACCTTCCGCCCACCCCGCGACATCCCGTGGCGCCCAAACGCGGTTCCGACGCGTCGCTGGAACGTTCGACAACTTGACGGGGATATGTTAGCAGCCGCTGCCCACGTGGCCGAGTGGGAGGCCGCCAATTTGGGAATCCCGCCCGATCCCGACTCACAGGCGGACTGGTTTCGGGACATTATGACATCTGTCTGCGACACGTCTATGCCCCGATCCAGTCCGAGGAGACCCAGTTCGCAGTACTGGTGGACGCGCGAAATCGAGCGCATTCGCCTTGATCATGTCGCGGCGCGGCGCCAGTACTTACGAGCCCGACGAAGAAGGCGAGCCACTGCTGAAGAGATTGCTGGAGCATATGAGCGGTATCGGACCGTCGGGAAAACACTTTCAAGTGCCATCCTTGCGGCCAAGGCCCGTTCCTGGCAAGAACTAGTCAATGGACTGGACAGGGACCCATGGGGGCGCCCTTACAAATTTGTTATGGGCAAGCTCAGACCGTGGGTCCCTCCCATCACGTCGACCCTGGACCCGCCGTTTTTGGAGAGAGTAGTCGATACCCTCTTCCCGCGGGCCGAGGTTAGCAACTCGACACCTCCTCCGTCACAGTGGTCCCAAGTCCCTTAGGATGACCAACTTGACGTGACGGAAGACGAGCTGGACTGAGCCATTCGACGGCTCCGGGCCCGCAACACCGCCCCGGGTCCCGATGGGATCCCGGGTCGAGCGTGGGTGCTCGCGCTCGCAATCTTGGGGGACAGGCTAAGGCAATTGTTCACCGACTGCCTCCGTTGTGCCGTATTCCCCTCCGGTTGGAAAGAGGCTGATCTGGTCTTAATCCAAAAGCCCGGCAGGACTGCCGATTCTCCCTCAGCGTTCCGACCCATTTGTTTGCTGGACGAGGTGGGCAAGCTCTTTGAGCGCATTATTGCTGCCCGCCTCCAGGACCACCTGTCGAACGTGGGCCCCGATTTGTCCGAGTGCCAGTCCGGCTTCCGGCAGGGGCGTTCGACTATAGACGCAATCCGTCGCGTCCGTTCCCTGTCGGAGCCGGTGCTCAGGGAGGGAGGCGTTGCGTTGGCGGTCAGTCTTGACATTGCCAATGCCTTTAACTCCCTCCCCTGGCAGTCAATTAGGAGGGCGCTGATTTATCATAACGTGCCCTCCTATCTGCGTGATATTATCGGGTCGTACCTAAATGGGAGGTCCATCAGGATAAAAGGTCGGAACGGAGCTCTGCTCACGAGGGAGCTCTCAAACGGAGTTCCACAGGGGTCCGTATTAGGACCCCTTCTGTGGAACATCACGTTCGATGCAGTCCTGCGTATCGGTCTCCCCTCTGATGTCAGCGTCGTCTGCTATGCGGACGACACGTTGGTGCTGGCGCGGGGGACAACCGGCTTCCGCAGTGTCGTGGCTCTTGCCAATCGTGGCGTGGCACTGGTCGTCTCGGCGATCAGCCAGCTGGGCCTTCGAGTGGCGCCTCACAAATCTGAGGCGCTATGGTTCCATGCCCTTCCTCGGGGTCGGGAACCACCCAGCTCTGTGGTGTCAATTTGTGGTGCACAAGTCCGGGTGGGGCGTACTATTAAGTACCTTGGCCTCATTTTGGACTCTCGCTGGGCGTTCGAAGACCACTTCGAGCGCTTGGCCCCCCGAGTTCGTGGTGCGGCGGGCGCGCTTCGACGCCTGCTCCCGAACCTTGGTGGGCCACGCGAGGAAGTTCGCCGCCTCTACTGTGGCGTCGTGCGGTCCATGGTTCTCTATGGGGCGCCCGTGTGGCATCATCGTCTTACGCGCGCCTCCCGCTGCAGGGCTATCCTAGCCAGTCTGCAGCGGTTGGTGGCCATTCGGGTAGCACGAGGCTACAGGACGATATCCCATGAGGCGGCGACGCTCATTGCGCGCCTCCCGCCGTGGGACCTCCTGGCGTGGGTGAATGCCCGTCTTTATGACGAGGTTCGCCTTCGTCGGGAAGGCGGAGAGGCGTCGAGTGAAACGCTCGAAGAGTGCCGGCGAAATGCGCACCGAAGTGCGTATGAGGAGTGGCGCGTGCGGCTGCATCTACCGCGTTGCACGCGCCAACGCATCGTCGGTGCGATTTTGCCAATATTTGACGCCTGGCTCGAGACGAAAGAGTGCACTACTTTCCGGCTGACTCAGATACTTACCGGGCATGGTTGCTTCGGTGAGTATCTGAGTCGGATCGGCCGTGAGGAGACGACACAGTGCCACCACTGCGATGACGATCTGGACTCCGCTCAACACACACTAGAGGTGTGCCCCGCGTGGGCGGACGAGCGGAGTACTCTGGTCGCTACAATCGGGAGGGATTTGTCCCTACCAGCCGTAGTAGCGACAATGGTAGAGGACACCCACAATTGGCGTGCAATGGTCTCCTTCTGTGAAGCTGTAATGCTCCAGAAGGAGGCCGCCGAGCGGGAGCGTGAACGACGCAACCCCGCTCGCAGGCGAAGGCGGCGTCGAGGCGGCGGCAGCGGCCGTTGAACTCGACTCTTCCTCAGGTCTGCGGGCGTTGGAGGGGGAGCCTCTAATGACCCACCACAAGCGGACCCGAGAAGGCAGCGGACTGTGTGGCGCAGTCTGCTGTGAAAGGCATTGCACACCCCGCCTTTCCCCGGGCACGCGTCCCAAGCAAGGGGACGGACGCGACAGGTACAGCGGAGCAATACAACACAGTTCCCGCTGTACCTGCAAGGCGTCGAGCTACGGAGCCACCGTGTGGTTTTTAGTCGGTAACCCAGGTGGGAGTCGGACATACCCCCTTCGACCGCTCCCCGGTCGGATGGGCATGAGGTAACTCATTTTCCACACGATAAAAAAAAAAAAAAAAAAAAACGGTACGAATTCAAACGCGCCTTAAGTGGTCATTACGTAGGCCAATTACCTCACATAGAGCAGTTAAATGAGAGGCATTTATACCGCGATAGTTGGACAGTCGTCAAGTATTATAAGGCTTTTGAACCAAAAAAGAATTAGTTCGCTTGAATTTCATCAAACGTTATTTCAAGTAAAGATTTGGCAGGGAGGAGAGCATTCAGTAAATGGGTACTTGTGATTAGAAGTGGGTATAAATCTAGAATAGTGGGTACTTTTGTAAGTACCGTAAAAGGGAGAATAATTATGCTACTAACTTTAAATTATAAGGACAATATCATTATATAAGCTCAGAATCAGAATCAGTCTTTATTCTCAAGAACATGGTTATAAATTACAGGTCTTATGTTAATAAGTACATTTGATCACATGTTCTACCATTGATGGTGCGAAAATATAAATTAATTAAAAATGATTATACACAAATTTAAATAGTACAGAAAAATGACAATTCTTATACAATAACAATTATATCACACAATATTTATTCGATAGGTAAGTAATTAAATGGAATATTAATTTGATGTCATGCTAAGATTTTATAAAGTATGTCCAGATGTGCCTGTAATTGTCACTATCATATTGTATACAATAATATATTTATAGTTTAATATAAGATGTGGCAGCATGTTATGATATGTTATGTTATTAAGAAAGGCAATATCAAACAATCAACAATTAATCTTTAAGAAACTCTTTAACACTATAATAGTTCCTTTCACCTAACATTTTATACAATAGGGTAGTTTAGAGGGTCAAAATAATTACATTTTATTTAGTCCGTATTTTAGATTATAAAAAAATATTGGATACGTATTTTTTCTTTTTTCGATTAAATAAAAAATAACAAAGATATAGGCCATTAAAGTTACGTGTGACGTCATCTAGTGCGAAAAAATGCAGCACAGTGTGACGTTATACGTAACTTTAATGAGCTATATCTTTGTCATTTTTGGTTTAATTTACAAATAAAAAAATACGTATCGCTTATTTTTGAATAATCTAAAGGACAGACTTAAAAAAATTTTTTTGTCAACTAGCCTGTTGGCGGTGAAACAAATTAAGCGGCAAATTCTTTAAATTCTTCGGTAAGTGGTTGTAAATTGTTATTGACATGTAGTAGGTGTTCTTTCTAAATAATTCAAGATAAATTTTAGGAAAAGGATATTCAATAAGCAATTGGAACCTACAGCAACAAACCTACCTACAGAAACTGCTTTCTGAAGTTATTTGCGTATTAAACTAATATTTGCACCCATCCCCGAAGTGCACTTTAAGGGGCTACCACGTAGGCCTTTAATAGTCATCACGGAGAGCTTCTTGATATTTACCACAAATTGTGAAGGTCAGATAGCAATGAAATCGCTCAGTGAAAAGCTTACTTTTTTGTCGTAACTGGTTGGACTAGAATACATACCCCGGTTATATGTGCGAAGGTTGTAGATTATGTATCAACAACGTTTGTATTGGAGCCTGGGATATCGTTAGGATGATGATGATTATCCTAGCAGTAACAAATCATATAATAATCCTAATTTATCTTTTCAAGTGTTAGGTACCTTTTGTTGCTCAAATATGATTTAAAAATATCGCCTAAGACGCAGTACACTGTTAGAACTATATTATATATCTGGGATACTAAGCGTACTTATTTTATTTAAGGAACAAATTCTTCTTTTTCAGGGTACCTCTGCATAATACCGTTGTAAATCAGTCGTAACATTATAGAAAAACAGTGCTTTTTATACCTCAAATGAGTGAATTAACGCGACGATTTAAGTTATTAGTCGCATATGATGTTGAGAAACTATAAAATCGACTAGCAAACAAAATCTTTATAATTGAAATACTAAGAGGACCACGTTAACATAGCAACTGCTTCTTAGGTTGTCATGTTGTTTATATACAAGATTTGAACAATATCTTAAATTTTCTTGAAGGTCAGGCTATGACAGAGATGTATTATACCCACATTTCGTGAGATGCGAGTAGGTCCCATGTGTGAAACAATTTACCTAACTGGTCAGTTGAGATATGTACTGCTGTCTGTATATGAAGGTTAGCGTCGGCCTGGAGATATTAGTTATGGTCTGTGTCTGAATCTTATACATGGTATGGAGATATGAACTGTATGACCTTAACCAAATTGATAATTTTGTGGAAAGAGACACAGCACGTGTTTGGATAAGCTCTCCTGTTTCTACGAATTTAGATTCCTCTAGAAACAAAAAGCAATACCGATATATAAATTCATTTCGATTTAATTTTATTGTTTTTGTAATCGTGCACTAAGTCCACATCCATAACATTTTACTTAAAGTAAATCCTTTTCTTAGACACTTTTTTCTAAACAAAATTGCAGCGCGGAACTCAGGTTTTTAACCAAGAGTTTATGACTTTACGAGACGCACTAACTAATAAACAAGACCAACAAGGCAGTTATAATAATCTATTTATATTAACCACAGTATCTTAACTATGAAAAAGAAAATCTAATCGTTGGATGTTCTACGCCGTTTCCCGTCCTACTTTTCGAGTTCTCTCGCTGTATAGTAAGACGGCGGGTATTTTTTTAGAAGCACCGCCTTTTTATTCGATTTGTGTTGTCTCAATCTAGAAGCTGAAACTTGGGGCACGGAAATACAACACTAAAAGTATTGAGGTTCGGACTGGTTTGTATTGTGTGAATTCATTTTGCTTTTAAAGTAAAGATGGAGTGGTTAAAGTGTTCATATAACATCGACAATATCAATTTACTAGTTACTGCCTCGTTGGTCTCTCGGCATAAATATGCGCGTTGGATTGGGAGGTCTCGGGTTCAATTCCCGAGTCGGGCGAAGTGTTATTGGGTTTTTCCGTTAGGAAATTCTCAGTAGTAGCACGGAGTCTGGTAATGTGCCCGGTACGGTAATAGACTCGTCCCCTTTAACGTGGGACCTAAAAATTAATGGCAAAATGTGTGTGTAATATTACACCTCTGCCTACCCCTTCGGGGATGGCGTGAGTCTAAAAATAAAATAAAAAAATATATCAATTTACTAAGTATTGAATGTTTTGAACAATAAAAATGTATGTCTGATGTTTTTTATGATATTGTATGATGCAAATACCATAATAAATATAAGTATTGTGAGGAAAGATGGATGTATAGTTGCTTATAACAGTTTTAAGCAAAAACTACAAGGTAGATTTTGATAAAACTTTCCAGTAATTAGGCATTAGAGTAACAGAAACACATGTGTTAACTTTTGTCGCGGTAACCGACACCTACTCACATATGCAGGTATAGTCGTTATTCTCGTATCATAGCACCTAATTGCTGTTTCGACTCCCCTCATCATTGAAGTTCTGTGTACAATTACTGGATCATTTTATCTGTTTTTGAGTTTCCCGTTGGTCATTAGTATCTGAATACTATTATAGGCTAGCAAGGTAATGTATTAGATCTGACATGTTAATTTATGCCTTAAATCTTTCTGAGTGATTATACAACGGTGACTCATACCAGTTTTCTCTACAAAGGGTAGGCACAGATGTCACCTACTTTAGTCATACAGAAATTTTTTTTTTTTTGTTAAATTTACACCAGTCAGCCTGTGATGTTAATAGAAATGAGTTTTGTATGATACTTACCTAAAATAAATATATTTAGAAATTGGATTGCGACTACGCTGGACCATTAGCTGACAGCTGACTGTGAGGCTAAGGTTGTAAGCTTTTGGAATCTTATCTGTTTTATGCGACTGCTGTTCACTTGCAGCTCGGTACGGTCTTAGCAAAGTGACTTTTAATGTGGCTGCACGTTTGGCGTAGTGGTTTAAGCAGCCACCACACCATTTGACATTGCGTTGAGTGCCGTGGGTTCGATCCCCATTTTGTATTCTTCCTCTTAGCGTTATCCCAGTTTCAATCTGGGGTCCGCTTTCTAGTCTAACCGGATTTGGCTGAATATTAGCTTTTTTCGATCCCCATTTTGTATGATTCATAAATTGTTATTTCGAGTCTGTGTGTTCATTGTGTTAGTCTCCCGCGACATAGGCCTTAGTCCTATTGCAGTAGATGCTTTAAAAAAAAAATCCAAGCTCTCACTAAAACGGGTACGTAGTTTTCTGTCTAATAAGAATGATGGAGAGGTCATAGTCCCAAGGAGACGCGGCGTTATTCATTCTTAGAACTGTAGCAAATACGGAAGAAATATAGGTACGCCACCTGTGTAATATGACTTTTTCTCCCTAGGTACTTAAACATAATTATATTTTTCTAAGACTAAGAGTTAGCGGTAGCTTTGTGTTGAGCTCAAATAGCTGAAAAAAATATTTCAAATTACCTTGTAAAAGGAATTTCATGAAAGAAAATATACTTACTGAAAACACCTGCTTGCTTCTGTCATTTATAGTTAAATTATTGAATCCGAAGACGTTAAAATAAATGTGTTTTGGCAGGGTTAGCTGTCATGCAAAAAACCTCTGCGGCCTCTAGTTTTGCAGATGTACATCAAGCGATATGTCTGCTCATTTTTCGCCTATTTCATATTAATTTAATAAAGACATACATTAAAATTATAATTATTGAACTAGAATGTTAATTTTGTTTTGTCGTTCAAGTGTTTCTTTGTAACTTTAATTATTTTATTATAATCGTCACCGGTTGCATCCAAAAATTTCGCTTTTGAACTCAGGGACAGCTTTTCTTGGCTCACTAGATAAATGACACACTATTAGTCTTTTTACGGGACAACTGCCATAACTTAGACGACTGTCAGTATACATATACAAGAGACTCTCTTTAACGACCGTCAAAAATCTTAACAGACAACTTAACGTGTTCTCCAAGGCACGGGACAAGCGATACTTAACAATTTAATATGCAAATAATTCTGAAAGATTGGAGGCTGGTGCCATAGTTTATTCTGCATGGCAGTCTTGGCCTTGTATGTTGGTATCTTGCTGTCCTCTTTTATACAAAACATACACAAAATATTTCACAGCAGTATTAAACAAACATTACTTTCAAATTCCTAGAATATTCTACACCAGAAACCGCATATAAAATTTTTAGATATGTTCCGTTACACATCGTCCATATTTTAGCGCAACTGCCATACGAAATAGAGGTTCCGCATGGCTTTGAATATAGCAGCCCAAGCTTCCTAATGCACTAACGATATTCGTTTGTTGGAATTTCGAAACAACTTTCAGAAACTGTATTTGAACGTGCGATCCAGCGTATCCACGTTGATCTTCGAATAAAGGAATGATAGTGTATAGAGATTTTGAATGAACGCTCCGTGGATTTATTGTCAGTTCAAAATATTGAAGTAGAGCTTTGTTTCTGTTATCTGAGTTGACACGATATTTGCACTTGTGTTGCTAAAGGCTGGGGAAAATTGGTCTGAAATGAGCTTATGAGAAATTGGGCAACAAGGCTTTGGGTGATTATTGAGCGGTGTCGTTGCATGCGAAGAAGTTGAATTCTCAATTTAGTGAAATGGGCGGGATTATGTCAACTTTGGTTCTGCACATAAAACTTTTGAGTTACTGACAGACACAAGACAAAGCCCAGCCGAAACTACTGAACGCAAGAAGCTAAAATTTGGCGTGTATGTCCCTTGAGAAGCGTAAGGGTACAATGAGAAGGGATTTGAGAAACTCTCACGAGATCGGGCTGACACAGCTAGTTTAGAAATGTAATATACATAATGTGCGGGCGTAGCTGCGGGCAGATGCCCGCAGCAACGCCCGCACATAAATAGATTAATAATACCTACCTACATGATTGTAATCAGCCAATTAATTCCTATTAAAATTTCAGTAATTTATGCCTGCGTGCCTCTTTACCTACCCCTAATTCGCAATTCGACTTACTTATTGGATTAATACATCATGATTTTTCAAACTGTAGAAAAGCTTACCGTCACCTTTTTGTATACTTACTCGTATATTTAATTTCAAAGCACTCGGCGTTGTTGCGTTAAGTGCATGCTACACAATGAAATAGCTACTATGCTTGCTAATGCTATGTCTTAACTTTCTCCAAGTATGTACTTACTAGCTTTAAAGAGGATTATAACAACGTAGACTGTCTAAGTGTCTATATAATTTAGATGTATATACCTAGCATAGCAAAATGGGCAGCTACTGTCTAGTCACTAAGTTGAGCGAACTTTTAACACTTTTGATATCTTTCTATATATATATTTCTTGTGTGTGTGTGTATGTCACTAAACTCCTCCTAAACGACTGGACCGATTTTGATGATTTTTTTTGTGTGTGTTCAAGGGGACTTGAGAATGGTGGTTTATATTCATAAAAAAATGCGAATGTATAAAATATATGGCACGAAGTTCGCCGGTTCATCTAGTTTCGTATTATTTTCCTCCATACCTTCATGGACCAGTGGATCAGTTTCGGGTTCGATTTCCGAGTAGGACAAAAGTGTTACAGGGATTTTTCCGAATTCTCAGTAGCAGCACCGAGGCTGGCAATGTGCCTGGTAACGGCAATAGGCTCGCCCCCCATTACGTGGAAACTACAAATTCGTAACATGGCGAAATGTGGGTGTGACATAAAACCTCTGCCTACTCCTTCGGGGATATAAGGCGTGAGTCTCTAAAATAAAAATAAATATATCATTTTCCGTAACTAGATGGCAATGGCGCTTTAAATCGCCTCATTTTAAAGATAAGCGCCATTTTGCGTCACATTTTGGCGGCTAATAGCAATTGTGTTGACGCGATGCAGCGGTTAATTTGTTGAATAGCATCGTTGCTTTGATCCTTTGACGTCAGGCAATTATTTCGCTCATGTAAACTTCAATGTACTACGGGCATTTACTTATATTATATTGTGTACCTAGTGAATTTATATTACTATAGACAAAGAAATAAAATGGGATATATATATAAATATATTATACACTATGTGTTAACCACCAGGATTCAGCATAGTTACGCAAATCGCGGTTAGCTTACTTTGCTGCGAGGGGGAAGTTTGTCTGATTTGGCACCTATCTATCAGTAATTACGAGTGGCTTTAATTTTTAGGTAACCCATCTAGGTAGATGGGTTGCCTAGTGCCAAGTCTTCTGCTTATTTTTTACCTGTATTTAAATAATTGATGTTGCAGTCATCTACAAAATTATCTAATTAAAAACGGAAAATGAGCATGTTTCCTTGTTGCTGTACAGTTTCTTATCTGTATATATAAAATCCTTGCGTTACTGACTGACTGACAGACAAGCTACAGCCGAAACTACTCGGCGCAAGAACCTGAAATTTTGCATGTATATTCCTTGGGGACCGTAGGGGTGCACTAAGACGGGATTTCCCGAAATTCCCACGGGATCGGGCAAAACGGGAAATTCGAAAATATGTGCATGCGAAGCCGCTAGCGTCGACTAGTTTCTTATAAAATTACGTTAATACAAAAAGGTTTATCAAAAATTGAATATATTTTGTAATGAACCATTCTTGATTATGGAGATCAACATTTTGGGTTAATTTTACGTCACAATAAAAAGGGATGCTACTCTTTGTGGTAATAGTTACTAACCTATTTATATCTCTGTATACTAAGCTACCATGGCATAATAACAGTAGATTATTAAGATTATAATCGGCTGAGAGTTAGGAGCATCTAAGTGAAATTACCGATTAAAATAATTATATTAGCTAAAGCAAAAATAAGCTTTACCACAGTATCTTTACCATCGCCATTGCGTTGATTACAATTAAGGATTTTGTTATAACTAAACTAGTATAACAAACATGAAAGTGTGAGAATGGACGGCGTTTTTGCACTTTTTAAGCAAAATCACTGAACGGATTTCGATGAAACTTCGTACCTGTACCAATAGCTTAAAATGTGCATGAGAATAATACAGAGGCTACCTTTTTTATGATAATCGACACCTTAGTAGGTGGAGCTAAAACCTAATGCCACAATATAATGATCAACTTGATGACGACTCGGTGACATAGCGGGAGTATCAACGATTGCCCCGCCGAAGGTTGCGCGTTCGATTACCGCTCAAGTGAGGCGTATTTTGTGTACGTGAACATGGATTTTTGTCTTGGTCTGGCTGTATCTATGTATAATAATGTGTAGGAATTTACAAAAAAAGTATGGAAGTATGTTTATTGTTTATCCATTGTCTAGTTCCTATAGCAGAAGCCTTGGCTAGATTGGGACTAGTAGTGTATATGTCGTAGAAAATTAATGTCAACCTCAACGATTGAGTTTAATTGTACAACGTAAAGGCACTTCCTTGTAAAGATCTCACAATGTTATCTTCTTAGATTACCGATATACCAGGAATCACGAAAAGCTCAGAAAAAGGTTACCATTTCAAATGGGTCAGGTAACTCGGGATAAAAACTGGCAATCAGCCGTATCAGATAAGAGTCCCAGACGACGCCAAGCCAATTTAGATTGGCTCTTGGACTCAATCCTAACAAGTGCTACTCTAAAACTATTTCAAAAGCTTGATGGTACTGGAAATTCAAGTGGTAGGTGTTTTGGAACTTTTCAAAAGGCTACGTAATTGAATATCAAAAGTAGGTTGTACTTTCTTTATTTAGAGTTTATAAATAAAATAATGTCTCGCAAACATTTGCTTAGATTTTATGTGTTGTTAATGATATTTCTTATGATATAATATGATGAAAATTTTTATTTATTTATAGACTCACGCCTATATCCTCGAAGGGGTAGGCAGAGGTGTAGTATTCCATCCACATTTCACCATGAATTTTGAGACCCCACGTTATAGGGGACGAGCCTATTGCCGTACCGGGCACATTATCAGACTCCATGCTGCTACTGAGAATTTCCTAACGGAAAACCCCAAAAAAACTTTGTCCGACCCGGGAATCAAACCCAAAACCTCCCAATCCCAGTCGCGATGATGTAAATACCATAATAAATATAAGTATTGCGAGGAAAGATGGATGGTTGATTGCTTATAACACTTATAAGCAAAGATCGATTAGATAGATTTGATAAAACTTTGAAGTAATAAGTCATTAGAGTAACACATGTGTTAACTTTTGTCGCGGTAACCGACACCTACGCTTAGTCGTTATACTCGTTTCATTGCACCTAATTGCTCTTTCGACTCCCCTCGTCATTGAAGTTCTGTGTGTGGATCGTTTTATCTGTTTTTGAGTTTCCTGTTGGTCATGACTTCATGAGTATCTAAATACTGTTATAGGCTAGCAGTTAGATCTGAAATATTAATGTATGCCTTTAATCTTTCTGAGTGATAATACAACGGCGGCTCATACCAGTTTTCTCTCCAAAGGGTAGGCACAGATGTCACCTACTTTAGTCATACAGAAATTGTTTACGTATTTTTTGTTTAATTTAAACCACTCAGCCTGTCGTTGGATGTTAATAGAAATGAGTTCTATATGATACTTACCTAAAATAAAAATATTTAGAAATTGGATTGCGACTACGTTGGACCACTGCTGACAGCTGACTGTGGGGCTGAGGTTGTAAGCTTTTGGAATCTTATTTGTTTTATGTGACTGCTGTTCACTTGCAGCTTGGCAAGGTCTTAGCAAAGTGACTTTTATTTTAGTCAAGCCACAATAAAAGTCACTTTGGTAAGACCTTACCGACCTTAACGCACGGGAAGCTTAGTGGTTCAAGCAGCTATCTCACCGCTTTACATTGCGCTGAGTGCCGTGGATTCAATTCCCCACTTTATTTATTTTATTTTATTTTGTATTATTAGGAAAACTTACAGCTAACATATTATACATTAAGAACTAGCAGGCCAAGCTTCCTTATGCACTAACGATATTCGTTTGTTGGAATTTCGAAACAGCTTTCAGAAACTGTATTTGAACGTTCGATCCGTATATCCAGCGTATCCACGTTGATCTTCGAATAAAGAAATGTTAGTGTATTGGGATTTTGAATGAACGTTCCATAGATTGATTGTCTGTTCAAAATTTTGAAGTAGAACTTTGTTTCTGTTATCTGAGTTGACACGATATTCGCCCTTTTGTTGCTAAAGGCTGAGAAAATTGGTCTAAAATAAGCTTATGAGAAATTGGGCAACAAGGCTTTGGGCGATTATTGAGCGTTGTCGTTGCATGCGAAGAAGTTGAATTCTCTATTTAGTCATATGGGCGTCATAATGTCAACTTTGATACTGCACATAAAAGGTTTACGTTACTCACAGACACGAGAGAAAGCCCAGCCGAAACTACTGGACGCAAGAAGCTAAAATTTGGCGTGTATGTCCCTTGAGAAGCGTAAGAGTGCAATGAGAAGGGATTTTAGAAACTGTCACGAGATCGGGCTGACACGGCTAATTTAGAAATTTAATATACATAATGTGCGGGCGTAGCTGCGGACATCCTGTAGGCTAGTGCAAAAAGTCTTTAAATAATACTTACCTTTATGGTTCATCATCATCCTCCTAGCGTTATCCCAGTTTCAATCCGCTTTCTAATCTGACCGGATGTGGCTGAATATTAGCTTTTCCAGGGAGCGACTGCCTGTCTGACCTCCGCAACCCGAAGAGATAGCGATATTCCATGGTTAAGACTAGTGTCAGTTTATTTTAGAGGTACTGACGCCCTATAACGACTGTCAAAGATCTTCATGACAGCCGGGACCGACGGCTTAACGTGCTCTCCGAGGCACGGGGCAATCCCCGTACCTCGGAGAGCACGTTAGCAATACGCGAAAAGTCAGTGGTACGTGCCGTGGATTCGAACTCGATACGCTCTGCATGGCAGTCCGTTAGTATCTCCACTAGGCTATCGCTGCCTTTTGGCACCCTAATCTACCTACCTACATGATTGTAATCAGCCAATGAATTCCTGTTAAAATTTCAGTAATTTATGCCTGTGTGCCTCTTTACCTACCCCTTATTATTATTATAAGTAAGTTCACCTTAGTAATGCAAAGCTGGTATTCGTGACTTTACTAGCACGCAATGTGACTTACTTATTGGACTAATACGTCATGATTTTTCAAACTGTAGAAAAGCTTACCGTCACCTTTTTGTATACTCGTATTATTATTTTCAATGCACTTGGGGTTGCTGCGTTAAGTGCATGCTACACAATTAAATTGCTACTGAGCTGGTTTAACGCTATGACTCAGCCTTCTACAAGTCTGTACCTACTAGCTTTCAAGAGGATTATAACGTAGTAGACTCTAGACTACTCTAAGCGTTTGTATAATTTAGGAGTATACTTAGAATGGCAAAATGAGTAGCTATTTTCTAGTCACTAATTTGAGCAAACTTTTAACAAATTTATATTTAGAGAAGAAGTATACACGCTCCGTCTTACTTATAAAAATCTCATTAAGTGTGACTTAGCCACCTCCCAGCTGAATAGCTGTCAAGCATTTAAACAACGCTTAAATTTTCCTTACTTATGAACGTTGATTAGCTGTTGTTTAGCTGAGTAACTGATAAAGAAAGATACACATACGAGGGCCACAGATTAAAGCCAAAATAGTCAACTAAATAACGCAATTGAACGAACACGCTTTGCTATTTTGTATCTATGAGTCATAGATACATAGCAACGATATGATATCTCCATGGCAACGATATTCTGACAAATAACAAAAAGTCCCAGAGCTGGTGAACGATTTTGGATATTTTTTTGAAACATGAGAAATATTGATAAATTTTGAAATTAACGTATGTTTTTTTCTATTATTGCACTTTATTTGAGATTCAATATAGCTTCTGTGTATTATACTAATTACGGATGTATTTTAGTGTTTCATAAAAAGATCTAATAAATGTTCTTTTTCGAATATTGTTATTATTTAGGATGGAATTATATATTTACTCCGAAAATATTATTGAAGACCACATGAGTGCCGTTTGTCGTGCTTTCGCGAGAGCCAACCGCTTCGCAATTCGCAGGAACATGAGCAAGAGATACAGCCAATATAAGTTCTCCTTATAAAAAAAGTAGGTCATCTAGAATAACTCAATTTTTTTTGCCTGTACAAAGATTCAAGTGCTTGTAGGGAGCCGCTACACTTCAACTAGACCTCGACTACCTAATTTAGGTTCATTTAAGGACAATCACAGAATTTCCTGTAATGCCTCAATATTGGGTATGTTACCAAAAATTGTTTACCAGCTCTCCTACTATTATGTTGTAAAAATATCGGCAAGAAATAATTTATAACTAGACAAGTTAAATCTTCTATATAATTTTGGAAATCTGCTAGATCGTCAAAATCTATGTTTAATTATAAGTAAACAACATTAAAATTGAAAGAAATGCAAATAATTTTAACAATGTATAATATGTCATTGATCGAACAGCTGTTTCAAGTAAAAGCCGCCATTGTGCCTCTCAGCAA
Source organism: Euclidia mi (assembly GCA_944739405.2). Classification (NCBI taxonomy): domain Eukaryota; kingdom Metazoa; phylum Arthropoda; class Insecta; order Lepidoptera; family Erebidae; genus Euclidia; species Euclidia mi. The sequence goes on along the minus strand of OX123192.2, from coordinate 23,470,344 downwards.
CATCTAAACAAGGTCCCGGTGTTGTTTAAATTTGACAGCTATTTAAGCGTCACTTAGTGGCTGCTAAACGCTAAGCAGGGTTTATAGGTAAGATTTTTGCTAATCAGCCTCTCAGCAGTCGTTTAAAATGTTGACTAACGTTTATAAGTAAGAGGAGCTATGTTTAATATCATTTTCCAAAACTAGATGGTGCTTAAATCGCCTCACTTTAAATATAAGCGGCATTTTACGTTAAATTTTGGCGGCTAATAGCAATAGTGATGACGCGATGCATATGGATGCAGCGGTTAATTTGTTGAATAGCATCGTTGCTTTGATGCTTTGACGTCAGGCAATTATTTAGCTCATGGCATTTACTTATATTAAAGACATAAAGACATATTTATTTCTGCATTTTGGTTGTTTACAACACTTATACATGTCAAAACCCTATTCTAGATGATGCCGGCTTTTCCTAGCTAAATGACTTCTTAAGAAGAAAGGCCGAAACAAACTCAGAGTCATTGTTTTTTTTTGTCACTTCAATTTCTTTAGTCTTTTCTTGATCTTTTAAAGTCCAGACAAAAAAAGGGTTTAGTATGCAAGTACAATGCAGGAAATCATCTGACGCTTTTGACTGACTCGGCCCACTGATGGCCCGCATTCAACAGCAATCGTACGGCTCAACCTTGATTGAGGGAGCCAGCACGATCTGTATCACTATGCCTCCACGCCATCAGAAAGTGTATGCATAAGCATGTCAGCCTAAGCCATCAGACAGGTTGCCACAACTATTTGTTTATATGTTTAATAATGCCCACATCGTACTCACAACTTTACATAATAATACATAGTAAAATACATGTTGTAAACAATATGTAAAATAATAAAAATTTAAACAATAAAATGTCATATATTTAAATGTCAGAAAATATAATTTAATGTCAATTTAAGAATGTCTAAAAAATAAAATACTAATATATTACTTAAGTAATTTTAAATGTCAAAAGAAAATAACAATGTCAAATCAAACAATGTCAAAACAAAATAAATAAAATTACAAATGTCAAATGAAAAATGTCAGAATGTAAATATATAAGTACTACAAATGTAAATAAAAATATTATGTCACTAATTTCAAAATGTCAAAATTCATAATGTCAATTCATAATTTAATGTCAATTCATAATTTTTAAACTCAATTTCAGGCGTTTTTGTCTGCTAAATAATCTTTAACTGTGTAATAAGCTTTTGAACACAAGCTCTGTTTAATAAATACTTTGAATTTATAAATACTTTGAATTTATTAATACTTAGTTCCTGAATATTGCCTGGAATTTTGTTGTAAAAACGTATGCTTTGACACTTGTATGAGTTACTTATTTTTTGTAGTCTAGTTGAAGGTAGAACAAGTTTGTTTTTGTTTCGTGTATTTAATTTATGAATGTCGCTGAATTTAGAAAACATATTTATATTTTTCCTGACATATAACAAGTTCTCATAAATGTATTGAGATGCGACAGTCATTATCTTAATTTCTTTAATTTTTTCCCTTAGTGAATGCCTTGAACCAAGACTATAGATTGCACGAATAGCCCGCTTCTGCAGTACAAACACAGTTTGAATGTCAGCTGCGTTGCCCCATAATAAAATGCCATATGACATTATGCTGTGGAAATAACTAAAATATACTAATCTGGCCGTATCTATATCAGTTAAGTGACGAATTTTGTAAACCGCGTTCGCTGCAGAGCTAAGTCTATTCGACAACTGACCTATATGTGGGCCCCACTGTAGCTTAGAATCTAAGGTTATGCCAAAGAATACGGTGTTATCTATAAAATCCAACTCTTCTCCATTCAAACATAAGTTAGGTTTAACTTGTTTTGCATTCGGTCTTGAAAATCGTATACATTTTGTTTTTCTTTCATTTAACAGTAAATTGTTAGCAGTAAACCATTGAACTACCTTAGAGAGAGCGTTATTTACATCGTCATTATTTGATTGTTCTCGTCTAAGTTTAAAGATAAGTGATGTATCATCAGCAAATAACACTATTTCTTCATTATTTTGCATAAAATATGGCAAATCATTAATATATACAAGGAAAAGGAATGGACCAAGAATTGAACCTTGCGGCACTCCCATTGTGACCATTGAACCCATAGAAACTTTTCCATTTACCTCAACTCTCTGTATTCTATTACTCAAATATGATGTTAGGAGATCCAAAGCAGTTTTCTTAACTCCATAGTAATGTAATTTCTTGATCAATGTTTCATGAAAAACGCAATCAAAAGCCTTAGATAAGTCACAAAATACTCCTAGAGCATCATGCGACTCCTCCCAGGCATCAAAAATACTATCTAAAAGCTCAACTCCAGCATCGGTAGTTGAGCGACCCCTAGTAAAACCAAATTGTTTTTCATGTAACAGCTTATTGTTATTAAAATGAGTTTGAAGCTGGCCTAGAATAAATTTCTCAAAAATTTTACTAAACGTAGTAGCACAGATATTGGCCTATAATTTGTGGGGTCAGATGTGCTACCTGATTTAAATAACGGCATTACTTTACTACTTTTCATTTGATCAGGAAACACACCACAGTCAATGCATCTATTGAAAATCATTGCCAGTTCAGGTGCTACTGTGTTGATTATGGATTTTGTAATCACAACAGAATTGCCCCAAAGATCACTAGTCTCAAATTAAGGGTATTAAAAGTTGTTACAATATCTCTGTCAGTGACATAACTAAATCTTAATTCAATGTTACACCTATTGACATTTTTTTTTAATAGAGATTCGGCGTCATTGGGGGATGAGTTCAGGGATTTAGTGGTTGAGACTGGAATGTCTGTAAAGAAATTTTCAAATGCTGTGGCAACCTTAAAATCTGATTTTAATATCTTTTTATTTACTTGAAGCGTGTAATTGTTACTTTTAATCTTGACCCTTCCAGTCTCATTGTTTATAATATCCCACGTTGCTTTTATTTTATTGTCACTGTTTTTAATTTTTGATTTTAAATAAAGTATCTTAGCTTCACGACAAATCTTTTTAAATAACTTAGAATAATTTCTTACGTATTGACAAAATTTTTCATCATTTTTATTAATTACTTTCTGTTCATATAATTCGTAAAGCTTATTTCTACTTTTATAAATTCCAGTGGTTGCCCATTCACTGAAGGATGTAGTACCAGCAACTGAGATCCTCTTAGGGACAAAGATAGAACTGAATATAGTACAGTACATGTCAAAGAAAGAATCGTACAACTTATTGGGATCGTTATTATAGCATAAGTATGGTAGTGTACTTGTGAGTTTATCCTTAAGTCCCTCCAGACGACGCAAAGTTTTTGGCACCACACTCAATTCCTTTCTACCTACTTTTTCAGACTGCATAGCAAATGTTATAGATTGTCCACAATGATCTGGTGTTAATTTGTTAATTACTTGCTTTCTAACTAGTACAATATCTGTAAATATATATTCTATACAAGTAGATGTCGTGGAAGTTATCCTGGTGGGTTCCAAAAATAAGCATGCAAGATTATATGACTTGAACAAATTCTTAATTTGGTGGCAATTCAGGGAATCTTCTAGTAAATTAATATTAAAATCGCCACCTTCTATTATAGATTTATTTTGTTGGCATAGCTTCCGTAACTCATCATCTATGACACTTTCAAAGTTATCATAGAAGAACGATGGTGGCCTATACACACTCAACACAACAAGTTGGTCCAACTCCACACAGGCTATTTCAACTGTCCGTTCAACAGAGAAACTAACAATGTCACTACGATTCTTAAAGGATCATGGGCATTTTTGTATGAGAGCTGGGCGTAAAACCAACAGAAATAAAATGTGTTGTAATTTACTTTATTGTACTTCTAAATACCTCCTATATACTTGTTAACCCGAATATCGACCGGGTATCACTGCAAAAAGATCCCAAAGATTGGTTAAATAAAATACACATATTTGTTAAAAACTACTATATACTCGTATTAATACCTTTTATTTAAATATCAATGGTTATCATCAACTTTAACATCTAATAAATGTTCTGCGGGTGCAATGAAAGGCTCGTGCCGTCCTAACCCTAAAAACCACAAAACTGAAACTATGTGGGCACAACTTCCTACTGTTCTTCTGCCTGTTAAGCAAGTACAGTAATGCTCAATTATCGCATTTCTACCGATTTGGTCCCTATCGATCAAAATGTAACTATTATATGTGCGCGATCTGACATGCCGCGACTGTTGACTTTTAATTCGAAGAAACCACACATTAGTTTGCAGAATATTACATCTGTTTAAGAGGTGGATATACGCCGTTGACCTTGCTCGTACTACTGGTTAGTTGTCCACGCGCGATTTGCGAGTATCGGTGACGTAAAAATCCTTAGAAAATAATAAGTAAAGTTATTTGCAAAAATAAGCTGAAGGTTCCTTTGGTGTTCTAATATATAAGAGGCTGATTCAATTTAAACAATCTTATGATTGATAGATTAGGAGAAAAAAGATAATAACTACAAAAACAGAGGTTACTTTGCATATTTTATTCAGATATTTAAATTAGATTTTTTTTAGGATTTGGTACCGAAGAGAAAATGCTTTATATGATGTAAATTAAGACATATTTTTTTGGATTTTTTTTCTTTAACAATTACGGAGAAAAACGGTTTCAATGACGCCCAATTCACATATGTCCTCGCCTTAAATCATCTAATGACTCCTCTCTATATAATTCAATTAAATATGAATAACGACTGACGCGCATTGCCCAGCCTGCCCGCACGCTTGTTTTTTGGTCGGCGCCTGAGTAAGAGAGAAGTTAGAAAGGGATGGAATGTAGTAATTCCATTAGGTTACCAACCAATAGATTGGTTTCATTGGCCTAGCTCTGCACAACATCGTGTCGTGTTATATCCGTTGTATTAGCGATTGTTTTGGATTCTATAAAAAATACGTTTGAACATCACTGAATATCTCTGCTCACCGGTTGTTTGGGTGATTGCCGTCATAGTATAAAATTAAGTAATGGTCATTAGCTTTCACATAAAATATATTTTAAAGCTGTTGGTTTTACGCCCATTTTGACCGTGACCCTTTAAGCAGCTTGTTAACTAAAATCAACGATCCACCATGTATTGCATTTTGTCTGCTGAACGAACTACCAACTAGATGGTTATTAAAATTGCACATGAAGTGGTGATCTTTAAGCCAATGTTCTGTTATACACAAAATATCAACGCATTCACCGTTCATGAACAACTCCACTTCTAAATCTTTATTTGACATACCAGTTTTAATACTTGCGAATTTCTAAATGTATTATAAGTTGAATTGGGCTTATCCGTACATACCAGCCCATTATTAATGAAAGTGTCATTGCAAGAGGTATTCTTTATTGTTGAACTATTTAATTTAAATTAATAGAAATGTCAGACTGTGTAGCCAAAATATTGGCTGAATCATTATAAATTTTATATTGTGTATCTTGTGAATTTATCTAATATATAAAATTCTCGTGTCACAGTTTTCGTTCCCATACTCCTCCAAAACGGCTTGACCGATTTTGATGAAATTTTTTGTGCTTATCCGGTATCTATGAGAATCGGCTAACATCTATTCTGCAAAAAAAAAATTTGCAAAACAACGTTTGCCGGGTCAGCTAGTATTACTATAGAGAAAGAAAGAAAATGGGATATATATACTATGTGTTAACCACCAGGATTCAGCGTAGTTACGTAAATGGCGGTTAGTTTAGTTTGCTGCGAGGGGGAAGTTTACCTGATATGGCACCTATCTGTCAGTAATCACGAGTGGCGTTAATTTTTAGGTAACCCATCTAGGTAGACGGGTTACCTAGTGCCAAGTCTTCTACTTATTTTTTACCTGTATTTAAATAATTGCTGTTGAAGTCATCTACAAAATTAATTAATTAAAAATGGAAAATCAGCATGTTTCCTTGTTGCTGTACAGTTTCTTATTTCTTATAAAATTACGTTAATACAAAATGGTTTATCAGAAATTTATTATATTTTGTAATGAACCATTTTTGATTATGGAGATCAAAATTTTGGGTACATTTTACGTCACAACAAGAAAGAATGCTACTCTTTGAGGTAAAAGTTACCAACCTATTTATATTTCTGTATACTAAGCTACCACGGCACAATAACAGTAGAATATTAAGATTATAATCGGCAGAGAGTTGGAAGCCATCTAAGTGAAATGACCGATTAAAATATATTGGCTAAATCGGAATAGACCTCACCACAGTTGCGGAGTACCGACATTGCGTTGATTACAATTAAGGATTTTGTTTTAACTACACTAGTAAAACAAACATGAAAGTGTGAGAATGGACGGCGTTTTTGCACTTTTTACGCAAATCACTGAACGCATTGCGATGAAACTTCGTACCTGTACCAATAGCTTAAATGTAAATGAGAATAATACAAAGGCTACCTTTTTCATGATAATCGACATCCTTGTAGGTGGAGCTAAAACCTAATGCCACATTATAATGATCAACTTGATGACGACCCGGTGACATAGCGGGAGTGTCAACGACTGTCCCGCCGAAGATTGCGGGTTAGATTAGCGCTCAAGTGAGACGTATTTTGTGTACGTGAACATGAATTTTTATCTTGGTCTGGCTGTATCTATGTACAATAATATGTAGGAATTTACAAAAGAAGTATGGAAGGATGTTTATTGTTTATCCATTGTCTAGTACCCATAGCAGAAGCCTTGACTAGATTGGGACTAGTAGTGTGTATGTCGTAGAAAATTAATGTCATACTCAATGATTGAGTTTAATTGTACAAAGTAAAGGCACTTCCTTGTATAGATCTCACAATGTTATCTACCTAGATTACCGATGTACCAGGAATCACGAAAATCTAAGAAAAAGGTTACCATTTCAAATGGGTTAGGTAACTCGGGATAAAAACTGGCAATCAGCCGTATCAGAGAAGAATATAGATTGGCTCTTGGACTCAATCCTAACAAGTGCTACTCTAAAACTATTTCAAAAGGTTGATGGTACTGGAAATTCAAGTGGTAGAAGTTTTGGAACTTTTCAATAGGCTACGTAATTGAAAATCAAAAGTATGTTGTACTTTCTTTCTTCTATATTACGGTGGTGGGATTTTAAACTACTCTGGTCATTAACATTTGTTTTATACTGTCTCTCTGAATATAATATAAAATATAATTTAAATACTTTATATATATTAATTGATAAGAAAATCAGGGCAGCGCTCCGATGTGGATCCCACATGTAGTCACCCATCCAAAAGGTGAATTATGCAAGCATTGCTTAACTTTGCGAAAATGTTGCAAATGGCAAGCCAAGCCACGTTTTGAGCGCTACCTAGATTGATCTTAATTTTATTTAATACATTTCTGACTAAATGAAAGTGTGCTACCGTGCAAAAAATATATAAATACACTGTTTAACTGAAAAACCAATGACCGTTTAGGCAGGAAGGTTGAAGAAGTAAGGCAGAGCCGAGATAGCCAGCCGACGTAGCAGATCTACGATCTTGTTGCAATCGCGAGAAACGCGAAAGCCTTGGAAGAGGACTATATCCAGCAGTGGAAGTGTGGACGTCCATAATTGGCGGATAAAAACATAACCATGATGAGAGTTCTGCTATGCCATGTTCTAAGTGGAATATTATGAACGATATTTACAAAAATTGTAGTGACGTTTAAAAATTATATTATTTAAATGGCTACATCAATCAACTAAATCCAGCAAATTAAATGACACACTTCCTTACCTCGAAGTTGTGTACTTTAGACCTTGCTATAAATATATTTCCCCAGAGATCAGCTGACATAAATTAATGTTAAGAGATAAGCCCGGAGGCAATTTATCTAGCAGCTAGTTTAATCCGGAAATGTTTGTGGTAGCGCCATCTACCTTTCCATCGAGAACAAATCACGTCAACGTCAATGGTTCGTCGCTGCTCGGCTAATCCGAGCGATCCTTTTCATAAATAACCTCCCGCCTAAACGCCTCGCTATTGGCCGCCCTGATCAACGGCGACGGAAGATTCGAGAAGCTCGGTAACTCATGTCCGCCGCGCTGAGAACGCACCGCACCGCACCGCCATATATAATTATTACCGCTTACAACCAAAGAAAACCTAACAAACCCGCTCGCGAGTGAAAGTGAAACGAATAGTGTGGTGTAGTGAATCAAGCAGCTTCATCTCGAAGACACCAGGAGACTGCCCTTCTGAGAAGAAGAAGATTGCCGTGCAACGTAAGAGATTCCTTTCTACACCATACTTTTTCTCCCTCTCCAATCCTAGGCGACCAGAACTCGCCATCCTTTAAATACAGTAAATTTTTCCCAAATCGCCTAGGAACCTTCGGTTTCGGTGTAACGCCGAACCATTTTTTTGGTCCTTCGAGCCGGATTCATTAACGTTTTATACGTAAAACCTCGTTATATCTATATACCTAGGCAGTTATAGCACCTAGCTATACTCCTAGTCCATTCACATAACCGTCACATGGTTGTTTTCGCACGCTTCAGTAGGTAATATACTTTATGTAGCTAACTACTTACCCAATTATTATTTCTGGAACTATCATAGTTGTCTTGTAAATCTCATATTTCAAGCAACTTTTAATTCCTCCGCTTTAAAGCGTTGCATAGGTACTTGGGTAAAATAATAGGTACTTTAGATATTCTTATTTTGTTTCGGTCTCATTAGCTTATACTTACGTAAGCATGTCACAACAAAAGAAGTCACGCGTGTCGGAAGACAAGGAGATGACAATCTTAGAAGTAAAACGCAATATTTTATTTGAGCGTATTCAAAACATTTATGAGCGCTCAAAAATCGCCGCTATTTCCGATAGTAATAGGGAATCATTCCTTAGTTATTGTATGACAGTAGATAGTATTCGAACAGATTTTCATAAGTTGTTAGACGATTATAACGCAAGATTGCTTTCTGCTAATCCTGATGAAAAACCGAATTATCAGGCGTACACCTCATTCGAAGATCTTTATTGTATTATTAAGCGTATACAATCGCAATTGGGGGGTAAATGTTCGGCACAGCCCGTTGCCGCGGCCCGCACGCCGAGATTACCGCCAATCGAGATTATGTCGTTTGATGGCGATATACAAAACTGGTCGTTATTCTATGCGAGTTTTAAGTCTACAGTGCACGATAATGGTTCTCTGACAGATGCTGACAGGTTGTACTATTTAATAGGTAAACTGTCACCGAAGGCCCAGTCCGTATTTGCAGGTGTCACACCCAGTGCTGAGAATTATCAGGTCATATTTCAGTCACTACTTGATAGATATCAAGACACTCGCGTCCTGGCGTCTACTTACTTTGACCAAGCTTTAAATCATAAACTGTTCGGCAACGCGTCTGTCGCAAATTTCCAGCTGTTTATAGATAAATTTGCTACCGCGGTTAACTCTCTTAGGAACTTAAAATTAGAAGATCTTTCCGACTTTATGTTGCTTCAACTCGCTTTAAAACAGTTTGACACTGATACAATTCGTGCTTTCGAGATGAGGGAACGCAATAATAAAATACCTACACTAGATAGTTTTATTTCGTTCATCAAAGATCAGTGTCGAATATTTCATAATACGCAGTCTAGTTCACCTAGCCCGTCTAACACTAACAGCAGCAAACAAGTAATAATAACTCGGTCCCTAATCCACAATCTTACGTAACATGCTCGGAATCTAATAAAATTAATTCACAGAAGTGTCTGTGCAGTAATATAGTGCACGACCATTTCTATAAATGTCCCGCTTTTAATAATTTAAATCCGACCGCTCGTTTCAAGTGCGTAAAAGATAACAAAGCATGCATTAATTGCTTAAGTATAAAGCATAAAACGGGTGATTGTTCTAGTAGAACGAGATGCCGCTCATGTAATCAACGACACCATTCACTGTTACATTTCGATAAAGGTAGCCCGTTGTCAAGCCAAACCGCTAACCTTGACACACTTACGTCGCAGGTGCAGGCTACGATAACTGCGCCTCCCACGATCCAGAATGAAATATCGTTGTGTACGACATCCATTGCGCGGGCGGCGTGCACGCGCGGACGACCTTAGCGCGCTTGTAATGATTAGAGCAGTGCTAAGCCGCGGTGTATGACGTCTAAGACTGTTCTGTTAGCGACAGCGCAAGTTATCGTTTATGATGTTAATGGGTCGCCGAACATGGTACGTTGTCTACTCGATAGCGCGTCTCAGACCAATTTAATAACATTTGAGTTGTTCAAACGCCTCGGATTGTGGAATAACTTTAAAAATACTAACTCAATAGTCAAAGGGATCGGCGGTTCAGAAAAACATTGCAAGGGTTCCGTAGATATTAAATTACATTCGCGTTTTGATAGGGACATTAATTTTAACATTTCTTCGCTTATCGTGGAGCGTATTACGGACACATTGCCAAACGCTAATGTGGACGTATCGCTACTCACACACCTCGAGTCATTGCCGCTGGCAGACTCGGAGTTTGCGAATCCGGCAGACATTGATGTTTTGATCGGAGCCGCAATATTCCCGCACTTTCTACTAACTAAAGTGGTACGTAGTGAGCAACATAACTTACCGCCCGCTATTGAGACGGTATTTGGGTATGTGATTATGGGTACCGTACCTACATTACATACTTCTCAATACGTTACGTCTTGCTGTTGTTCTGTTCTTCAAGAAAATAATATTGATTCTCTTCTCAAGCGATTTTGGGAGCTTGAAGAGGTTACCGCACAGCCCTCGATGAGCCGTAAAGATCTCGAGTGTGAAGAACATTTCCGCGCTACCACTGTTCGTGACGACAGTGGCAGATACGTTGTGGCGTTGCCATTCTGTGGTGACCCTTATTCGTTAGGCGACTCGTACGCTGCTGCGCTCAGACGTTTCCATTGTTTGGAACGTAAACTTGATGCATCACTTAAGTTACGCAGCGCCTATAATGACGTCATTCGTGACTACATAGATAAAGGTTTTTTGAGTGTAGTTGTAAACAACGAGGGCAACTCTCTACCCTCATATTATATCCCGCATCACGGCGTAGTTCGCGAAGATAAAACCTCTACTAAACTTCGCGTGGTTTTAGATGCTAGTTGTAAGACTACATCGGGTCAGTCGATTAATGACATTTTGCATGCCGGCCCCAATCTACAGGTTGATTTATTTAACATCATAATAAAGTTTCATCTTTTCCAAATCGCTCTGTCAGCTGATTGCCGCCAAATGTTTCTCAATATCGGCGTTCGCGAATCTGACCGTAGATTTCAACGGATCTTTTATCGTTTTGACAAGAAAGAACCTTTATCTGTGTATCAGTTCAATCGTGTTTGTTTTGGACCCAAGTCTAGCCCATAACACTCGTTACGAGTTGTTCGCCAGTTGATCGCTGATGAAGGCGATCACTTTCCCGCCGCAGTGGCTGTTGCTACTTCCGCTTTGTATATGAATGACATTGCCTGTAGTGTCATATCCGCTCCGCTAGCAATTTCGCTTTGTGAAGAGCTTATCCAGCTTTTCAAGCGAGGCCAGTTTGATCTTGTCAAATGGACAAGCAACTCTAAGGAGGTTCTCGCACGCATAACAGATTCTCATAAAGCTTCTCCAGACATTGAGTTTGAGAAGTCTGTATCGCATAAGGTTCTCGGTTTACGCTGGGACAAATCCTGCGATAGTTTTCGGTTTGAGATCTCACCACCATATGATAAGTGCACCAAACGCACTATGCTGTCCACAGTGGCTCGACTATGGGACATAATGGGTTTTGTGGCTCCCACAATTTTGTACGCCAAGCTCTTGATCAAAGAGCTTTGGCTATCAAAGTGTGAGTGGGATGAAACACCCCCTGACTATATTGTCGCCGCTTGTGGCCAGTTTTGTATTGAGCTTACCGCGCTCAATCAAATTACTATTCCGCGTCATCTTGGGTTGGTAGATGGATGTACCATCAACTTAATAGGTTTCGCTGACGCCTGCGAGCGTGCTTACGGCGGAGTCGTATATCTGCAAGTCCGCATTGGTTCTAACTACTCGGTGCAGTTAGTTTGTGCCAAGTCTAAGGTCTCGCCTGTTAAAACCATTTCGGTTGCGAGACTGGAGTTGTGCGCGGCCCTTCTGCTGTCTCAGTTGCTCCGCAAGGTTCAAGACACAGTTTTGTCCGACTATCCCATTAATAAAATATACGCAATTTCCGACTCCAAAGTAGTGCTCGCTTGGATTCATTCTTCTCCTCATCGCTGGCAGACTTTTGTCGCCAACCGCGTTAGCAAATTGATTGAACTGGTTCCTGCTACTTGTTTCAATCACGTCGCGGGTATTGAGAACCCCGCAGATTGCTTGTCTCGTGGTGTCACTCCACTTAATCTTCTGCATCATCCATTGTGGCATCGTGGACCTTCTTGGATTTCCCATGATCCGTCAGAATGGCCCATGCAACCCTTTGACCACGGTGCAGAAGACGAAGATGTACCCAAACGGAAGTCTGTTTCTTATCCCATGATTGCTCAGGTTGCGGAGTCTCCCATCTATGCACTCGCACTACGCATGTCATCGTGGTCTAAGTTACTCCGCGCCATCGTTTATGTCTATAGGTTTCTTAGGCACCTACCTAATGAGACTTTTGTATCAAGTACTGATATCAAATTCGCAGAATGTAAGTTACTACGAGCTGTACAGGCTGTTCATTTTAGTAACGACATTCAAAATTTTAAAGACAATGTACCTTGTTCTCCCGCTATCCTTAGACTCAAGCCGTTTCTCGATGAACACGGCGTCATACGCGTTGGGGGTCGTCTGTCAAATTCGGATGAACCTTATAACTACAAACATCCTTGCATTCTGCCGCGACATGATCATGTTGTCGACCTTCTTGTTGATTTTTATCACAAGAAGCACCTCCATGCCGGTCCATAGTTGCTTATGTCCTTACTTAGGCATAAGTATTGGATTTTAGCCGCTCGACGAATAATTCTTCACAGAATACATAAATGTAACGTCTGTTTCAAATTTCGTCCGCGTCCCACTTTCCCTCCCATGGCCGATCTCCCTAGCCAGCGCGTCAACCAGGTTACTAAAGCGTTTACACACACTGGTTGTGATTACGCAGGACCACTGCAGTATACGCCAGTGCTTGGTCGAGGTGTTAAAAGCTGTAAGGCCTGGCTATGTATTTTTACATGCTTAACGACGCGCGCTACGCATATTGAAGTTGCGACAGATTTAAGCACGGTGTCATTCCAGGCAGCCCTTTAACGATTTCTCTCACGGCGCGGCCCTATACAGTGTTTGTACACGGATAACGGCACTTGTTTCGTGGGCGCAAGCTCTTATTTACGCGACCTTTATAAGTTTCTCAGGGAAGAATATCGTACTAGTCTTTAGGAAGAACTTTCCATAAATCATATTGACTGGAAGTTTATTCCACCAGCATCACCACATTTCGGTGCATGTTGGGAAAGCATGGTCAAAGTAATTAAAACGCATCTCTTCAAAGTTATAGCTCAACAGATCCTCTCTTACGAAGAGCTTTTAACTGTCCTTGCACAAGTCGAGGCACTGATCAACTCGCGCCCGCTCACGGCATTGAGTAGCGACCCTGAAGAACCATCCGCGTTAAGCCCTGCACATTTTCTAAACACAGTGCCATTATCGTCATTTCCGGCTCCTGAAGCAGACTCTTCAAGCTTGCTCCAGAGACATACTCTGCTGGATAAACTCGTGCAGTCGTTCTGGCGGCGCTGGCGTGCGGAATATCTACACCAGCTTCAGGCTAGATCCAAGTGGAATAGTCCTGCATCACCTATACAGGAGGGTACGTTGGTCGTCATAATACATGATAATGCTCCGCCGCTTTCATGGCCGTGAGCCATCGTAGAAAAATTGCATACTTCCAAGGACGGTACAACCCGCGTTGTTACCGTAAAAACCGCTAAGGGGAGCTACGTGCGCGCTGTTGTACGTCTTTGTCCGCTTCCAACTCAGTGAGATCTAGCCTGAAGTTGGATCTACCTCTTAGTTTAAATATTTAGTTTGTAGTTTTCGCTATTATTGCGATTGTAGTTTTCGCTAAAATTAATTTAGATTAATTTTATTATCATATCGCTGTCTTAGCCTATTGATGGGTTATGCGGTAGTACACCCAACATAGCTAAGTTCAATTCTATTTCTTTTAAAGGCAACCCTTTAGGGCCGGGGGGATATGGTAGCGCCATCTACCTTTCCATCGAGAACAAATCACGTCAACGTCAATGGTTCGTCGCTGCTCGGCTAATCCAAGCGATCCTTTTCATAAATCCCCTCCCGCCTAAACGCCTCGCTATTGGCCGCCCTGATCAACGGCGACGGAAGATTCGAGAAGCTCGGTAACTCATGTCCGCCGCGCTGAGAACGCACCGCACCGCACCGCCATATATAATTATTACCGCTTACAACCAAAGAAAACCTAACAAACCCGCTCGCAAGTGAAAGTGAAACGAATAGTGTAGTGTAGTGAATTAAGCAGCTTCATCTCGAAAATACCAGGAGACTGCCCTTCTGAGAAGAAGAAGATTGCCGTGCAAGGTAAGAGGTTCCTTTCTACACCATACTTTCTCTCTCTCTCCAATCCTAGGCGACCAGAACTCACCATCCTTTAAATACAGTCCATTTTTTCCCAAATCGCCTAGGAAACTTCGGTTTCGGTGTAACGCCGAACCAGTTTGTATTTTTAATCTAATCTTAATATATAAAATCCTTGCGTTACTGACTGACTGACAGACACGCTACAGCCGAAACTATTGGGCGCAGGAAGCTGAAATATGGCATGTATGTTCCTTTGGGATCGTAGGGGTGCACTAAGAGGGGATTGCCCGAAATTCCCACGGGATCGGCCAAAACAGGTAAATTTAAAAAAAAATGCAGGCGTAACTGCTGGCGTCCTCTAGTAGAAGATAAAAATAATGCTCATCACAGAAATGACGGAACACTTAGAGTTATAACAATTAACTCTAAGTGTTCCGTCATTTCTGTTTAACACAGTTTTGTGGACCTTTGATCTGTTATATGGATTGTATTCTTTGTTTATTAATTGAAATAAATAAATAATAATCCTCCTAAACGAAAATAAGTACGACTGCGGCGTATCACCACAGACAATGAGCCATTTATGCTGACGTGCACCGCAAGCCCAGACTCGTGCACACTTGACGACACGTATCAAGCAAGGCCAAATGCGATACGCGTTGCCGAGTACTGGGCTAAACTTGTATGAAAAGTATTGCCATCGACACGAAAAGAAGAAGAAGAGCTGGTATTCTAAATTAAACTCCTGCCACGTTAAAATTGTAAAGATAGCGTAGCGGGACACCGTTGGACTACCAAGTTATTCATTTATAGTTTGAAATGTTGTGATTTTAAGTGGATTCTATTAAATTTATCTTTGAATATCATGATTTTATTTAATCGGTGCCAAGCCAGTGGCCGCGCGAGTATGGTTTAACCTCGGTTTATACACGTCTTTCACGTGTTCTTTACAATGAAATGGACTCAATCATTATATTCGATTTAAAATAAATTACGTTACATAGGTCCTATCAGACAGACTGCGGTCACGCGGTCTATGTAACGTAATACAACACAAAGAATGCAAAACTGACCGCTTGAACGCTTGACCGCGTGACCGCTCTCTGTCTGAATGAGTCCTAAATTTGAACCTAAGATTGAAGAAACGAAGAACTCTCTGCAGTCTGTTCCCACTAGGTTATCGTGGACATAAAAGTAATATGATTATAGTAGTATAGCATTCGAATGGTGAAATATTTTTTGTTGTTTTTGACTATATTTGATACAACCATCATAATCTTTCCTACTTATGATATTAGTACAGAACACCTGCCTTGTTGGTCTCCCGGTATAACTTTGCGCATGGGATTGGGAGGTCTCGGGTTTGATTCCCGGGTTGGGCAAAGTGATATTGAGTTTTTCCGTTAGGAAATTCTCAGTACCAGCACGGAGTTTGGTAATGTGCCCGGTAAGGCAATAGGCTCATCCCCTATTACGTGGGACCTAAAAATTCATGGAAAAATGTGGGTGTAATATTACACCTCTTTGTACCTCTTCGGGGATACAGGCGTGAGTCAATAAAAAATATAGAATATAAGTATTATTGTACGAGTAGTACTTAACATTTATTCAAAAAAATAATGAACAATATAGCAGTAACATTCACCAGTTGATTCGTATCCTGTCAATTACGTAAGTCTGACTTGCACTATTGACGCGGTGTCTCTGTAAATCAGCGTTAATTTTATATCCCACTTTACTGTATTTACTACTTCAGGGTTGGAACTGTACGAAATAAGGCCAATGAAAGGTATTATATAAATTAACGTTTCAGTGTTTTTTAACGAATTCGTGTGTGTATCAACTAAAGATTACTATCATCTATCATATATTATGCAGGATACTCGCTAAAAAACCGAATCTCGGCAGATAATGTTTGACTGCTGACCAGGAGAGAAAATTTTACTGAAAGATAAAAGATAGAAATATATTTTTAAGTATACAAGATGGAACACCTCAAACATTGCAAGGATAAATTAATAAATTGTATATAAAAAACAATACTGCTGGACATTTTCGCACGCTTGACACCAGCAGTGGTTAGTCAATGACTTGACAATAGCAGCTGAGACCAACAGGTCATATAAGACAAGGTGAACAGGTATATGTACTAAATAATAATATATTACAAGTCTTTCTGGTGCAATACCCTCTTTCCACTTCCTACACAGTAACAAGAAATATAATATTCCTTTCACGTAATTGCTGTTCCCATTTAATTGTACCATCTATTT
Source organism: Euclidia mi (assembly GCA_944739405.2). NCBI lineage: Eukaryota > Metazoa > Arthropoda > Insecta > Lepidoptera > Erebidae > Euclidia > Euclidia mi. The sequence continues at coordinate 23,453,479 of OX123192.2, read as the reverse complement.
ACTACCTACTATTTCAAAGAACAGCAAATGTTTATTTTAGAACTGACCCACTTTGAACGTTTACTTTTGAAAATAAATCTTCAATGAAACCGGTATAAATAAGTTACAATACGAAAACTTGCTTTTCTTGTCAACTTGCAGTCGAACTGGCTATTGCATCGGAACTTGTCGATAACTTGCAGTTGAGTTGAATTGAGTTGATAGAATATCGTTTGCGTGCGGCAAAATCGAATCATATGAATAATTGTTTTGAAATGGCTCCAAAAGATACCTTGGGCAAAATATTTTCAGATGTTTTGGACAATCAATCATTATTGTATACACTGTATCTTTTATTTATTGTTACAATATCCTTTCTAATACGAATGGTTATATTTTATAAAAAGCTTGCCAGGGTATTTTTCTACATTTGCTTTTGAATATAATTGCTGCTCGGGAAACAACCGTGATGTTTACCTTTCATTTATATGTATAATGTAGAATGTGTTTGTTACATACTCTTTACTACCACTACTTTTCACTATGATTATATATCATTACTAGCTTTTTCCCGCGGCTTCGCTCGCGAAAATTCGGGGTTCTCTAGTTATAGTATATCATCTATGTTCGGGGTAACACAAATCTCCTTTATTGGGAGGATACTTCTATAAATTATTGTCTTTTTTCTTCTATAATTTATTGGGTACTTTGGAATACTCAAAATGTTATCCGGTATCTGTGACGTTTGGCTAATATGGCGAGTGTGATTTGTCTGTCAGAACCATTAGAATTTAACAAAATACTCGACAATCCGAATTTTGCGGATATATGTTGTCGACTCGAAATCTTTTTTTCTTATGTTTTATTATTCAGGTAAAGTTTCGATGTACTCCTTGACGAAATTATTAATATATAAGATTTGACACTGCGATAGCAGCGCAGTCCGTCGGTTCCAATGTGAAACATTCCAAAATCCACAGCTACTTACAAATTAAAAATTAAGTAAAAAATCATTTTTCAGCGGACTAAATTGTGAATTTAAACCATTCTCAAGTCCCCCTGAACACACACAAAAAATTTCATCAAGATCGGTCCAGTCGTTTAGGAGGAGTTCAGTGACATACACACGCACACAAGAAATATATATATTAAGATATGCTATGATACAACCTTCACGTATAATAACCCGCCAAAAAGTTACATCACGACTCTCATTGTCACTTGGATGTTATTGCCACTTTTGTTTTGCCCCAATTCAGACACGTCATAGTATAACATACGTAGTACTCATCATACTCATCACGCAAAGGTTTATTCTGTTTAGGAATAGGACTTACGATCGCTGACTTAATCCACTCGCTGTTCAGCGCGAGACATCATAGAAAATCAATTGTTATGAGTCATAATTATATGATACACGGGACATTGCAACTGTCAATAGCCAAGGCCACCAGGTAACCTACAAGACAAATATATCAGCCAAGCAAGATGAAATAGGTAACACCAGTGTACCTGGACCTACATAATCCAAAACAAAAATTCGTCCACTTCTAAGCCTCCTAAACTTCCAATCTTCCCATCCCTACTAAACTAAGGCAACGTAATGTTCAATCGACCGCGCCGTAATACCAAGTATACGTTTTACGACTGAAGATGCTCTCAGACATTGAATGATCATAAACGACACCTGCCCGACGATTTGTCACAATAAACCTGACATTCCGCTTACTCCTAGTCTGCTATTGTACGCTGTTCACTGTATTTTTGTATTTTTATTGCACCAACAAGGTAAGCTTTTTCGTACCATTTCGTGTGTCTTTAAGTGTACAGTTGTATTTTGTGTGGGTTGGTCTCGAGGTAGGATTAGTATGTGCTGGAAAATATGGTGGGGCGTTTGAATGGTATGTATGTTGCTGTTTGGATTATTTAATTTATTTTTGTTCATCTAATTGTTAGGAATGTTTTTGCTTTCTATTCGAAGAAGTTTGTTATCAATGTAAAGTGTCGTATTTGTGGTTTCTCATTGTCCGAAAATATGTCTGTGTTATTACTTAATCATGGGATATGAACATAATAATGCCTAATAGGGATACACAACTAATATAAGACTGCCTCCGTGGTTCAGTGGATAGCGTATGCGACTGCTGTTCGATTCCCAGGTCAGGCAAAAGTGTTACTGGGTTTTTCCGAATTCTCAGAAGCAGCACGGAGTCTGGTGATGTGCCCGGTAACGGCAATAAGCTCGCCCCCTATTACGTGGGACCCAAAAAATTATGGCGAAATGTGGGTGTAATCTTACACCTCTGCCTACCCCTTTGGGGATACAGGCATGAAACGCCAACGGAGCTTCAGTTAATTACTCTACGTTATATGAGATACTAGAGGATACCCGCAGCTATGCCTACGGTCCCCAAGGAACATACACCATCTTCTTGCGTCCAATAGTTTTGGCTGTGCTTTATCTCTCAGTCAGTAACGCAAGAATTTATATAGACAGATTACCAACGTTGTTATACCTGTATTTAATACACCATTAGACTCAACTAGAAATAACAAAGTTGCTTATTGGAACATTTTCGGCTTTCGTGGAAATCAATCTATCATCAATAGGAGTAACAATTATAACTCAAAAATTGGACACCATTTTCTAAATATACCCAAAGGCTAACTTAAATAAAAGGAGCTCAATGAATGTTCAAAACACTAAACTTAGCGCGTTTGACAAAAGCGTTCTCACATTTTTTGTCTCTTTTTAGAAATGGCTACAGAGAAAATACTAACGGAAGTTTGTATTTAACTTCTATGCTAATCGAGGAGTCAAAATAGGTCCATTTCAGTGTAATTTCATGTGCTGTGTGCACTGCAGTGATTCAGAATAGCCAAGTGCCTCGTTAGTTCAGTTGTGTTTACAGTATAGAACGCGGCACAGTCGATATTCAGAGATTAATTTATAGGCTACGGGCCCTTTGAGGCGTTCTTTGTCATGAAATGGTATGTAGAAAATCATGGAAACCGGTTGAGTGATATGTGATATATGTTGGACTTCAAACAAGAGATTACACATGAAAAACATTTTGTAGAACTAAATGAGAATGAAGACATAAATAAGAAAAAGGTTTTACCATACCCCAAAAAATCATGCGCGCTCAAAAATACTGTTCTTTCTTTGGTAAAGCACGTCAGTAGCCCTAAAACAATAGTCGCGTAAAACATTCCGTGTCAGCAATGAAATTGTAAACTTCACAAGTTCGAGAAAATGTATAACATTCAAATCATTCAGAAAAAAAAAGCCAAAAGCGCGTCGCAATTACCACCATTGTCAGCCCCAGATAAAGGAAATCACTGCGCAAAATTTATTTACAAATAAATTCTCAACCGTCAAATTAACAACTCATGGCAATGTTACAAAAAACAAACATAATTTTGCAACCCTCAACCGTGCCACAACCAGATGACATCATTAAGACGTAACCCAACATTTAAGTACTTAGTAAAACACGTAGAAAACTTCATTTACCACCAAAAAGATGTTTCTCCCTGATAAACTCGGGAGAATTCAATTTTGTCGGGTTAACAGTTTAAAAGCGTTCAAGTAACGAGTATCGAATGGTAATGGAATGAATTGGACTTAATGTTCAAAGAGGCAACTGGAATGTGTTACTGGCACACACGCACATACACACTCTCACACATATAAACGTATGCAAATGTATGTAAGTGCTTATGATTCGTAAATGATCGCACGTATCCTTTGCGTAGGTGATAATGGTTTGATGATGTAACAGCGAATGATGTCAGAGCGTGCTAAAATGTTATAATAATTTGGAAGGAGGAAAAATAGCGTTTGGGAAAGATAATTTGGTAATAGGTTTATGTAACGTTTATCAATGTGGGGAATAACAACTCTTAACGAAACCGAAGGCCACTTCTTCTAACTGAAATGAGGACTTCTTTTTTACTCTTACTTAGTTTCTCTTTCGTGACCACGATTCCTGTAAAGTGATGGAAACGTCATATTGTTAAAAATAATGTAGTTTCTAGATTATTCAGTTTCAGTGTTATTTCAGTTAAGCCAATATTATCGTGATAAAACCCGTTAGCTTAAGTTCGATTTCAATGAAATAAGGACATTAATCATTACGAAGTCTTTGATCGGTGACACTGAAAATCAAATAGTTATAAAAATATTGAATAATTTGGACTGTAACTGTATTGCTCTTTTGTAAAATATAGTAAGGGTATGAACAATGCTTAATGAACATAAAATTCAACGTGCTCAAGTTTCGCTCCAATCACTACACACAAATCTAAAGCACCTTGTAATTGCTCCAACATTGCGGCATGCGTATATATGGTATTGTAACACAATGTAATGCAACATAATTCACAAAACCAATCCTCTTCACAATCAAATAGGATTAAATCTAGGTTTTCAACATCAACTAATAAAACCTACATTTTTTCTGATAGGCTAGGTCATAATTTTGGTAGTCTTCTCAGTGAGAATACAAACCAGAGTGTTATAAATTACTGTAGGCCAGGGGATAGTTACAGTAGTTTAGTTAATCAGATTAAGTTGCACCCCTTAGATGAGAGTAGCACGGCCATATTGTTGTTTGGTAACAGTTTAACGGTAAAAAGACAGCATATCATAGAATGTGTTGAAATGTTATTAGACCTTAATTCCAAGTTTAGTTGTAAATTTATTTTATGTGCTTTGCCTTACTCAAATGACTTAACACATACACAAAACATGCACATACACACATTAAATATGTTATTATATAATATAACTTGTCGTCATAGTGACGCAATATTGTTTTTTGACGCTAATAAATTTATTAGTAAATTTACTTTAACCAGAGATACAATGTATCTGCCATTTTATATTAAGCGACAGATTGCTAAACTATTAGCATACAATTTACAACAAGGCAGAGAGCCTTGTGTTGACAATTTATTTGATAGGGTTAGTACTTGTACTAACAACGTTTTTATTGACACGTCTTGTGATTTAAACTCCAAGATAGGCTGCAGTATTTGAATATAGTACACCAAAACATGCAGGGCCTATCTGGCAAAGAATTAGAGTTAAGTTTATTTCTAGAAAAATATGATGTTAAGGTTTTGTGCTTAACTGAACATTGGTTAAAGAACCATGAGCTTATTGTTATAAATCAATATTATACAGTGCAGAGTTCGTATATAAGAATGCAGGCTATTAGAGGCGGTTCTCTCATAATAACTTCAAATTTATTAAAATGTAAGGAACGTAAAGATATTGTTAATTTATCTATTGAGCGCACTATTGAGTTGTCCTGTGTGGAATTAGACCTATATATAGTAATTTGTGTATATCGACCTCCTTCTGGTGACTATAATCTATTTGAGACTGTTATGGAAGATGCTATAAATAAAATTAAATGTAGTAATAAGAATATTATAGTATGTGGCGATTTTAATATTAATATTTTAGAGAACTCTTCACAGTGTATTAGATTTCTGAATCTTTTCAAGTCATTTAATTTAAGTAACCTATTCTGTGAACCTACTAGATATCTATCTGCAACATCTTCTACTTGTTTAGATAACATATTTAGTTCTTGTGCTGCCACAAACCCAGTAGTAATTAGTTCTCTCCCTTCTGATCACCGTGGACAGATAGCTAGTTTTCCCTGTTCAACATATGATAAATCACGTACAGTAGAATGTAGGCCTCAGACTACCAATCGTCTAATACGTTTCAAAACCAATATTATTGCTAAACTCAATACCTCAATATTGAACTCACAAAATCCAAATACAATTTATAACTCACTTTTTGGACTAGTAAATAATGAGTTTCAAAATACCTTCAAGAGTAAAACAGTCACACTAAAGGGTACTATGGGATCTTTTAACCAGTGGGCCACTATAGGTATATACAAAAGTAGAGCCAAGTTGTTTGAATTATATGGTATGAAACAACATAGATTTGACACACCTTTTCGAGATTATGTAAAAAAGTACTCAAAAATTTTTAAACAAGTTTGTATTATGGCAAAATCTAAATTTATTAGTAGTAAAATTAAGCATTCAACAAATATAATTAAAGCAACTTGGAAAATTATAAATAATGAAACAGGAAGAGCACGACCACGGGCAAACCAATTTGAACTTAAAGAAAACAATTTATTAGTCACCAATAAAACTCAAGTAGCACATATGTTCAATAGTTTCTTTGTGAGCATACCTTTAACAACTACTAGCTGTTTACAATCATCATCTTTAGACGCTGGAAATTTTTTGCTTAGCAGTGTACCTGAATGCAAGAGCGTGCTTAGATTCGAGCACGTTACCCCGCGAGATATATTGATCGCATATAATTCAATTAATATTAAAAATACCGGTGACTTTTGGGGCATTTCAATTAAAATTTTAGGTACTATAGTTGAGACTGTTGCGCCTTACCTATCTATAATTTTTAATCAATGCTTTGACTTTGATTTACATCAGAACGCGACCGTAGGCCAGTTAAAAAGAAATAAGCTGTGATAAAAAAAATGCGAGAAATAGAATAAGTTTCAATAAACAGTTAAAACTAAAAATTGTTGTACAGTAGAGAATAATTAAGCTACATAATTTCATACATAGTGCATAAAACATTAAAGAATGAGGCGTTAAGCCAGAAAGCGCCTTGCATAAGAAGTTAAAAGTCCCGACAGACTAAGAACTAAGAATAACTGAGACATTTTAATACATTAAACTATGATTAAATGGATTCGCAACAAGGAACTTGCAGCTCAAATGATGTAAGAATATTATAAATTATTTTAATTTTAAGTTAATTATAAAATATGTAGATTTTAAGCTTTTTTTTTCTTTTTTTCGTCCGTGTGGTGACGGATTAAGAATACGGAATGTCACCACCCCATATCATCCCATGGGTGTCGTAAGAGCCGACAGAGGGAGCATATTATGCAGAGACCAGCACTGTAGGAGAAGGAAAACTTGATACAAACCCTATACCAACCCGTCTGGCCAGCGTGGTATAGTAGGCCAATTCCTCCTTTCTAAGGAGAGGCCTAGTCCAGCAGTGGACTGTTAAAGGCTGATGATGATGATGATGAAGCTTTTTCACCTGGTTTGCGCAGGTGACGCAGAGTAGTAGACTTTTATGGAATTATGAATTTTGAAAAATATTTTAAGATTAACAAATTCTCTGAAATAACTAAAAATTAATATAATCAAAATGGATATATGTATTTAAAGATTGTAAAATACGAATATGTTATCCATATCTTAGAAAACAAAATGTTGTTTGAGGCAGCCGCAGATTAATATAAAGATAGAAAAAGTGACATCATGGCCAACTATGGTCTTATTTACTAGTAACAAGCTCTATATGGGGAAGCTGAATTAGAAAACAAATCATCGTACTCATCACACAAAAATCTTTCCTGTTCGGGAATCGAACCTACGACCTCTAACGTTGCCGTCAGCCTTACTTACTACTGCACCAATTTGGCAATCGATAAAGGCTAGGCCACAGTTATCTGCGCTTTGAGTTGAGTTGATAACTTCATTTAGTATAATGTTTGTAATTCTGTGTTAATTTTATAATGGCATCATTAAGTCGAGAGATAATCTCTGTATAGCGGCAAACTTTATTGGTATTGACACTTAATAAAACGTTTGACGCGAACTATAATAAAGTAGTCACCAGAAATTAGGTTCTGATCGGACATGACTGTTATTTCGTAAATACCTAAGAAACTACTTTTACGTTTATGTTGGGTGACTGTTCAAAATTAGAAAGCAAGTGCCTGTCAGGATGACAAACACAATGTTGCGAATATAAAAAGTTTTAGTATACACTGGCTAGGGACAGCGTAGCGGTTAAAGTAGTTACCTTGATGATAAATAAACTATGTCAACTCTTGTGGGTTTGACCTGTCGGCACAGGTTAGTTGAATATCCAAATGGCCCGTGAAATTAATTTTGTAAAAATATACTTGGTGCATGACTCTGAGTAATGTGGAGTGAGACAGATGTATTACAATACGTGATGAGGAAAGAGTAAGATATAGGTACCTACTTCGTAATAAAGAAGTATTCAATCGTGGAAAGTAAGGGCAGTGAACCAACATGTTACTATTTAACTAATTATAAATGCGAAAGTTTGCGAGAATGGGTAAAGTTTTGGCATGGCTTACACTAACGCGGTAATCTTATCTATATAGTATTTTAACTTCATGCAAACCTTCAGATTGCGAGTTATACCTACACGCCTCGAGCTTGTTACGTAGTGTGTACTATGCTCAAGGTTTGTATGAAATTAAAATTATGTATAGAAAATATTACCATGACACTACTTTCAGTCACAGAATTATTTGTCATCACGTTTATGTCCATATGTATGAATAACTTTATGCTTATGCGAATCATTATATTTTAAAAGTATACTATGTGTGGCAATATATGAACTCGATTTTGAGTACTATTTGTTACCGCAGTTTCAATACCAATAAAGTTTGCCGCTATACAGAGATTATCTCTCGACTTAATGATGCCATTATAAAATTAACACAGAATTACAAACATTATACTAAATGAAGTTATCAACTCAACTCAAAGCGCAGATAACTGTGGCCTAGCCTTTATCGATTGCCAAATTGGTGCAGTAGTAAGTAAGGCTGACGGCAACGTTAGAGGTCGTAGGTTCGATTCCCGAACAGGAAAGATTTTTGTGTGATGAGTACGATGATTTGTTTTCTAATTCAGCTTCCCCATATAGAGCTTGTTACTAGTAAATAAGACCATAGTTGGCCATGATGTCACTTTTTCTATCTTTATATTAATCTGCGGCTGCCTCAAACAACATTTTGTTTTCTAAGATATGGATAACATATTCGTATTTTACAATCTTTAAATACATATATCCATTTTGATTATATTAATTTTTAGTTATTTCAGAGAATTTGTTAATCTTAAAATATTTTTCAAAATTCATAATTCCATAAAAGTCTACTACTCTGCGTCACCTGCGCAAACCAGGTGAAAAAGCTTCATCATCATCATCATCAGCCTTTAACAGTCCACTGCTGGACTAGGCCTCTCCTTAGAAAGGAGGAATTGGCCTACTATACCACGCTGGCCAGACGGGTTGGTATAGGGTTTGTATCAAGTTTTCCTTCTCCTACAGTGCTGGTCTCTGCATAATATAATCCCTCTGTCGGCTCTTACGACACCCATGGGATGATATGGGGTGGTGACATTCCGTATTCTTAATCGATTTTTAAATTGATTAGACGATTTGATTTTTGTTTGATTGTTCGATTGCGACTAAACTATCGGCCAACTTTTATCGCTAGTGCGCGCGAGGCCTAAGAGCCTGCGTGCACTAGCGATTAAAGTTGGCCGATAGTTCAGACTTCATTACTTCAAATTAAATTAATACCGACAGAAACTGTTTATAAAAATCGGGATCAACGGCTTCACATATTCTCAGAGACATGCAGCAAAGCAGACTAGGCAAAATATAACCTTTGAAAAGTAAATGCGGTGCGCTAAAGATTCGAATGCAATAACTCTCTGCGCGACAGTTTTTTGATCGCTTAAATGCGCTATCGGTGCCCAATATGTAATTGTGTTTATAAAAATTATGTTCTACAAGTATACGATTAAATACGAATTTAGTACTTATTAACTACCTACTGACGTGAATTTTGGTAAACATTCTTGTAACGCTCGCCATACGATGTCATAATTTGTCCATAATCTTTATTTTAAAGTTATTAAACACAGGCTCGCCAGCCTTTCACATACATTGCTTTATATTATTTCTTTACATTTATATGCCGTGTGGATGTCACCTAACTACCAGTCGCAAACCGTGAATCATAGCTTTAAGTAAACTTGTGCTAATTTAGTTTATTTCGTAGTGTTATTGCCTGCGCACCTTTCGTATTTCCTAAAGTGTCAACAGTCAGGAAATGAGGTTGAAAATATGTGTAATTGTTTGAGAAATACACAGAGTTGCATTACATAAACACCTGTAAAATTATCGTAGTGGAAGTATTTAAGTAAAGTGGAAATATTTTGTAAGGTTGCTTGGCTACACTGACGTGAAAATTTGCTGACTCACAGCTTAGGTATTTGAACTTTTGATTTTATGACCAACTTCATGTATATAATAGTTCAAGTTTTAATAATTACAAATACTTAGATGCATGGATGGTGCTGTGGTTCAAGTTGTGGTCTAGATTACTGAGTTATTAATGATTTATGTAACTACTACACAAATATAGCTTTATGTGCAATCAAGCGTTTTTTGTAGGTAAACAATTTGTACAGTACACCTTGATCACCCCGGTAGAAGTAGTAAAATGCACTGAAACGTAAAAAAGAAATTATTAGAGCACTTAAGATTTAAATAAATATCACATTATCTAGTAAAGTATTAAATTGTAACGCTGCTACATTGTTTCTAAGTCGCGTCACCGCGTATCACAGTTTGTAGTCGATCGTTACTTTTTGTAGATTGTAGTGTCAACAGAATGGTAGGTTGGTTGACTGTGCTAGAATAACAGAATGTCACTTCTAGCACAGTCAACCAACCTACCATTCTGTTAAGACTTCAGGTTGCAATATCTTCGTAAGTGACGATCGCAACGCTCAGCTATGCATCTCAAACAAACTGTCGAACTGTGATACGCCGTGACGCGACGTAGAAACAATGTAAGAGTATTACAATTTATACTTGACTAGATAATGTTATATTTATTTAAATCTTAAGTGCTCTAATAATTTCTTTTTTACGTTTCAGTGCATTTTACTACTTCTAGCGGGGTGATCAAGGTGTACTGTACAAATTGTTTACCTACAAAAAACGCTTGATTGCACATAAAGCTATATTTGTGTATCCTAGTTTACATAAATCATTAATGTTTGATACTACGTGCGTGTGCAGTCGATTCGATACCTATACGTGTCGTCTGGTGTGATGTGAACCTCATTTTTTTGTTTTTAGTCTGTGTGTTTTTGTTTGAATGTTTGTAAAGTCTCCTCAGACACAGGATTAATTTCTAGTGCAGGATTTGTACTTTTTACTTGGGAAGGATAGGTATTTCATGATACTGTTTCCAGGTAATCTATTTTGCCTAAAAAAAATATTTTCACTAGATGACAAAACCAAATTTTAGCCTGTTGAACAAAACTTAATTTACGGTTTAGAAATTTTATAAAATTTCTTTAAAATACGGTCAGTTACTTCGTTAGGGAACTTCAGATTTCTAAGAACCCTGTTCATACTTCTAACTAAAGCTTCAGATAAACGAAGCTAATTAATTTTGTCTCTTCTTGCATAAAACCTTTCACACTTTTGTATTTTTTCTACCCTGGATACAGCAGTACATTAAAATTGGTTTCCTAAATCTTGGCATGAATTTTATGCAACCCGTTGAAATATTCACAAACCGACTTAGCTGGTTCAACTTCGGGTCAAATTATCAATTGTATTTGTAATTATGCGTTAGTAAACGCATAATTAGAACTTTCTCTAAACATTATTTTTATATCTGCTCCTTCTATTGACATCCCGGTAAAATACGAAGTGCGATAGAAATAGAAAGTGAAATGTTATAGGGAACACTACGTCTAACTAAAATCGCTTGTTAAACAACAAGAAGTTCTAGTTACAGTTTGACAATATTTAATTTACCTTTAACTTCCCTAGGAGAGAGTTTGGCAATAATTAATTCACCTTTGATGTTTTAGAGTTGATTTACTATACGCCTTCAAAATGGCTAGCACACTTCGAATAATTTTTTTAGATGAGTACAATAATAGAAGCCGTACCGTGGTATCGTGGTCGACTGTAGACGTTTAGTTAGAGCACTAGAGGTGCACTCTGTATACATAAGACGTGACCGACTTATAAGCGTTTAGATTAACTCAGGGAATTCGTAAAAGTCATATTTAACGCCTATCTGCAGTTTTGCACAACACGTTACCAAGAAACACACAGTCACGTTCACATTACACTAAGAAAGATATAAGGCTGTGACAGATGTCGCTGGTTAGTGTAGCTTGACGCACTTCTCAATCATAATACGATACAAAAATAGCATTTCCTAAAGTTCCATCAAGGGAACAGACACAGATTTGTTTCTGCATCAAAATAAGATTTGGCAGTCGAATGGTTTTTCATTTCTATCCTTTGCGTACCTATGCTCTAAAATGTTATTTTGTAAAACAAATGTTATTCCTATATATTGTTAGTCGAAAGCTTAAACAAATCAATCTTGTGCACTCAAGGCCCGTATTCGTTAACACTGGAAAAGTTCCAAAATGTGTGGTACTAGTTTTGGCTCGAAAGAACAAATAACTGCATTTAGCGTTCATAAATGACTTGTTCTTTCGTTTACTTTGTAGAATTCACTGGGTTTTCTCATAACCGGATACAAAGCCATCGATTACAAAGTAAATAGTCATTACGTGAAATATTTCTGTGAGTGTGCATACATATTATACGAACTACGTATAACAGCATACGCAAAAAGATCGTCGCACTGACCATCAGAGGTGTTGAATTGTTGATAGATTCGACGATACGACGATAGACACCTCATACTTTGCATTTTATTTTCCAAAAACATTTTCAGAAACAACTTTGTTTTGTTATACAACACACAATTGTACAATTCAACGTGTATATAATTATGAGCTGTCCGAGCTGACTTAACCCCTTACCGAATACGAAGCCCTTGGTGGTTTCTGAAGTTTGTTATTTTTTTCCAGGATAACTAACATTAGAATTATAGCAAAACTTATTGTAACTAATGAAGAATTTCTTCGTTAAAACCATGTAATTTTTTGTGTAAGACATCTGTGTCAAAATTATTTTATGTTATTTCATGACAGGGCCAGCAAGTTAGCTGCAATGTTTTAGTTAAACTTTTATCAGTGAAAAAATAATAGTAATTATGTGACTGAAAAATCAAGAAATTTTATTTTTTACTTCTAGAATCATCGACTAGCGTAATAGTAAGTTGTTTTTGAATCAATTTTAATTTTCATTTGATTTTTGACCTGTTGTTTTTCAGACGCCAAATATGGCTTGCTATGCGTTTCCGTCAAAATAATGCCTGTCAAATATGGCTTCGTATGCACTCGAGTTGCTGTTTTTTGCTATACAAAAATGGATATTGCCATGTTTTATAGTTCTTTCAAGGTAAAACTGCAAAAAAATACGCAATTATACAAAATATAAATAATAAGAAGTCTTCTAATGCTATAATGACGATCGGAACTGGTTCAAAGATTTTGACAATTTGTAACAACTGAGCATGTGAAGCCAGATATGGCTTATATAATTTCAACTTGAATGCATATGAGTCCATAAATTATAACTTATATTTTTTCATTTGTCTAATTTATGTTCACAAAAGATTAATAAACATGTTTTCACCAAAAAATATTTTTTTGTAACTTCCTTCATAATTCATGCAATACTTGTTTAAGTTATTGTGCATTTGTAATTTTTATTTTATTGTCATGCCAACATTGTCTCCTTTGCGATGACATTTTATGTGACTACGTCTATTAGACCAATTCAGGCATGGCAACCGTTACCAAAAATATCTTTCTGTATTGATTATAGTCTTTGATGTAATTATTTGTCGTCAACTTATTCTCAAAACCCTCATAAATTCCTCTTAAGCATTAAGTTAACTTTTTTATTTTATTTAATGTTTGTGAATTTAGTTATAGTTTCTGAGGCCGTAATACACTATACTCTATCACCCCAAAATCAGTACTAAAATCATAGGCATCCACGTACCATCTTTTGAGAACATCTTTGGCGCTCACCAAATGTTCAGTATGTAAGCATCCAATATGGAAATCGTATTCAAATTCCTAGACTTGATCAAATTACTTCACTTTGTTACAGGAAACTTGAAACGTGGCAGAACCCGCAACGGATATTTCGGCCTCGCCTTGTGAAACAAAGATTATCTATTCGAAAATCGATCCAGTGGAAGACATTATTCGACTGATAAATGAAATGATATTGATGGAAATAAAGATGAACTCGAAATGCAAAAACTCATAAATTGACATATACATGTGAGTGAAGTGGTATTTAATGTTGAAGTTGACGTAGATGTGGATAATAAAATTTTAAATGCATGGTGCGTCGTTCATACTACGGAAGAAGACTCAGCAATGATCAAAATGATAACGCTACAGTCAATACTGGTCTGCATGGCGCTGCATTTCATTGGTAAGTGAATATTAAATATTCCTGGCACCCATCCAAAATGTATAAAATTTTACCTGACAATGTTCCAAATCAAATAATAGAAAATTATGAAACGTAAATATCCTGTCTGCTTTATATAAGATAATTTATTTTGTGGAATTTGCTGATATTTTCTGGAGTAACGTCGTTAATTTAATTAAAATAATATAACGTTGTTGAATCGCGCTTTCTATGAATTTTAGTAGGAAGGTAATTATCATCTGTATATTGTAAGTACTTGGGCTAATTACTCATTAATTAAATTAATTATTGTGGGTACATACTTACCGCTGGCAGTAATTATATTGATCGCCACCTAACATTTGGTTATAATTCATTTATACTGTGAATTATGTAATTAGGTAGAAATTCCGGATGTACAATATAATATAATACCGTACTCATGATTGTTCTATTAACTACGAGAATTATGAAGATTATGATTCAACGAAACCACCGACAAAGGAATATTTTTTATGAATGCACATGTAACTAAAGGCGCTCTTTATGGGTATAGATAGATGTTTTCTTTCTGCGTATTGTGACAATAACGATATTTAAAAATAATGACAATCTTTTGATAAAAATCTTTTCGTGCAAGTATTTTTTACAAAAATATAGCCACACAAATAAATCAGCCATTTACTTATTGCAGGGGCACCGTTTTAGGAAAAATGGTGTATTCAACAACTTAAGAAAGTATTTGCTAACACAAATATTTTTAAAATCTGCTCGCAGTCTCGCCAAAATTTGGCCGGTTAACCAACTTATGACTTTCCAACAAAAACGAAGAACAACGCTAATTACAACCTATTATTAATCTAAGTCAACCGAATTCCGAACAAAAAGTAATAAGAATAAAGAAATATATATAATTTTAGAGATAGGATCTTAATTCAAGACGAGCCCGGGGACTTGTTCATAAAAGAATGTTGAAGGGGAAATAAGTAAACAAGGGAAACAAACTAATACCCCTAAACGATAATGAGACGCCACAATCTTGAGGCAAATGTTAACAATATACAAAGCACAGCATATTTCTTGAACAGACGTTAGAATTCTAAGAAATACGTAAAAATACAGAATTAGAATCAGTATTCCGTTGGACACTCGAACACGTTTTTGCTGCAAAAGTATTGTTTTGCGGAAAATGATTTGCTGTGCACGAGATTTGTTCGAATTTTACTTGTTAACCTCGTTATTTTTATGCAAAGAACATAGTGTAATAGTTAAGGAAGGATGTAAGAGCACAAGTAATTCTTTAGGGTACAGGTGGTTCGATATCGTGTGCTTTCCTTCTATAAATAAGTTATATGAACTGGCAGAATCAGTGTGCAGCAAAATAAATCAGCATCAACGCATTACAAGAAGGGTTTAGTGAATTAGAGCAAAGAGACAAAATGTCATAAATATTTTGTTTAAAGGGAATGGGACTTCAGTTTTTCATTCGCTAGTTTGCTAGATAGACAAGAGGATAGGTGTTCCTAGTTGCGGACCAGTTTCAATGCTAGTCCCAAGTCGCTATTTATACCAGATTCCTATTATATAAAATACAAATTTACACCACCTGTTCACACACACTTTATGCTGATGAACAGATAATTTCTTTTACAGTTTCAACTTATTTTATTAAGGAATATTCTGACTGCCTCGTTGGTCTCGCGGCATATATGTGCGCGTAGGATTGGGAGGTCTCGGGTTCGATTCCCGGGTCCGGCAAAGTGTTATTGGGTTTTTCCGTAAGGAAATTCTCAGTAGCAGCACGGAGTCTGGTAATGTGCCCGATACGGCAATAGCCTCGCCCCCTATTACGTGGGACCTAAAAAAAATCATGGTGAAATTTGGGTGTAATATTACACCTCTGCCTACCCCTTCGAGGATACAGGCGTGAGTCTATAATCTATATTCTAGCTGTTTATCTATAATCAGTTGGTAATCAAGCCAAAGTAAAGCAATGATTTTTAGAATAATTTAAATAATGTGATTGGCAGAGTACAAAATCTTCGATTTCGTTAAGGGTAAGACATTTTATCAATAAGAACTAAGTAAAAATATATTCATGACTATATTGACTTTTATTCACTTATTTTGTTCGCTTTTCTATCATATTATAGAGTTAACGTTTTTTTTTACTTATAAACTGAGAAAACTTTTTCGGCTTTTCAACCTCTTCGTGGCTGGCCTTAGGCCATATTGTCTTGAGTCTGTCTCCTGTTTCTATTTTTCTATAGAGGAGGCTACTAAGATAACAATGCTCTTAAGGCCAGAGTAAACATTTGGCGTGACAAATTCCCTCTCCCAACCTTCGTCCCTTTGGCAGAAAAACTACCTGCAGGAAACAGGCTTCCTTGGCCAACCTGGAAGGCGCTCAATAGGCTGCGTACGCAGGTAGATCCAAGGACAATCTGTCAAGGTGAGCATTCATAGACCCAAGCACGAATAAATGCGGCTGTGGTGCATCATCACAGACAATGGGCCATTTGATTTCGTGCCCCGCAGGCCCAGGGTCGTGCACGCTCAACGACCTATATGAGGCAAGACCAAATGCCATTCGAGTGGCCGAGGTTTGGGCCAAATCTCTTTAATGTGTTGCCATCGACACGATAAGTAAGTAAGTAAACTTATAAACTTTCGGTTGTTATGGAGAAGTTTATGTTTGGGGATTTAATAAAAATGTTTCTCAGCTGTCTCAAAATATACAACTGCCGAGTGAGATAACATGGATTCGATGACTATTATCTTAATAGCACTGATGTCATTTTATTTTATTTTTCTCCAACCTCTTATTGCAGGCACATCACAATGCAATGAGATTAAAATGTCACAGTGCGGTAGATGAAGTCGGTAAAAACAAATGTTTGTGAATATCGATACCGTCTGAAAGCTTTACGTTATAAATGAAACTATCATTCACATATTCGTCACTGTTATTTACATATTGTATAAATTATTTCATCAAAACTATACTAAAATATTGAAAATAAATCAGTATGGATACACCTCTGCCTAACCCTCGGTAAAGCACTAATGGAACCCAACATAACATAAAATCCTCGTCTCAAATGAGTAACCAAAAAAATATATCTCTCTCCTCAATACAAGACAACTCTTTTCCGCATAAATATACAACTGTTTGCCATAAAAAAGTCTGACAAAACAAATCAATTCTTCAATTACATATGCCTCATACATGACGAGATGAAATCGGTATACATAGCAATAGCAATAGCTTCATGAATACAGTTATATCGAGCTCTCTACAAAATAAGTCCGACAGGATTGAAATTGTTTATCGTGACATCGTATACACCGAGTTTATTTCGCTACATTTATAAGGAGATAATAGAGGGCCTACGTTTTGGTACAGTTGAAATAAAAACGGTTTTTGTAGGTTATTTTTTGTATGCGTAAACGTTTTAAATATAATTGAATGGCGTCATAAACGTTTAGAATAAAAGCTTAGTAAGGTTTTTTGTTGAGATGAAACGGTGTTGAATTTAAAATTGTTTATTAGACAGATTTAGTTTCGTGGGCGACAGTTTACACGGCTACCCTAAAAACGGTATAAATTTTTCGTTCACGTATGTATGAAAATTTATTGTTACCATGTTAACTTCCATATACCTAAAATATATTGAATAGTTAAAGATATCGTCAAAATACTTCCATCATCTCGAGTGAAAATGCCTGAAAAATATGCTATGATTTCGACTGTAGAAAAGAATGGTGAAATTACTAACCAGGTAACTTTACACGATTTACCGATGAAGATCACGAAATAAAGTAAAACTTTATTGTATTTTGCAAATATTGTATCGGTTTGCCTATGTACACGTAAACAACAACTTCATCTACAAACTTACTATTCCCTGAATATCAAATACATAATATTATTTATTTCTGTACACTCCATCATATCTACGAATACATGCGGGATTGAGTCAGTATTGTTCCCAGTATTCGCTGTCGTATCCAGACCTAATACTCTCAGGGCTACCGCATAAATAAATAACCAAGTAGAGAATTTTCAACCAATTGGGTGAAAAATGCCGGGTGCTGACATATCGCTGTGTGCATGTAAAGTATGACGAACTATTTTTGGAATAAGATGATATGCGGTTTTGGCTCTGTTCGCTCAGAAGTAACCTTATAATACCTCATAATACTATTGAATTTGATGGTATAAGATGCGTGAGTTTGAGACTTTTCGATCTCAAGTAGATAAGTATTTGATATTGTTGAATTATTAAAATTGTATGTTATATTTAAAATCTGTGGAATCTAATTATAATGATTACTGGGAATTTAACGGTGAATGTTTTAAAATCTTGCACAGTTATAATATTGTAAGTGGAATTAGTATAAAGTTTGAAACATTGTGCACTTTGTGACGTAGCGTGTTTTAAACATCTGAAATCAACAGAATGTATCGTTACGATGCCCATACAGGAAAAACAAATACACTCGATTTATTTTTATTCATACTCCGTGGGTTTTTTGGGTCTATTTTTTTAATGTTTATTTTGTTAAAAGCATACGTAGATAATCGTCTCAGTGTCTAAAAAAAATAACTTACTATAATGTTTCTGCAACTATATACGAAATCGTTGAACTATGCAAAGATCTCATGCAGTGCACAGTGCATGGTCGTGTCGTGATTTTTTACGATGCGTTTCGTAGACTTCTACGACATGACATTACACCGTGGCATTGCAACATGCTGTAAGACAACGTCGTATTAGCTCCATGTTTTGGGACATTACATGTTTATATCATAGTTATTATTTTTGTGTTGGGTAGCACATTTATCGACGAAGGCTATTGGCTGTATAATATTACGCTAAAAGCTATGGTTGCGCAGCAGAAGTCCTAAATAACGAGTGTGTAACACAGACTCAGCTAGTCATTTTAATAATAAAGTTTACATTATGTACATATACGGGTATTTATACCCATTAGCAATTCGTTAGCCAACTCCATGTTATGTTGACGGTTTTGGGATTCTGCGTTTAATCATTAATATGAATTAACAATGGATGCCTATGATTTAAGCAGAGTATAATTGAGTTGATTGTGTGGATATGCTAGTGTAATTAATAAAATACATTACATAATTAAGGTCATTTACCTATCCCTGAAAGGGTTGAACACTTTTTATTATCACACGTTTATTTTTTAGTCTAAGTTTACACTCTAATAGTATAAGAGTGGATACTAGGACGAAATAATTATAAATATCTAAAAATAAGTCAAACTCGTCACTTGATCCCAAACTAAGCAGAGCTTGTACTATGAAAACTAAATAATTAGTGATAAACATACTTAGGTACATGTTCTCAGATAAGCCGAAAATAGGGCTCAGTAGCGTGCCGTCGGTCTAGCAGTGGACTATTCCACTGCTAGATATGGGCCTCTCCAACGGCAACGGTATCATCATCAGCCTGCCATAGGGCAAGGTGATGATGATGATACTTACATATATTTACATGCCGTGTCGTGAAATGCGACCTGCGCTCCTTCCACATGCCAGGCCATGGTGACCAATACATATGTAAAATTGTAGATGCTATAGGAAAATTACACCCAAACAGAAAAAACAAACCTGCTCACCACACAATGAATAAATTTGTCATCACTCCCACTAAGCGACAGAACAGCTGGTCAGTTAAACAGTCACTAGTGAGGACAACCTTCTCACGAAATGCCATCTCGTTCGTTAATGTGGTCACCATTGCAGCTGCGGGTATTTAGTAAATCGCTAGGCAAAATTAGATGCCGCAAATCTGGATTTGTAACATTAAGACTGTAATTTGAGTGGTTACTGTATAATTGGAATGGTTTGAACGATTTAAGGAGATATGGTCGTAACGTACGTGTGCTACTACTACTAGTGTAGCGTTTTGTTCTTTATATTGCGAGAGACTTTTATATTACCTAGACACAGGCATAGTCGGAAAGCACCCTAATGTTTACCTCGACTATGACTTAACAATAGAATCCAATCCTATTTCACTAGTAGTCTACTAAACCTTACTAGTTGTATCTTGTTAAAAAGGTACTTTTACTTAACATGTAAAAAATCATACCTACCAATAAAATGAACCACAATCATAATAAGCAGACGTGACTCCAACAATACGTAATGCTTTAGTTTCTTGTTTTTGCATATTTAGATAATAAAGCACTTAATCTTGGAGGTAGGAACTCCTCGCAATAAATCCTCCTTGGCTCAGAAAAGGTACTGTCGTATACCTGCTTTAATATAGTTATGTATACCTGTTTGGGTAAATCATATTAAATGTTATGTGGCATTCCGCGATGATCTCCTTGAAGGAGTAATGCTGCGTGGTATTTTATTTCGTTCACGGTATAGTTGAATTATAATTGTTCTTTTTTGAGAAAAAGCTAGCATTATGTCTGTTCTGTGGTCGCGAGTTCGATTTCCGCTCAAGTCAAACATTTGTGTGCATGAACATGGATGTATGTCTTGGTCTGGGTGTTTCTATTTATAATATGTATGTATTTACAAAAAAAAGTATATATATATGTATCCATCATCTAGTACCCATACTAGGTACAAGCTTCTGCTTAGTTTGGGACTAGATGGTGTGATATTAAAGTGGAAAAAAAAGAAAAAAAAAAGCGTATGCCAATTCTATACCTTGTTGCAATAAGCGAATAGCCGTATCGCTAGTTGAATGCGTCTTGTGTTGGCGCTCTGCGCTCCACTCGTAATGCCAGGCTCTTAGACGAAACGGTTTGGACACAACCGGGATGAGGCTAGAATGATGATGACTTGCACGGTGTCTTTTCTGTAAAGCTTTTGGGTGGTAATGAGTGGGTCTCATTAAACATTATTAAAACAGACATATTAGCTACCTTAAATAAATAATTTTTGCGTTTTGTTGACATCAGGTAATATAAAGGAACGTATCTCAAATCCAATCATTATCCACAAAATGTACACGTTGTAAGTCAAATAGATTTACATATTTTAAAAATCAATAGTTTTATGGTAACGCTTATAGTAATATAATAATAATATCGAAATGTAACTATTTACACACAACAGTCTTAATTTTATGAGTTAGATCGGATTGATCTCTGCCTACCCCTCCGGGAAACAGGCGTGAGTCTATGTATGTATGTATGTAGATCGGATTGAAGCAGCCTCGATTGGGCCATCTCGTTATAAATGTATCTGAATCTATTAAAAGACAATAATAAAATCCCTGTGTCTATTCCTTCGTTCTATTAGTTTCAATTCCATCATATATTGTATATTTAGCCAGGATTTTACTTGGGCCTACTTTTTATATTTATTTTGAAGTGAAGCACTACTCTCAAGGGATGTCTCTGACATGAAATTCAGCCTCACTGAATCCGAACTTGGAATAGTTGTGTAGGTTTACATGTTACTGACGTCATAGCCTATATTTGAACATGAACTCTGCGATAAACATTATAGAGATATGGACTGCATGAATGGTCTAGCGGTTTAATGGGTCGTGCATTTTAGCACAGCTAACAGTCTCCAGGTTCGATGCCCAAACTACACAACATTTTACATGATTCTCAGCTTGTTAAACTTTTTTTGGTAAAATTCACTTGCCTTATGAGAATTTTATGGAGAACTTACGGATATACAGTTTTCCTCACGATGTTTTCACCTCGTTCCCGCTACGACGGACCGGCTCGATCATTTTGAATGTGATTTTTTTTATATAATTTGTACTGTCGCTGTTTTCGTGGTCCGTCTAAATGTAACCAGAGTCATATAATTTTTACTGCCATTGGCATTAACCGTATGTTTTCTCGGACCATCTAAATGTGAACGGTGCCATTTAAGTAGTATTACCGCCGGTATTATTCTTCTGTTTTCATGGTCAGTCTAAATGTAAACAGTGTAATACATATTGTACTGCCATTGGCTCCGCCCGTTTAGACAAACCGGGAAAAAAGCCGGTCCACCTAAGTGGGAAGAGCTTCTTTCCTTATCCGTTTAGCAAGCGATAATTAATCATATAATGGCCTGTTCCCACTACCACGTACCGACTTCTAAATGAGAACATTCTCGTATTCACTATACACAATCACCATAATCACAATGTACTTTAAAATACAAAATAATATTAAATGCCTATATGATATTCTGTTTAAGCGACGGACAGACTATTTTATTCGAAACAATAGTACCGATTTTATAAATACATACAAACTATATAAAATTATAATTTTATTTATTTATTTTATTTATTTATTTATAACATACTTACATCTACCATTACAGAAAATTCTAATGCGGTAAACGTAGACAATTGCGTTTGAAATTATATAAAATTTCAACTATCACTAAGAACACGGTAGGTGACCTTAGTGAATTCGCTCAGTGAACATGTAAATATATCTATAACATCGGCCACCGCATTGAGCGCGCGCAATGCACGCGTGAGTGGCGCCCTCTGTAGCAGATTGGTGCGCGCCCGTGGTACCACTAGGAGCGGCGGCCTCCACCGTCGCCCAACGTAATCATTTGGAACGCAAAAGTTAAACTGGGACAAAATCGACGGATTTTAAATCCTACCATGTAATACCTTAAACAAATAAATAGCAAGTGTCACTTCACGCCTTACTTCTAACTTATAATAACCTACCATGCCGAGAACAAACAAAGACGGATATAACAATGGATACCCAGGATAAACTTCATACAGCTTTAAATATATAAATCTGGTATACTTATTTTGTATCCGCTCCACCATTGCTGAGTACTTTGCCTCACTAGGACTCCAGATAGCCGCATTATGTTCGAGATGACTCTTCACAAGAGCCTCATACAAAGCCTTTACGGCACAGATGTTTGTGAATTCATTTGCCTGACGTAAAATAAATCCAAGGTTACGGTATGCCTGTTTGCAAATGTTAGAGATGTGCTTCCTAAAATGTAAGTCACTCGTGAAACGAATACCCAGATCTCTTACCTCACCTTCACGCTGCAGCGGCTCGCCATCCATTATGTACTGGTAGTGTCTCGGTCTAAGTGAACGTGTGAATGAAAGCACCGAGCATTTAGACACATTGAAGGAGAGTTTATTGTTGTGGCTCCATTCAACAACCCTGTCTAAGTCTTGTTGCAAAGAATGGCAATCAGCAGAGTATTTAACAACGACTGAAATCTTAAGGTCGTCAGCAAACAATAGACATGTGGACCTAATAACTTTTGGTAGGTCATTTATCAAAAGGATAAACAAGAACGGCCCCAAATTGCTGCCCTGATTCACGCCGGATCTCGTGTAGTAGGACTCGGAACAGTATCCAGCACAATCGACGAATTGCCGTCTATCAATCAAGTAGCTTGCGAAGTATTTTAACGTATGCGGTGTGAAGCCTATATCCGCCATCTTTGAAAGTAAGACATCATGATCGACTGTGTCGAATGCTTTCCGGAAGTCTAAGTAAGCTACATCCACCTGCAGACCAGTGTCCACTGCCGGTACGAGCTGTGTCATCTGGTGTAACAGGTTTCCCACCGTGCCACGACCAGGACGGAAACCGTGTTGCTCGTCTGATAAATATGGGCTTACTTGTGTATATAAGCAATTGTGAATAGCCATCTCGAATACCTTAGCCGTAGCGCTCAATACTGCTATAGGCCTGTAGTCCGAAACATCAGTACCGGCCCGACCTTTCGGTACTGGTATCACCCGAGTGATCTTCCAACGATCAGGAAACCTTGCAGTAGTTACACACGTGTTGAACAAGTGTAGTAATGGCGCAACCAAAGCCATCTGGCAGTCTTTAATAATAAATGGCGGAATACCGTCGGGTCCCACTGAGCGCTTGGGTGACAGAGCGGCCAAAGCTCTCGTAACTGCGAGCTCTGCGCGTGAGGTGCGCGTATGCGGCGCCGGGCGCTGCTGCCGTGCTGGCCGCCGCCGCGCTCAGTGACCCCGACTGCGCATTGTATACAGAATGGAAATACTGAGCGTATTCCTCAGCTAATTCTACTCCAGTTAACAATTGACAATTTTTTAGTAAATTATGTTGACCTGATCTACCTTTTTTCTCTCTAATAAAGGTCCAAAATGCCTTGGGGTCATGGGTTAGGTGTTTCTGTACCCTATCCATATAACACTTGTGGGCACGCATCGTTTCCGCCTTCACCATAGCCCGATAGCGTGCAAACTCCTTATAGTCATTTGGCGACTTAGTAGCTTTGTAATTTCTGTGCATACTGTGTTTAATTTTGATGTTTCGAAGAAGGTCTGGGGTATACCATTGTGGATATACATATTTGGTAGTCACATTTTTATGTTTCTTAAGTGGTACACACGCATTGAAAGTTTCATTTAATTTATCATAATAATAATTTAACGCTAAATCGGGATCGTCTATACTAAAAATCTGTGTCCAATACAGAGAATTTATCAAATAATATAATCTATTAAAGTCTGCTTTATGAAAATTCCACCGTTTATATGGTACCGTGGAAGGATTGGTGCGCGGACAGGCCAAGGCCGCAGCGGGAGCGGTGCGCGGCGCGGCGGCGATGGCGACCGCGAGCGGCGGGTGATACGCGTCCACGGGCTCCAGCCCCTCGTCGGCGGCGCACACGCGCACGTCGTCGCGCGCGCACAGCACTAGGTCAAGCTGTCTACCCGTACAGTTTGGTACCTCATTATACTGAGCGAATTCACCAAAGGCCACAAAATATTCATAGTAGTTACACACATTAATATTACATGAAAAAAATTAAAATCTCCTAATATAATCAAATTGTTTGCATATTTTACACATAATTGTTCTAACAAATCAAACATTACCATATATTCACTTTCAACTGTTTGTGGTGGAATATACACTGTACAACAAGTAAATAAGAACCGGTTTTGCATATAAATTGCAGCACAAATTATTTCGAATTTATGATTGTCTAAATTTATATTACCAGGGTTTTATATTAAAGTATATAGGCACGCTAACAACCAATGCAAAAAAATATTTTTTACATTCAATATTAAATTTATAATTGGGCTTTATTTCATGCCTACAATACGGCTCTCCTAAAAGTGCCCAGCTGAATACAGAATAATAAAAATAAAATAAAAACCTACAAATCATTGCAGATCCTTTTGTTTAAGGCATCCCTAAAAAAGCCTTTGTAAGCAATCAATTGAACAAAAGCTCAATTCTTTTTTATCCGTCCCTCTATATATTTCGTCCATTTCAAAATAAAGCCTGAAATTCAACTTCTAGAAAATGGTGCGTAATACTATACCCAGTATTTCAGAAAGCGAAATACTGGGTATAGTATTACGCACCATATTTCATCAGTCAGTAATGTGTATGGTAAGTGTTTTACTAAGTTTGCTCACGAACAAAAGGAATTTCTTGTGTTGCAAATAACTAACTTACTGACTGGCTTTTCTAGGTAATAAGTAGATACTTTTATTCAAAGTTTCTAGGTAGAGTTGTATATGTTTATAGCAGCGAGCAAAATTATACATTTGCAATCATGTCATATTTTTTCTCCAGGATATCATGACAAAACTGATCAAAAAGTTTAAACTTTGATCTTATAGCGCCATGATGACGGATGCTCCTCAGTTTTCCAGTTAAATATTTCTGTTATATTTATACATATTTCGATTCCATTAGAATATAAGATTCAAATTTTTAAATATAGAAAGTGGATAACCTAGATATGATCTGTATTCGACAACTAGTTACATGATACACCAAAAAATAATCAGCGCACCGAAAACTTCCTTGTCGCAGGTCTACAGGAATTATGAAACTTAGTTCTAGAGTAAATCGACTAGAATCACATACCAGATACTCTTCCATTTACATCAACTCCCATAAATATTCAAATAGCAGAAAATACCGTTATAATGAATCAGCAAATCTTCTTCAGTCGCCATTAAAATATAATTACACTCAAAAACAAAACTGTAGCGAGCCTTCCACTGTATGTAAATATACAAAATAACAAACCACACTGGAACACACAACACAAGCATATATTCTCAATGTGGCTAATAATAACATTCCACGTAGGTTTCCGTATTGTTCCAATATGAAACGTGCCCATATAGAACGTAATTAACAGTATTAAATTTACCACCGTTCTTAGAATTAAAGTAATTACATATTTATGTCCTTTTGTAAAGGATCCCATGTGCCAAGGATATTGTTATTTCTCATTCCAAACTACCTCCCAGAGGTCCAAAAGGATTTTTGAGAGCAAAATCGCGTGACTGTAAAGAAAGGAAAGTGTTGAATAAATAAAAAAGCTTTCATTTTTATTATGTTTCATATTTGGTACACCTACAATCTTTTTTCTCTATTCTTAAAAATTACTGGGCGTAAAGTTGTTCTGCTTAAACTTGGACCCTGACTTATTATGGTCGTTATGGTCTTTGAGCAGTTTTTCTTTTAGGAATCTGGCCTCGGGAGGATTTCGCTCCAATTCAGTTTGTGCTTTAATTTATTTATTGCTTATGTGTATTGTATGATTCTTATGTAATATTATATTGTTTACGGTTGTGTGTGCTGTAAAAGTAACGTAAAGTTCTGAGTCAAATTGTTTCCTAACTTTATTTTAGTCTACCAGAAAAAAGTTATTATTCTTGAAGTGCCCGGCAGAAAAATAGGTAATTTTGGATGAAACACATAAACACTAAGATGATAATGAAGTTTCACCAACTTTTTAGTCCCTACGTATTTAAGAAGTTAATTTCTTTCTATCCAATTTTGTGCAAAACTGAAGTCATATAAGCGATTATTATTCAAATTCATAGATAGACTTTGATAGATAGAATAGGTAGGTAGATATGTACTGCGAATATATACTATTATCATCTTAAGGTCTATAAATAAACTGTCGGATGGCTGGGTACGGGCGTCTGCTCACGATAAGAAAGGTAAAGTAATTGTCCACCACGTCGTTAGTAGATAGTTTAATACATTCAATACTTTTCACTACATCTTTTCTCTTTTTCATAGACTCACGTCTTTATCCCCGTAAGGGTAGGCAGAGGTGTAATATTACACCCACACTTCGCCATGAATGTTTAGGTCCCACGGAATAGGTTGTGAGCCTTTTGCCGCTACCGGACATATCACCAGACTCCGTGCTGCTACTGAGAAAATTTGGAAAAACCCGGTATCACTTTTGCCCGACCCGGGAATCGAACCCTTTCAGTACCTCATTTAAACAATTCATATATTGACGAGATTTGTTAATCATCACTTTGTTTTGTCACCGTTAGTAGAGATCTAGGAGAAATTTGCTAAATCTGATTGTGATCTGATCTAAATGTGATCCATCACACAGAACTAACCTAGTACGGACACCGGTCTCTTACAAAGGATCATAATTTTAGATTCTATCCTCATTGTAACTGACCTACTTTACCTTCGTAAATGATGATTTGTTCAGTGCAACTTAAACATCAAAAGAATTTAAATGACACATTTAATTTTTCAGGCCCTGAGAAGACCGAAAAATTGTTATCATTGAATAATATAAATTAGTTTGATTGCACTGTTTCACCAATTCAAATGTAACCTACATAATTTGATAATCGTATGTCAGCTTTAACAAATGTTTGTATACCCATTTGCTTACTTTGGTGAACATCTGTTTGTACTAGGATTAGATTTGCGTATAGGTTTATGTTAGTACTAGACACATGAGCAATATCACAGCTTCAAAGACGCGTCGTAATGGTAATTCAGTTGACCTCGACATCGGATCTTGACAAACATAATAATATATATTCGTAGTAAATACATGTCTTTTCCAAGTTTGGAAAGCCTGTATGATATAAATAAGTCACTTCATTTTACGGTATGAGAAATAATGCAGTGTTTGTTACATTACTACATTTATAAGTCGAACAAACTGCATGCGAATGATGAATTATTTTTTTTGTGTCGATATAATGTTGTGCTTATTTTTACAAGCGAACCCAATTATGACGGTACCAGTTATTCATAGTTGTGTAGTTCCAAAATTCGAAAGGTAGAGGTATGCAGGTTATGGAATGGCAGCGCTAGCAAAGTTCATTAACAACGCACAAATATTTTTGTTAAGGTTAGTAAAAGTTTTTTTTCTAGGCACCAATTGTGCCTGTAGGCTACGATTATTCGGTTGCCATCGGACAGACCCTGCTAAAAAAGGTAGCGTGTTTGCTTAGAAAAAAAACCTTTCATACCGTTCACAAAAATGTTTATAGCCTCCATAAGAGATTGTCCAGATACTTTGAAAGAATTTGATATTAGGTATAATCTAACAAGACTACCGCGCTTGAAAAACATATCGTGAATATTTTTCAGTTGCACGAAGTATGCAAGTTCTTTACTAAACTGCTTCTGGGAAATGTACTAGTGTGTCGACATACAAAAAAAAATGCACAGATGGGTACATCGTCTTAAGACTC
Source organism: Euclidia mi (assembly GCA_944739405.2). Taxonomy (NCBI): domain Eukaryota; kingdom Metazoa; phylum Arthropoda; class Insecta; order Lepidoptera; family Erebidae; genus Euclidia; species Euclidia mi. The sequence goes on along the minus strand of OX123192.2, from coordinate 23,424,769 downwards.
TTTAACTCTTTCATGACTTTTGCTCAAGGATATTTTTGTCAGGCAACTTAAACGCTGGGGATTAAATCTGAGAGGACTCGCTCGGTGTTTAAGTTGGACAAACTCTTACGGAGGTCTAAAGCTTTGTATTCATTAGGCAACATTTCTTGATTAACACTGTTTATAAGCAGTTTATAAACAGTGTTTCATTATCTCTGGAAACTGTTTATAAATAGTTCATAAACAAATGTGATGAAGCATTGTTTCTGAAACATGTTGCCGTGCTCCCCAATCGAATGGAGAACAAGCCGAAACATCTTGTTTATAAAAAGTCAACAGGTGTGGACGTGTGTTGCGCGAGTTTATTAACATGGAAGTAGTGTGGTCCAACAACCAAGTTTCGATGCTTATAGAGCTTTATCAACAGCATCATGTGCTTTGGGACTCTTCAAATAGAGATTATAAAGATAAATTAAAAGAAAATGATGCTTGGGCCGATATTGCTGCAGAATTTAATATGTCGTAAAAAGAAGTGGAAACGAAGATGCATACTCTACGATCACAATTTTCCCGTGAAAAGAAAAAAACTTAAATCATCAAAAAGAACTGGAAGTGGCGCCAAAGAAGTGATTAAAAGCAGATGCCAGTGGTATGATCCGCTACAATTTTTATTAAGTGGTGCAACGACGTTTGGAACATCGGATATTATGGGAATTGTGAATACCTACCTACATCTTTATATTATTTGCCTAATACCTTAAGTATTTTAGATTATCGTGTTATTCAAAAATAAAATTATATTCCCTTTCTATTGAATTAGACCAATTTCAAATAAATGTAACGTTTAATAAGATAGGTAGTTTCCTAGATAAAATAGATATACTATAGTTTTTAAAATAATTTTTATGCGTTTCATTCATGTTGGATAATTACGAGAGAAACTTGAAAATGTGTTTTTTTTGTTGTTGAGATATCTTAAAGATTTTGATGTTTAAGGAAAGGTCTAAGTGTAAAACCATTTTGTCATAATTATTGTAGCACTCTTATGAATTATTATGTAAGCAGCACTGTGCTTCACTACCTCCTCGGGCGACATTCTAACAACAACTGATAAGTGTGGACGGCCATGTTTCAGAAACAGGGTTTACGGTAAACTTGGTGATAAACACGTCAAAAACAGTTTATCAACAAATGTTGCCTAAAGAATACAAGGCTTTAGTTTTATTTTTGGAATGCTTTTGAATGGTTTCAAATTTCATTGCGATTTTAATAAGCAAGAAGGACAGGAAATTTGAATTTGTTTTCGTCCCTCATTTCGTTTCATTTAACACCTAGTTAACTGATCAAGAAATGTCAAAAGTAACATGGGCTTCAAAATTAAGCGAAGCGATTTGCTCTCTCTCCAGTTTTGCGAAATTATCAGGATATTAATATTCTGTTTGCCCTGACATTTTGATCAACTACTGTCAATTAAGACTGCGCGTAAATATTTGTGGTAATAATAATGTTGGCTTATACTTCCTTGATTCAATGCCCAATAAATAAATTAAGCAAAGCTATATGATATCGGTGTTGGTATAGTAAAACTAACAAACACAGTAAAAAGTATTTATAAAAAAGTGCAACGATACATAATCAATCATTTCATAAAAAATTATATTCCTTTTCGGGAGTTAGTTGTAGCCAAGCAACATCAATACAATACTGAAACTTGATAAGTACCTAATCAAACATTTAAAAATAGATTCAGCACTAGTGTCAAATTACTCTAGCTAGCGGCTCTTAAACCCTAAATTTGATTATATATTAGCTATAAGACTACTATTAAATATGAACGATAAACGAAATACCAAAATACGGAGACAACCCTACATACCTACACATCCTACACAAATAATTTTCGCAGCAACATTTTGTCATATAAGCACCGTCGACACGTTCGCATTCCCACTTACCGTATCAAACAAACTGGTCCAATATATGCGACAAAAATCTCGTAAGTGTTTACTCTTTCCGCATTCTTTATTTATCTAAATTATTAAAATGGCTATTGATACCTTAGTTTCGTATTTGTGTCTTTTATTTTTTGACACATATTCCATTTCTCGGTGTTGTGTGCCAACGTTTCAATCAATCAAATTCTGACACTGTTTGTTATACTGCCACTATGAACAGCCAACGTCTATACCGTTATTTTTAGTTTGTTTCTAACAAATGGTGAAGTTAGAAGCTAGAATGATAAATTGTCTTTCTATGTAGGTTAGGGCGAATATTGGGTGCAAATCGATATCTAATCGCTGCCGTGTTGGCTTAATGATACTGTAACTGTAATATGGCCCCTGCGATACAAGTATTTTTTTACTTAGTTTAGGGGTCAGTTGTCCATTTCGTACTGATTAATTGTTTGTATAACTTATTTGTCTATGTATTTCTGTTTTTGTCTGATACTAGTTTTAAATGTACAATAAACGTTCTTATTATTACTTGAAGGCAAAATGATTTAAACCAGGCATGTGAACAAATTATACCTACATATTGGGTATTAACATTTCAGTGAATTTTTATACTTGCGTTAACTGGATTCTGCTGAAAACCAACTTGTACACTCCTTTAAATACATGCTGAAGAAAACATCATCACAGTCTTTTTTAAGTCCACTGGACATAATTGTATCCTATATTTACTTTACGCCACAATAGCATTGTTAGGTGATCGGAAGACTTAGCCTACTACTGCACCACGCTGGGTAGACAGGTAACAGTTGGCATAGGGTTTGATATTCAGATTTCCGTCTCTTCTTTAAGATATTACTACAATTTGTTTCGTGTATTTTCCTATTGCGCCTTTTACGCCAGCCGGTGATAAATGGGGTAGTGACACTTTGTATTCTTAATCCGTTACCACATGGACATGTTATACAAATTTCACATCATTTAAGAGAGAGAGAGAGTAAGATATTGTATGATTGTGACGACAGGATTGACATTGACATATTACGCTATCCTTGATTGAAAAGTAGTAGACAAGTTGTGTTGGTAACTATTGGTAAGTTATAGCCCAGTTAACACGTATGGTCTTCGAACTGAAGAACATGCAAGGGTGATTGGCATTTGATCTTATGTACTGTTGTATCTTTCACACAAAGTCGTAGAGATAGTTCATGCGATGTCAATTTTAAAGTGGTGCTAAGCTTGTGGCTCACGGTCAGGCATGTAGTAATTTTATTCCATCGACACACGATCACACATCGATCCACGTTGATATATTAAGAGAATAGTGCTGTTATTCAAGAAAACGCCATTGTGGTTTATTTAAATCCCCCACTAACTTCACACAGTACCACTTTATATACACGTACTTCGTTATAAACTGTACTCACATATGCAAGTTTCTTTAGGATGTTTTCCTCAGCGGTTTAATATGCACATAATTTCAGAGAAGCGCGCCTCAGGCTTGCGTCCTGAACATTTTACTGCTTTGTAGACTTATGATTCACATTTGACTATCATTTGTAGAATCATGGGAGTATTTTTATGAGCTAGAAGAAACTAGCAAATATCTACAGTCTAGAAGAAACTAAAACTATCTTGGTAGTCAATGTATGATGATGAACCCTGAGGACATCGCATGTGTTTTTAAAATTTCAAAATAAATGGTCCTGTAATAAAACCAGTGCTTACTTAGGCACTAATTTTATTGAAGTGTTTTTAGCTTGACAATAATTTACTCTTAAGTCATAAGATCTTAGTATTTATCTCAATTTTCTGACACGAAAATATTATCGCACTGTCATAACAAAAATGAGACGACGGTTATTCAAAAATATTGATGGCAAATAAAATTATGAAGAACTTGAATTTCATACTTAGCCCGACTTTGTGAAGTTGTAAGTGTCTCTAAAGCTGCGCGTTTATACCTGTATTGTGTATTGATTCATGTCCTTAATACAATTGCTATATGCAAATATTCCAATTAAGTTTTCTACTTTTATAGCTATAAATGCGCAGAAATTTACCAGTCCTCGCTTTAGCACATGCCTGTGTGACTTACTCACAAATCATAGTCAGTCAATCAGCCTTTAGACTTTATCAGTCCACTGCTGGACTAGGCCTCTCCTTTGAAAGGAGGAATTGGCCTACTATACCACGCTGGCCAAACGGGTTGGCATAGGGTTTGTATCAAGTTTTCCTTCTCTTTCAGTGGTGTTCTCTGCATAATATGCTCCCTCTGTCGGCTCTTACGACACCCATGGGATGATATGGGGTGGTGACATTCCGTATTCTGAATCCGTCACCACACGGACTAATCATATCACGGAAAAATCATAGTACCTACGAGTATTTGTACTATTCTATACTAATAGGTATTGTATAGAGTAACGCTTAAGATTTTTGTTTCCCTCTCTATTAGAATGCTTTATTATCTTCACCCACACCACGATGGCAGGACGGGTTTGCCAGTTTATAAACATAATCGTAATTGTAATTGCTGAGTTACACCCAACATGTTGTTCACAAGTTCCTACCTTGTGTATCACCGATGATCTGCGTGGTCTCATTTACGCGAAAACCGTTTTATTGCTACATTTTCACCGATAAATCTTTTTTGCTGCCTTGTCATTTGTCAATCTTTATTTAACGTTAAAAAGCTTTCACCGTTTATTCACTACGGAGTATCATTAATGACAACTAAGGTGAATTTATTTTGATGCATGATGTATTATCGTGGGCTATTCACGATGTCTGAGGCTCTCTATTCAAAGGCTTTATGAAAAATAAGGCAAGCGAGTTAAGTATTATTTGTTTACTTTTAGGTTTGTTGACTAACTGCCGGTTTCAATATTCGATATATCCATGGATTTTAAAATTTGAGACACATGTTTGACGTATTTTGTATGGAGCGTATGTCAAATATTTATCTCAAAGCTCCAAAAAATGGATAGATCGAATATTGAATTTCGCGTATACTTAGATTAATATAGTTTTTAGGCTCGCTGGTAGTTTGCTGTCAGTTTTCCCAATCAAAATCCTATATATTTTATTGGGAAAATGTTTGTTAAATCTGACGTATATCGAAAGCTTGGTAAATGTTTGGTAAATCTGATTAAAATGTAACAAGAAGATGCCCACAGCTACTCCCGCACAGTTTATCTGAATTAAACCGTTTCTGCCCGGTTCCGTGGGAATTTTAGAAAATCTCTTCTTAGTGTGCGCCTATAATCCCCAAGGAACATACTTATCAGCCAAATTTCAGCTTCTTTCACCCTATAGTTTGGGCTGTGCGATGTTTGTCAGTAAGAATTTTACAGATATATACAGAAGATATCCTGAGACAACTCACATGTGATCATTAGATCCGTTATTGGAGACTGAAGGTACCCAGATAATTAATTAACAAACTTATATATTTTAAATACATATCGTCATCATCATCATCATCATGTCGGCCTAGAGACGTCCACTGCTGGACATAGGCCTCCCCCAAGGTTCTCCACACAGACCGATCTTGAGCCGCCCGCATCCAACCGCTTCCCGCGAACTTAACCAGATCGTTGGTCCACCTTGTGGGAGGCCTACCCCTGCTGCGTCGTCCGGTACGTGGTCGCCACTCCAGAACCCGCCTGCCCCAGCGGCTATCGGTTCTTCGCGCTATGTGCCCTGCCCATTGCCACTTCAGCTTGGCTATTCGGAGAGCTATGTCGGTTACTTTGGTTCTCCTGCGGATCTCCTCATTCGATCTCGCAGGGAAACTCCGAGCATAGCTCTCTCCATCACCCTTTGAGTGACCCTGAACTTTCGGATAAGTCCCATAGTTAGCGACCACGTCTCAGCGCCGTAGATCATCACTGGCAACACACACTGGTCAAAACCTTTCGTCCTGTGACACTACGGGATATCGGACGTGAAGATATGCCGTAACTTCCCGAACGCCGCCCAACCAAAATGGATTCCACGAATGACCGAAGTTGGACCTACCCAATTGGATCATTTGTCCCAGGTAGAAGTACTTGTCGACAACTTCGAGTGTGGAGTTCCCAACCAGGATAGGAGCAGGTACAACATGGACGTTAGACATGATTTTCGTCTTGTCCATGTTCATCTTAAGACCTACTTCTTGGGCGACTCTACAGAGGTCATCGACCATTGTGCTGAGGTCTTCCATCACATAAAGAAAACAATTCTACTCAGTTTGGAAGTATTTGTCGATTTGTTACGAGAGAACTAAACCACCTTATCGCGTAAACGATAACAACTGTACATTTTCACTCAAATACGAAATTTAAAAAATATTTACTATCTATGTATGTCTACTTTGTTAACCGACTTCAAAAAAAGGAGCAGGTTTACAATTCGTCGGAATCTTTTTTTTATGTATGTTCCCCGATTTCTCTAATACGCCTGGACCGATTTCGAATATTCTTGTTTTGATTGAAAGAGTATACCTCCTAGTTGGTCCCATGATCATCAGGTCAGGATCTGATCATGGAATCCTGAGAAATCAAAGGAACTCTTCAAATTTTATAAGCACATTTGAAGCGATTTGACCGTAACAACCCAATACCGTCGAGTTTGGGCTCGTTTGAGTCGTCTTTTACATGGACTTTGATGCTAGATGATTTCCATGGTCTGATGATAGAGTTGGAAGGTAACCAAAAGATCTTTGTGATACAATAACCCAATCTCATCGAGGTTAAGGTCGTTTGATTCGTCTTTACATGGACTTTGGTACTGGATGTTTTGCAGGGTCTGATGATGGAGCAGGAAGGTTGCCATAGGATGTTTGTAATACAAAGATGCAATCCCATTGAGCTTGGGCTCGTTTGATTCCTCTTTACATGGACTTTAGTGCTGAATGTTCACCAAACTCCGATGATGGAGCAGGAAGGTAGCCATGGGATATTTGTAATAAGTTACGCAATCCCATCGACTTTGGGCTCGTTTGAGTCGTCTTTACATAGACTTTGATGCTGGATGATTTCCATGGTCTAATGATTGAGCTGGAAGGTAACCCAATATCATCGAGTTTAGGGTCGTTTGTTGGTCTTTACATGGACTTTGGTACTGGATGTTTTCCAGGGTCTGACGATGGAGCAGGAAGGTGGCCATGGCATCTTTGTAATAAAAAGACGCAATCCCATTGAGTTTGGGCTCTTTGGATTCGTCTTTACATGGACTTTAGTGCTGAATGTTTACCAAACTCTGATGATGGAGCAGGAAGGTGGCCATGGTATCTTTGTAATACAATAACGCAATATCATCGTGTTTAGGCTCGTTTGATGATGACGTGATGACGTTTGATTTGATGATTTCGGAGATCTGATGATGGAACTGAAACGAACGTGTTAAGGCTATTTAGTTGAATACAAAAAATACTTGACATTGCCAGAAACGTACAGGTCTACATTTCAGAATTGAGGCACGTAAGGAAGGCCTCCCCATCATGTACCACCTACACTATCCTCATCATCATCATCATCAGCCTTTAACAGTCCACTGCTGGACTAGGCCTCTCCTTTGAAAGGAGGACTTGGCCTACTATACCACGCTGGCCAAACGGGTTGGTATAGGGTTTGTATCAAGTTTTCCTTCTCTTACAGTGCTGTTCTCTGCATAATATGCTGCCTCTGTCGGCTCTTACGACACCCATTGGATGATATAGGGTGGTGACAATCCGTATTTTTAATCCGTCACCACACGGACACTATCCTATGTACCACTTATTACTATTTTTTATTAGTATACCACTAAAAAGCAAAAAATAAAAATTATTTTTAAATAAAAAAAAACAACTTCAAAAAAACACTAAGGAACTAAAAAACAAAAAATAATTGGTTTTGGAGCAAATATTTTTGAATTCGGTGCCAAGCCCTTACGCAAAAAGTTACTAAATTACAAACTACCTATTCCATCAACAACGAAAATTATATAAAAATGTGTAGAGGTTTTATAGTCAGATCAGAAATACTTTGCTTGGCACCGACTTCAAAAAAGTTTGCTCCAAAACCAATTATTTTTTGTTTTTTAGTTCCTTAGTGTTTTTTTGAAGCTGTTTTTTTTTATTTAAAAATAATTTTTATTCCTATATTTATTTATCCAATACAATGTCTAGACTGAGCTTAAAATACTGTCCACAAGTTTCTTTGATGTTTTCAAAGTGAAGTGTGTCATCAATGAGAGAATTTGGAAACAAAATCTATGTTCTACAATAAAACAAAAACAACTTTATGTTTATTTACATACGCGAACATGTTTTGGTAGACAGGTTCTTTAATAACTACGTTTTAGTACTTTTCATAAAATAAAAGGTCGAGTGAGGTTGGTGAAAGTTTTGATTGCCGGATTTAACCTCACTCACAGCCGTAGGCAGAGGGAGGAACACAGTTTTAATTAATGCAGTGAAATTCTGGCACACCCTCTGTCGATCCTTGAGCAGAGGCAGTCCGTACAACAATATACATATATGCAACACTTTGCTTTAGTAACTGACTGTCAGATAACGTATAGCCGAAACTGCTGGACCCAAGAAGCTGACATATAGCATATGATTATTGAGGAATACAAGAAAGTGTTCCCCCGTAAAATGCGAAGAGTTTATATGAAATTGTTTTATCTAAGTGACATTCACGTAGGTGAAGTAGCGGGCAAGAGCTAGTTAAATATATTATGAGACATTGTAAGATTAAAAGCTGGGTCCACATGCCATCCAACCAGCCTGGTTGATCTGACTTCAAGACAACGATTGATATTCATGGAATCATATTTTACGGTCTGATAAATGACAGTTGTTGTGTAAAATTCTTGTGTTGTTGTAATGTTTCTTGGAGACCATAGAGGTGTGCTAAGGAAGGAGTTATCAAAATTCCCAAGGGATTGGACAGAAACGGTTTAAATAAAATGTAATGTGCGGATGTAGCTGCGGGCAACTTCTAGTTTTAATATAAAGGCACATAGCTCATGGCGATTTTTACAGGAAAATAAATTGTGATAACGATATTAAAATCAACATCAATGTTATTATATTGCCGATAATTTTCCGTTCTTAGAATATGCTCTTATTTGAAAACTCAAGAACTTTCAAAGAAATAAGTAATATAATAAAAATTGTTTCTTCCTTAAAAGTTTTTGATAAGAAAGGAATCTTAATAGCTTCAAAATTAATTTCATCGTTCGATAAGACGTTTGATTGAATATCCTCTAATTTATTACTTGTGAACTTTGTCATTTATCACGATACAGTTTGAGGAAGTTACGTATTTCGTATTTTATTAATATTGAGAGATCTTTTTATGTTCCGCTAATGTAGCAAGCAGGCGAGGCTCTATTGGCGTTTGGTAATTATTGTAGTTTATACTCATTTGTAATACTAACCGCTTCCGGTTTTGACCAAGACATTGTGACCAGCAACGTGGCGGTAAGTATAGCCTAGTGGAGATACCAACAGACTGTCATGCAAAGGGGGTCCAAGCCCACGACACGCAACATTGATATTTTTAAGTTATGTGCCCATTAAATAGTTAATTGACTGTCTCCGTGGTTCGGTAGATAGCTTATGCGTCTGTTGTTTGGAGGTCCTGGGTTCGATTCCCGGGTTGGGCGTTAGTGTTACTGGGTTTTTCCGAATTCTCAGTAGCAGCACGGAGTCTGGTGATGTGCCCGGTAAAGAAAAGAAAAAAAAAGAAATATTTTATTTGTATCACCATAACCCTTAAAACTAAACACGTTATGGTAACGGCAATAGGCTCGTCCCATATTACGTGAGACCTAAAAATTTGTGGCGAAATGTGGGTGTAATATTACACCTCTGCCTACCCCTTCGGAGATACAGGTGTGAGTCTATAAATTGTTAATTATCGCTTGAAACGTGCCCCGGAAAGCTCGTTAGGCCGTCAATCTCAATTGTTATGAAGATGACAGTTACTGAAGAAGGTAACCGTGGTTTAAAGCAAGGAATCGTTGTCCTTTTAAGTTACGAAGACGGCAGTGATACTGTGGCGCTAATATTCTGTCAAATCTCTGTTCCAGTGCGAAAGTCTTAAAATGATGCTACCAAAATGACGTTAGGACGTTTATGAGTGATTTGTGGACAGCAAAAAATTGCTGTCTTTGGCATACTCATATTGGTAGTCCCATGAATGTCATGTCAAAGTTTCCATTGGTTAATCCCAACCGATAAAATATTAACCTCTCATGTAGCGTTAGGGAAAGCAGATACTAAAAATACGTCTTATAGTAGCATATTAATTTTAGTTATCCATAACTTTACTTCCTATAAACATCAATATTTTCCATGATATTGCCGATAAACAAGACCCCTTATCCTATCCTTAGCTCATCTTAAAAAAACATTGGTCAATCACCTTAACTGGAATCTTGAGACCAGCGAAATTGTAAATTCTATGTTCATACGAGTATCGGCCCGTATAATACAAATAGCTCACTTACTAAGGGATCGCATATTGCTGACCAAGCCGACTATAAATTGCTCCATCTCACCATGAATCATTTTGGGTGGTAAATGTAAGAGACATCAAGTATTTACATTAAGATGTGTTTGCGGAGCATTTTTTCTCTTTTCAATTTGCTGATTCGTTGTAATGAACGGGATAAAAAGACGAGAAAATTACGGTAGTGGATTTTTATTATCATATAAAATTGAATAAAAGAGAGGGAAGATAAATAATGCTTTATGTACAAATTTGATGACCAGCTAATAAAACTATGTTATGAGGTTGCCATAAGGTAATATCTATCTACACACTATATTATACTAGCTGTTGCCTGTGGCTTCACTCACGCTAACTTCAAATCGTATCTCATTCTTCAACTCTTCAAGTACCTCCATATCAAACACTAGATGATGTCCGCACATTGTGTTTTATTTTAACTGTTATTGCCCAATCCCTTGGTTATTTCAATAAATCTTCTCTTAGTAATTTTTAGTTTAACTTAGTGCACCCCTATAGAAGAAAATATGTACAATCAAACAAGTCGGCAGTGGACCAGTTTGAAAAAATCCTTTGGCTCCCTCATGAAGTCGAAGCACACTAGAAACTGGTTTTGTATACGAGTGTCAATGTGCGTAGCACTGTAAATGACGATGTTTAGCTAAGCGATTCTCACCCATATGGTGGTCTAGCGGGATATTGTTCAACTGTACATACCAAATGTTAGATACTTGCGCCCAATAGTATCGGCTGTGCGTTCTTTGTTATTCATTCGGTCAGTCGGTAACGCAAGGATTTTATATACACAGAAGCTTTTTAAAGACAACACGTGTAACTAGTAAGTCCTGAATTGCGGAAAACTTTACAAATATTAAATCAACAACACAAAATACACTCAGACTCGTGACAACTATTTATAGATCACACAAAGTCTTGTGTTGTATGGAGATTGAACCCAGAACTGTGAGCAGTTCTAGACGGCGAAATAACCGCTGTAACCATTACTCCATACGTGATTACATCAAACCCAATGAGGTATTTGTATACAACGACTGCGAATAAACTCCCGTCACAATTTTAAGTCTTCCATTCTATAGAACTGCCGACTTCGCACATGCATCCGTAAACTCTTTCCTCGGTAATCAAAGTCAACGTACAAGTATTGTCTACCGATTTGTCGTCTGTGGTGACGTTAGTCTTCACTTGAAATAGGAAGTCGTCAACAAATCATATATTTTATTGCTTTTTTATTGTTATTGGATTGCGCTGAGAAACTCGAAGGCTTTTGATGACTCGCCTACGCCATTTTGTCTGACGATAAAAAGGTGGTAATAGAAATCGAGTTAAAAATACAGTTGGATTGTTATTGGGGATGTATGATTGGGTGATAACGGAGGCGGTCACCTTAATATCATAATGGCATATATAGAGTATGTTATACGTATTTTGCTTGTGGTAGTATTTTGGTGCGAACTGCGTGATGAATTATTATAACTGAAAGGGATCTCGCCCAGCACGGATACTGTAATATTATAATGTCATTTGCCCACAAAAAATTCTATAAATAATATACCTAAACATTTACCTTTTTTGCATGGGTTTGAGGTCGTGTTGGAAAATCCTCATGGACTCCCTCCACCCTGGGGGAAGGGCGAAGGGGACTGTCAGACTCTTACTGACTAAAAACCAACACATGTTCCTCATGTATCCATGTGGAAGGAAGCGGCCGCAGAGGTTAGGGAGGACGGCAACGCAACACTGCATCCCCTCTTCCTTTGCGGCCCCACCACAATGATGTGCCTCCATTTGGTCGCGGAAAATAGGGCGCGCGGCAACGCAACACTCGCACCATTGGACGCATCCTGCGCAGGCCTACGTCAAGCCCACGCGGAGCGTTCTGCTGCTGTCTGACAGTCAGAAACGCAAGAATTGTATATAAACGGATATAATAAATGCAGGAGTGTGAATGTATATAACAAGAATAATTTTGCGAAAAATAAATTGCAATGTGTTGAAATATCAAAAGTGGGAAATCTAAGTTACCATGCGACAAATATTTCTAAATTAGGTTTATAGCTTTGTTTTTGTTTCTAATTATTATTGTCACCCATTTGTTACCTTTCACTGTCAGAGCTAGTCATATATAAATAAGAAAGGAAATCTAGTTACACCTTTATAACCGTGTAACAGAATCAAAATACTAGAAGCAGTGTATAACTAATATTATATAATAGTTATAAGTTAAAGAGCTCGAAGCTACACAAGTTCTTTGAACTTGTATAGCATAGGGTACATAATTAATAACAGTTCGCTAAACGAATACTTCGTAAGCTAGCAGTACTTGTAGGTAAGCGCTGCTGTTAGGTGTTATACAACGTGTAGAGTATCATAAATAAGGAAGCATCCTATAGCATTTAATTTATAGAAAAAAAAAGCATTTTCGTCAAAATCAATATTTCATAGCACTACAACATGACAGTCGATGCGTTAGGTCCATTTTCTCTATTTATTTGTACAAACTAGCTTAACACTGCACTCACGTTGCAGTATTGTGAAAGATTGATTTTGACAAAATTGCTTCATAAAAAAACACATTCATCATAACAGCTCTTTGCAGTCTACTGCAGGACAGAGTACTTTCCTAATGTGCGTCACAAAAGCTTCTGAACCAATAGGAGGATTTGGTCTACTGTACCAGCCAGACGAGCTGGTCTAGTGTTTGATAACGATGATTCTCTTTTCGCAAAAATACGATTTGGTTTGTATATTTTTCTGAGCAGCCTCTTGCGACACACATGGAATGCAATGGAGTGGTGACACTTTTTATTCTTAATCCATTATAAGACTATTATACAAAGAGCGATGGTAATAATATAATTGACTGATAGACGAGTTGATTGCCTAAAGGTTTCATTCGATCGCGTTCATTTACGAATCAGCTAACCTAACTTCATAAATTTGAGATTTGAGCAAAAACACGATTGATGATAAAATATGTTAACAATGTTACAAGTTATTTTGAGATGTATTGGTTTTACAAATTATGTGAATATTTTAGTAATGTGCTAATAAATAATGTATAATGTATGAATTTGACACCAATTAGATAGGTATTGTAGTGTTCTGCAAAAAATAGGACAATATGATATTTCCATTTTGTTGTACAGCTATTTCATAGTGATACGAAACCTGTATCCAGCAGTGTGACAGTTTACATACAGGGCTGATGACGATGATGATGATAAAGCTAGTGTTGCTTTCTATCTCTTGTCGGTCTAAGAAGACAATCTGTTTGACAACAACAACCTAAGCTAATATAAAAATATTTTTAAATAAAAAAAAACCAACTTCAAAAACCACTAAGGAACTAAAAAACAAAAAATAATTGGTTTTGGAGCAAACATTTTTGGAGTCGGTGCCAAGCAAAGTATTTCTGATCTGACTATAAAACCTCTACACATTTTTATATAACTTTCGTTGTTGATAGAATAGGTAGTTTGTAATTTAGTAACTTTTTGCGTAAGGGCTTGGCACCGAATCCAAAAATGTTTGCTCCAAAACCAATTATTTTTTGTTTTTTAGTTCCTTAGTGGTTTTTGAAGTTGGTTTTTTTTTATTTAAAAATAATTTTTATTTTTTGCTTTTTAGTGGTATACTAATACAAAATAGCAATAGGTGGTACATAGGATAGTGTAGGTGGGTACATGATGGGGAGGCCTTCCTTACGTGCCTCAATTCTGAAATGTAGACCTGTACATTTCTGGCAATTTCAAGTATTTTTTGTTTTCAACTAAATAGCCTAAACACGTTCGTTTCAGTTCCATCATCACATCTCGGAAATCATCCAATACCAAAGACAAAACAAACGAGCCCAAACACGATGATATTGCGTTATTGTATTACAAAGATCCCATGGCCACCTTCCTGCTCCATCATCAGACTTTGGAAAACATTCAGCACTAAAGTCCATGTAAAGACGAATCCAAAGAGCCCAAACTCAATGGGATTGCGTCTTTGTATTACAAAGATGACATGGCCACCTTCCTGCTCCATCGTCAGACCATGGAAATCATCCAGCATGTGCAGTCTATGTAAAGACGACTCAAACGAGCCCAAACTCGATGGGATTGCGTAATTGTATTACAAATATCCCATGGCTACCTTCCTGCTCCATCATCAGAGTTTGGTGAACATTCAGCACTAAATTCAGCACTAAAGTCCATGTAAAGATGAATCAAACGAGCCCAAGCTCAATGGGATTGCGTCTTTGTATTACAAACATCTCATGGCAACCTTCCTGCTCCATCATCAGACCCTGCAAAACATCCAGTACCAAAGTCCATATAAAGACGAATCAAACGACCTTAACCTCGATGAGATTGGGTTATTGTATCACAAAAATCTCATGGTGGTAACCACTTATCAACTCTATCATCAGACCATGGAAATCATCTAGCATCAAAGTTCGTGTAAAAGACGACTCAAACGAGCCCAAACTCGACGGCATTGGGTTGTTACGGTCAAATCGCTTCAAGTGTGCTTATAAAATTTGAAGAGTTCCTTCGATTTCTCAGGATTCCATGATCAGATCCTGACCTGATGATCATGAGACCAACTAGGAGGTATACTCTTTCAATCAAAACAAGAATTTTCGAAATCGGTCCAGGCGTCTTAGAGTAATCGGGGAACATACATAAAAAAAAAAGATTCCGACGAATTGTAAGCCTCCTCCTTTTTTGAAGTCGGTTAAAAACTAATGGGTTGATTACACCTAACGAGTACAGTGGCGAGCAAGTGTCCTCGGCCGAGTACTTCGTTGGTATAAACACTTTAACGAGTGCTCGGCCGAGTGCTAGGTCGAGCAGAGAGGCGAGAGAGTCACTAGAATCCCAATCTGTTTACTAGGCCGAGTACCCACCTCCCCGCATCATTTTTCTACTCCCGCAGCGACTCGGTATCCCGCTCGGCACGCATGAACACGCTCTCGATTGTCACTCGGCCACTCGCAACTCGTTTGTTCGGTAACAGCCGGTTGAAAATTCGTTAAAATTCTTTTTTTTGCAATCCATTGCAGACGTAAGTGTGATTAAAACTAAACTGACTCGTCACTGTACGCGTTAGGTGTAATCAACCCATTAGACTGAATACTTACAAAAAATAAGAGATCAACGTTTCAATCCGCAAACTTCATTAGGTACAAAATATCTAAGGACATAATCATTTCGTAGCATCTATATAAACTGCACGGCTTTGAAACACTTCCAAAAGCAATAGAATGCTTTCCAAATGGGGAGCTCAATCACCAAAACTTTACACAAAAAACATTAAAATCGAACAAGAGTATTTTAAACTCAATGAAGGATAACACCAGTGAACTCATTCGAAAGAGGTAGAATATTACAACTTTGCATTAAAACATATAAAAAGCAAATAAACATTCCTGAAGCCCATTAGTTGTAGACCCAACATTCTATCGATAAACGAATGCCTTTCAATTTGCGGCTATGAGGCTTCCTTATTCTAGTCGAAGACAAATTACCTCATTAATTCTGTAGCACGGGACCACACCATTTTGTCCTCGCGTTAAAGTACCCGAAAAAAATGTTTCTGCTTTTGCTCCACCAATGTTACCTTAAAATTTGCTTGGAATTGGCTCGCTGATGGCGTTTCAACGGTTTTAAGGGGATGTTCATCGGTTTTGGATCTTGCATGCGATTTTTTGGTTTAATGGGAAATTTCGCTTGTTGTGAATAAGGGGAAGGTAAATTAGTGTGTTTTTGTTCTGGTGAAAACATTGAAAGTGCGACTGGAGTTTTATGAACACTCACTAGTCCTAGTCGATGGTTACTGCTATTGGTATACTGGCAACATTAAGGTCTTATTTTATTTACATGTAACATCTTACTTGCTTTATATTTTGATTCCCAATGCACAAGGTGCATATGTAAGAGTATATATTATATTTTTGTGTTGAATATCGTCTTGTAAGTCGCTAGTCTCATTGAGTCCGACAGTTCATGCGGCAACAACCAAGATTACATGTTACCTAACAATCTTTTTGATAGATATTAATTTATTGTATACCAAAAGGACATGTTGCTTAAACGGGAAAATATAAATGAGTGACAAAAGATTTATAATGGGCATTCTTTGTAATGTAACATGGTGTTACTTATTGCTTTACGACTTTCACAATCCTAGAAATGGAGAACTTCACCAAGTTAGAAGGGTATCTCTTTTACACATTTTGGTCACAATTATCTGACACCTAAAAGGAATGTTCCAGTTTTGCGTCCTCTGGCTAAACTATATAATTATGCCAGACATAAATTAAACATAAGAATGAAATTTGTATGTGTTATCTGGCAAATAACTTTGACTGAAACTTATCAGACAGAACACCTGGACATTAAGGAGTCAAAATGTTTATGTACGTCAATGTCGACGCCAAATTCTGTACACCATTGCGGCAAGCGGCATTCTGTTTGATCTACAAATGTTCCATAAGCCCATACTGTGACATATATTTACATGTACGATTTCCCCCATCCGTCTAGCTGAACAGCTTAAGTCGTCAGCACACGGTGCGACGCAAATGTAAGCTCGTTGTTGAAACAAGAGACATGTTATGGGACGTTGAACCCAATAGCTTGATTTTTTTATATTTTTTTTATAGATTCCCGCCTATATCCCCAGACGGCTAATATTACACCCACATTTCGCCTTGAAATTTTTAGGACTCACATAATAGGGGGCGAGCCTATTGCCGTAACCGGGCACATCACCAGACTCCGTGGTGCTACTGAGAATTCGAAAAAACTCAGTACCTAACACTTTTGCCCGACCCGGGAATCGAACCCGGGACCTCCGATCATTAAATGCATACGCTATCGTCCAAAATCCGTAAACTGTAGTTTAATTTTAATGTATAAAATATATTTTCTTGGGTATATTTATATATTATATATTTTTTTGTTCAGTTGCGATTTTGATGCCATCTATTAGGGAAATTGCTAAGCTTCTCACTGTGTATTGCGTTTCCACAAAAACATCATATGTATAATCGATTTTAAACTTTCGCGATTTGTATACATCATACAATATTATTTAGCGGGTCTTAGTCAAGGGAGTGCCTTATATCAAGGGAGTGACGGACAAAGTTGGAACAGTACTACAGAAATACTCCATCAAGACTGTATATAGTCCCCTCTCCAAGGTAGCACACAATCTGCGTACCCCAAAGGACGTAATTCCTCTACAAACACCAGGCGTCTACAAGGTCGATTGCAGTTGTGGTAGTTCCTATATCGGACAGACCAAAGGAACGATCGCTGAAAGGGTCAAAGAACATATCACAGCTGTCAAAAATCGACAAATTAATAAATCTGCCATAGCTGAGCATTTGCTGGAATCTGGACCAAACCACTGGATAGAATTACATCAACCACGAGTCTTATCCACCGATCGCCACTATTACTCCAGGATAGTACGTGAAGCGGTTGAAATCAAAAAACATAGAAATTTCAACCGGGAGGACGGATACAGACTATCGACCACTTGGAACCCAGTTATCAACAAATGCAAACAACGCCGCAGTAACACAACTCATCAGTGTGTAGACGTCATAAGTGTAGTGTGTCGAAGTACCGACAGTGCGGATAGAACTAAAAATATCAAAAATAAAAAAACAAGTGAGGGTAGCAGCCGAAACCCGCGCTTCACAAGGACGGCGCTGAGCTGACATCAGTCCCTCCGCGACCACAACCGTTGCAAGCCGGTAGAAACGTAGGAGAATAACAGAGGTATTTATGCTTTGAAATATAAAATTATCGCGACTAAGACCCGCTAAATAATATTGTATGATCATATGTATAGAGTTATTCTACTTTAAATTTCATTTGATTCCACAAAAAATAGCATGAGTCAAGTGTTTCTGCAAAAAAAAACACATGTCAAGTGACATAAGTAGTTTTTGAACGAAACTGGCCGCCATTTTTACTTGTCAATTCATTATCACCTTTGTCACAACAGACTGATCTAAATTTACTTATTTGCCATGTCTGAGGAGAATAAGACCTGTGAATCATTTTCTTTTCTTTTCCTGTATTTTTCACAATAAAATACATAATAGGATTAAATTTTTTGGGTTCCGTACCTAAAAGGTAAAAAACGGGACCCTATTACAAAGCCTCCGCTGTCTGTCTGTCTGTCTGTCACCAGGCTGTATCTCATAAACCGTGATAGCTAGAAAGCTGAAATTTTCACAAATTATGTATTTCGATTGCTGCTATAACAACAAATACTAAAAAAATAAAAAAATATTAAAGGAGGGTGCCATACAATAAACCTGTTTTTTTCGTATTTTTTGCTCAAAATTACTTACGGTGACGGTAGACGCTTAAAATTTCACAGAATATGTAGTTGTATATTACCTTTCAAAATAAGTAATGAAATAAAAAAGTACTTAAATAATAAAGGGGGGCTCACATACAATAAACGTAATTTTTATGCAGTTTGTTACTCGATCTTAAAAAACAGGTAGAAACTTAAAAAATATTTGAGTATACATACAACAAACATGATTTTCTTTTATAGATGATAAAACCCTACGTACGGAACCCTTGGTGCGCGAATCCGACTCGCACTTGCCCAATTTTTATGTCTTATTTTTTACAAAAACTACATTTGTCACATATTCTGTCATTTATTTCTCACAAAAACTACATATGTCAAGGACCTGGTCTCTTTAAAGCATATTTTTAGTAGCAAAGCAAACAGGTAGATGTAGATTGAGTAGCACATTAAAATCCCGATATCCTCTTACAAAATATCATAGTACTATTATTTACAGAAACATGAAATAAATGGAAAAATATGTTTTTTTTGATCCACTGAAAAACTCTTTTTTTGACATGTGCTGTTTTTTAAAACGCTCTTCAATTACTACTACCATAGAACATTTTGATAAAATTAATATTAAAGACTTTATTTACAACCAAGGTACCAGTTCCATGTGGTGACGGATAAAGAACGCGAGAGTCACTACCCCATTTCATACCGTGGGTGTCGTAAGAGATGGCTAAGGAAAATACACGAAGAAAATAGTTTAATTGATCTTTGGGAAGGGACGGAAAACCAAATTCTTCTTCTATGCAACACTCCAAAGGCAATAAATGTTACTTTGCTACCAGAAATATAGAATTCGAATTTGAGCTTCCTACGCACAATAGATTTGGTTGGTACATTGTCTGTCAGTCGGTCAGTAAAGCAGTTTTTATAAAGAATTTTATAAAAACATAGCTAATTATATTTTTGACTCTCAAGCTAGCTTTGAATTAAAAATTACTCAGTATCGATGAGCCGCAGTCAAATAACGCAAAAGTATTTGGAAACAAAATAATAATATTTGTGCTGAAACACACCTGCCTACCGAAAAATTCATTTTGTGAGTAAGAGAGGTGTCAGGTTTTGTATATTTTTTCACTTCTGTGACATTTCATTAATACGGCATAACTTTTACACAGAATGTTCATAATAATAATATGTTCGAATACTTCTGTAGTATGTAGCTAGCCTAGCCTCCGTTTATATTGTAATGTTAGTCTGTAAGTTGGTACAATATAGCTCTATATCTCGTACCTCGAAACACGTGTTTGAGCCAATCCTTTACACTTAAAAACATCACACTGCAAAGTATATTCCAAATTTTGTGTTGTCTACTCCAAACAATGCAAGGCAGCGATAGCCTAGTGGAGATACCAACAGACTGCCATGCAGAGGGTATCGGGTTCGAATCCACGGCGCGCACCAATGACTTTTCGGAGTTATGTGCGTATTGAATTGTTAATTATCGCTTGTCCCGTGCCTCGGAGAGCACGTTAAGCCGTCGGTCCCGGTTGTCATGAAGATCTTTGACAATCGTTACAGGGCGTCAGTACCTTCTAACATAACTGACACTAGTCTAAACCATGGAATATCGCTATCCCTTCGGGTTGCGGAGGTCAGACAGGCAGTCGCTCTGTGGAAAAGCTAATATTCAGCCAAATCCGGTTAGACTAGAGAGCGGACCTCAGATTGAAACTGGGATAACGCTAAGAGGATGATGATACTCCAAACAATGCAAGTATTTTGTGGAGTCTCATTTAAATAACCAGCATCCAGTATCTTTTCATCAAAATAAACAATCTCATTAAAAAGACCGCAGTCTTGTATCACTATTTAAATACAAATTGAAAGAAAATGTAATTTTATACTTCATGGAGCTTCGACGGAAACGCTTGTTACGCCCTGTCTTATCCTTACCTATTTTATTTCTTAACACTCGCCAACTCCAATTTCTACCCAACAATGATTTTTATTCCTTTGTTAACTGCGGTGGTGAGATTCTCAGTCTGATTGAAATTCTCAGTCTAGACTGAAAAAACTTGGTACCTGGAAGCACACAGCTTTGAAATTATATTGTCCGATGAGCTTGCTGTGATATTGGAATACTTCTAATATTATCTTAATGGTGGATTTATGGGCTTTTATTAAAATAACTTACCTTTTTATTAAATAAACTACACCAACCCGTTTGGCCAGCGTGGTATAGTAGGCCAAAACTTCCATACGGAGAGGCTTAAGTCCAGCAGTGGACTGCTGTTCATTAAAATAACTTTAAGACGGATTGTGAAAGAATATTGTAAAGCTAGGGAGTTCTCTTTAGCTTTGTAATGTATGCGCATAATGGTACGCAAAGTCTCATTATTTAAATTGTATTATTGTATTGTCTGAGTGGTAAAACACGCTGGTTATCACTTGTATGGACTAGTCCGGTGAGTCATCTCACAGATAATAAACGAGAAGTATTCCCACTATAGCGTTTTGTTCGGAGAGTTTGTCATGGGTCAGAGCCTCCCTTCTAATACTCTTTTTATTTTCTTTCTGAAAAGTGGCAACTGAATGATGATGGAGTTGTGCCAGAAATGAGGATTACTTTTACCTTTTCTGAAGCGATCCATAGAGTAAGGAGTGATTCTTGGTTGGCACTGGTATTATTCTCAATAGTCTACTCGTTTTTCTTTTAATATTTTCATGAATGTTCGAAATCAAACCAAATATAATATCGTGATTTTATAACTTTACTATTAATGCATTATATGTACCTATCCATAAATATATTCGAATGTATTTTAAACAGTTTACGATTTCCTTCTCAAACCCATTACAACCTTTTAGTCATAACTATTCTTTTAAATAAAGTCTAAGCCGCATCTATCTATCTAGTTAAAATTATAACAAACAAGAAATATACACAAGCAACTTGGTATAACTTTCACAAAACAATAACATATCAAGGTATGCGACGCAACAGACCTTGCGAAACTTACGTTTCTACAAACAACTTACAAACACAATTTAAACGTATTGTAAAATATTATAATGTGTAGGTGTTTCTGTTATCGCGCTGTTTGTTTTATAAGCGTCATAATATATTATGTAGACACGTTAATAAGCTTAACGTTGGCATATTATAATGGAACTAGACCTTAAATTATAGCTTTAACGTAGTAAGCAGAGGATTTCGAATACAAATCGCCGACTTTTGATTCAATATATAATTATTAATGATTGCTTATTTCATGGTAAAATAAAACATATAAAGATGCATATCTGAGAGCTCTCTCATTTATCCTTTACGCTTCATTTGAAATCTAGAAAGTACTAGAATATGCCCGCAGCTACCCCAGCACATTTTATTTAACTGAATAGTTTCAGCCCGATCCAGCACATTTTATTTAACTTAAGAGTCTAAAAAAAGCAGCGATGGCCTAGTGGAGAGATCGACGGACTGCTACGCAGAGACTGCTATCCACTACGACGACTTTTCGAAGTTATGTGCGTATTAAATTGTTAATTATCGCTTGCTACACGGTGAAGGAAAACATCGTGAGGAAACCTGCATGTCTGTGAGTTCTCCATAATGTTCTTGAAAGACATGTGAAGTCTGCCAACCCGCACTTGGCCAGCGTGGTGAACTATGGCCTTACCCTTCTTATAGTGAGAAGAGGCCCGTGCCCAGTAGTGGGACAAATTATAAACAGGGCCGATGATGATGAAGAGTTTCTGCCCGATCCTGTGTGAATTTCGGAATATCCCTTCTTAGTGCACCTCAACGGCCACCAAGGAATATACATGCAAAATTCAGCTTCTTGCACCCGGTTGTTTTCGTTATGCGTTGTATATCAGGCAGAAACTGAAGAATCAGCAATCATTCTCATCGTGAGGCGAAGCCCATCCCAACTGTGTGACAATTTTATACAAGGCGGGATGTGATATTATTAGACCTTAATATATGGCGCAAACAAACTTCCACTTACCATTTATTGGTTGAATGGTTAGATTTGATTGGTTACTAGTCTGTATAGACAAAGGAGGCAGATTTCGTGGAGAGTCTCTTGACGAAGTATTGTGACCTATGAATATCAATTATCATTATTATTACCTGCGATCAAAGTTTGCGCAAGTGAGCGTACGTCATGATGGAACTTATAATAACAAGCAGCAGAAGTATAATATATATTAAACTTGCTATTATTCAATGTGTGTATCGTGTGAATTTATAGAATAACTAGCTGTGCTCCGCAGTTTCACTCACCACGTCTCGTTCGTTGACACCTAAGGATGGTGATTTAGCAGATAATTAGGCCGCCAAATACCAAAGGTTTCTTTTTAGATCCGATCGTTAGTCCCTGAGATTAACGTTATGAATTTGTTTTATCGAACAAACAAACTAGCCCAGTGGTGTAAGTAACGGACTGCCGAGACGATGGTCTAGGTTTCGATCCCCAGTTACCCCGGGCACACACGTCTGACTTTTCGAAGTTATGTGTGTATTAAAATGTTAACTATCGCTCGCTTAACAATGTGCCCGGTAGATGGCAATAGGCGCGCCCCCTATTACATTGGGACCGAAACATAACTGGCGAAGTGTGGGTGTGTAATACACCTCTGCCTACCCCTTCGGGGATAGAAGGCGGGAAGTTATGTTTACAAACTTTTTAAAGTAATTAGGATTCATATTTTTGAACGAGTGACGACCATATCGGTACACTCAAGAAATTTTAAAGAATTGCTCTGATATAATTGACTCATCTTATAACTACTTAATCTTATGTGTAGGACAAAATGATGTAAATCCTACTCATTTGACAATGGAATTATCCGCAATAATAAGTAAATACATAAACATAAATATAATTGTTTTAAGTGTTAGACAAAATAAGTATCTCAATGAATGGAAATTAAATAACCTCTTGCAGCAATTATGTAACAATGCAAAAAATTGTAAATTTTTACCTTTACCCAACCCCTTTTTAAATAGACATGTGTACCTAAAAAATCTGTCTTATAAAATTAATTTGTTAATCGACTCACATGATTATGAAAAAAAATACTTGCATAACTTGGCAGCAAAGCAACATAAACTGGGTTGTGAAACAAAAAAAGGTACTATTCCTTATTATTTCCCTAAAATTGTTAAAGGAAATTATGTGCATAAGGCAATATCTACTCCATCCACCTCTAAATTCAAAGATTCTGAAGAAGAAAATATTTTTTTTCGTAAATAAAAATAGTAAACAATCAAAATTACTACATCAAAATATTGCTGGTTTGATCAACAAAATAGATAATATTGAAATATGTGTAAAAGAATTATGTTCAAGAAATATTAGTATTGATATTATGTGTTTCTCTGAGACTTTTGTTAGGGCTGGATATGAATTAAACATTAATTTTCAAAACTTTGACCTTGCATGTTCCTTTTGCAGGAAAAAGGAAAAACGAGGGGGTGTGTGTATATTAGTGAATAAGTCATTGAATTTTAAAAATATTGATTTTATAAAAGAAATCTTTTCCATTATCTATGGAAAAGTTATAAATTTGAATGTTGTGGTATAGAAATTCCAATGTTGCAATGTATTATTGTTTGTATATATAGAATACCTAACTCAAGTACTTACCCATTTTTTCAGAAGTTGGAGTTGCTATTGTATAAATTATTAACTAAACATAAAAAAAAGATTATAATTACAGGAGATTTTAATATTGACACACTAAAACTCACCACTGACTGTATTACGCTTAAGGATATCTTTTCAAATTATGGATTTTATCAGCATATAGAAACACCCACTAGACAGCAAGCATGTATTGATCATAATATATTCAGCAATATGAAAAAATCCATTGGTAGTACCTATGACCTCTTTCTATCCGACCACAATACTTGTCAAATCTTAACATTTCAAACACAAAAACAAAAACCAAGTATTGAGTACTGGTTTAATTATGCTAGGGATTATTCAATAGAAAATATGACTAAATTTAATACAGCCTTAAGCAGCTTGACATGGTTTGATATTTATAATGACACTGATGCTAACACAGCTTTTGAAAATTTTCATGACATATTAAATTTATTCTTTGAATTATGTTTTCCTCTCAAAAAGACTAAAATTAGTACACTCGGTTCTTCTCCAAAGTGGATTACAAAGGGTATTAGAAAAAGTAGTAAAACAAAAAGGCAACTGAAAAGATTAACTTATAATAATTTAAGTGATAAGACTAAATTGGAATATAAACAATTTAATAGAATGTTTAGAAAATGTATAACTGCATCAAAAAAGATTACAAATTACAACTACTTAAGAAAATCTAAAAACATAGGCAAAGCAACATGGCAAATCATTAAAAATAAAGTTGGAACTGTCAGCATCCCAAAACAAATTGACTGTATTAAAGAAAAAGACACCATAACAACTGATCCTCTTGACATAGCAAAGCTATTTAATAACTTCTTTACTTCAATATCAAACAAGAGTGATTCCCAACCTAGCTATAATCACTCTTGTTATCAGCCAAGCAGGCAAAATGCGAGTATATTTTTATGCCCCTGTTCAATATCTGAAATAGTAAAAATAATCAAGTCACTTAATAATAAAAAATCTGTTGGTTATGATGAGATTTCTACTTGGGTCATAAAATCGAGCATAGAAATATTATCGTCTGTACTATGTCATTTAGTAAGCCTATCTTTAGCCACTGGTACTTTGCCTGACAAATTAAAAAAGTCGGTAGTAAAACCTATATACAAAAAAGGCTGCACACAAGACATTAATAATTATAGACCTATAACATTAACGCCAATACTATCAAAAATTTATGAAAGGGTTATGCATTTCAGACTGTCAGACTTTCTAAATAAATATAGTATAATAAAAGAAGAACAAAATGGGTTTCAAAAAGGGAAGTCAACCACCTTAGCCGCTTTTTCCCTGATCAAGTCTATAACACAAGAGATCGATAAGGGCCACACAGTTACAGCAGTATTCTTAGACATGAGCAAAGCTTTTGATCTCGTAAATATTGACAAGCTACTTGACAAATGTGAGCGTTATGGCATTAGAGGTCAGTCACTAGATTGGCTTAGAAGCTTCTTTTGCAATCGAACGCAATATTTAGAAATAGGACGCATAAATAATAAGCAAATTTTGACACAGTACAAATCTCCACTTATGTTTAATAGGACAGGTGTACCTCAAGGTAGTATTTTGGGACCCCTATTGTTCTTGCTATATATTAATGATTTGCCAAACGTCACAAAACATAAGTGTGTACTGTTTGCTGACGATGTATCAGTCATAATACCTAATAATTCAAAAGACGATCATGAAAAAGAAGTATATAACACACTTAATCAAATACTTCAATGGCTAAAACAAAATGACTTCAAAATCAATTTGACGAAAACACATTACATACAATTTAAAAATTATAAACAAATTCCTGCTAAATTAAATATAACAATTGAAGATGTTGACATTAAAGAAAGGAGTAATATAAAATTTTTAGGACTGACCTTGGACGAACACTGTAACTGGAAGTTGCACATTGACAATATATGTAGCAGGTTGAATAGATTTGTATATGCATTGCGACAGTTAAAAAAGGCTACAAATGAATCGGTTGCTCTTATTGCTTATCATGGACACGTTGGGTCGATATTAAGATATGGCCTTTTAATGTGGGGAAACTCAACTAACATAAATAGAGCTTTTATACTACAAAAAAAAATGTGTTAGGGCTATTTGCAGTGTAGGACCCTTTGAGACCTGTAGGCCACTTTTCAAAAGATTGGGTGTACTGACTTTGGTTTCCATGTACATATTAGAAACAGGTTTGTTTGTAAAAAATCAAAGCAACTTATTCACTAAAACTAGTGTTAATTGTAAATATCAGCCGAGAGATCCAACAAAATTAAAATGGGAAATGAGCAAAACAAAATTACATAGTAGCAACAGCTTCATGATGATAATAAAAATATACAACCATATACCAAAATTCATCAGGGAACTACCTACTACCACGCAATTTAAAATAAATTAAAAAAAGTGGCTCATAGATAAAAGTTTCTACACAATCAAAGAATTCTACACTACTACAACACTACAAATGAATAAATAAGTAGGTAATTAATATCGTACATACATATTTAAGAAATACATCATTAAGCTGTTAACTATACAAATTAGATAATTCATATTTAGTAATATCTCGTTACAATTTTTGACATTAAGATTTTGACATTATATTTTGACATTATTGATTATTATTATTATTTTTGAATAATATTATGAGTATTATGACTTAATTTATATGGATAAAAATATAAGAAATATTGTTATATAATTAAAATTAAATGTTAACATGTCCTTGCATGTAAGATAAATATGATTATAAACTTATCCCTACAATATTCGTATGCCTGATAGAGGTGAAATGTGAACTGTAAAAAATATGAACATCTATTATGTACCATTTCAATCGAATAAAGTCATTTCATTTCATTTCATTTCATTTCACAGACACATGAAAAATACATATTTGTTTATCATAGCTATTTATTTCAGGGTTGGCAAAGTGGTTTAAGCGGGCGCTTCGCCGCTTGACACTACGCTAAAACAAACAATGTCCTTTACAAAAAGTGTTATTGAGCATTTCTCAGTATTACTTTACGGATAAAACATGCGCCTCATTCATTAAGTTTTCTATCAAATGAGTTTGTCCCTAACCAGGTCATGGCTGCTAAACTCCGCCACTTCGTTCTAAAGTTCCTTAATTTACAATAAACGATAGAAAGTCACAGTGAGCTCTCCAGTTTCCTTATAAAACTATGTATGTTTGTCTTTTATTCTTCTGCATTCAACTATCGAAACGTTAACGAGCTCTCGTTACTTTGAACTTTAGAATCAAACTTTTTGTTCAGTCTATTGCTTCAATTGAATTAAAACGATTATTTCGCTTTCAATATAATGATACAATCTTTGATGGAAATATTTTGGTTATTTGTCCATTGAATTTGTTTGGGTACAATGTTTAGAGTATTGATAGGTAATTGGGTAGAAATGTGGAAAGTTTCTGGTTGGATAGATTGGAGAAATTAATTAAAGAAGGGCCTTTTAATAAACCATTTTGGATCGTCGCTTGGTTTCTTCACTGGGAGCAATGATTTGACACCCACTTACAAAATGGTTATTGGAAGTATTTATTTTTACAGTATTATTATAGTTACAGCCTTTGGCAGTTCATTGCAGGACATAGGCCTGCCGTAATATGCGATACCATACCATTGCGAGTCAATAAGAGAACTTGGCCTATTGACTATGTCAGCCTGGCCAAACGCTTGGTAAAGGGTTTCATATAAAAAAATCTGTCTTCTCGCAAAGATACTATTTACTACGTGTATTTTTATTAATTCTTATACGACATCCGAATACAGATGAAAAGGGGTTATGTCACTTTTTTGATCCGTCCCCACATGCAGTTACATTAGAAATTTGAGTGGTCATATCAGTTTGCCAACATATAATTAAACTATAATAATTAAACATTAGTAATAATAGTATACTATATATAATATACTATATATATAATAGACTGCCTCGTTGGTCTCGCGGCATAAATGTGCGCGTGGGATTGGGAGGTCTCGGGTTCGATTCCCGTGTCGGGCAAAGTGTTACTGGGTTTTCCGTCAGGAAATTCCCAGTAACAGCACGGAGTCTGGTAATACGACCGGTACGGCAATAGGCTCGCCCCCTATTACGTGGGATCTAAAAATTCATGGCGAAATGTGGGTGTAATATTACTCCTCTGCCTACCCCTTCGGGGATACAGGCGTGAGTCTATAAAAATAATAATAATAATAACCCCTCTGGGGCAGCCGTTATCTCATCATGAGACTAACGCAATCTCAGAGGGCAGAATAACAGCTTTCAAACATCACCTTCATCGTGTAATATAAACAAAAAATGTATTACAAGATGAAAAGAAAGCTTACAACCGCAGGGCAGCTTTGTGGCGAGCTGAATGTGTGTGGCGACACTGCGGTCCCGAATGCTTCAGAGAGTCGGTCAGGGCCTCGTCTCCGGCTTGCCTTTATTGGCTGACCGGAGTGGATTTCCAAGAGTGCCCGCAGGACTCTCAACTCTGGCTTGCCTTGGTCGGCCGGCCAGAGGAAAGCCGCAAGAGCTATTAGCTCGGGGGTGGAAGTGTCATTCTCAAGGGCGCAAATACGGGGAAACCCGCTCCGGGCTTCCGTTGTCACGACGCCCGCGATGGAGAAACCGGTGCCGCACCGCTCGACACCCCTAGCCACTCGCACCGGTGTTGCCCTCTGGCTGCCTTTATGGCAGAGTTTGTTTGCTTTGGGCGGCTGTTTAGAGAGGGTCCATCTAGTGAGTTGGCGAGTCACCACCTGCCACGCGGACGGATGCTATAGGAGTATCACTGGCAGGTGCCGTTTATTATCCATAGTATCATTATTACCAGTCTATTTAACACCCATCCCCATAAACCAGTAAATTAGACTCCACATCATTGCAATAGTCTTACATTTGCTGCGGCTAGTCCATAGCTGTACTCAGTAGTGCAGTTGTGGAGGCTGCACGGCATGTGTCTCATCCCATTTTAGATTAAAAATCTCTAAGGGCCTCTGCACGTTGGACCCATGTCCCCATGTAAGCCTTCCAAAGGGCCGGGTATTGTTTTGACATCGTAGTTAGAACAATACCCGTGGAAAAGAGAAACATAATAATAATATTCTACCACATACACACATCAACATCTAGTCCAACTAAGCAGAGCTTGTACTATGGGTACTAGATAATGGATAAACATACCTACATATATACTATTTTTTTGTAAATACATACATACTATACATAGAAACACCGAGACCAAGACAAACATCCATGTTCATGCACACAAATGTTTGACTTGAGCGGGAATCGAACCCGCGACCTTCGGCGTAGCAGTCGCTTACCCTCCCGCTGCGCCAACCGGTCGTCCAAATATAATATAAATTGACATTTTCACGTTTGAACGTAAATGTAGCACCCTTTTCACTAAAATCAATGCAAGTCACTGCTCTTCGTCTAACGACTACTGAGAATCTAGACTTGTACTAAAACATAAGTTCAAATAAAATTGAACTATACTATTAGTAACGCCTGGTCGCATCGACCCAAGCACCGTGAAACAGCTCATCTAACCATTTCCGCTGCACGAACGGCACTAAAGCGAGGACTGAGCGAGTTAGGAAGCTTGCAGAAAGTTTGACTTCAGAACGAAAATAAAAAGACTCACGTCTATATTTTATAGGTTAAGTATTGTGATTACAACGAATGTGATTACTAGCTCTCATAGTGTGATCAGGTTGGCCGTTTGTAAAACGTCGGTAAAGTTAAGCAACGTTTGAACAGGTCGCTACTTGGATGGGTGTTCGAGTGTAGCATTTACATTAGAGTCCTTCGGTAGGCGTGTAAAGCGGATCTTGTCTCAGGAAAAGACTCTTAAGGCCATGTCATACATAGGCATTTCTAAAAATGGCGTTCTAACAATACCGCCACCAGAGCTGCAGAGTTGGCCACGCACTCACACCAAAAAGAAAGATTACTACGCAGATAATGAATTCAAAAGTCAGTAAGTTGTAGTTCCAACGTTTTCACGTCAGTCTTTGTAATTCCGGGCAGTAATTACCTGTATTATGCAGCCCGTTACGTATTTTTTTAGCCCATAGTGAAACAACCTAAGAAAATATGTTTTTATTAACAGCTGTGAAGCAGACGGTTATAACATATTATATCTTTTTATATATTATGGTTATATATATTATGTCCGTTATACTGGACTGACGAAATGTGGACTACATAGATATATAGAATAGCCATATACATATGTATGTAGTCCACATTTCGTCAGGCCAGTAACATATTAATCAGTCTCAGTACAGCCACTTAAAATACATTAAACGTTCCAACTTTGCACTAGACAACAGGCGTTGTCAACCAATAGAAGCCACGCCATGATTAATTCTCACTAATTAAAATAGTTCGGCAGGTTTTAGCGAGCTTTACCTACGTCAGTTTTCACTTTTTAATTTACTACCTATCGCCTGGCGAACAGAAAACATGAAACATTTTAGCTCATTATGACACAAGTTGGAAATTTCAACAGGAAACAGAAAAACTACGCTTTTGTGAAGCTGCTGTTTTTTATTTTTCGCTGCTTAGTAGAAAATATAAAATTCCATAAATGGATTTGACAGAAACGCTGCTTAATTAATTATAAGTATAGAAAAAGTATGCTCCGCACTCTCGGCTCATAGTGTGATGCTATATAGCTTAAAACGTTTCTCAAAATGGGCAATCCAACACAAAAAGCATCGGATCGGTAGTTCCTGAGATTAGCGCGTTCAACCAAACAAACAAACTTGTCAGCTCTATAATGTTATTAGACAAGATTAATAACGATAGTCCTACATGTGCTGCGGCTAGTCCATAACTGTTATCAGTAGTGCAGCTGTGGAGACTCCGCTGCACGTGTCGCATCCCATTTTAGATGAAATCTCTCTACGGGCGTCTACACATTGGGCCCATGTCCCCATGTAAGCCTCCCAAAGGACCGGTTATTCTTCTAACACCAAGGTTAGCAGAATAGCCCAGAAAAGTGAGAATCATAATCACAGCACTGTCAAGAGACACATAGGCAGAAACTTCTTCTTGATATTGCTGCAGTCTTTCAGATTTTCATTCGTGAAAAATGCTCCATTTTTGACATTGAATTGATTTAAAAATGCTTAAAGTTCGAACACCAACTATCCATTGTTTATAAATAGATCAGAAATAGTATCTCTTTCCGTAACAGGTCTCATATTTCTTTCGTCCAATATCGGAGCTTTCAAGTCAGCCTAATCTATATTACGAACTTTTGTATTGGTTTCACTAAGTTATTACATTTGAAACTAATGATTTAGAAACATTGACAAGAAGTTTAAGAAACTTTGTTACATTCTAAAAAAATGATTATACAATGGAATTTATTTACATACACAAAAAATAAATATGTACAAAAAAGGGGAGGGTAAAATACAAAGTACATATTTACAAGACAGGTTTAGGCGTCGTAGAATTTCTCCGCATCGCTGTCTATTGGTAACGTGCCCAGAAGGCTGGAAGCATTGCCACGCTGGATGGCAATGCTGATACACTGGCCGAAATACAGCCCAGCCTTCTGGTCACGAGAAGCGTCGATTAGACGTTTGGCGATTTCTCTGTACAACGTACGAGCGCTCGAACCCCATGGACCAAGCGTCTTCACCCCAAACGGCTCAAATACGTAATTACCTATTAAATTACTGTATTTTCGCCGCTTGAGGGATTCTGCGCTTGCAGCAGCAGCGCCGGCACAGCTGGCTGTACTTGGAAGATGTGATGGCGCTAGGGTATCTACGCACGTTGCGTCCCATACCAAAGGCCTACCCAACTTCCAAGGCAACAATGACATACCGTCGGGCCTCTTCCCATCGTCGCGTACCAAACCATTGGGTTCAAGTACGGCTGGTACTCCGGCGGTGACAAGAGTGCGACGGATGATGTCATTAATATAGGCGTGACGAGGCATTCGGCCCGCGCTTCTGCCGCAAGATAGTCCATGGTCTCCGAGGCTATCGACGGCTTCTCCACAATGACAACGATGCGGAGAAACACACGGAGCACCTAAACGGAGGCTAGTGGCAAGGCGAAATGTCGTGTCGTCCAACATTGTGCCCACATTGGACGACGGGAGCGCTTGAAGCCAAAGACCAGACTCCCACTCTCCCACAGCCAGCAAGCGAGCACGCTCAGCAACATTTGTAGATGATAAAATAAGATTTTCTCTCACAGTGTTGCAAAGCGGCACGTCCCACTGCCTTTGGGAGAATGGGTTGGTAGGCAAAGCAGAGCTTGGACAAGCCATTTTCCAGGCGTTAACGGCATCGGTTTTACACAGCACTTCCGAATTAACCAGTGTTGGTGCTAATATTTGCCTGGTTAAGTCTTCCGTGCTGTGCACCGAGGACAGGAACGCCGGTAAACTAACATTAGAAATTTTGCGAACGCCGAGCCCACCCAGACATACAGGAAGAGACGCTTGCAGCCGGGCTCGGTCGTTCAAATCCACATTTAATATTTCTTTAAGTGTATTTTTAATAATTTGGTCCATTTTTTCTAAACATTCCATATTTTTCCAAAGCGGTGAAGATCTCAAGGCATGCGTAAATTTGGGAACGAAAAGGCAATATCGAATAATTGTAAAGGCCGAATGAATATTAATTTTTAGCAGGCAATCTGAAATTTCACTAAAATTTTGAATCTTTTCATCTACGAATGATTCGTAGGCTTCTTCAAATATTAAATTTTAATGTGTGGTGCCAAACAATAAAATTTTGATAATACCAAAGACTTTTTTTCATCGTCAATTTTATTTAGAAATAGCTCACACTTGAATTTAGCTCCAAACAAATCGATTTAAATTTGTCTTTTAGAATTGCCAAATCTTGCAGTACTATGTCAGCGTCTCCACCAAGGGTTCCGTCGTCCAAAAACCATACATTGAATTTTGAATTTAGCTGCCGAATAATTGGGTGAATTGCTAAGCTAAAAATGACTGGTCCAAGTGGGTCACCTTGTTGACATCCAACTGCGGATTCCAATAGGTTGTCCTTGTATAATAATTTTGAGGGATATCTGTAACATTGCGAAAGAAATTTATAAATTTTGGGGGTTTCTTATTTTGCCTCTGACAACAAGGTGTCCCTATTCACTGCGTTGAAGGCGAAGGCGCCATTCTTTATGTCAACCTTGAGGATGACCTCTCCATTACCAGAACCAAGGTACGTGGCCAGGGCATGTATGGCAGCCTCACAACCCCCCTTTGAGCCAAAGCCTAATTGGAGGGGTTGGAATTTAGCAGATAAATCGTTGCTATAATATCTGCAACATATCTTGGCTGCCATACGCCTATATGTGCAACCTACGGCAATGGGACGAATGCCACCATCCTTCTTGTTAAGAGCGCATAAATTTGATCCGTACAATAATTATGTCAGTGATGGCACCGTTCGCATTGCCGGAGAGCATCAAATTCATGAGAGCAGTCAGCTCCCTCAGGAGTGCATCGCCAGCCTCCCCGGCGCTCGAACACAAAAGATCTTTGAGATGTTGTGGTGTTAGAGCGTCGAGGCCACCAGCCGACCCAGTCCGGAAGGAGCAAACTGCTGTGAACACGTCCTTGGCTGTAGTAATCAGATGCTGCGAATCCATATCCGGGGCATCAGGAAAAGAGAGGCCATCCATCGGCGCTGGATGCTTGCTCTTCAAACCCGCAAGCGTGTTTGGAGAGCAAGGCGCCACCACATCAGTGCTGAATAAGAGTCTCGACGCACCCCTTATATCACCCTCCCTTAGTTTGGATTCTACATATTGATAATTCGTTCTATTTGTATTAAAAGTAAATTTGGTGTCAAAAGTATGGACCAAAACAGAATAGTTGTGTTTAATTTGGGCAGTAAGTGTCTTTTTTGAGGCCTGATCTTTTTCAATATGTAAAATCCTATAAGGGAATGTTAATAGTCGTTCCCAGGCCGTTTTTGAGTTCTCCCGCACGACTAGACCTATGCAGTCAGCCAATTTTTTGGCGACTGATGGCCTTGCGCCACGGGGAACTCTTTTCAGAACCGGAACAGAATTTTTTAAATTCGAAAGATGTTGCCAAAAGGGAATTTGGACACAGTCTTGTGTAGAAATTGAATATGATGCAGTTAAGGGGTCAGAAAGTACATATTGGGATTTATGCATTTTGCCAAGATGTACTTTCAAACCCCGCTTACCTTTAAAGAAGCGGGCCTGGTCACAGTAGGGGCAGCGTACTAATTCACTCAGTGATGTGGTAGGTTGACTTGCGTCCCTTTCTACCTCACCATTGCCATCGCTGTCTGCTTGCATCGTACTATTCACTTAATGACTATGTACAACTATATATTTACAATAAAGTATTTACAAAATATTGAAATATAAATAGACATGATTGTAAGAAAATATTGAAAAATAATGTCATAATAATATTATAATGTCTTATTGATTTGCGCATGGCAGGTGGCGGCGGAGGCATAGTGGGGCGTAGTCTCTAGTTGTTAGTCTGTCTTGCAAGGCGTGGCAGGGCGCCGAAATAGCGCGACGCGCCGACCTTCTTTTTAATTTCTGATTTTTTCTGAGTTGCGTTTGATCTCGCTTTTCCAAATTTTCCAGAGAGAGATATATATATATATATATATATATATATATATATATATATATATATATATATATATATGTGTGCGTATGGTATTCGATATAATTATATTTCGGTTAGATTACGAATATAATAAACGTAAAATAATTTTATATCATTACGGAAAAAACGTACTTTCATGCCGTCACAGTTGACATTTTTCGACGAACTTTTTAAATAAAAATAAAATCTATGTTTCCATCAGAATTTCTACCTTCATAATACCCTTTTATTACACGGATCATATAAACAGAGAAATTAACGCATTATTTATATAATTCTAAAGCCTATAGTTCGAGCCTGTCATTTCTACACCATTTAGCAAAATATAATCTACTTTGTTTACTTACCGAGACAAAGATAAGCATTTGTCAGGTTTAACCATAATTTATGACGGTCATATAAAAAAGGTGCTGAAAATACGCCAGTAAATTGAGACTTGTTATTCACATCTTCATTACGAAATTAAATTAGTAGGATGTAAGTAATCTCAATAAGTAAATATATAAAATCCTTGCGTTACTGACTAACTGACAGACACGCTACAGCCGAAACTATTGGGCGCAGGAAGCTGAAATTTGGCATGTATGTTACTTGGGGACCGTAAGGGTGCATTAAGAAGGGATTTCCCGAAATTCCCACGGGATCGGCCAAAACGGGTAAATTAAAAAAAAAATGCAGGCGTAGCTGCTGGCGTCCTCTAGTTAGTATATAAAGACGAAGTTTAAGGCTTAAATTAGCATTTTTCTTGATTTAATTTATGCCCCTCTAACTTAAGTTATACTTTTTTACATTACGTGGAGGTATTAACTGCTGAATTGTATGAAGTAATAAATTTGTATCTTGAAGCTTTTGTATAAGCTTTCTCCATGTTTGTAACGCCTTCAAGTTTATTATACTCATACTTATTGGTTAAAGCTGTATAGTGACGTAAACATAGCTGTATAGTGTATACCTGAATTCAAAAGGCTAAGAGTACCAAGGTGATGTAACATATTGTACACTTTATTCAGAACTTAAATTTATGAAGAGTTGCTTTTATTGCTCTAGCTTTCGTTATTTATCAGATTAATTGATTATTATACTAATGCAATTTTAAAATATACATAATTAATGAAGGCTGTGATATATCAGTTTTGAGAGGCCTTATTGTATTTTGTTCGTCGTCTCAGTATTTAGGTACTGCAAGCCTATGCCACCAATTTTACACAATATGGCAAATATATTCAAAATATTAAGCATAAATATGTAAGTACTTTTCATACGGCATAACTTAAAAGAAAGGTAATTCTTTAAACCGAATCATTCCAACAAAGGAACCATACATATTAGGCCAAAAAAATTGCAAAACAGAAGATTTGAGGCTGATTGTGCCTTTATCACAGTGAGCTAACAGAGAGACAAAAAATGTCCCAAAAAGAGCTTACTTACAAACAATGAAAACGCTGTGTTGCAAATGATATCCTCAAAAAATAATTAGGGCTGGACCTCACTTAAGAAAACGACCCACATTATAATATGGTTGTGAGTAAAATGTGTACGTGTGTTGGACATTTTAAAAGGACAATATCTTGGAAGACCTTTGTAGCACTTTGACGGAATTATGGGGTTTTCCAAAAGTACCTTTAAAAGCAAATGCCTCTTAAGTTGGCGTCTACAAAGCTAACCTACTTGTTGGTCATAAAGCCTAGCTGAAAGGACCCTTATGTGTCGTATTTGTCATATAAAACTACTGGAAAATAGGACAAAAGGTGCTGTTTGCACTTTTTCACGTTTGTGTTTCGATTAGGTAATAAACTACGGAGGGTTGAAAAAGGGTAATAGAAACTGTGTAACACATGCTTATTCAACATAAGCATATGTTCACAAGTGCGTTGGTAAAATTTTAACCTGGGTTATAGAATTTTCTAGGGAACCTGCCTTGTAATGCTTTACAAAGTACGTTTGCTAGATTTTTTTTTAGCTTACCTTAGTGGATTTAATTTTAATTTATTTGTATTTTTTTTTTTGTGTAGTAAGTTTTAACACAATTGTGCTCAAGTAAGGCATTGATTTAACTACAATTAAAACATAAGAACTATGTTCAAAAGTAGAGTCTGTCTATGAAATCCTCTACGTATATATATTTAAAAAAATATATGTAAAATAATATAATATTCCGCCAGCAACAATTTAGAAAAAGAAATTCCAGTATCGGTCCGCAATAATAACGGATGGCAGTTAATTAATAATTTCAACAAGGTAATTTTGCTGAAGTAATGCGTGCCCCCACAAATGATTAAGGATCGCTTGACCTGAATACTGCTGAGTTATGACTTCATTTATATGCGGAAGATATGGTGTGGACACATCACACTTAGATTAGCGTAGCGGATTCTGACTGTTTATTTTGATAACGTCGTGATTTTCATAGCTCACTCTCCGAGGTGTGTATTGCGGTGCTGATAAGACTTCAGCATTCACCTGTAATGAGCTTCTTGCGAATGTTAGATAATAGAAAAACAAACGAGTGTGTTTGAGTGAGCATTTTTACGAACGTTCTGGCGAGCTTTCTAGCGAATTGCCAGTATATTTATTGCTATGACGGTTTTGCTGATTAGAGTATAGCTAGAAAGATTATGAAAATGTTCATAGCAATGTACGGCTTGATTGGTTGTTCAGTTTGAAAAAACAAAAAACAGCGAATGGTCTATGTACTGTTGTACAAGTGGGTGCTCAAGTGCACTAGCGCCATTAGGCGAATTTAGAATCTTTACTCAGTGCGTAAATTCGGCATGGCATTTCGGCATGGAAATAATGGCAGCGATAGCCGAGTGGATATACCAAAAGACTGCCATGCAGAGGGTATCGGATTCGAATCCACGGCGCGCACCAATGACTTTTTGGAGTTATGTGCGTATTGAATTGTTAATTGTCGCTTGTCCCGTGCCTCGGAGAGCGCGTTAAGCCGTCGGTCTCGGTTGTCATGAAGATGTTTGATAGTCGTTACAGGGCGTCAGTAGTTCAGTACCTTCTAAATAAACTGACACTAATCTAAACCATGGAATATCGCTATCCCTTCGGGTTGCGGAGGTCAGACAGGCAGTCGCTCTGTGGAAAAGCTAATATTCAGCCAAATCCGGTTAGACTAGAAAGCGGACCCCAGATTGAAACTGGGATAACGCTAAGAGAATGATGACTCAGTGCGTAAATTCAAAGCTGCTTTTAGAGCTGAGCTAGAATTCGTGGATTTTCCTTTACGACCTTAAGATATATTATAGTTTTATTTATTACTAGGCAGAATTGAATATAATTCTCATTGTTTTTTTTAAATACATATAAATAAATAAATTAAGGGCTGACTCCTACGCAAGGCAAAAGCATTTTGACCTTCTTTGTCTATCTTAGTTACATAAAAGTAATCTAAAGTGACCAGCCAAAAAAAAATATGTGATTTTAATAACGTTTAATAAGTGTTTTATTTAGTAAATTTTTTATAATTATGATACATTTCATCAAGAATAATATCAATAGAAAATATAACAGCATTGTTTTACTATTAGGAAAAGATATCAGATTATAATAGATCGCCCCCTATTACGTGGGACTTAAAAATTCATGGCGAGATGTGAGTCTATAAATAAAAAAATAATAATAATAGATTTAGTTGATTATTAAGTACATAGTTTCATCAACTCAGAAAGTTAAAAGCTTCTTCTCATTCTGTAGTTGATTAGCAAAATCATCTTCTATTCATACAAAAATCTGAAGAGTAATAGAATTTTTCGAAATGTTCTTCCGTCGCACAGTATCAGTTTCTTATTATAATAATAGAGATTTTCTACGGCTTTTTTTGCAGATGAAACCAAGGAGAGAGGACTTATTTGTAAGAAGTTTCTTTGAAATTAGTTTCATGATATGGGTGAAAAAGTTTGACTAGTTTATTTTTTAACAATCTTAATAGTTATCGTTTTCTTTTTCCTTTATATTATGCACCAAAAACGGTAAACAGTATTGAAATTAACGCTTTGAATACGACTATTGATGTGTTAACTTAGCCAATTTGTAGGAAAAAGGAACTGTTTACAAGTACTAACGATCGATGGCAAACTACTGATAAAATTGGTGACTCTCACCAGAATAGGTGTATTTTTCGAAGACGATTTTTGCCGATAACAAAGCTCATGTTACTATTTTAAAAGCCGTTGGCTTATATTGTTTAAAACACAGTTAACTTAATCATGTGTTAATAAGCCTAGCTTTAGTTACGGGTAAAGTTCATAACCGGCATTGGATGGGTTTGATGGATTGAATGCCAATATGCCAGTCCTGTAAGAGTTCAAGTAATAGAAGATATAAACTTCAACGCTGGTTTCCCCTGATATGGGTAAGCCAGATTTACACAGAAATGTTTTGTTCTCGGCTTCCATACATAGCGTGTGTTTCTATAAATATATAATTTATAGAAACACACGCTAGTTCAAATGGTATTTATGAATCTAGAATAAATAAAATCTTGATAGATACTTGTTGTCAGAAAATAGTTGTAGGTACTTCAAACTGAATCTTTAGATCTCACGATTTACTCTTCTGTCTTCATATTTTGTTCTAATAAGTCAATTCTAATCAACAATTTAAGTCATTAATAAATTAAATATTAGATACTGGCAGAAATCCAACCTAAAGAAGCATCAAATACGCAATAACACCAAGCCACCTTAATTAACATACATAACTTTCTTTCCGTCCATATAATAGGCAATATCTTTTGACATCGGAGATTGACAGTGATGTGGATGTTTGGCTACTAACAGACCGTATCCGGTTAGTGATTCAAGAGCATTTAGGATGCTGTTACATTGGTGATACTGAAGTAGCTGGTTTGAGCATTAACATGGTACATTTGAATCAGCTGGACTAACAATTACGTAAGAAGCAATGATAAATGATAATTATGTTGTTATTATAATGTTACGTAAGAAACAACGATACATGACATGTTATTGAAATGTTTTTTATTGATTTAGCTTGCGTTTTCCGAAAATGCAACCAAAATATTATATATCATTTTACTACAATTATAGGTTATCTATGTATTGACGGAATAAGAATACAAAATGATTATACTATCCCATTATTTTAAAGGGGGTCGCAAGATGTGACTTAGGACAATAATTCATGAAACAAATAACGTCTTTGTGAAGTGATGGTAAATTCGACATCAAACCCTATACCAACAGCAAGTTAGGAAAACCTTAAGCCTAGCAGTGGACTGCAAAAGGCTGGAAAGAAAAAACTTATACGTCTATTGGCACAGACATGCTAACCCCATTGTCCCGTTAGATTACTTTTCCGTCAGCTATGTCAAGATCTTTTGTTTCTAGATTTATAGATTCAG
Organism: Euclidia mi; assembly: GCA_944739405.2. Lineage (NCBI taxonomy): Eukaryota > Metazoa > Arthropoda > Insecta > Lepidoptera > Erebidae > Euclidia > Euclidia mi. The sequence goes on along the minus strand of OX123192.2, from coordinate 23,384,279 downwards.
GTCTAAATTAGAGCATACTCCATAACTCAACCGGGCGACTTTTAAATTAAGGTCCCTCAGTGCTTTCGGCATCACAGGTCAACGCTTTAACCTGTTTTTTACTTTAAATTTTAGCAATTTATAGACTCAAATAGACGATAAAATGGGGAGTAAAAATTATAAAGGTTAATGTAACTATACAAACAGTACCTAGCACCGTCTATTGGACAATAAAGAAATGTATAATAACATTCATTGGACAGTGGACGGTTCATGAGTAGCAGCGTGAACTTTGTTGAGCATTCAGCGGTTCTCGAAATTCAATAAGTTTCTTTTTCATCTCTGTATTTTCATGAAAAAAACAATTGTAATAAGATCTAAATAAATTAAACTCAAACTCAAAATCATTTATTAATTTAGGTCACAAAGTGACGCTTATGAACGTCAAAGATTAAAGTTAATTACTAGATGATTCTACATTTACATTTACTGCCACGTTCGCAATGCAATAGGTAGAACCACGAGAAAGAACGGGCAATAAAACTCGTGGCCACTCTTTTTAACTGCCAGTATAATTCTTTTACATGTTATATTTGTAAGGAGCTGCAACTGTTTCACATTGTGAGTTATCTACTATTGCAAAAGTTAATAGTTATTGATATCATACTCAAGCAATAAATTATGTTCATTTAGTAAGCCTCCCAAAGTGAATATGGTGAAACAGGAGCATCCACTTACGTCTTTTGATGTAAGCCACTCGCGAACATGACTGTTCTGATCTTTGGTGGAACAGTATGTTCCGAAAAGTAATGGTATATGAACCTGCAACAATTTACAATCTATTAGTGAGCAGTTCATGACCACGAGTTACCCTCACCTTACAAATCCGATAACTTATAATAAAAAGAATACAAGAATGCAAATGTAGTTCAAAAGAGAATACGGTAATTAACTACACTATAAAACTGCCTATTGACCTAATAATAAAAGAAATTGACCTAATAAAATAATATTCATTTCCAAGCGTACTTGTCGTCAAGGTACTCATTTAAACTATAATATGCCTTTAGTAAAAGATTATTTTTAACAATTGTCTGAAACGACCTTAAAGGCAAGTCTAAAATATTACTTGGAATTTTATTATACATTCTTATACTAAGCCCAATAAAAGAGCTATGCGTTTAGTGTAAACGGAAATATGGTACACATAATTTGTGCCTGTTCCTAGTATTAATATTGTGCATGTCACTATTCATTTTGTAAGAATTTATATGTAGTCGTACATGCATAACACTGGCATAAATATATTGCGATGCTACAGTAAGAATACCAATATTTTTAAATTTTTATTTAAGTGAGACACTTGTCTTTAACTGGTAAATGGCCCTAACTGCCCGTTTTTGTAATATAAAAATATTTTCGATGTCAGCGGCCCTACCCCATAATAATATGCCATATGATATAACACTATGAAAATAGCTAAAATAAACCAATCTAGCCGTATCGACATCAGTCAACCTACGAACCTTCTTAATGGCATAAGCAGCTGAGCTAAGTTTCCCTGAGAGATATGTAACGTGCGCACCCCACTGTAATTTCGAATCAAGTGTTATTCCTATAAATAATGTAGATTCAGATGTTTCGAGAACATCGTCATTTAGAGCTATACTAGGACCAAGGTTTCTGACATTAGGCAGAGCAAACTTAAGACATTTTGTTTTTTTGGCGTTCAGTACTAGATTGTTTACATTAAACCATTTAGTTACTTGAATGAGCGCACTGTTTATTTCGTTAAAATGTTCCTTATTTCTATCTACTTTGAATATCAAAGAAGTATCGTCAGCAAACAGTACAACGTCACAAATGTTTTTCAAGTAAAAAGGTAAATCGTTTATGTAAACAAGAAACAAGAAAGGCCCTAGGATGCTGCCTTGCGGCACTCCTAAATCAACAGGTAAGCCACTGGATTTTGAGCCGTTTATTTCAACACATTGGATTCTGTCACTTAAGTATGACTTAATGACTTCCAATGCTTTAGTCTGTACGCCATAATGTCTAAGTTTGCATAAGAGCGTTTCATGGCAGACACACTCGAATGTTTACGAAAGGTCGCAAAACACACCAATAGCATTTTGGGCATTCTCCCATGCACTGAATATGTGTTTAAGTAACGCTACTCCTGCATCTGTTGTCGAGTGACCCTTGGTAAATCCATATTGCTCACTATGAAGGAGGCTGTTTAGATTAAAATGTCTAAGTAATTGCTTGAGTATGATCGTTTCAAAAATCTTACTAAAGGCAGGTAGAATCGATATTGGCCTATAATTACTAGGATCAGTCTTACTGCCGGATTTGAAAAGAGGTATTATCCTACTGTGTTTCATAAGATCGGAAAAAACACCTGATTCAATACACTTATTAAATAAGTTGCTTAAATAAGGAGCTACTACATCAATTATACTTTTTAAAACCTTAACAAAAATTCCCCAGAGATCACCTGTATTCTTAGACTCTAGAGATTGAAAAGTACTTATAATGTCGGTAGAATTATTACAATGGAACTTAAATAATACATCACATTTTCCTACACTAGAATCTAATAGGTTTTCTGCGACTATAGCTGATTATTTTAATTCTCTAGTAATCGGTTTGCTAGCAAAGAATTTATTAAATGTGTGTGCAACTTCTTTGTCATTATGAATTAATCTGTCACTATCAAATAAACTAAAACTATTACCTCTTAGTGTTGTCTTACCTGTTGCTTCATTAATAGCTCGCCAGGTTGCCTTAATTTTATTCGAGGATTGTTCAATTTTGTTCCTAACGAATAATGCCTTAGCTGTATTGCACACTCTTTTAAATATCTTGGAATAATTCCTAACATACTCAGTGAAGTTCGAATCAGAATTGTATCTCTTCATACCGTACAACTCGTACATCTTTGCTCTGCTTTTGTAAATACCTGCAGTAGCCTCGAGATTCCTTAACTACTTTCTCCTTAGTCCTAAAAGTATTCTGAAATTCCTTGTTAACTACATTAAATAAATTATTGAAATTTTCATTTGGCGAATCAATCTCCATTACATCAGGACTCATAGCATTCATTCCAATCAAAATTTTATTCCGGAATTCATTAAACTTATGCCTAGGTAATGGCCTAACTAACACTTTCTGTATGATGCTATCACTATAATACGGAAACCTTGCTAATTGACCACAGTGATCCGAAGTTAATTCAGAACTAACTAATTTATTCGAAACTGTACAATTACTAAATATATTGTCAAGACAGGTGGATGATGTTGCTGTAATCCTAGCTGGTTCAAGGAACAAATTTTTTAAATTAAATGATTTAAATAGATTTAAAAATCTACTAGTCATTACTGAATGATCAAGAATATTTACATTAAAATCACTACAAACTATAATACCTTTCTTATTGCTCCTAATTTTAGTAATTGCATCTTCAATAACTGATTCAAACAAGCTAAAGTTACTTAACGGTGGACGTTATACACATATGATAATATGCTGCTCAAGTTCTACACATGACAGTTCCACAGTGCGTTCTATAGACAAACTTGCTATGTCTTTCCGTTCTTTACATGTTAAGCTATTTGAAACAATAATCCAGGATCCACCATGAATAGCGTGTTTCCTAGAGAAGGCACTGTGTACCTTGTATTGCGAGTTATTTAAGAATTTAATTTGGTACTCTTTTAGGCAGTGTTCTGTAATACACATAACTTGTATACTGTGATTTTCTAAATATAAACTTAATTCTAAATCTCTTAATTATAAATGAGAAAATAGTAACTTCAGAAAATCGTTTCTTAGTGCACCCCTACGGTATAAAACTTTTTAAAAGCCCTACTAATCACCAGTCACTTTCCAATGTTAATCCCATTACCCTGCACATCACAGTTTATTTTTTAATCCAGCAGAAATCCATTACCGTAATATCTTGAACTCAAAGGCTTCAATTTATTGGTGGCTAGTAAACGAAATGCACTTTTGTGGTGCTCTTTAGACGAGTTGAGGCGATGAGATGAGCAATATGAATATCTAAATGGTCAGTACTAATGATTACTTTGTGGTTCAAGCTATGATCAATTTTAATTTAAAATTATTTCGCATTTGTTATTTTTATTAGATGATAGCTGACTCGACAGATGATAAGACTGAAGTGACAGTTCTTAGACAGAAATATCCATTTAATGTTTTGGTTGTTCCAATGGTTTTCCTGAATGCCTACTGTAAATCGTCCCGTTTTTTGGGAGTGAATATATCAGTGTGATTGCAATCAAGCCTATTCAAACCACTTTCCATCTAGTATCTTCACTGATTTTAAAGTGGAAAAAGAGTCGGCTGATTGTTTTTACGATTGTAGCCTTTTACTACACCCAATTTCAACATTGTGCTAGACAAACCTACTTCCATGACCATGATAAATATATTACAACCCCTTAACAATACTTTTAACAACATTCAGTACCATGCTCATACATAACATAATTAACCCAATAAAGCTGCCTGACAGAAAATTAAATTTAAAATGTATAATTATATGCTTTACACGACTCAGTGGCACTATCGCTATTAATTTCATTTTAATCACCATAGCATGGCAATACTACGAATACCAATTTCTTGACATATACAGTAGGGGCCAATTAAAATGTTATAATTTGTTATGCGTGCACGTTAATCTTTGTCACAAGGAAAATATTATACCAACGTATAAAGAAAAATTAACCGTATTATAACTGGAATAGAACTTCTTTTAGGACGAGAATTGTCGAGGTAGGAATGAAAAAATAAAATGGCTGTAATATGGAGAACACAAAAAAACTATTAGCGGTAATTAATCAAGTTGACAAATCCTAAGGAACTAGGCGTTCGCCCTTGTGGTGTGGTGGCTCATATACTATTAGTTCAGATTAGCTCCGAGTACAGAGAGCTTTGTTGAGTATACTCAATTAGGTGTTGACTCTGAAGGGAAATAATTTGTTTTTAATTGATTGGTTTATTTTAGGGTAGACTTTGATATGTGTGTTTGTCAAGACATACACACATATCGTGGGTATAATGGAAGAACTGAATAACTCAAAATTTCAAGTTTTGAGATAATCGCGATTTACTGTTTTTTTGACACATTTTTTTACATCACTAAGCAATGGAGAACAATTTTACCGTCAGCGATTTTATAAGCTTTAAGCAAGTTTGCTGTCGATTCTATGCTTGATTAAACTAACTTTTATCATGAACCAAAAAAATTATAAAAAAAAAAACCAAGTTATCCAATTTTGCCACACCAAGATATTGCAAACATACCGTAGTTAGCTAATTCTATATTGTAGTTATTCAGTTTTCCCACACATTAGATGAATGTGAATACATGAATTTGGGTCAACTAAGTACACTTGTTGAGTTTTGAACCTAAAGAAATATTTAAACACGAAAGTTAGGCATTCTTAGTGAAAGTTTATTTGTGAAATTTTATCACTCATTATTGACCTCACATGAAATAAAAAACCTGGATTGGAAGTATGTAGTAACATTGTATATATAAAAAAATAAACGTAAAATTACAATATCAAAATTAACAGAATTAGGTATGACAACAAAATATTATAATTATGTAATAAAATCAAATTTACTTTAAAAATAACTTTCCTTTGCATTAAAACATATTAGGCTGGTCTGAAAAGTTTTCGACCTTAACCTGAAGGAAGCAGCACTTGTCAAAAAAACTGTTATGGATGTAATTATGCTTCTTGTGGCAGTAACCCACCAACATTTCAGCTATTTTGTACCAGTAGTTGTTTGACAGCCAAACGATTGAGTCGGTGTGAGTGTTTTTTGTGAAAATGGGAAATTTTGTATCAAGCTGTCATTAAATTCTTGTTTTTAAAAGGCAATACGCTGACGCCATTTAAATTTGATTAAAACTCTGTTTATGGGGAGTCTTTGCTCCATCATAATCGCCCTAGCGTTATCCCGGTTGCATCCAAGACTAACACGTCTTAGGGCCCGAGGAGCGCTTACTGGTCTAACCAGATATGACAGAATATCAACACACAGCGACTGCCGTTTGACCTCCGCAACCCAAAGGGATAGCGATATTCCATGGTTTAGACCAGTATCAGTTTATTTGAGGGTATTGCCTCCCCGTAACGACTGTCAAAGATCTTCATGACAGCCAGGACCGACGGTTTAACGTGCTCCGAGGCACGGGACAAGCGATAATTAACAATTTAATACGCACTTAACTTTGAAAAGTCATTGGTGCGTGCCGTGGATTCGAACCCGATACCCTCTGCATAGACTGCCATTGGTACCTCCACTAGGTTATTGCTGCCTCTCTGCTCCATCATTTACCACAATGAAATTTTGGGCAGCTGAGTTTAAGAGCTAGGGAACAGATAAAGGTCCGGGACGTCCAAAAACTGCAACCACTGACGATAACCTCGCTAAATTTCACCAAATTGTGCTAGACGACCGCTGAATTGAGTAACAGAGATAGCAGAACTATGAAAATGACCAACAAATGTATTAGTTACATATTAAATCAAGATTTGAGCATGAACAAGCTCCCAGCACGATGGGTGCCGGGTTTGCTCACGCTAAGACCATCACCGCGTTCGGATGAACATTTTTTAAAGCTCTGTTTGCGTAAGTTAGGCCTAATAAATCCAAGTTTTGATCCAATTAAAGACTGTAGATAAAACCTGGATACACCATTATACGCCCAAATCAATAATGCATTCCAAACAGTAAATTGCTAAGGAGGAACCGACTCTAAAGGACAAAGGCCGTTTTTTCGGCTGGGAAAGTGATGCTGACTGTTTTTTGGGATGGTCATGGAGAGAGATTGAAAGTAAAAACTATTACTGCAGCGTACTACGCCTTATCAATAGACAAATTGAAGGTAGAAGTTGTGCAAAAAGGTCTACATTTGCAGAAAAGACTATATTACTGAAATAAACCTTCGTATATTTTATGTTTATTTTGTCGCTGATTGCTCCATGGCCCAGTAAATAACCTATGCGTCTGTTGATCGAGAGGTCTGGGGTTCGATTCCCGGGCTAGGCAAGAGTGTAGGTGACTGATTTTTCCGAATTCTCAGTAGTAGAACGAAGTCTGGCAATGTGCCCGGCAACGGCAATATATGAAATTTATACGGCCGTACAAATTTTAATCAAAATATATTGTATATTCGAATTTGTTACGTTTCAGATATCTATAATGCCTTCAAAGTATCAGCGAAGGCCAGGCAGTCGCTGATATGTCGATTAATATACTGAGGCAGAACTAGATGAGTGCTTGAATGTTGAGAGGTCTAAGGCAATGTCTTAGCGGGAAGCTGCAGCAAAATACAACATTCCAATTTACATTTATCGGTAAAAAGACTGTTAGGACGTGTTAGATTATTTTGTAAGCATTTTTTTGTATTTCCATATATTAAAACATAGCAATTTAGTTATAAGAAAAACCATTTTTTTAAATTTTTCGTTATACTTAGTAAGAAAAATATATAAAAGTACATTTTAGTTAATTTATCCTTTCAGATCTAAAGAATGTGATATGTCCAAAACGTTTATTGTTGTTACCTTTTACTTTTAACGTCTTACTTTGGCTTTGGGCTTGGTTCAGTGTAAGTTTTGTACCAGGAACAATCTGCAAGCCAAAGTAACCCTCCCTAAGTAACAACTTTGGCTCAAATTAAAAAATAAACATATATAATGAAACTGTAATTGTTTCTTATCAAAATAATATGTTTATAACTAACTACTATCTTTATCAAATAAAACCACTCATCACCCTTAGAACACGATCAGAGCCTTTACACCAGATAGGTTTCTACAAATATGTGGCAAAAGGAGCCAAAGTTACCCGACTATATACCAGTATGTAAAAAAGGAACCCAGACTGATTGACTGACTCATCAACGCACAATCCAAGGCGCTGAGTCTAACACCTTCAAATGATGGTCATCGGTATCTTTGGTAACGTAAACACCTGTACCCATCCAAAAAGAGAAGAATACATCTACAAAATTATGGCCGCTTAATGGAAAATAAACTTATTTTCTTTCTCGTGTGAGTGTGTGGCCAACTCTGGTGTCGGAGTTTTCAGACCGCCCGTAGGCCTCGGACATGGCCTGACCGACTGCTTTACATGCCTTCCGAAGCACGGTAGCGCTCCGATGTAAATGCCACACGCGGTCACCCATCCAAGTGGTGACCGGTGCTAGCGTTGCTTACCTTGGTCGACCTGTTACGGTCGACAAGCCAAGTTTTGCTATGAGCGCTACGAAACTAAACCGAAAATTTATATAAACCCACACGTGAGCCATGCTAGTAAATTTTTATGTGGTTAAAATAAAATGAGCTCACACAACAGAAATTAATTACGAAGCTATTGTCTTGGAGGTCTTCTGAAACGACGAGAAGGAAAACATATGCTATGTTATGATTGCAGACAAGTGAAAAAAAAAAGCCCTTTTTAATGGTAGTTTCAATCAGTAATCACCGCTTTGTCCAGTTGCATAGTAAAACAATGCCCATTTTTCTTAGAGACGCCGCCCCAGGTGTGAACCGTCAAAAATCGTAGTAGTTGTCATTGCATTCGATACGGCCATTTTCAATATTCGAACTATAGATAGATCTGTAGATTTTAGATGCGTGTTTGACATATTTTGTATGGAGCTTATGTCAAAAACTGTCAAAAACTAATATAAAATCTACAGATCTATCTATATTTCGAATATTGAATTCCGTAGTAAAAGAGTGTTAAACTAGAATTTTGAGATTGATTAGAGGTCAGCCACATTCATAGTTTTATTACAAGAAGTACTTTTTATGCTCAAAAAACATTAGGTGTGTACGTACTTTTATTAGGATAGTTACAGTATTTCGTAGTTTTGAGTAGAAAGAAATGAGTTAATCGTTTGGTAAGGGTAGAAATCCTAAAGAAAAAGCCAGAAGTCGTAAAAGATCCACAAACATTCACAATGCACACGGGCAAATGACATTATTGACATTTACTAACAGTCAAAAAAGTGTTGCCATTTAGCAGTTTTTAAATAATATTGATTAATCGATATAGATTTCGGACAAGGTTATCAATCTATATATTTGGTTCAAAATCGAAGTTATTTGTAGTTAGTCGCATATATTCCTTAAAAATACACATAATAAAAATGTTTAAGGACCAAATAAAGATTTGCTATTCACTAAAATCATTTTGAGTAGAGAAATGTTAAATCGATTAAGATTATCGATTTAATATTATGAATTCTTTACTGGCAATTTCTGATCTATTACGTGTTGGCTATTTAGACGTTAACACATCTTTTTAAACCTATTTATTGATTATGTTTCTCGGCACACTTTTAGTAAGGCCTATAAATTAAGTTATAAATAAAAAGAATTATTCAACAACAAATTGAAACTCTATTGTGCTGTTCATGAGTTCCAAACTGGGCCAGAAATAGGCATTGTTCTTTGTATAGTGATTACAAAATTCAGCATTCGTCAACATTAACACTAACCCAAACTACCAATTAACATAAACGTTTACAATACCAATCCTAACTACAACGACCATAGAAAATTATTTTTGTATGAACTGAATATTTATAATCAAGGTCGTCGATGAAGATTAACATTTAGGTAACAAAAGGTTATACGGTATTAAGTTTTATATAGAAGTTAATAATCACCCAATTCCCGAAAAGCAATTTCTCTAACTAATCAAGTAGTTAATCAAAGTAATTGCTTTTTGGTTTCTTTTCATTGTCATGAAAAAAATTTCTAATTCACTTATAAAAGTTCCAGCCTAATTGTGTTACAACTACTATTCACAAGTAATAACATAAATCACTTCATATCAGAATATTACATCACTTGCTATTCGTGTTGAAATTATTTAACAGCTCAAAACTTATTGCGGTATTCTCGCAGAAACTAGTTGGAAGTAAATGTTAATGAATTGTACCTGTCGTTATATTTATAAATGTTAACATTTTTAGCTGTTTCTTTAATATATAATTTTGTTATCTTTCGAGAAATACATTGGATAGCGTCGATGTTTCCTTTACCTCTTTTTATTTGTCCAGAACTTAAACTTCTAGTAGCATGACAGAACCCAAGCTTATTTTGTACAAATAGCTAACTAAAACTAGCCACTTAAAATAAAATAAAATCAAATAAAATTCCTTTCTAAAAACTTATTATAAAGAAAATAAACGCATTCATAGTTATTATAGCGTACATTCTTGTGCACCTTTTGGAAAAGTCTATGGAAGCATTCCCATAACACCAAACTTAATATTTAAATATATTTTAGTTTATGACGTTCCCAAATGTATTCAGTCATTAGAACGGAGACCGCTAACACGCGGTAACCGAGAGATTTCAAGATAAGCTTAGAGTCATTTAAACTTAACAATGTGCTAAAGTTACCTAAGTAGTCGAGATTGTTCACGGCTGCTAGTTGAATTAATTTGTTATGTTACGGAGTTTGGTGATATTGCACCTGGACTCTGATAATGGTTTTGGGTTGCTTGATATATATGTTTATCTATGTATTAAGCATTATAAGGCTTACTAGTATTTATGCGACGGGCCTCCATGGAGTCATTAGTTAAAAAATAAAGGTGAAGTAAATAGAACACCTGCCTTCGATAGACAGTTCATCCCGTGACCATGGCTTAAATAACAAAGTCAAGACGAAACAACAAGAAAACAGAAGGTGATTCATCTCGATTTTTTAAATAATTACTTGACTGAGACTCAGAGTACATATATAGCCTAAAACAATAGTCTAATACTAATCAATATAAATAAAAATGAATCATGGATATATTTATTTATTTATTTTTTCACATAAGTATAGTAACAGACAACAAATCAAGCTTGATTACAATAAACAGATCAATACAATATTTGTATTGTACGTGCATAATTTCTAAACGACTGCAGCAAATTGGATAAATCTTTCTTTTATGTGTTTGTTATTATCAGCATGAAATAATAATATTAATAAAAAAAATTGGTTGCCTGTAAAGTCGGTATACGGGCGAAAGTTTTACGTGACAACGACTTTGAGTGGTAAAATAATTTTAATGTGAATATTCATTCGTATAGTAGGAAGAAGGATGAAAGACGCGTGCCTTTCACTTTTTATGTCTGTCTCTCTCGCTCTTAGGCGGGACGCGTGCCTCTCACTCGCTCTCATTGTGAGCGCATAACGTGAGCGGAGCGTAACGCAGTTTCTTGAAGTGTCACCCGGCAAACCAATTTATAAGACGTTGTCACGTCAAAAAAAAATGTCCTCCTATTGGCCACGGCGGCTTGTCTTTATATGAGACTTGCCAACTGCATGGGACATATTATAGTGCACAAATGTGTGTGCAACACATAAGTGCACTCTCTATTCCCTCACTCTCATAGTCCGATGGGACGCCACAAGCGACACGACCGGAGAGAGATTGGGCGCAGGACCAACGGCTTATCGTGCTTTCCGAGGCACGGAGGTGTGTGTGATACCGCAAACTCCCTGAATCCGAACTTCTATTGGATAATTCCTAACAGAAAAACCCAATATCACTTTTTGTTCAACCTCGGATTCGCACCCGAGACCTCATGATGCGCAGTCGCTAACTCTACCACAGGAGCACAGAGGCAGTCAAAATAATAGTAGTATAAAAATAACATTAGCAAATATATGGTGGTATGAACTTCGCCGGGTCAGCTTGTAATATATATCTAAAACTGGAGTTTGTGTGTTTTTTTGCTTGAACTTGCTAACCTCAGAAACTACTGGACGGGTTTTAAAAAAACTCTATCAGTGTTAGATAGCCCATTTATTGAGGAAGGCTTTAGGCTATATAACATCACGCTATTTGGCGCAGTAGCCTTAAATAACGCAGGTATAACCACGGGCTCACCTAGTAATTAACTAACTAGAAACAACTGCCAAGGTGTGGAATTCTTTGCCTGAATCTGGTGATTTTCAAGTGGCGAGTGAATAGGTACCTTCCAGGAAAACGTGCTCCATCGTAGGCTGTACTAAAGCTTTAGATCAAACCTGATCCTGGCCAAACGTCAGCCTACAAACGATAAAAATAGCCAAGTGTAATATTCACTAGATATCTTGTAGTAGTTTATGACATATTGATACAATTATTTAAACCATCAATATATCCCTTCTCTTCTAGTTCTCACTTTTACCTATAGATGGCGTTATTCTTAAAATATTGCCATTCAATAATATTGTTATTAGACGCTGTGTAGTCATATTATATTTTGTATTAACTTTTCTCTTAGAACCTACCTTGTGCCATGATATTACTATTAATATTTCCTTATAAAATACTACAGGAAGCCAGCAGCTACGCCTGCACATTTTTTTTTAATTGATCTGTTTTGACCGATCTCGTGGGTATTTCGGGAAATCCCTTCTTAGCGCACCCCGATGGTCCCCAAGGAACACACACGCCAAATTTCAGCTTCCTGCGCTCAATATTTTAGGCTGTAGCTTGTCTGTCAGTCAATCAGCAACGCAAGGATTTTATATATTAAGATGATTGGGATAGGGATACGTAGGTGCTCTAAGATGGGATTTTCCAAAACTCCAACGGAATCGTGCAAAACCAGTTAAATAAAAAAAAAACGAGCGGGCAATCTCTAATATTAACTAAAATATTGCAAATTGAGATGACCTTAATACTAATTTGCCCTAAAAATAGCAAAATAACTTTTATCACACTAATTTCTATAGAACAAGATGATCATGTTTGATCACACCGAAACAACGTTGAAACATGCTTCCGTATAAATTATATTTCTCAGCAACAAACTGACAAGCAATAATTAATATTCAAGCAAACGCACACTCGACTATCAGAAGCGGGTTCCGTACCTACCAGTAAATTGCACGAGTATAGGGCTGCCAATGCACGCACGATTTTCACCTTCATATTCATGACACATACCCTTACACTCCTCTTCAAACTTGTAAGTTCTGTTTTGGCGTGACTGGTTCGGCGTTACACCGAAACCGTAGGTTCTAGGCGACTTGGAGAAGGAATGGACTGTATATAAAGGATGGCGGGTTTTAGTCACCTAGGATTGGATAAGGGAAGAGGATGTGGAAAAGGATTGTGAGGGGTATAGGATATTCTAATGATGAGGGGCACTTACCTTGTACGTCAGTCCTCCTTCCTTGCAAATGGCAGCCTCGTGGTGTTTTCGGGATGAAGCTGCTTGATTCACTCCACTACACAAATCACTTTCCCTTGCGAGCGGTTTTATATAAGCGGTAATAATTATAGCGGGAGCGGCGCGGTGCGGTACGGTATGGCGGACACGTATTTAGCGAATCGAAAGTTCTGGACTGTCACTCGCGTCGACGATCGCGGCGACCAATCCGCGAAAGGCGTGCCCCTTCTAGGGAATGGGAGACAGGGACGGAAACATGGTATCGCTCGCACTAGACAAGCAAGCGTGGAACGATTGACGTTGATGTGATTAGTTATAGATAGGAAGGTAGATGGCGCTACCAGTGACCATTTAAAATATTGGTCGAATTGCATCTTTCGTATACAATCATCAAAGATTACTCTATTATTTATTTATATTATTATTTATATTAATTGTTTATATTATTATTATGTTTTAAATTACAATGAAAAAAGTAATGCATATTACTTTTAAAATAACGAATTCAATTCTTTGAACGAATGTTATTCACTGAACGTTGATAACCATATTATATTCATATCATTTATTGCGAACATGGGTAAATACAAGATGGCATTTTCTGTGGAATTACAAAGACCACTAACACTAATAGTGCCAATCAGCTTTTTGCCCCCAAATTTGGGAGTAAATCTCATAAGTTGGTAACCCTGCATAAGTTAGACCAAGTGAGCCAATTCACCGAACTGCAGGCGTTCGCTAAAACTTTACTCATATTTAATTTGGCTACGTACCCGCTCGAGACCTCCCTGATTATTGTTACACACTAAACACAATTAGTTTTAGCTTAGTATGTATAGCAGCAATATTGTCCTGGAGCTTAAATATTGACGTTAGATTTTGCTTAATATTGCAGTAGTTTTGGTGCAAGAAGTTACTGCTACTCTGCGGTGGAATCTCTGTGATTTATCGCCAGCTATTTTTAATACATTGTGTTTTAAAAATGTGCAAATGTATTATTTGTACTAAGTATTCCATACACTATATACAAAATAAGTTTGAAAATATATTAAAAATTGCCTGTAGCCCCCAAGGAGTAGGCACAGCTGTAAATATTACACCCACATTTCGCCATGAAATTTTAGGTCCCACGTAAAAGGGGGCAAGCTTATTGCCGTTACCGCGCATATCACCAGACTCCGGGCTGCTACTGAGTATTCGGAAAAACCCAGTAACACATTTGCTGTCCCGGGAATCGAATCCGGGACCTCCGATCATCATCTCCAATCGCATACGCTATTAATGGGCCACGGAGGCAGTCAATAGTCAAGTGTTATTAAAACTTCTAAGAAATAAACATAAAAAATTTAATTGTAGAATTTTTACAACCCGTCTTTTCATATAAATAACCATAGAATAATGAATTAATTACAGTTACAGAAAGTTTACAACCTGTTTACAACTGTAAAAGCGTTCCAAAATATTTGTCCATGTTTCTAAATAAAACTAAATTTGGCTACGCTATCCAGTTCCAAGAAAACATAAAATTCATCTATCTACATAAACAGCAACAATGTTAGAACAAACTAACAGTTGCCACAAACACAAAGCTAATCTACATCGCCATGCCAGAATCAATAAGCATTGAAGGCACGTTGCATCGGCCGTACCAATCCTAGTATAACCGAATAACAAGCCACCCTATTTGATACTTCTAACGAGTACCGAGCACCAACGTTAGTTAAGCAAATTTTGTGAAATTTGGCACAACGCTGTGTCTAAACTTTCGGCTCAAGTTAGTGACGACTCGAGAATTCTCAGTAGCAGCACGGAGTCTGGTGATGTGCCTGGTAACGGCAATAGGCTCGCCCCCTATTACGTGGAACGTAAAAATTCACAGCGAAATGTGGGTGTTATTACACCTTTGCCTACCTCTTCGGGGACACAGACGTGAGTCTATAAAAAATATAATAATAAAAATGTTTTTACATGTAGAGTTATGAAATAGTACCAAAGATTGTTTATTTCAAACTTAGCTTTGTATACTAAGTTCTATAAACTTTTGTATGACTATTATACTCGTAATTATTTAAAATATTGCCTGGTTCATTTTGGGAGAGTTTAAGAGAGATTTTGAGGAACTGATAATGAAAGATTGATCTTGTTAGGGGATTTCAATGGATGGGTGGGAGTAAAGCGAGATGGATTTGAAAGGGTGTTAGGTGCATTTGGTGATGAGAGTGTGAACGAAAATGGAAAAGCACTGCTTGAGATTTGTTTGGAGTGAAGCCTTTGTGAGACAAACACCATGTTTGATCATAAAAGGATACATTTGTATACGCGAGAGGCGAAAAATGTTAGAAGAAGTATGATTGATTTTGTGATAGTAGATGAACGATTGAGAAAGAATGTGTTGGATACAAGAGTATATCGAGGGATCGGCATCCACACAGACCACTTCTTGGTGTTGAGCCGGATAAGTGGGCTCTTTAAAGGATGGCGACACCGAGAGCATAATGAAAATAGGGTCTTGGAAAGAATAAAAGTTGAAAATCTACAAGAGAAAGATGTGAAAGATGAGTATAAACGAAGATTGATTGCAAGATTTGAGAGATTCGATGGCATAAATGATATGGAAGAATTATGGCAGGCCTTTAAAGAGGAGGTAGTATGTGTAGCGTCTGAAGTATGTGGTATGATCAAGAGAAGGAAAATACGAAAGGTTAAGAATACATGGTGGGACAAGGATGTACAATCAGCAGTGTCAGAGAAGAAGAAAGCTTGGTCAGATTGGTTGGCTGCCAGAGCAAATGAAAGAATGGGAAAAGCAACGAGTGTAGACATAGATGAAGCAAAAAAGGAGTTTGTTAGGTCAAAAAGAATAGTAAAAGAAATGGTTAAAAGGAAAAAAGAGGAAAAGAAAGATGAGTTTGATAGCAGATTATCTGACGATTTCCAGAGGAACATTAAGTTTTTCTGGAAATCCGTTCGTGCAGTTCGAGGAAGAACTCAATCCTCAGAACACACATCCATCAGAGACGAGAATGGAAGTATAGTAAATGGTGAATTGTGCGTGCTGAAGAGATGGAAAGAGTATTTTGAAAGTTTATTCGAAAGAACGGCGATAGAGACACCGATAGCTGAAGTAAATTGTAATGATAGCAATGATGAAAGCGTTATTGGCGTGGATGAGATCGTGAAGGCACTGGGAAGTATGAAAGTAGGTAAGGCTGCAGGATATGATAGGATTACAGTCGAAATGCTGAAGGCTGGACAGGGCATCATAGTTGGTCAGTTGCAGCGGTTATATAATTTGTGTTGGAACACTGGACCACAGCTGTAGTTGTGCCTCTTTATAAAGGAAAAGGCTCGCAACAAGACTGCAAAAACTATAGAGGCATTAGCCTTCTCAGCATTGCTGGCAAATTGTATGCAAAGGTACTTATTGAAAGAGTTATGGAAGTAACCGACAAGAAAATATGGGATGTACAAGCGGGATTCCGAAATGGTATGGGATGCATGGATCAGGTTTTTTCCTTGCGAAGCATAGCCGGAAAATTTTTGGCCAAAGGTCAAAAGGTCTATTGCGCATTCGTGGATTTGGAAAAGGCTTACGATAAAGTGGTGAGGAATGAAATGTGGTCGGTGCTGTCAATGAATGGGGTGGACAGCAGCCTCATTCGAGCTCTGAAATCCCTTTATGAGGATTCTAGAGCTTGTGTGAGGATAAACGGGCCATACACTGACTGATTTACCATCGATAAAGGTGTTAGACAGGGATGTGTAGCGTCGCCGTGGCTGTTTAACCTCTTCATGGACAGTTGTTTGCAAGATTTAAAACATAGTGACTGCGGATTAAGGATGAATGGGTTACTCGTCAAATGCCTCCTTTATGCTGATGATCAGGTTATACTTGCATCTTCAACGGAGGAGTTGCAGGAGATGGTAACAATCATGCATCGTGCGTTAGAAAGGAAAGGAATGAAAGTGAATGTAAGTAAAACGAAAGTTATGGTTTTTGAAAAGAAGGAATGCGTTACGGCTTGTAATGTTTTGATCGATGGACAGCGAGTGGAACAAGTGAATGAGTTTGTTTACTTAGGTACGTTGTTTACAAGAGATGGTAAGAATGAAGCAGATATTGAAAGGAGAGTTAATGCAGGTAATTGTGTGAATGGAGCTCTGAAGGCGTTTATGAACAGTCAAAACGTGTCCAAAAAGGCACGTTTGGCTGTACATAGAGGTGTGTTAGTGCCTACCCTTATGTATGGTAGTGAAAGTTGGGTATGGCAGAAGAGATTTGAAAGTAGAATAAATGCTGTAGAAATGAGAGCACTGAGAAGTATGTGTGGTGTATCTTTGACCGACAGAGTAAAGAATTGTGTGATACGAGAGTGGTGTGGGGTAAAAGAAGATGTAGTGACAAGCATTGAGAAAGGCATGTTAAGATGGTTTGGGCACATGGAGAGGATGGATGACGATAGACTGACAAAGAAGATATATCAGGCTAGTGTGAATGGGACAGGACAAAGGGGAAGACCTAGGAGAACGTTCTCAGATCAGATTGGAGACATCCTGAAAAAAGGACAAGTCAGTAGTACCCTTAACAGAAGACCATGCATGAGAAACTTGATGGGAGTGAGTGAAGCAAGTGAGGTATGTCAGGATCGTTGCAAATGGCGTTCCGTAGTCTCTGCCTACCCCTCCGGGAAACAGGCGTGAGTCTATGTATGTATGTATGTATGTTCAAAATATTTGGTAACATGCTGACTGTTATCTATTGGCAATGTTATGGTAAAAAATAGGACAACGAGTAATGTAAGCACAAGAGAATTTATGACCATAAATTCTCTTGTGCTTACAGTTAACTATGGACTCACATTCCAAAACCAACCTTTCACACAGTTATTAGCTTGCAAAAATATTTAAAGATACAAAGTACATAACAATAATCGTTAGTTAATCTTTATAATAATAAATCCCCGATTCAATAGATCAGTGTCTCATTTCAGTCTCCTTATTATAGCATCCCAAGCCCCTGAGATTTCGTGTTATTACGTAGCTGTATAATGTCTAATGATATTTCGATTACGAATCGAGCAAAATCCTTGCCCAGTGGCTCCCTAGCGTGCAATACTACATACATAAATATTCGAAAAGATGCTACACTTATAATTCGTGAACTAATGCGACAAATATTTTCCACATTGTTTTCATCGCGTTGTTTCTCTTGATTTACATGTCTATTTGAGTTTACTGGATTACAGGTCCGAAATATATCATTATACATATTCATTTATTAAATAACATTTTCTTAAAACGACCTAGATCTACTTCGGGTGGTAAAAATTTGCTTTTATATTTAGTATCGTAAAAGATATACAAACTTGATATTTGCCAATTTTACGGTATAAAAAAAATAAGTTTTTTTTATCATTGCTAAAAACTATTGAAAATATTTATTTAAATATTATACTCAAGATCGCGCTCGCAAAAATACATATATTGTAGTTAGACAATCTATATCTTTTGTTAGTTAAGTGCCAATATTTTGTCCCATAGAGTGTATCCTTTATTCTTCAGATTTTTGCAGTTATCAAATAGCACATCCTTTTGTCCAAAGTCTCAAGAAAGTGTTCCTTATTTAAAACTATTTTAAACGTTTGAAACACTGAATAAACAATAATCTACTTGCCTCCATTAGTGAAAGGGTGGAACGTTTATATATTTTATTACTGCGCAACGAAAAGGAAAATTCTATTTCGATTTTCACTTGCGTCACAGGCCTCCATATCTCAATGCAGTCCGAACTCATATCAACGTTTACAAATTGCTTCGTTTATCACCAATACGAAGGCTGATTGCATCTCTTTTAAGAGGAACTGCATTGGTGTGATGTTCAAGTACCATTTTGGCTGGCGTTTCTTTTTGTGTATAGCTTTTTAAGCTTTTATGCTTTGCCGAGCATTCACTGGATATTGAATTTTCCTTTATTGATTTTAAAAAGGTTTTATTCACATTTCTGGATGTGTAAGCAAACGCATCACGATCATCCCTAAAGTTATACTAGTTATGCAAAGACTTTTCTTTGGAAACTAGTGACACTTTGTATTCTATTGGAGAGAGAGTCATCAGATGTGACAGAAGTCAGTTATTCTAGGAAGCAACTGCTACTTTTACTGATTAGAAAAATTATGATATCTGCCCGTATCGAGCATTAAATGTGTTATGGACACCTGAACTTAAGCTGATCTTGAGGCATGTGTCGATAGTGCACGACTTTCTAAATACATTTCCTTACAGTATATTTGGAATACACTCTACTGTAACCTAGATTTTTTTATCTAATACATTTAAAAATTCAACTGGTATAGCTCGTTGACCAACTTTTTTCATTTTCTGTTACCCGTTAGACGTTACCAACTTTTTCAACTCTAACAAACGCTGGCACTTGAAGTTATTTACTTATTTGCTCCAAGAAACGCATTATCAGCCGTTCTTTCAAGCTGTTCCACCAAAACAAATAATAGCCATTCACGAAATCGGGACTGTAATATAACCATTATGTATCTGCTATATATTTTGCTTAAACACTGACGTATTCCGCGTGTTTGTAATACTCTTGGTGGCGTTCTCGAGCACATTACGGGCTGTATTGCCGTATCAAGCTACCTTAATGCAACTTGCTTTTAACCTACATTGGATGAAAGCGTCGAACGGTAATACCAGCTTTAAGGGCGTAATCGGGGCCATTTGTTACACCGTTCCAGTTATAATGCTGAAGAGTTAGGTACTCAAAATGCAATTCTATATTTTTCTCCTTGACTAGAGGGTAGTTGAATTAAGTAAAATAAAGTAGTGATTATTGACCAGAATATCCACAAACAACGTGCATATCAATCATGATCCAGTTCAAATTTCGTTTCGCAATATATAAACATAAATATTCCAAAATGACAACACGGACCAATTATCACCCTCAAAACTGTTTATTAAACAGAAAACAACATTCACTTAACAAATTGCACTATTCATTAACTTCATAACTAACTTGCGATGGTAAATTAGATTTTATGTGTTCAATAAATAAAACTAAATTGGCGTGAATGCGTCGTATACATTAGTATATGGTCAAATGGGCAAATATTCAGCAGAATTAGGAAGTAATGTAAGTAGTGATCAATATTAACGGCTGTGGTAATGGCGGCAAATAGTTTGTTTGGCAGATATTATGATACGGTAGGTATAATGTTGATGACGCATAGATATGGGGCTAATGGTGACGGGGCAGTAATGATAACTGTGTCAAGCGTGTTATTAGCGACTGATATACGCTAATGGATGGTGCGGATTAAGATCAGTTTCTTCAACACGAATGCGGCAAAAACAACATGAGTTATATGTTTTGACTTTGTCTAATTAATTATCTAGTGGTAGCTTACAAATCAAAAAAAATCTTATTCAAATGCCTATCCCCATTGTACATATATCCTTAGGCAGGGAATATTAGATAAACCAGCCGCAATAGCAGCCTACGTTATAGTAGAAAAGCTCAGCCCTTCCATGTTTCTAGTTTCAGTAGTAAGTATAGATTTTGCAATGATATGCCAATCAGGACAAATAATAATAATAACATTTATTCACGTTACTAGACTTATCATTTTAATAATACACAAAGCTTTACCTATGTTATTAATACACATCAAATAAATATAATAAAACACACAAATAAATACAAATAACCTACCAAAATAATGAAACTACCAATATTGGAAAATAACGTAGAATTTTCAATAAGAACTGATAGTAAACATAGTTCATTATAAACCATTTCTAACAATGAAAAACCACACGATAATAAAATAATAAAACCCTATATTTATCTATGAAGCCTTATATTCCTTCGTAGTTTGTTGTCTAGATTAATAAATTTACATTTTGAACACGAATGATTGGCTAGATGCTAAATATAATTTTTCACTGTAGTAGAGCCTTGCTGATTTCAGCATGAATGGACCGGGGAAGTACTACTCATAGAAAAGCGACGCAAAGTAACAGTACCTAAACTGTTGCGTTTCGTTCGTTGAGTGAAAGTGCCGGAAGCCTTATCCCCCCTATTCCGTCCCCCTCATCCCACTCCTTATCCTATCCCTTTTCCCAACCCCAAGAGGCGGCAACGCACTTGTGACTCCTGTGGTGTTGCTTGTGTCCATGGGCGGCGGTAATTGCTTACCATCAGGCGATCCGTCTGGTCGTTTGCCGCCTATTACTATAAAAAAAAATCATTTTCTGCATAATTTTGTACAAAGGCTAATGTAATGTCTTTGGCATTTTCTCTTAGTCAATCTTGAAGTAGTGGGCGGCTAGATGACCTTTAGGTTGCCTAGGCCAATGTGCATTTACCTTATGAATTTTTTAAGAGTCCTACATTGTTCTTATTAATTAATAGGAATGTTTATGATTATGATAACCAACATTGCTAAAAGAACATAAGCAAATTATATAAAATTCCAGAACGCAAAATGGACTCCATTTTTATAATAGAATACGAAACAACATTGTGAGTCAATAGTCCTTAATTATACAACATGCTCTCCAGACAGTGTTTGTATTTATATTTGTACGTCATAATATTATGTAACATTAATATTATAATGTACATTAAATGTACAGATCATGTTACTTCAGGTGTACGTATAACGATAATGATATTATCTTGCCAGAAAGCCGTAATTTTAGATGAGTAACGCAGTTACATGCATGAGCTGTAAATCTCACAAGTTGTATGTAGAGAGAGAGGAAGGTGTTGTTACAAACAAATTATATAGCTTCCTATGTACCTCTATATTTTTAGCCTTCGATGCGAATAGAAAATTAACTAAGACTGGGTTGCACCATCTTACTTTAACAATGACAAAGATCGCAACATCTTTCAAACTGCAAACAAATAACAGCTATTAAAAAATTGGACATGAATACAAAAACAGAATTAACCTACACATCAAATGAGCGCTTAATTAAATTTGGTGTCCCACAGGGGAGTGTATTAGGACCTCTTTTATTTATTTTATACATAAATGACATGCCAAATTCGACATCTCAACCTATGACTCTTTTTGCTGACGACAGCACCCTGACAATCGCGTGTAAAAATTCTAATCTTAATTCTTATAAAAATGACATAAATAATTCTTTGACTGCTTTAATATCATGGCTAGAAAATAATAATTTGAAAATAAATCTGACTAAAACAAATATCATGCATTTTAGTCAACGAATTGAAACCCCCTCACAAATTGACATTGTATATAGTAACAAATTAATAGAACAAGTAGATAATACGAAATTTCTCGGTATCTATAATGACAAAAAACTTAATTGGAAAAGCCATATAGATTATGTTTGTAAAAAACTTAGCAGACACTCCTACGCTCTTTATAAGCTTGCACCAACGATCGATACTCATACTTTTCTAACTGCGTATCATGGATTAGTAGCATCTACCTTGAGATACGGCATAATCTTCTGGGGCAATGCAAGTGATAAAGAGATTGTGTTCAAATTGCAAAAACGCTGTATACGTGCTATGTTTGGACTGAAAGTTACAGATAGTTGCCGGCCATTTTTCATCAAATATAAAATTTTAACGTTACCATGTTTATATATCATGGAAGTTTGTAATTTCGTTAGAATGAATCCTCAATTTTTTCCTCGCCTTTCTGATACTGTTAAGCGTAACAGGCGAGATAATGATAGACTCTGTATGCATAGCGCCAAGACTGCTCATATGGGTAATAGCGTATTTTGTATGGCACCAAAACTTTATAACAAAATTCCAAGAGAATGGAAAAGGTTAAATACAAACCAATTTAAACTGAAACTTAAGGAAATATTATATAATAAAGCATACTATAGCATAAAGGATTTTTTGAATGACACTATTTAAACTTGAAATTTATGTTTTGACATCTATCCTTAATTTTGTAACAATTTGACATTTTAGTTTTATTATTATTAATGTACACTTATTATTTAATTTTATTTTGACTGACCAAATTCAATTATGTTACTAGCAATACGTTGACATGCATGAATTTATTTAATTATTTTGAATCCTGTATGCATACTTTGATAATAACATGTTTTTAAATTTTGTACACCATACTCTGGTCGAATATGACGGAAATATTATTTTGTAACACTACCATCTGTATTTTGTACTCATATTCTTACAAAATAAATTATTCTTATTCTTATTCTTAAAGTACCGGTTAAGCAAAAAATGAGTTGCACCACTTGACAATAGTTAAAATGACGTCATAATTTTACGTTAACTGTAACCGCCCGATGTTGGCCGGTTAATGTTATTGTTAAAGTCAGCGCTATTGTTCTATTGTTGATACGCATCGAATATAACCACCAAAAATGTCACTGCTTCGAGAAATACTTGCAGAAACTAGTTCTTCTGAAGACGAATGTGATTTAGACCAGATAAGTGTAAGGCCTAGGAAAAGAAAAGTGTATTTCTCCGGTACTGATCGATTTTCAAAATGGGACAACGAATCATTCTTGGCTAGATTTCGAGTCTCCAAAAATGTGGCGCGGTGGTTAGCTCAACGGTTGGAACACTCTCCGTGCTAGCTACCTGAAATCTTATTAGGTAGAAATTAAAATAATAACACACGCTCTGTGCTAGCTACCTGAAATTTTATTAGGTAGAAATTAAAATAATAACAGTTGAAAAGATAAATAAGTATGAAATTTTGAGCACCAGGCCCTTCAATACATTTATCATTATATTTATTGATGTACCTTTTTTGCCACTCTCTTGATATTATCAAATTTGTATTTGAGCTGCTTTACAGTGCGCGGGGTCTCTCCAAGGGCATTAAATTCGCTTTCTATTAAAGTCCACGCGCTATCCTTTTGCTTACTACTTATAGCATCGGTTTTCTTATAAAATAATACATTTTGATTTCTGGTTATTAACGATTGAAGTTTATCGACTTCAACTCGGGTAAAGTTTACGCTTCTTTCCCTGAAATGTGCAGAATTTAACGGTAGGCATATTTTTGTGTGCTGTAACAAAATGGGCAACGGAATATGTTGTGCATACTTACTTTGTATGGCTGTTTACGAACAAGCTTTTTCTATTTGATGCAATTATTATCTTTTACACTTCGTAAAACTTGAACTCGAAATAGGTTGTAGCAAGAAAGATAAACAAAATCTTTTAAAATGATGCGCGTTCAATTCGTTTGACATTTGACATTATATTTGACATCTTGACATTAGCAATAACAGCGAAGCTCTAGTATTGCCGGACTTAAAAATAGTTCCCTCAGCGAATCGGGGTAAATTACGCCTCATTTGTCTAGCAACCCTGTTAATTTTAACATTAGCAATAAACACGTTGGTGTAACACATTTTGCAGCAGCCGTAAAGTTTACTGCTAAAGTTATTGTAAAATTTGTTGTGTTTTTTTAGCTTTTACTTTAACCCCTCAACTGCAATAATAACCTCGTAGGTTAATAACGAGTCTGGTATCATTGGTCGTTTATATTTAACGGTTTTTGCACTTGTAACACGATTTTGTTAAATCATTCGATTTATCGATTTTCGCTTGACCAATTTTAATACTTTTATAAACTGGAAACGAGCAAGAATGAACTAAAATTAGTTGAACAAAATACGTATGCCATTGAACTTTGCGACGACGCCATATTGGCCATTTTGATATTGAAATAAGTGTGCACGAGAAAAGTAAAAATGTTTGTAATGAGAAAACATTGAGTAATCTTATAAGTATTATATACAGAACTACTGGAAAATAAGTGTAGATTTCACATTGAGTTATATATTATCGGAAAGTGATAAATATTGGAGTGAAAAGTAACGAAACTTTTGTAATGCACTTATTACGTTCCCAAAGAATGGCGGCCGTTATTTTTCGTCGCGTAAACAAAAACGTTTTATGGTGAAATTATTATTCTAAAGTAAAATGAGTTGAGTTATCTTTGCACATTGTATATGGTTTTAACGTAATAAAGTGCTCGTTTGGTGATTATGTGTGGATATTCGATAAATTGTGATAAAGTTTACAATTTATACCAATGAAATTTCTCAAAATCAAAATATATTACATCGCTGCGAGAACAGGTCAGTTTTATTTACATATTGAAATATATAATTAGTTAGATAAACTCGTAACAAAGCCAGGAAGGTATAATTCATGCCATATTATTATATTTTTGTAGAAGAATTCGTTTTTCTGCAAGTCTACGTAAAAATTATAAAGTGTTTGAAATGACGTTGCATTTCGTGCGTTGGGCAAAGCGAGCCTTGCGAGGTTAACCGGTGATGTGGTGCAATCCACTCTTAGTATCTTACACAGAAATTTAAGCCATTCGGCTGCCTCTGTTTGTCTGTATGAACGTGATAACCACAAAAATTACATAACGGATTTTTTAAAATCAGTTTTCACCAATAGGTACGGTGTATTTCCTGAGGAAGGTTTAGCGTGTTATTCACACTTCTTAAGGACGCGTTTACGCTTGTATCAAAAAACCACATATTTCCGGTACATTTTACGACAATTTTAGATAATAGCTAATAAAACTAATGATTACGATAAATTGATTACTTTTTTATCCATAAATAAATTTGAAAATAAATAAAAAATATTTAATTAATCATCATCATCATCATCCTCTTAGCGTTATCCCAGTTTCAATCTGGGGTCCGCTTTCTAGTCTAACCGGATTTGGCTGAATATTAGCTTTTCCACAGAGCGACTGCCTGTCTGACCTCCGCAACCCGAAGGGATAGCAATATTCCGTGGTTTAGACTAGTGTCAGTTTATTAATATTAATGTAAAATCGATTCGAAACGGCATCTTAAATCAAAAATAGGCAGATACTGCTATTTTTGGGTACAATTTTCTCTCTATTTTAACATTTATTTAGATTTTCAAAGATAGAATAGGGTAGTAAATATAGTCAACTCAAAAACAATTAGTTTTTTTTTTTTCAAAATATTGTAAATTGACTCAAAAATAGCAAAAAATCATCTTACATTTTTCTTCTATTTTGCTCGCATACGTGTGTCTTAATGTGTGGCAATAAGGTTCGTTTTATTTAGCCACTTTCTTGATTTATATATCCAAATTCTGCAATGAGATCTCAGTCTGCGCTTGAGCGCCGTCGGGAGTGGACTCTATGTCGCTTGTCGCTGCAGCCCGAAGACGAAAAAAGCAATATACGAATACAAAATATTCGCTAAAATCAATTTGATACTTCTCGTATTCTGTGCGAATTACGTACAAGTAAATTTCTTTTGTATAAATGGACATTATTACTTTATTTTCTCCGTTATGTTGAGTCAGGATATATTTCGGTATTTAGATATTATTTTGTTGCATGCCGAGTTTGGGTTCATTTTGTTTGTACATAAGAGACCCTACCACTGGAACTTATGAAGTAACCTTCCAAGGTTATTCAATGTCTCTTGCTGGTACTCATGTGTGAGTAGAGCTAGGCATGCCGAGTTTGGGCTCATTTTGTTTGTACATAAGAGACCCTACCACTGCATTTTATGAAGTAACCTTCCAGGGTTATTCAATGACTCTTGCTGGTACTCATGTGTGAGTAGAGCTAAGCATGCCGAGTTTGGGCTCATTTTGTTTGTACATAAGAGACCCTAGCACTGGAACTTAGAAGTAACCTTCCATGGTTATTCAATGACTCTTGCTGGTACTCATGTGTGAGTAGAGCTAGGCATGCCGAGTTTGGGCTCATTTTGTTTGTACATAAGAGACCCTACCACTGGAACTTATGAGGTAACCTTCCAGGGTTATTCAATGACTCTTGCTGGTACTCATGTGTGAGTAGAGCTAGGCATGCCGAGTTTGGGCTCATTTTGTTTGTACATAAGAGACCCTGCCACTGGAACTTATGAAGTAACCTTCCATGGTTATTCAATGACTCTTGCTGGTACTCATATGTGAGTAGAGCTAGGCATACAGAGTTTGGGCTCATTTTGTTTGTACATAAGAAACCCTACCACTGCATTTTATGAAGTAACCTTCCAGGGTTATTCAATGACTCTTACTGGTACTCATATGTGAGTAGAGCTAAGCATGCCGAGTTTGGGCTCATTTTGTTTGTACATAAGAGACCCTACCACTGCATTTTATGAAGTAACCTTCCAGGATTATTCAATGACTCTTACTGGTACTCATGTGTGAGTAGAGCTAGGCATGCCGAGTTTGGGCTCATTTTGTTTGTACATAAGAGACCCTACCACTGGAACTTATGAAGTAACCTTCCATGGTTATTTAATGACTCTTGCTGGTACTCATATGTGAGTAGAGCTAGGCATACCGAGTTTGGGCTCATTTTGTTTGTACATAAGAGACCCTACCACTGGAACTTATGAAGTAACCTTCCAGGGTTATTCAATGACTCTTACTGGTACTCATATGTGAGTAGACCTAGGCATGCCGAGTTTGGGCTCATTTTGTTTGTACATAAGAGACCCCACCAAAGGAACTTATGAAGTAACCTTCCAGGGTTATTCAATGACTCTTGCTGGTACTCATGTGTGAGTAGAGCTAGGCATGCCGAATCTGGGCTCATTTTGTTTGTACATAAGAGACCCAACCACTGCATCTTACGAAGTAACCTTTCAGGGTTATTCAATGACTCTTGCTGGTTCTCATATGTGAGTAGAGCTAGGCATGCCGAGTTTGGGCTCATTTTGTTTGTACATAAGTGCCCGTACCACTGGAACTTATGAAGTAACCTTCCAGGGTTATTCGATGACTCTTGGTGGTACTCATATGGAAGTAAAGCTTGGCATGCCGAGTTTGGGCTCATTTTGTTTGTACATAAGTGACCCTACCACTGGAACTTATGAAATAACCTTCCAGGGTTATTCAATGACTCTTACTGGTACTCATATGTCAGTAGAGCTAGGCATGCCGAGTTTGGGCTCATTTTGTTTGTACATAAGAGACCCTACCACTGGAACTTTTGAAGTAACCTCTCATGGTTATTCAATGACTCTTGCTGGTACTCATATGTGAGTAGAGCTAGGCATACCGAGTTTGGGTTCATTTTGTTTGAACATAAGAGACCCTACCACTGGAACTTATGAAGTAACCTTCCAGGGTTATTCAATGACTCTTACTGGTACTCATGTGTGAGTAGAGCTAGGCATGCCGAGTTTGGGCTCATTTTGTTTGTACATAAGAGACCCTACCACTGGAACTTATGAGGTAACCTTCCAGGGTTATTCAATGACTCTTGCTGGTACTCATGTGTGAGTAGAGCTAGGCATGCCGAGTTTGGGCTCATTTTGTTTCTACATAAGAGACCCTACCACTGGAACTTAGAAGTAACCTTCCATGGTTATTCAATGACTCTTGCTGGTACTCATGTGTGAGTAGAGCTAGGCATGCCGAGTTTGGGCTCATTTTGTTTGTACATAAGAGACCCTACCACTGCATTTTATGAAGTAACCTTCCAGGGTTATTCAATGACTCTTACTGGTACTCATATGTGAGTAGAGCTAGGCATGCCGAGTTTGGGCTCATTTTGTTTGTACATAAGAGACCCTACCAAAGGAACTTATGAAGTAACCTTCCAGGGTTATTCAATGACTCTTGCTGGTACTCATGTGTGAGTAGAGCTAGGCATGCCGAATCTGGGCTCATTTTGTTTGTACATAAGAGACCCTACCACTGGAACTTATGAGGTAACCTTCCAGGTTCATTCAATGACTCTTGCTGGTACTCATGTGTGAGTAGAGCTAGGCATGCCGAGTTTGGGCTCATTTTGTTTGTACATAAGAGACCCTACCACTGGAACTTATGAGGTAACCTTCCAGGGTTATTCAATGACTCTTGCTGGTACTCATGTGTGAGTAGAGCTAGGCATGCCGAGTTTGGGCTCATTTTGTTTCTACATAAGAGACCCTACCACTGGAACTTAGAAGTAACCTTCCATGGTTATTCAATGACTCTTGCTGGTACTCATGTGTGAGTAGAGCTAGGCATGCCGAGTTTGGGCTCATTTTGTTTGTACATAAGAGACCCTACCACTGCATTTTATGAAGTAACCTTCCAGGGTTATTCAATGACTCTTACTGGTACTCATATGTGAGTAGAGCTAGGCATGCCGAGTTTGGGCTCATTTTGTTTGTACATAAGAGACCCTACCAAAGGAACTTATGAAGTTACCTTCCAGGGTTATTCAATGACTCTTGCTGGTACTCATGTGTGAGTAGAGCTAGGCATGCCGAATCTGGGCTCATTTTGTTTGTACATAAGAGACCCTACCACTGGAACTTATGAGGTAACCTTCCAGGGTTATTCAATGACTCTTGCTGGTACTCATGTGTGAGTAGAGCTAGGCATGCCGAGTTTGGGCTCATTTTGTTTGTACATAAGAGACCCTACTACTGGAACTTATGAAGTAACCTTCCATGGTTATTCAATGACTCTTGCTGGTACTCATGTGTGAGTAGAGCTAGGCATACCGAGTTTGGGCTCATTTTGTTTGTACATAAGAGACCCTACCACTGCATTTTATTAAGTAACCTTCCAGGGTTATTCAATGACTCTTACTGGTACTCATATGTCAGTAGAGCTAGGCATGCCGAGTTTGGGTTCATTTTGTTTGTACATAAGAGACCCAACCACTGCAACTTATGAAGTAACCTTCCAGGGTTATTCGATGACTATTGCTGGTTCTTATATGTGAGTAGAGCTAGGCATGCCGAGTTTGGGCTCATTTTGTTTGTACATAAGAGACCCAACCACTGCAACTTATGAAGTAAACTTTCAGGGTTATTCAATGACTCTTGCTGGTTCTCATATGTGAGTAGAGCTAGGCATGCCGAGTTTGGGCTCATTTTGTTTGTACATAAGTGCCCGTACCACTGGAACTTATGAAGTAACCTTCCAGGGTTATTCGATGACTCTTGGTGGTACTCATAAGGAAGTAAAGCTAGGCATGTCGAGTTTGGGCTCATTTTGTTTGTACATAAGTGACCCTACCACTGGAACTTATGAAGTAACCTTCCAGGGTTATTCGATGACTCTTGGTGGTACTCATATGTGAGTAGAGCTAGGCATGCCGAGTTTGGGCTCATTTTGTTTGTACATAAGAGACCCAACCACTGCTACTTATGAAGTAACCTTCCAGGGTTATTCGATGACTATTGCTGGTTCTTATATGTGAGTAGAGCTAGGCATGCCGAGTTTGGGCTCATTTTGTTTGTACATAAGAGACCCAACCACTGCAACTTATGAAGTAACCTTTCAGGGTTATTCAATGACTCTTGCTGGTTCTCATATGTGAGTAGAGCTAGGCATGCCGAGTTTGGGCTCATTTTGTTTGTACATAAGAGACCCAACCACTGCTACTTATGAAGTAACCTTCCAGGGTTATTCGATGACTATTGCTGGTTCTTATATGTGAGTAGAGCTAGGCATGCCGAGTTTGGGCTCATTTTGTTTGTACATAAGAGACCCAACCACTGCAACTTATGAAGTAACCTTTCAGGGTTATTCAATGACTCTTGCTGGTTCTCATATGTGAGTAGAGCTAGGCATGCCGAGTTTGGGCTCATTTTGTTTGTACATAAGTGCCCGTACCACTGGAACTTATGAAGTAACCTTCCAGGTTTATTCGATGACTCTTGGTGGTACTCATATGGAAGTAAAGCTAGGCATGCCGAGTTTGGGCTCATTTTGTTTGTACATAAGTGACCCTACCACTGGAACTTATGAAGTAACCTTCCAGCGTTATTCGATGACTCTTGCTGGTACTCATATGTGAGTAGAGCTAGGCATGCCGAGTTTGGGCTCATTTTGTTTGTACATAAGAGACCCTACCAAAGGAACTTATGAAGTTACCTTCCAGGGTTATTCAATGACTCTTGCTGGTACTCATGTGTGAGTAGAGCTAGGCATGCCAAATCTGGGCTCATTTTGTTTGTACATAAGAGACCCTGCCACTGGAACTTATGAGGTAACCTTCCAGGGTTATTCAATGACTCTTGCTGGTACTCATGTGTGAGTAGAGCTAGGCATGCCGAGTTTGGGCTCATTTTGTTTGTACATAAGAGACCCTACTACTGGAACTTATGAAGTAACCTTCCATGGTTATTCAATGACTCTTGCTGGTACTCATGTGTGAGTAGAGCTAGGCATACCGAGTTTGGGCTCATTTTGTTTGTACATAAGAGACCCTACCACTGCATTTTATTAAGTAACCTTCCAGGGTTATTCAATGACTCTTACTGGTACTCATATGTCAGTAGAGCTAGGCATGCCGAGTTTGGGTTCATTTTGTTTGTACATAAGAGACCCAACCACTGCAACTTATGAAGTAACCTTCCAGGGTTATTCGATGACTATTGCTGGTTCTTATATGTGAGTAGAGCTAGGCATGCCGAGTTTGGGCTCATTTTGTTTGTACATAAGAGACCCAACCACTGCAACTTATGAATTAACCTTTCAGGGTTATTCAATGACTCTTGCTGGTTCTCATATGTAAGTAGAGCTAGGCATGCCGAGTTTGGGCTCATTTTGTTTGTACATAAGTGCCCGTACCACTGGAACTTATGAAGTAACCTTCCAGGGTTATTCGATGACTCTTGGTGGTACTCATATGGAAGTAAAGCTAGGCATGCCGAGTTTGGGCTCATTTTGTTTGTACATAAGTGACCCTACCACTGGAACTTATGAAGTAACCTTCCAGGGTTATTCGATGACTCTTGATGGTACTCATATGGAAGTAAAGCTAGGCATGCCGAGTTTGGGCTCATTTTGTTTGTACATAAGAGACCCTACCACTGGAACTTATGAAGTAACCTTTCAGGTTTTTCAGGTTTATTCGAAGACTCTTAGTGGTAATCATATGTGAGTAGAGCTAGGTATGTTCCAGTGGTAGGGTCTCTGATGTTCACACAAAATGAGCCCAAACTCGGTATGCCTAGCTCTACTCACATATGAGTACCAGCAAGAGTGATCGAATAACCCTGGAAGGTTACTTCATAAGTTCCAGTGGTAGGGTCACTTATGTACAAACAAAATGAGCCCAAACTCGGCATGCCTAGCTCTACTCACATACATATGAGAACCAGCAAGAGTCATTGAATAACCCTGAAAGGTTACTTCATAAGTTCCAGTTGTAGGGTCTCTTATGTACAAACAAAATGAGCCCAAACTCGGCATGCCTAGCTCTTCTCACACATGAGTACCAGCAAGAGTCATTGAATCACCATGGAAGGTTACTTCATAAGTTCCAGTGGTAGGGTCTCTTATATACAAACAAAATGAGCCCAAACTCGGCATGCCTAGCTCTACTCACATATGAGTACCAACAAGAGTCATTGAATAACCCTGGAAGGTTACTTCATAAGTTCCAGTGGTAGGGTCCCTTATGTACAAACAAAATGAGCCCAAACTCGGCATGCCTAGCTCTACTCACACATGAGTACCAGAAAGAGTCATTGAATAACCCTGGAAGGTTACTTCATAAGTTCCAGTGGTAGGGTCTCTCATATACAAACAAAATGAGCCCAAACTCGGCATGCCTAGCTCTACTCACATATGAGTACCAACAAGAGTCATTGAATAACCCTGGAAGGTTACTTCATAAGTTCCAGTGGTAGGGTCTCTTATGTACAAACAAAATGAGCCCAAACTCGGCATGCCTTGCTCTACTCACATAAGAGTACCAGTAAGGCTCATCGAATAACCTTGGAAGGTTACTTCACTAGTACCAGTGGTAGGGTCTCACTAAAACAAATAAAATGAGCCCCATCCTGGCATAACTAGGTCTACTCTTTTATGAATTCCAGTCGCAACACTTGACTGGGATGGTATACCTTCAGTCCACATAATCTTACCAGATTTCAACGTAATGAACAAAATAATATCTAAATACCGAAATATATCCTGAATCAACATAATGGAAAAAATAAAGTAATAATGTCCATTTAGGTATATAATAATAAGAAACTTATTTGTACGTAATTCGCACAGCCAGGCCTATAACACATAGATACATATCACACAAAATTCTAAGTCTCAAAGTTATTTAGTTGAACTACATTTCCGCAAGTTACCGTACGTAGTACGTACTGTTGCCGCCGTGTCGCTGTAGTGACGCGATTTTGTACCTACTAATTTTGTAAACGCGTCCTTGTCAAACACTTAATTTTGAACTAATATAGCCAAACTTCATAAGATCAGATGCCTTCTATATCACACTATCAGATAAAAATAAAATACTGGCACATTACAAGCCGGTATAAACGGTGACATAGTGTCAGGTTGAAGTAGTTGCAGGAACAGGCGAGCACACGTACTTTGCATATTCATTAAATCGCTTGAGCCTGCATCTTGTACTTGCGTAAAGTTATTTTATTCTGACGCCTTACATGCATCACGATAATGAGTTTACTAGCTAAGTTGGAATTTTTTAACTTGGTTGTTCATTGATTTTGATATTATTTTTTAGCTGAAAACGAATTACCTATTTAATACTATACATGTGACAATGAAAGAAGATCTCGTGACGAAAGCTACGGGTCTGAAATTCCCTCATAATGTTCTTAAAATACCTGTAAATGCATTATAAACTGTCCCATTGCTAGGCACGCTATGAGATGAGTAAGGCCACATTCCACCACGCTGGCCAAGTGCTGGTTAGCAGATTTCACATATCTTTCGAGTACATTTTGGAGAACTCACAGATATGCAGATTACCTCACTATATTTTCCTTCACCGTTTAGCAAGCGATAATTAACAATTTAATGGGATGATATTAATAAGGTTTTTTTTTCACATTGTCATTGTGATCCTTAGGCATAAACTCGAGCTAACATTTTACTAAACATGAGAACTTACAAAGAGTTTGAAGCAACAACATTTGAAAAATGTGTGGGCAGTAAACCCAAAATTTTTTTGCCACGCAACTTTAAATAAATCTAGTATAACGGACAAACAACGCCATTAATTTTGGCCCATCTGAAGCTGGGGCAGAAGCTAAGTGCATAATACAATTAATATTGCTATTCTCCTGTGTGATTAATTTTAAAAGTTTACTCTAGTTATTTGATGTACTAATAGCACCTGGAAGGATATTACTATAATATTTTTATATTAGCTATTCAATAATGGTTTTATCGTTATACTGGGCCAATAGTCAAAGTCAAAATCATTTATTCACTTAGGCCAAGGTGTAACGCTCATGAACAAAAAATTGAAGTTAATTACCGCATTATTTACTGACACATTCGTACTGCTATAGGTAGAATCACGAGTAAAAACGGGCAATAAAATTTATGGCCACTCTTTTAAATACTAACAGAGTGCAATGCGCAGAGGGAGGATGACTTCGATAATAGAAATAAAAACACATTTTTTTCTTTTAGGGGATGGATTTTCAAACAAAAATACTGATATAAATAGTTACACATTTGTTCAATTGTGTTGAATAACAAATTCAAAGCATTGGTGTCATTTTCTGCTTTTTTTGAGTGCCGGATAAACATATATATTGCATACGTAATCCGAAACCTGAATATATTATCTGTAATTTTATGTAGACACAGTGATTAAAAAAAACACACTTTTAAAAATATTGAGTATTATTAAGATTGATTTTTTCTTATTTATTTCATGTTATATTTTATTCAATAAATTTGCACTGCAATCTTTTGTGTAATATAACATACATTTTAAAGCTAACTTATTATTAAATGGATAGAATTTAACGGCTGCGATAGCAGATTCTGCACAATAGTAGTGTTTCAAAGAATTGAACTGATTTTTCATCTTTAAATGTGTATTTATTTTTCTTGGATGCCTCTGGGTATGTAGCAAGAAAACCTGAATGTTCTAGAAAATAAAACACAATAGCGTCAAAAAATATTTTGAATATTCTTTAGGTTTTCTATGTGAAGTCCCTATGACGTCACATGGAAAAGGTGACACCTAGTCACATTTTCCAAATTAAAAGTCATTCAAAATATTTTTTGACGCTATTGTGTTTTATTTTCTAGAACATTAAGGTTTTCTTGCTCTTAGATTTGTTATAATTTTCACAACTTACGTATTTATTTCAATGTACTTAGATATGTTCTAGATTTAAAAATAGCTTTACAAACAGCAATATACCCAGAAGCATAAAAAATACCTATTTTTTATACTTAGCTCTTACGTTCATCAAATGTATCTTTGAGCAGGGACGGAAAACTCGCCATCAACCTCTGTACCAACTCATCAGTTAGATCTTCTTATCAACTCACAAAGTTATATAGGAATTTAAACTTTCGTGGTCATTTAAACTTATTATTAATTGTCTTTCGGGATATATACTACGTACCTTTGTTTGGAGTAACCGATATTTCGGCACTGTTGCAAGCGCCATGTTCACGGATGCACTGAGGGTATTGTGAGTGGATGAATGTTACGAGCAAGTATAACGGTCTACCCGCTTTCTTACTCGTTTTTGCGTACAACACCACTGCCACTGTTTTCACTATCGCAGTGTACCTGATCACGACATATCGGTTACTCCAAATAAAGGTACGTGGTATACAGGGTGTAAAAAGACCCTTAACGAAAACTGAAACCCCATATTACAGCAATCATTACAAACATTTTTTACTTCCGCACCATACCTGGGAAATTACTGGTTCAGGAGATATTGAGGGTCAAAGTTACTATGGAATTTTTGTAATTAGGTTCAAAATCGATGCAATTACCATGCCAACCTGTTCTATGGATGTACTATGCGCCCATGGATATGTAGGTATTTCGAAAATTGTATGCGCACAATTTTAATTGCGGCTTAAAAATGAGATTATTTGAAAAAGAAATCATTTCCCAAGTTTTATTTTTGCTTAGTATGACTTGGCATGATGTCCAAAACGAGTAGACTTCGGCTTGGTGGTGGGTCTTGTAACATCCTGTATATCCCGAAAGACAATTTAAAACTCACAAAGCTATTATGATGTAAATTGAGAGAGGTCTATATCCAGCACTGGACTCCGTAACGCTGGATCATGAGCAAGAACTGAAAAATGAGAACAACAATGTATACACTTATTCCCAAAAGATGAATAGAAGTAGAGAACCTTAACCACTTAAGTCGATTTAAAAATGTAAGAATGAAATACTTACGCCATTATTTAAACACATACAAATTAATGTGCCTTGTCGATGAACATGAACTTGTCTGGTCGTTGACCTCATTAGCAACGATCGTCTTTAGCTAAAACATTGCCGATTTTTGAAAGAATTCCACTATTTCTCAAAGTTTTTATCATCACTACTTTATTAAAAATAATAAATATTCCCTACAATGTCGGATACATCGAAGTGCGGAATTTGCAGTGAGCTGTTGACAGATGGTGCGCACTGCACGATGTGCAACCTCACGGTGCACTATCATTGTGGTGGCGTTAACGAAGCTGGATATCGGCGGCTTGGCGAACGCAAGCTTACGTGGCGCTGCAGTAAATGTAAACAGGCCGGGAATGCCATGCCCTCCTCGCCTAGATCCCCGTTGTCAGTACCGAATTCAGCAGTGCTACAAGAAATACGGGCGTTATCTGAAAAATTCGCCAAATTCGAGAACATGAAGGAAGACATCCTGGCACTGAAGAACGAATTTGCAGAGTTCAAAACTTCCCTAATCGATCAGCATAACGAAGTTATGAAGGAAATTACTGGCAAAATTAACGACATTGAACTACGGATGGTACAGGTCGAAAAGGTCCAAGATCAGGTTGAACAATTACAATCCCGGTTAGTACGATTGGAAGAGGAGCAGAACAACAAAGATCAGTGGTCGCGCTCGAACAACATCGAAGTTAAGGGAGTGCCACAAGCAACTAATGAGAACCTATACGATATCATAGCGAAAATTGGTACAAAAATTAACTACCCTATCTCAAAAACCCAAATTAACTTCATCACCCGAGTACCAACAAGCAACAAGGACCGTATAAAACCAATAATAGTCTGTTTCTGTCAACGTTATGTGAAGGAAAACTTTGTAGCAGCCGCCAGGCAAGAACTGAAAGCCTCGAGCCTGACACCAGCGAAAATTGGACTAAATGGCAATCAGAAGATCTTTATCAACGACCACCTAACTATTATGAACAAGATGTTGCTATCAAAGACCAAGAAAACTGCTGATGAAATGGGGTTTCGATATGTCTGGATCAAGAACGCAAGGATATACGCAAGAAAAGACGATGTTTCCCCGATAAAGATGATCAGAACCGAAAAAGATCTCAAAAATCTTGTCTAAACTTTTCGGATATCAAAATGACTTCAATATTTATAATTATAAAATTCTGTATGGATAATTCATTGTTATTCAATTTCAAAGCAAAAAAGTTTGAGAATCTTTGTCAATTGTGTGCTGATTGTGTTTTCCTGCTAGTATTGTGTCTTTACACAGTGCGCCCAAGTAAGTTAAATAAGTTATTAATGTTTGATTTTCGCAGAGTGACTCCTTATTACTTTAATTTGAGCCGTATGTTCTATAAATTATGGTATATTTTCCTTTGCAAACTTTATCGACTTATAACTATTGGTTGCGAGCTACCGGTATCTCGACACCGTCCGACGCCTTTTGTTTGTATTCAAAACATCTGTTTCTATGTAGTTTCATATAGACACTGTGCATTGCTGTGCTTATTATTTTATTCACTCACTACCTTACATTTGTATTACAAATGTTTTAACGAACTTTTACTACTAAAATTTCCGTTTTTAATTTTATATGGTGATTTAATTCTGGCCTGTTGTTATAAAAGTGTTAAAAATTGGATTATTGATAACTTTTGTTATGTCTAAGCTTAAAATATATTATCAGAATGTGCGTGGTCTGCGTACGAAAATGAGCGGTGTGTTTCGTAGTGTGTGTCTTAACTCGTATGATATCGTTATTTTTACGGAGACCTGGCTTGATGATAGTTTTTACAATGGTGAATTATTTGATGGACGTTATCTCGTTTGGAGACGCGATCGGGATTACGCGCGAACCCTTCAGAGACGAGGTGGCGGTGTTTTAATAGCAGTGAAGAAAGAACTTGCTATTATTGAGAGACAGGAATGGCGCAGCTCTGCTGAAGATATTTGGCTGTCCTTGCTCCTAAAGAGATCTAAACAGCAGGTCAGTTACAATATACATATATGTGCGCTTTATCTGTGTAGGGAGAATCTAGGTAATTCTTACATTACACAGTTAGGCAACTTTGGACATAAACTTAGTGACTTAATGTTAGCAAATCCACTAGACAAATTTGTAGTAGTAGGCGATTTTAACTTTGGTAATGACGTTGAGTGGTGTCAGGGGGATTCATCCCTGGGTGAATTAACGCCCCTAAATGTCTCATCGCAGCATATCACGGCTTTCATTGATACTCTTCATACGCTGAACATGTCGCAGTATAACGGTGAGCGTAACTCTCATGGCAGATTGCTTGACCTTGTGTTTTGTAATGATTCTTTATCTGTTTCGGAAAGTAGGGAGCCATTAGCACTGCCCATTGATTCGCACCACAAACCATTACTCATTTAAACACATTTTTTTGAAATTGATAAGCTCATCGACAATCCTACAAAACGTTATGTATTTTCAAAAGGTGATTACAACACTATTAAAGCGGAACTTGGTTTGATAAACTGGTCTCAATTATTACTGACAGTGAGTCTGGAGGATGCGGTTACAAGATTTTATAATATATTGTATGACTTCAGGGATAAATACATACCAGTAAAATCTTGTAAAAAATCTTCCTACCCTCCATGGTACACCCCTGCATTAACTAAAATGATTAAAGAAAAATATAAATATCATAAGAAGTATAAACGATACCATAACTTATCAGATTATAATTCATTCTCTTTACTTCGCAGCAGATCTATTGAATTAGAAAAAAGGTGCTACGAAAATTATATTACAAATATTGAAGCTTCTATTGTTACGAACCCTAAATCATTTTGGACGTTTGTGAAAAATAAGCGCATTGTGGGCGCTTTTCCTAACGTAATGCGTTATGGTGAGACATATGCGGATACAGGGCGGGAAATAAGCGAGCTATTTGCTAGGTATTTCAGGTCCACATTTCTGGTACCTGAACCTTCGGCAAGTAGTGAAAGCACCTCGAGTGAGCAGCACAGCGGGACAGCAGTGTCCATCAGCACAGTTGACATTAATAGATCACGCATTTTGAAGTTGCTTAAATCATTAGACCTCACCAAATCGGGAGGACCTGACCTAATACCGCCAATATTTATCGTCAACTGTGCTGATAGTCTTGTTGAACCTCTTTGCATTTTGTTCAAACGTTCGTTGATGGAAGGCTTAGTGCCAGGTATTTGGAAATCTGCATTCATAACCCCAGTTTTCAAAAAAGGTGATAAAGCTGATATTGAAAATTACCGCCCCATATCAAAAATATGCTTATTTTCAAAAATTTTGGAACGCGTAGTCTACACCGATGTTTACACAGCTTTCAAGGCCTGTCTCGGTGAGGAGCAACATGGGTTTGTTAGGAATCGCTCAACGACGTCTAACCTACTTCTGTCCCATGAATATATAAGTAACGGAATGGTACGAGGGCAGGTCGACGTAATTTATACGGATTACTGCAAATGTTTTGACCGGATAGACCATCAGGTGCTGCTGGAGAAGCTATCGCTTGCAGGGATACACGGAGACCTGTACCGATGGTTATCTTCTTATATAGAGAACCGAACACAGGCTGTAGCTCTTCAGGGTTATGTCTCAGGTTGGAGTTCTGTCCCTTCTGGAGTTCCTCAAGGCTCAATTCTTGGGCCCTTGTTGTTTACGTTGTTTATACGCGATATCAAGGAGTGCTTCCGTCATTCGTACATCCTACTCTACGCTGACGATATGAAAATACACAAAGTCGTACGGGATGCGTCTGACGCAAGTAAATTACAAGATGACTTATACAGATTTGAGGTATACTGCAACCGAAACAAGCTCCAACTAAATGTCAATAAATGCTTTCACGTAACATTTTCACGACGAACATCTTATATAAATAGCAGCTACACACTTAACAAAGTACTAATCAATAAAGCTAACAGCATTAGAGATCTGGGAGTTATACAGGACAGTAGGCTATTATATGATCAACATATAGATAGTATTGTGAAAAAAGCATCAAAAGCTCTGGGATTTATATTGCGTAACACATCCTGCTTCCGCACATTGAAACCAGTCAAAGTACTGTACTGCTCTTTTGTACGCAGCCACTTAGAATATGCATCCCAGATTTGGAACCCTCAGTACGAAATTTATAAATCTCGCATTGAGGGCGTCCAAAAAAAGTTCCTACGATACCTTGACTACAGGGCACAGCAATGTTCAGTTGATTATGAGCACAGATGTAAAAGGTTTCACTTCCTACCTTTGGAAGTAAGGCGACGTATTGGGGATATTAGTTTTCTGTTAAAAATTGCTAATGGTTCAATTGACTGCCCTGATTTACTAGCTAATATCTCAATTCGCACAAATTTGTTGAGCTTCCGTCGGCGCCCAATATTGAATGTACCATTTAGTTCAACAAACTATAGGGGTAATGCATTTTCCATAAGAAGTGCTGCAAGTTTCAATGCACTCGCACGGGATCTTAATATTGATCTTTTTTGCACTAGTGTTACCACTATGAGGCGGCAATTGGCTAATTTATACTTCGATAATGTTTTGAACATTGAGCACATCAGCGCAGGATTGACTGAGTGAAGTTACCATTTTTTGTTCATTTTGGTTTATTGTTTTTCTAAGTGTATATTGTTATTTTTGTGTATACCTATTTGTTTTTGTTTAATTATTATTTTTCCTTTTTTTTTTGTATACCTATTTAAAACGAGTACAAAAATCGTCCTACTTTTTATACCCATATGTGAGGGCTTTTAATTGGCAAACTGATAATGTTAATTGTTATATTCATAGTTTTAATTAGTCCGTAAGCCTTCTGTAAAACTAAATAAATAAATAAATAAATAAAATAACATATTTATTTTGGCTATATAAAATATGCTCGTTTCACCGCAAGGACATACCTCTTGTTGTCTTTGTATTACAAATTAATAACTCATAAACTACTGCAAACAACAAAGTCACAAAATAATTCCGATATCAGCGTAATACTTTCACTTCGTAATACATCCATTAAAAGAGAAATAAAACAGACGACGGTAGTTAGTCTTAACGCGTCGGCATTCACTAAGCTGTTTTCGAATTCACTGGCAATTTTGTTTGTAACCCGATAGCCCGCAATACACCTCCGCCAACCACTTTTAAGTGTTTGTATTTACTTGGATTTCTTGCTTTGCCGATATTTCGGCAACTTGCCTCAACACTTACTTGTTTTGTTTGAACTCAGTTTCTTCCTTTCTTACAGAATAAATTAAATAAATTTCTTAAAGTTTCTCGCGTTACTTCTTTAATTAGTGGAAGCTTACATCCTTTTCTCGTTAATTAGCTTTTAAATTTTTCGTATATAAAACTTTAATTATATTCTATAAATTTAACGTCTTGAGAAACTTAGGTTTAAGTGTTGTTGACGACTCAATTAATATTTATGATGTGAGGAATACGCTTTAAAATGATTTAAAGTAAAATGAGCTTAGAATGTGGCTGCGGTGATGTACCTATAGCAATTTTCTAGCCCAACGGATCGTATGTCGGATCAAAAGTATGTGAATATTGAGTCGCAAGATTTCGTCATATGTGTTATACGAGACGAGTGACCAATTTCCGTCACAGTTTTAAGATAATATCATAACAATAACAAGATATACTCGTATTATTCTTAGTCCTTTAGTTTTGTACACATCTTCTCAGGATCGTTTATAGTGCCTGTCTACTAAAACAACAGATGCTTTGTTCTTGCAATGTGCTGTAACTCTCAGTTACTAAAATATTAAATAGAGCATGTAAAAAAGTTTCTGATTCAATTATTACTACACTTAGTAGGACTACATCCAAGTCGGACAGTAACTATAGATGTGCTAGCAATTCTCAGCTTATTTCGACCGTTTTCTGTGCCTCCTTTTTCAAAACTCTTAAATAATGGGAGTGAAAATTTGGAAGTTTTGCTCGGAATACTGCGGTTCAACCGTTCTTTTCTCAGGTCCGTTTTCAATGTGAATTAAAATCTTGCAAATGCATGTTTTTGTCTGTAATGCGCGTGTTTTCAAACTTTTGAATTTTTATTGTTGTTTTGGAAATAGACACAAGGAAGTCAATTTTTTTTGCGTTGTTGAATTATTTTAG
Source organism: Euclidia mi (assembly GCA_944739405.2). Classification (NCBI taxonomy): domain Eukaryota; kingdom Metazoa; phylum Arthropoda; class Insecta; order Lepidoptera; family Erebidae; genus Euclidia; species Euclidia mi. The sequence continues at coordinate 23,341,743 of OX123192.2, read as the reverse complement.
TGCTAATATTTACTGCCCTATCCTTACCATTACCACGTTGTGTTTTCTATGATTATATTAAATTTCAATTACATAAGTAAGCTTGTCATAGTGGTCATAATACTGTTTTTAATTTTTGAAATTTCTAAGTACAGGCAAAGAATAAATGCGTTTTCCTAAACGTACAAAATACTGGAGACTGTGGATACAGGCGACTGATATCTGAAATAAAACGAAACGTAATGTTGAAATATTGAACTAAGCTTGGAAGTGTTTAATATAATATGATACTGACGTAGATGTAAAAATAGCAGTAAATATCACACTGTTCAGCTTTATTATTAGACTGAAATAAAATGAACTGTAATCTATAACTATTCATATATAGTTTATTTCTACATAATATTTCAACAATAAGTTATTTTAGAAAAGCTCCTACTATAGTGTTGCACTACTTTTAAATGTCTAGGATCTACCAGTATATTTCGCAGTAATAAGTTAAAATTGTTGCCAATGGTGACTTACTATTAAAGACGTACGAAGTAATTGCTGATTTCACACTCCCTTTACAAAATGTGGTAGGAAAAGAATACAGCAACGGCAGATTAAGCCAGTCTGGAACCCCAAGAAGAGACTAAATTATTGATGGTGATATCCAATAACTATAGATTACACTAACGCCAAACAGCTCAGAACAGCATACTTTGATCCCAAAGGAAAATAACAGAATTTTAGGTTAAATAATCAGTACAAATGAGGAAATAAGTAAAATCAATGTTCAATGTAATAGTTTATTGAAAATTTGAACCTTTCGCCAGTGACAGTGCAACAACTCTTTCTGTTATCCACGGTTTGTTGTACATAGTCTAGCCGTTTTTTTATTCTGTAACAACTTTTAATAGTAAATACATAAGCAAAAACTATAAGGGTAGATTTGAAGCATTTTGAAACGCTGAACAAAGCTCTAACTAGAGTTTCACGACACATTTCATAAAAGAAACTAAATAGTTTTTAAATTTATGAACCCTGAGCTGCACTCGTAAAAACTATATCAAGATTTGCAACAATTTATAACACTGTACATCAGAATTCAGTTAAATTTAAACTTTTGTTAATAAAGTCATTTGCAACGGTTGCATTTTAGCAAAGGGAGGTCGTAAACTTTTATCACGAAGCCATCATTATTCATGAAAGACCGTGACATCTTGATGAATGTTTAAAAACAAAGTTGAAATTTTATTTCAGTTGCAGAAAAGGGAAGCGAACGCAACTACCATTTTTCAATTCGTAAGAGACAATTTTATGAAAACTGTTGAAATGTGTTTTCAACAATTTCATATGAAAACCAGCTGTTTCTGCTAATTACTTTTCTGCAGTTGCCTAAATGACGTGCTTAATCAGGCTTTTGAGTTTTGCTTATTTTAGCCGATCTCAAAGGAAATGTTATGATACATTTGTTTGCTTCGTGTATTTTAGAACTCATAGTTACTGTTACGTAATTATAACACAAAATATATTAGATTTTTACAATATCAAGAACACGCATTGATTAGTTAATAAATAACTGTATATAAATAAAACACAGATTCAACAATAAGTATTATTTTTTAATCAATGAAAAATAATTGTACCAAGACACTACCCTATTAATCACCGACCAAAAAACATACCACATAAATTATGTTATGCCTTCTGAGATGGTGATTATCTGAGAATGGGTTGGTAAGATCTAAGGTATTGAAACTATGTTTTACTAACTCACTTTATTTCCTTAGTGAATTTGTATGCCGTTTGGCACAGAGGATTTTACCACGATCGATACATAGGGTTTTTGGCACCGTACTAACTTAGAATTAAATATATTTTATCAATATATTTTTGTATTTGTACCTACAATGCTAAATTTTTTATACTTTCGTATTTTGATTGTATCTCTTCATCAGAATGATTTTGGCCATTAAACATAATGCACTGCAAATTAATATAAAGGGCCATAATACATTTGCTCAAATGATTCACGACCCTCTTCACATGTGCCATCACCAACTAGCATTTCAGCATACCTCAACGTCGATTCATAAACATCGGTGTCATAAATTCTGCTAACATCTTGAGACAGATGAAAAATCGCTGCAGGTCTCAGTGGATATATGCTGACATTAATCTATCTATCTTTGACCATTAATATATCTTCGTGCTTCGAGTATTCTCTAAGGATAGTTAAGGTGACGCTATTTGTCATACTAAAGATGAACTACTGCATAATCTGTCTCCGCTGGTGTAGTCTACAGATTTTATCTAAGCGGAGAGTTAATATATGTTTTAATGGACCCTTTGAGCTTGCATGTTAAAATATTGCACAGATATTATTTGTGTTGCTTTAACATTTATGTAAAGTTGTCTTTCTGGATATTATGCTACGTACTTTTTTAATATCTGATATTTGGTAACCGTCGTCGACGCTGTACACTACAATGAACGATTTGAAACTGAAGTCAATAATATAATAAAAAAGTCAATAATAAAACATAATAAGATTTAAAATCTCATTATGTTTTACTTATACTACATATAATATGAGATATCCTACCAATATAATAAATGCCAAGGTGTGTATATATGTTCCGTCTTCATGTCAAAACTTGCTTAGCTGAACCTGATAATTGTAGCGTGACACATGACATATATATTAGATTTTGTAGACATAGGCTAGATGTTGTTGCGAAAATAAAACTTAAAGGAAATGCAATAGGAAGTCAAATGCAACAGCTAAATTTAACATTAAAATTAACACTGTTAACACAGCTAAACTTTTATTATTCAGGGAATAAAATGTGGTTTTAAATTTCATTCCTTCATAAATATAATGTTACCTTATATAATTATGCTTATAAAGCCGTGCGACACAGCTTGTATATAATACTTGATGGTATGAAAAAGCTCTAATCGTTTACGAAAATGTGTGAACATTTTTTCGGGCCGGGTTAAGTAGCCGGCTCCAGTCAGCTGTTGAAGGGCTGTTCTGAGTAATAGGACAATTTATAAACATGGCTATAATTATATTGTTGAATCGAATCTCATCAAAATATGTTAAGACTAACTTCCGCCAGCAGCACCTCTCCCGTGAATGTCGATTGTCAAAGCATAGTATTGTATTTTGTTATTCTGCTGTCTCGCTTTATTTAGCGTGAATATCGGTTATCGTAACAAAAGGTAGTATAGTATGTTATTTTGGCGTCTAGCGTAATTTCTGCAGAGTTATATCTAAATCAGTTCAGCAGTATTTAAAAAAGCCATCCATTCGTCCACACGAAGCTTTGTGTTTATTATAGTAGGATGTAGAATGTAGCTGCATTAATATAAAAGACAATATTAATTCCATAAGTAGTTATAAAAATATTAATAGATATTAATAGACAAAGTAGTCTACCAACGAGGCAGTCAAAACTAAGTAGTTTTGACTGCGTCGTTGGTCTCACGGCATAAATGTGCGCGTGGGATTGGGAGGTCTCGGGTTCGATTCCCGGGTCGGGCAAAGTGTTATTGGGTTTTTCCGTTAGGAAATTCTCAGTAGCAGCACGGAGTCTGGTAATGTGCCCAGTACGGCAATAGGCTCGCCCCCTATTACGTGGGACCTGAAAATTCATGGCGAAATGTGGGTGTAATATTACACCTCTGCCTACCCCTTCAGGGATACAGGCGTGAGTCTATAAAATAAATAAAGTTAGTTTTTGAAAAATAAATATCTTAATATATAAAATCCTTGCGTTACTGACTGACTGACAGACACGCTACAGCCGAAACTATTGGGCGCAGGAAGCTGAAATTTGGCATGTATGTTCCTTGGAGACCGTAGGGGTGCACTAAGAAGGGATTTCCCGAAATTCCCACGGGATCGGCCAAAACGGGTAAATTTAAAAAATTGCAGGCGTAGCTGCTGGCGTCCTCTAGTATGCTTATAAATTTATTTTATAAAAATTCTAAAGTATCTTAAGTGAAATAGTAAGATAGATTTTCAAGAAAGCTAGCTTTCTTACTAATGAGATGAAGAGCTACATTTAAAATTATTTTATCGCTGAAAATGTCTTAAACATAAATGATTACGGTGTTTATTTTAAAATACGTCTTTTACGTAATTACGGCAAAGGAAGTATAATGCTTTGTATAATTATTTAGTAACAAAGAATAATTAATGGGTGAATAATACACCTCTCCCTACCCCTTCGGGGATAAAAGGCGTGAAGTTATGTTATGTTTAGTAAATAATACAGACATAATAAATATATGAGGCTTATGCATAGCAGTGGTAAAGTACATATTTAGGGCAGATAAGGATTATGACGAAATATAATTACGTATGTCATGGTCATTGATTTATCTTATACTGTTTACTCTAAACAAAGACATGATCTGAATATCTATGATTCTTCTTTGTGTGGGTATTTCTATTTCTTTATCGATAATCGAATGATAATATTATAATGTTATTTGTTTATATGAGAGGTCCGACAGAAGGCTCTGTTTATGGTCGATCTGTAGAAAATAACACTGTCACTTACTATTTAGTATCGGCAAGGAACTAAACATTGTTGAGAAAATTAGTAAGCCAATTCATGGTTAAAATATGAGCAGCAAAATTATAACGGAAGATGACAATGTTAAAATGTATTTTAGAATAAAACAGGTAACTTGTTATAACTGTGTATATTTAACAAGGTAAAGAAGCACTAGCACAATCACACATTGATTTAGTTGCACTTAGCCGTTTATTTAACACAATACATAGATTTAGACTTCACTTCTACAAACACTATTTATATACTTGAGCCTTTTTAAAACTTAATTATAATTCCACTTTTTAAACCGACAACGTAACAGCGTATTTATTGGGATGTTACTCGCTCCGCAGAACAAAATGAACTGAGCTCGCAAATTCAAGTCGAAAACATCAAATGTCGCATCGCCCACCGCATTCCAAACTAGAATGGCGCGAGTGGCGTGACGTTGCGCCATCATAAAGTTCTCAATCTACCTACATCTTACAAGTACACGAATGTACTATATTATAAATCATACAAATTAAATGCTTATTTAATAAAAATATAACAAGAATAACTACAATTGAGGTGAAACCATAATGTCACCAAAAAATATGAAAGCATCTAACATGGCGACAACATCCGGCCGTCCTGCGCACGCATCCGTCCCGGATAGCGTCTTGGTCTGGTGCAGTTTGCTGAGAACAACAAAGCATAATTAGCACATATTTTTTTGGTGTACTTTGTAATGCATAAAGGCTTTAACTTGTCTTATCCATTGCTATGAGTGTCGACATCCTACTATTCCATCAACGGCCAGCAGATGAAGGACATCTCACATCAAAGGACTAAGTACCTACAGAACATAATTCTGGTATCCAAACTTCTACATAACTGTTCCATCAACGGTCAGTTAGTGATCATGTTAAGGTTTGCAATTTACCCTAGGCGATGCCTTTGGCCAACCCTAGTTGCATATAATTACCAACCAAAACATAATTAACAGATTCACTTTACACGAGTAAATACTGTTGTCATTTACAATGTCAAAATTCCAAAATATGTTCGAAGCAAGTGCACTAGACAACATTAATGAAGAAAAGTGAAATGAGGCCATACTAGCGCGGTGGAAAATTGGCTGTTAACAAGATAAAATACCTGACAACATCCTAGGCCAAATCCTTGGTATCTAGTTCCGCCAACTTAATCCAAGGCTTCATATTTTCGGCGCAAGTGGTCCCCTCGTAGCGTTTACTGGTCCTTTCTGCGCCTCTCATATCCTGTACCTTATAGCGATCATGTCCCATAACTTCAGTAACCTGAAATGGACCCTTAAACAACGGCAGTAGCTTCGTGCTTTGCCCATCATTAGATTGACTAGGAATTTTTATAACGACCAAATCTCCGATATTGTATATTCGAGCCGCTTTCCGTTTTGAATCAAACAACTGCTTTTGTTTGTCAGCATTAGCTTGGATGCGGTCATTGACTGTATTTCTTAATAGTGTAACGTCAACAGGTTGATCTTCACTGTTATCCACCAATTTGTCAGAGTCGGTTTGAAGTCTGTAACCGAAAAATACTTCGCTGGGGATTGCCAACGTAGTTTTGTTAATTGTACTGTTAATGCCTTGCTGGATACTGGCAATATGAGTATCCCATTTGTTATTGTCAGTGTTAGCCCCCTTACTTCTCAAGGCATCAAGGATGGTGCGGTTGTAGCGTTCCACCTGTCCATTTGAGCGTGGAACTGCTGTAGCTATAACATGTTGACGTATATTTTTGTCCTTACAATACTTTACAAACAGCTTGGACGTAAAAGAGCTTCCTGCATCACATATAAGGCGTTTAGGGTTGCCAAAAACTTTAAATATTTTATCTAATTCATTTATAACAACTTGACTCTTTGTGTTACGAACAGGCGAAATAAATACAAATTTTGTAAAGGAATCAACTGTTACCAAAAGATTAGTATTGTTATGCGTAGTTTTTACAAAAGGACCCAAATGGTCAATGTGCAACGTATGAAACGGCTTTGCATATTTAGGTATTGGAAACAATTTACCTTCCTTTTTGCCGTGGACATTCTTTGAGTAAATACAGTTAAGACAATTATTAATATATTTTGTAACAACCTTTTTGATTTTTGGAAACCAATAATGTGCCTTTATCCTTTCAATTGACTTGTCCACGGCAAAATGGCCTATGTCATCATGGTTAGCTCTTATAATTTGCCAAATGCACTGTTTAGGAACTACCCACCGTCGGCCATATTCAGTTCGACGGTATACTTTATTGCCCAATAGCTCATAATCGTTAAATATCTTTTTATTGAGCTCGGCCTGACCTGACTCTAAGATTTCTCTGATTGCACAAATACTAGGATCTTGTAACTGTACTGACAGCAACCAATCACCTTCACTAATCGTCAACACACTTTCATTACACATGGGAGCAGAGTATTCCGTGATCGGATTCCTACTTAATGCGTCAACATGTTGCATTTGGGTTCCTGGTTTGTGCATTATGTCAAAAGTAAACTCTTGCGTCAGTAACACCCACCGACCTATTCTTGAATTGATTTCTTGTTTATTCATGGCATATCTAACAGCATTACAATCTGTATAAATTTTAAAAGTTGACTCTATCAAATAATGACGGAACTTTTGCAAACCAACAACTATAGCCAAGAATTCTAACTCAAACGAATGATATCGTTTTTCTTCATTGGATGTTTGGCGACTGTAAAAATGGATTGGCTTCTCCCCATTATCAGTTACTTGAGTTAGAATGCAACCTACACCATCACGACTGGCGTCAGTGTAAAGAACGATTGGCAATTTAGGATCGAAAATAACTAATAAAGCATTGTGTAACAATTCGTATTTTAATTTATTAACTGCCGAAATCTGATCCTGACCCAATTCCCATGAAATGTCCTTCTTTAAGAGCTGAGTCAGTGGCTTTGCAATAATAGCACAATTTTTGATGAATTTACGGAAATAATTTATAAGCCCTAAAAATTGTCTTACTTGATGTATATTCTTGGGTTCAGGGTAATCTTCAACAGCCTTTAGTTTCTTTTTGCCCGGTCGAATACCCTCTTTAGAAATGTCATAACCAAGAAAGTTAACAGAGCTCTGAAAGAAGTAACATTTATCTAAATTGATGGTAAGACCGTTATTTTCCAATACTTTTAAAACTTCATCTAATTGCTTAATATTCTCGTTCAAGCTATCGGTGCCTATAAGCAAATCATCCATATAACAGATCACTTTATTAAAACGTAATTTACCTAGCACAGTATTCATTAACCTCTGAAATACTGACGGCGCATTGCAAAGCCCAAATGGCATTCTCTTGAATTCAAAATGGCCGTCAGGAGTAACAAAGGCAGTTTTAGGAATAGACTTTTTATTTATTATAACCTGATAGTAGCTGCTTTTTAAATCTAAGGATGTGTAAAGTATACAACCTCTCAGTTTATCTATGAGATCTTCTACAAGGGGCATCGGGTATTTTTCCTTGACTGTAATTTTATTTAAAGACCGATAGTCAACGCACATTCGTTTTTCACCCGAAGGTTTATCGTCTAATAATACTGGACTAGCATAAGCGGAGTTACTTTCCTGAATTATGTCATTTTTTAATAAGTCGTCAATAATTTCTCTAGTAACTGCTTTTTCTGATTCGGACATACGGTACGGACGATGGCAAACAGGTTTATTAGTTATTAATTCAATGTCTAATTCTAGGCAAGAAGTGTGACCCAAAGTCTGTAAATCTTTAGACACAACCCGGGGGTATTTTTCAAACAATTTATTCAATAACGAAATGTGGTCAATAGAATCAGAGTTAAACATAGATTGTTCTATTACAGCTACCTGATCTCTATTTAAAGGGCAAAATGACAAGCTATTTCCTACACGAGTATACATAATACTTTTATCCTCGGTGAAATTCCTACCAATTAAAATGGAGGAGCCGGCCAATTCATCAAGAATGTATAGCACAATGTTAAGTTTTGCTGTATCAACACAAATGTCTACCTGAACACCTTGAGTTACTTGAGAGCAAGAATCAACTTTAAACCCCGTCAATACAACCGGAGTATTCAATTCAAACGGTACAAGCATCAACTCGCGCGCCAAAGATGTTGTTATAAGGGAACAACTGCTACCCATATCAATAAAAGCGCGTTGTTTACATCCATTGATTTCAATATCCTTATAAAACTTATCTTTAGAGGAGGGTTCAACAATTAATTTAACTTCATTATCCTTTTCAATCTTAGGTTTAGGCTTAGATCTACATGCCAGCTCCAAATGACCCAACCTATTACAAGAATTACATTTAACATTATCTTTTTGAACACAATGGGTCTTCTTATGCCCCGGTTCACCACACCGAAAACATGTAATATTTAAACTAGTATTAGTTGGGGTAAAACTATTTGATGAACCAGTATTAGAATTATTTTCGGATTTCTTATCTAAATTGTTAGAGGATGAACGAGTTAAATTTTTACTGTGAAAGTTGCTATGCTTTTGATTCTGTTTTAAATCAGATTCTGAATAATTTTTTCCATGTAAAAATGAAGCTAAGTTGTAACGGGTTCTGGTATTAAAACGCAGAAAAGGTTCTATGCGTTTATTTGCCGAGTATTGTCTCACTTCCCTTGCCACGAGTATGACCGACCAACAACACGACACTGGCCTGAACACTAAGGGCTGCAGACTCTCACGCTGTTCCCTCCGGTAGTGTGTAGGCAGGCTGCTCGAAGGCTGCGCGTAGCGGTAGATCCTCGCAGGCCGTTGGTTCAGCGGGCAGACGCCGGCGGTGCGAGTACGAGGAGCAGGGCAGGCCAGACTCTTCGGCAGAAGTGACGTCGAAGGCGATGCAGGAAGTGTAGCGGTCTAGGAGCGTAGCCGAAGTCTTAAGGTGAACCTGGAACCTGAAGGAAAGCAGCATTAGGAGAGCCACAACCAATAGAGTCAGGCAGGCGGCGTCAGCCGGCCTCAGCTAGCAGGTAGAGAGATGGGCAGTACGCTAACGCAGTAAATGTAGTGCTTACCCGTAGCTGGGACCAGGATACACGTAAATACGACGTAGGGTCAGTAGGTACGCTTAGTTATAGTAGAAGCGACGTTAGAGTAGCGGTGCCGGCCTCTCTGTCGGCCCCTTTATATACCGGGCCCTCCATCAGGCTGAGAGTCCGTTTATGACCATATTTGGTCAGGCTTTGCGAGTGCGGACGATGGCTTTCTCTGATTGGCCGAGCGTATGGGCGGTACTGTGACGCAACGCGGTAAGTACCGGACATACGTTACAATACCGCCCGCCTTAGGAGAGGATTTTACGTGGCTAACAAGGAAAATCCGACTAGCTACGTTAGGTCTATGAGTCCGCTACTGTCCAAGCTAAGACGGCATATAGAGAGAAGGAAGGGAAAGTCTTCTACGGTTTGTAACAAATAGTTAGGCACCATAGTGTATAAGTTTTAGGTCCTTAATGTGCCAAAACCCAATTTCCAGACGCGTCCGACAACTCGTAAACGAGAGGCGACTTTTTATTAATCACTGTGCACTTCACGAATTTAGGGGCTAGTTTCTTACAGAAGGACTTATCCTTGTCGCTCTGATAAAAAGTCCGTTTCCACACAGTGTCTTCCACATTAAACTCAGCTGGTTTACGGCGTAAATTATACGTTTGGGAATTCCTAGCATGAGCTTGAATGAGGAGTGCCTGAACTTTGTCAAATATGCCTGATAAGTGACCTATGTTTTCTGCGTAATCGTCCCTAGGTATGTATACTATATCATCAGCGTCTGTGTCGACATAATGTGAGCCGCATGGAACTAGTTCACGTCCATAGACTAAAAAACTAGGTGTATAGCCCGTGACTTCATTAACTGCAGTATTTAATGCAAACTGCACCTTAGGTACGAGAGTGTCCCATAATCTCTGGTCATTTCCTACAAACGCCGCTAAGGTAGAACCAATGGTTTTATTATAGCGTTCGACCGTATTGACATGTGGGGAATATTTAGGAGTATAATGAAGATTAGGGATTTTGTACTTGCGCAACATAGCTTTTAAAGTAGCACTGACAAACTGTTTACCATTGTCCAATATAATTGTAGATGGTATACCATGAACTAAAAATATTTTTTCTTCCAAAATATTAGTTATTATTTCAGCAGTTGCGCGCCTGATAGGAAAAAGTAGACAGTATTTACTAAAACAACAAGTTACTACGAAGATGTAGGCGTTTTGTTTTCTTGTGACGGGTAGTGGCCCCACCAAATCTACACTAATGGTTTGGAAGGGTCGTGAACACACTTTGGGTCGTCCCATGGTTCCCAATGGTGCGTGGTTCTGATGTTTGTGCGCGATACAAGTGTCGCAAGAATTTATGAACTTAACTACGTCATCGCGCATTTTGGGCCAATAGTAACGCAGTGCTAAGCGCTTGTAAGTTTTAAATATACCGAAATGCCCCGAAGTGGGTTCGGCATGGTTCTCTAATATGGCATTATTTCGATCAGAAGAAGGTAGTACTTCTTTCCATTCGAACTCCTTACGTAGCATACACCTAGATTTAATCAAACGATATAATTTATTATTTTTAATAGAATAGTCTGGATAGTCATTAGGCGAAGATAAACAACCATTGTAGGTGGCTGAATACCATTGATCAGTGTTAACATTAGGGTCATTCACGTTATTATTATTCGCGTTAATTATATTTACAGGTAGGGATCGTGATAACGCATCGGCTATAATATTATCCGCACCGCGCCGATGCTTTATTTCGAAGTTGAAGGCTGACAGACGAACCGACCACCGAGCTAATCTACCAGTCGGGTTGCTCAAGTTTAGGAACCATTTCAGTGCGGAATGGTCAGTATACACAACAAACTTTAACCCGTTATCTAAATAACAGCGCCAATATTCGAGGGCTGTTAGAACTGCTAATGTCTCCCGTTCTGTTATACTGTAGTTTTGTTCCTGTGCATTTAGTGACCTACTCATGTAAGCGATAGGTAGTTCCACGCCATCTATTTCTTGTGTAAGTAACCCACCGATGCCGCTCGCACTCGCATCTGTGTGAACTTGAAAAGGTTTCTCGTAATCGGGACACGATAATATTGGTGCGGAGCTTAACAATTGTTTTAGTTTACAAAACGAGTCATCAGCTTCCACCGACCACTGAAATGGTGCGGCTTTCTTACCGGTAGAGGTAAGTTTGTTCAGAGGACCGGCAATAGTACTAAAATTAGGTATAAATCGCCGATACCATGATGCAATGCCTAAGAACCTTTTGACTTCTTTTTTATTCTTAGGCGTAGCATATTGAAGAATGGCTTCCACCTTACATGGGTCTACTTGTAATCCTTTAGAGTTTACTACGTAGCTCAAGTACTTCAATTCATCACGGAAGAATTTAGATTTTTCCAAGTTGATGGTAAGGTTGGCCGATTTTAATTTTTCGTATACTTTATTTAATAGTGACACATGAGCATTAAAGGATGGCGATATAAGCACGATATCATCTAAAAAAACGAATACAGAGTTTTCGAACTCAGGACTGTTCGTAAACAAGTGATCCACCAAACGCTGTTGTGTCGCAGGCGCATTCGTTAAACCAAACGGCATAGTCACAAATCTAAATGTTCCTCTAGTAGGCACATAGAACGCAGTCTTATCACGATCACATTCGCGAAGAGGCGTCTGCCAAAAGGACTTAGATAAGTCTATACTACTTAGATATCTAGCGTTCCTAAGGTTGTCTAAAATTTCGGATACGTAAGGTAGTTTGTACGCGTCTTTTTTAGTAATAGAATTAAGTTTCCGACTATCTAAACAAAACCTTAGTTTACCGTCTTTCTTAGGCGTTAGTAAAATCGGTGACGACCACGGACTTTCGCATTTTTCTACCACTCCCAATGCAAGCATTTCGTCTAATTCGTCAATAATTATTTTCAATTTCGCCGGCGGTAACCTATAATATCTTTGGCGTATCGGCGCAGAATCGCCAGTGTCTATTGCATGTTCTATTAAGTGAGTTCGTCCTAAACCGGTTTTTTCAGTAGAAATCGACTCGTATTGCTTTATAATTAACTTAGCCGTTCTCTGTTGTGACTCACTCAACTCACTAAAAGATTGCAATACGTTCGTGTTACTTAGCTTATTTTCACCTAACATACTACACGGCAATGTTTTAGACATGCATACGGATGCGATATGGTTAGGCAGTAATTTAAATAGTTTCCAGAAATCGATGCCTAAAATTAAATTACTTGTAACTTCTGGAATAATATAAGCTTTCAATAAGTGGGTTTGATTATTAAAAGTAGTGGGTAAGTTGATAAAACCGCGCGGCAACAATATATTTCCACCTGCGGACCGAATGGAATTAGTGTTGTGACACTGCTGTATTTCTAACCCGGTTTTAGTAATTACCTCCAGATGGGAGTTGTTACCTAGAATTGTAATGGCTGAACCGGAATCGAGCAATCCACAAATAGGTAAACTGTTAATCGTTACGTTAACATAGGGCCGTAGGTCATTTTTAGGTTTATTATCCAGGATCGAGGCGACGGAATAACTAGAGAAGTACACTTTTAGAGTGTTTAGCCAATTTCTCCAATCATCTTTGTCAAAATTGGTTGAATAGGTTGTAGAACCTAATTTAGATTTTGACACGCCCCGACCCTGACCAACTAGTTTTTTGGTTTCGTCGATTTACAGTTCGGGCAGTTAGGGAATGTCACATCCCTACAGCCGCACTTGAAGCAAATTGCGAAGCGATCGCGTTTGCATTCATTCAAACTGTGATCATTGATTCGGCAGCGCGGGCAGTACTTGGACGTGACTAGAGCGACAGAGCTAGGTTTAGACTTAGGTTTGCTAGGTTCGTTGTTCACAGTGTATTCGGACGTACCCTCTATAGTAGCAACGGGATAATTATTGTAGGAATTATTACGCGCTCGGTTATTAGGTTTGTGTCTGTAAGCTAGATCTGGTGCCAACGTGTCGTTATTATAATACGGTTCGCGGAATTGAGAGTTCAAACATTTCATCCGTTCGTAGTTTAAACATAACGTCTGCAGTGTTGCTATACTGTCTATTGAAGATATTGACGGAGCTAGCACTAGTGAGTAGCATGGACGTATGTTATGCAATAGGATGTCTAACTTTTCGCGTTCGGACAATCGCTTTGACGGAGACAGCCTAGCGAACAGCTGATTCATTATCGAGAGATAAATAATTATAGTTTCGGTAGCACCTTGAGTACGTCGGCGGATTTCATTTAATAACCGGTAGTCATAATCGTACGGTGTGAAATCGTCTATTAATTTAGTGGTGAGTTCTTCCCATGTAGTGAAATATTCTTTTAGGCCGCGGTACCAGTGAAGTGCGTTACCGGTGAAAATTTCGGAGGCATATGATAAAATTTTAGTGGAAGGTAGATTATGCGCGGTTTGGAATTCGGTTACGCGTTGTAGGAACGCTCGGACGCATCCTGTACCGTCGTATTTTAGCTTAGATAGTTCGCTAACTCTCAAATGCTCGCAATGCAATACTGGGGCTAACCCTGCCTGCGTCGAGGTAGACGGCGCAGGTTGGACCTCTGCCACAGCATCGGCTGAGCGAACAGCTGATTGCTCAATGGCGGACAGCTCCGCCGAGAGCTTGTCGAACCGGCTGCACAATTCGGTAATCCGTTTTGAAAACGCCGTAGGACGTTCCATCCTACGGAGTCTATGGTATAAGTGGTTGTGCAGTGCGGTAGACCTCTTAGCTAGGTTCGCGTCGTAAGAGGCAGATAACGAATTTAGTCGCTTGGCCAGCTCAGAGACGGCCTCGCTAGCGCCCTCGAAGTCCACCGCTATGGCTAGACCCGACTCCAAAATGTCATCATTTGGAATGGCTTCCAGTAATTTAGGGAGCTGCTTCCGCAGACCTAGGACAGCGGTAGCCGGCTCCTCACCTCTAATCGCGACCTCGTAAGCTAACTCGTTCTTGTTTAGCAGGAAGTATTTTATGGGGTGTGAGCCCATTGTGTATGAAGGAGTACCGCGTAAGTATAACACTACACACTACACTTAGTGCGCAAGCGTTCCGCCCTTACAAATGGCCTACTTTACGATTAGGCGTAAAAGTTCGACCGTTAGGACTAATTAGAAAGAAAAGATAGATTCAAATTTGCGAACTATTACGTAGTAGGTAGTTACACTAAAAGGTAGACAATTAGTACAACAATACGTACCGGTTCGCTGTAGCCGCACCTCCTCGCTTACAATGATGGAGACCTGCTAGAAGGGAACTCGAGCACGGAAAGCGAGACAATAACCCACGTAGGCGCCACTGTAACGGGTTCTGGTATTAAAACGCAGAAAAGGTTCTATGCGTTTATTTGCCGAGTATTGTCTCACTTCCCTTGCCACGAGTATGACCGACCAACAACACGACACTGGCCTGAACACTAAGGGCTGCAGTCTCTCACGCTGTTCCCTCCGGTAGTGTGTAGGCAGGCTGCTCGAAGGCTGCGCGTAGCGGTAGATCCTCGCAGGCCGTTGGTTCAGCGGGCAACCGCCGGCGGTGCGAGTACGAGGAGCAGGGCAGGCCAGACTCTTCGGCAGAAGTGACGTCGAAGGCGATGCAGGAAGTGTAGCGGTCTAGGAGCGTAGCCGAAGTCTTAAGGTGAACCTGGAACCTGAAGGAAAGCAGCATTAGGAGAGCCACAACCAATAGAGTCAGGCAGGCGGCGTCAGCCGGCCTCAGCTAGCAGGTAGAGAGATGGGCAGTACGCTAACGCAGTAAATGTAGTGCTTACCCGTAGCTGGGACCAGGATACACGTAAATACGACGTAGGGTCAGTAGGTACGCTTAGTTATAGTAGAAGCGACGTTAGAGTAGCGGTGCCGGCCTCTCTGTCGGCCCCTTTATATACCGGGCCCTCCATCAGGCTGAGAGTCCGTTTATGACCATATTTGGTCAGGCTTTGCGAGTGCGGACGATGGCTTTCTCTGATTGGCCGAGCGTATGGGCGGTACTGTGACGCAACGCGGTAAGTACCGGACATACGTTACAAAGTCATCGCAGTATCTAAAATTACCGGCCTCTGCCGCTGTAATTATATTTTTGTCACCAATAGACCCTACAATTATAGAAATAATATCTGCCTCAGAAAATGACAATCTCATTTTATCAATCTTACCCTTTTGTAAAAAATAAAATTCATACAACGACTGACCTTCTGTAGGTTTAGTTTGAAACAAATCTTTAAGTAAATTATACATATTTCGCTTAACTTGAAATGTGTCTAACAGGGTATTTCGCCAATCCTTCCACTTCCAAGTTGTCCATCGTGTTGCATTTTTTGAAGTGAGTCATACCATGTCTTAGCCGTATTGCGTAATTTTTGCAAAGCTTGATAACGCAAAACACGATCAGACCAACCGAAAGCACGAGCATTGGCTTCAACAACATTTATCCACATTTGAATATTGTCCACTAAAGGGTCGAACTCGGGAATCACTGATGATAAAATAACATTTTGGCTTACTGCGGGAGACGCACGCCTGGTGCGTCTCTTTTTCCTGTGCCGGTGACCATCAGATCTGCTGCTGCTCGAGTCTGTCGAGCTAGAGCTCGAAGACGAGCTGTAACTCGTGGTTGAAACCGATCGTCGATTCCTCGTTTTCTTGTCTCGGGTTCGCTTACGGCCTCGCGGCATACTGGGCGCTTAATTCTTTCTCACTTCTGATGTTAAAATGTATTTTAGAATAAAACAGGTAACTTGTTATAACTGTGTATATTTAACAAGGTAAAGAAGCACTAGCACAATCACACATTGATTTAGTTGCACTTAGCCGTTTATTTAACACAATACATAGATTTAGACTTCACTTCTGCAAACACTATTTATATACTTGAGCCTTTTTAAAACTTAATTATAATTCCACTTTTTAAACCGACGACGTAACAGCGTATTTATTGGGATGTTACTCGCTCCGCAGAACAAAATGAACTGAGCTCGCAAATTCAAGTCGAAAACATCAAATGTCGCATCGCCCCGCCCACCGCATTCCAAACTAGAATGGCGCGAGTGGCGTGACGTTGCGCCATCATAAAGTTTTCAATCTACCTACATCTTACAAGTACACGAATGTACTATATTATAAATCATACAAATTAAATGCTTATTTAATAAAAATATAACAAGAATAACTACAATAACAATTATTGAGGTGAAACCATAATGTCACCAAAAAATATTAAAGCATCTAACATGGCGACAACAACAACAACATCATTAAAATATGGCAAACACTAAAATCTTAAACTCTTTAATGCTTATACAAGGACAATAAAGTCCTCACAGTAGCAATTATGAAACAAAGGATGGCAAGACGAAACCTCTAATGTTCGGCTCTGTGTTTCAAACAATATGTTTAGTAATTCAACTGGAAATTCCCGTGTACATGCTCTTAAGAGCTTGAAGTCCTGTCAGTTAGAGTTTGCAACGGGTATGCAACTGGTTATTTATGGATGAGCAGTTTGGTACTGTGTACAAAGTTTTGTTATGAGATAATGCACTTGTGTGAAAACAGTGTTTAACAACTTCATGTGTCCTTAATTATGCATTTTGCCAAGCAGTTCCGCGTAGAAATGAAATGTCGTAGATTTAAAATATTTTGAGGAAGCTGACGTCTTGCTTTAAAATAGTTCAATAAGAACATTAAATATAACTATTTTAAATCAGAATGTGAATGAATTAGACAACAGGTATCGAATACAGTTCCCATAATAAATATAAATAATCATGTATTTAACATATAATAAAACAGTTGACTCAAAAATGCTAAACATCACCATGTCTGCAATAATTTATAGTTAATGAAATCTACATAAAATTGTGCTATAAATTAGGTATCTATAATGTATAATGTGTAAAACGTATGTAGATATATTAAAAATGTTTACGTTAGTTTGTTAAGCTAAATATCTCGAGTTTAGTAGTAAATCTATGCCGTATCTATGAGTTGTTATTTCATTAAAAAATAATCGAGCGTTCTTCGCAATAACAAGGTTAAAAACACCAATTTCAAATGCAAAGAACGTCTTAAACTCGTAAAATTTTACGCTTCCGTAATTGTTAATAATTAATGCATCTGGCACATTAATTACAGTCCAGAAATATTTACTTCATAATAAAATAACAAAGTAACCTCTCGAAAAAATAAATTCAAAATGCCATTAAAACTGTCGTTTGTAAGAGTACAACAAACAGAATTATATTATTCACAGTTGAATCGTAAATTTTATAACTTCCATTTGTTTTAGCGAGAAGTAAAATTTGAACTTCTTTACAACATTCATCAAGCCGTCAGGAGCAAAGCTTTTGAATAATAAAAATCTTTGCCCGGAGCCACACAGTGGAGTTTCCATAGCCGAGACATACTTCCCCCTCACGAGTTTTTATAACTTTATTATAAAAGACGAGAAGTAATTTCTTACATTTATTATTATTGCCGAAATCCCATCTATCATGTCAGGTATCCGTGATAAATATCAATAACGATGCTTGTAGAATTTGTTCCCGTGCTTTTTTGTTGAGCGAAGTGAAATATGTTGTCATATTTTACCGCCGACTCACTTTTTATGTTCGATATTAATGCGAAAACAATTTTGAATTCTTGTGTTTCCCAGTGGTTTTTATGACGGTAGGAATATAATGGACTACTAGTAGTCGATTGTATTATATTTTCTGTGAATGTATTTCATTTATGCTACAAACGTTTATGTTTTACTAGTTTCAGCACATTCAGTGAGCTAATAGTATACGCTAGATACAAGGAAAAATATCATCTAAGAAGTTATATTTCTTAACAGAATCGGATAACCAGTACAATTATTTAAAAAAATATATATATTTTCATTCTAATAATCTATCCACTGAAAATTAATATTGCTAATTTATTACTATAGATATTTTCTAACATCTATCTGTATTTTTATTATGTGAGACGATTTCGTTGCTGTCTGACTGACAGATTACGAACAGCCAAAACTATCTGGCGCATGAAGCTAAAATTTGTCATTTAAGTGTACTTAGGTAGTAGAGCCTTGCTGATTTCAGCATGAATGGGCCGGCTCGACCGGGGAAGTACTACTCTCTCACAGAAAATCGACGTAAAGTAACAGTACCTAAACTGTTGCGTTTCGTTCGGTGAGTGAGAGTGCCGGAGGCCCTATCCCCTGTTCCTTTTCCCTCATCCCACTCCTCATCCTATCCATTTTCCCAACCCCAAGGGGCGGCAACGCACTTGTGACTCCTGTGGTGTTGCTCGTGTCCATGGGCGGCAGTAATTGTTTACCATCAGGCTATCCATCTGCTCGTTTGCCGCCTATTACCATAAAAAAAATCCTTTGGGACCGTAAGGGTACACTAAGAAATGATTTCCCGAAATTGCACGGGTCGGGAACAAATATCTATCTATCTCTCAATCGTCACGCCTGTCTCCCATTGGGGTAGGCAGAGACTATGGAACGCCAAACACACCTCTTTCGCTTCCTCGACATTCATTAACCTCATCATACATGCTCGCCGGTTATGGGTACTTTTAATTTGGCCCTTTTTTAGGACGTCACTATTTGGTCGGCATACGTCCGTCTTGGGCGCCCCCTACCGACATCTCCATTCATTCTTACACGATACACTTCTTTCGTATTTCTTCTTTCATCCATCCGTTCCAAATGTCCAAACCATCGCAACATTCCTTTTTCAATCTTTATCACTACATCTTCTTTCAAACCACACTTTAACTTAACACACGGTTGACGGCATAGAATACAAGTGTCACCACCCCCTATCTTCCCGTGGGTGTCGTAAGAGGCGACTAAGGGATAACACAATGCAAATACCATCTTTGCGTAGAGACGGAAAAACTCGACATCAAACCCTATGTGACTGCCTCGTTGGTCTCGCGGCATAAATGTGCGCGTGGGATCGGGGGGGTCCCGGGTTCGATTCCAGGGTTGGGCAGTGTTATTGGGTTTTTCTGTCACGAAATTTTCAGTAGCAGCACGGAGTCTGGAAATGTGCCCGGTACGGCAATAGGCTCGCCCCTTATTACGTGGGACTAAAGTATATCTGGCGGAAAAGTGGGTGTAGAAATACACCTCTGTCTACCCCTTCGGGGATAAAAGGCGTGACGATATGTATATATGTATGTACTTCTCTCGTATCACACTATTTTTTACTTTATCTATCAGCGTTACTCCGTACATACTCCTCAAAGCTCTCATCTCCACAGAATTGATTCTACTTTCATGCTTCTTCTGCCATACCCATGATTCGCTACCATACATCAGCGTTGGTGCCAAAACTCCCTGCAGTACAGCAAGGCCAGCCTTACTTGGAATACTTTTGTTACTGATGATGGACTGTAAGGCGCCATTCATACTATTTCCTGCTTTCACTCTCCTTTCAACATCTCCTTCACATTTGCCATCTCTCGTAAACAAAGACCCTAAATACACAAACTCATTCACTTGTTCCACTTTTTCATCTCCTATCATTATGTTACATTCAGTTATACTGTCTTCCCTTTCTATGACTTGTGATTAGTCTTGCTTACATTCACTTTCATGCCCTTCTTCTTATACGCCTCATTCATTACGGTGACCATCTGCTGTAAATCAGACGCTGACGACGCAACAAATAGTTAAATTAAAATGTACGGACATAGCGACGGACATCCGACATAAGGTACAATATACATATGTTTCATCCAAATTGATTTGTCTAAGTAACCAAATGTTATGGGTACTTATTGATCGCTGTCGTAGCTCTTATTTATTGAAAAATGTATCCAGCCTGAGCCACGTGGAAAGCCTTACCTAAGGAAAATTCCGCATCGGTATTGTTCCTTCTTGGAACAACGACAATTGGAAATCAAATTATCATTCTAGGAAGTAGAAAGTCGTAATATCTGCCCACACATCTTAGAGAATATAGAACAAAAGCGTTTCTTTGAAGATTTGTTTTTATAGGCTCACGCCTGTATCCCCGAAGGGGTAGGCAGAGGTGTAATAATACACCAACATTTCGCCATGAATTTTTAGATCCCACGTAATAAGGGGCGAGCCTATTGCCGTTACCGGGCACATCAACAGACTCCGTGCTGCTACTGAGAATTCGGAAAAACCCAGTAACACTTTTGCCCGAGCCGAGAATCGAACCCGGGACCTCCAATCAGCAGTCGTATACGCTATCCACTGGACCATGGAGGCATTTTTTTTTAATATTTAGAAATAGTAAATGCCTACATCTTCACTATTATGAATTAATATCCTAGTGGAGATACCATCTGACTGCCATGCAGTAGGTATTAGGTTCGAATTCACATACATCACAGAGCACATTGAACCATCGCATCGGTCCCGGCTGTCATAAAGATTGTTGGCAAGTGTTACGGGGATTCAGTACCCTCAACTAAACTGAAACCATGGTCTATGCCATGGAATATCGCTATTCTTTTCGGTTGCGGAGGTCAGACGGCGACGGCTTAGGCAAAAAGCTGATATTCCATCATATCTGGTTAGACTAGTAAGCGGACCCTGGACTTCAAGACATAAGCCTTGGTTGCAACGCTAAGACTATGAAGATTGACCAGGGATATAATATTTTGAAATTAAATATCTAGAAAATTCGGTGGTGAATACTTACATTTAAATTTCACTAAAATTGTCATCACAATGTAAGATTTTATTGAATTCGCCTTTTTTCGACACTCAATTTTGTTACAGATAATTAATTTAATTAGTTCAATTAAATAATAAACTAATTTTAGCGATGCTTCTTTTTAAAATTTGTTTTAGAGAATACAAGCATAAAAAATACTTTTATAAAGCAGCTAGCTCGGTCCGCAAACATTGTTTGTATATGGCATATACTCGTATTTGATGAGAACTCAGACCCCATCATCAGCCCTTTATACTGATCCACTGCTGGGCGCGGGTCTCTTATCACTATGAGAAGTGTAAGGCCATAGTCCACCACGCTGGCCAAGTGCGGGTTGGCAGACTTCACATGTATTTCAAGAACATTATGGAGAACTCTCAGACATGCAGGTCTCCTCACGATGTTTTCCTTCATCGATTAGCAAGCGATAATTAACAATTTAATACGCACTTAACTCCGAAAAGACATTTTGCGCGCCGTGGATTCAAACCTTAGTCTGTCAGTCTCTCCATTCAGCTATCGCTGCTTTACAACTCAGATATACCTAGTACATAAATACGTAGTACATCAAAAAATACAGTCAAGCTGTTGCGGAGGAATTCAATAACATACATGAGAATTTTTTTATGATATCGAAGTTTATTTTATATATAGTGTTTTTCATGTACCTAGTTGAGCAACACTAAAGAGGTGAATTGCAAATATCAGAGAATACTTTTTTACATATTGAAGTAACTTAAAGACTGTTGAAATATTTTTCATTTTACATTATA
Source organism: Euclidia mi (assembly GCA_944739405.2). NCBI lineage: Eukaryota > Metazoa > Arthropoda > Insecta > Lepidoptera > Erebidae > Euclidia > Euclidia mi. The sequence goes on along the minus strand of OX123192.2, from coordinate 23,319,694 downwards.
TTTCTAATCATAACATTTACATGAGTCTCCACGATTCTCAATCACCAATCGATCTGGTTCCAAACCTAATCATATTGAGACATCATAGGTTAATTCATCAATCACTTCTAGACGAATTTCAGAATGTCACACTGACTACACACTGAAACTATTCGAGACGGTTCTATTACTAAGCATAAGTAGCAATAAAATCGATGAGCGCAGTTTGTGCATTGCAGATCAGACTCACTGACTGGAAATTGCAATTTCAGACACGATGGAAAGAATGAATTTCCTCACGAAATGAATACCCGTTCGCTGGCTTCGTATTTAGATGAAAGAGGCAACCAGGTATTGCAATATAAGATCTATTGAGTTTTGTTGAAATAACAACAGCTACTTAACTGAAAACACAAATTTAATTTTAATTAATAATATTTTTTTTTTTATAGTAATAATATGGGCAGAGCACATAGCTCGATGAACCGATGGCCGTTGGGGCAGGAGGTTCTGGAGTGGCGACCACATATCGGACGACGCAGCATGGGTAGGCCTCCCACGATCTTGTTAAGTTTGCGAGAAGCGGTTGGATGCGGGCGGCTCAAGATCGGTCTGTGTGGAGAACCTTGCGGGAGGCCTATGTCCAGAAACAGGCGTCTCTAGACTGACATCATCTCCAATGATAGCAGTATAGATAGGTAAACGCTAAAAAATAAAAATCGACATAAATATTGCTGGATGCCTGTCCTAGGATGGATGTTGGGATACAGACGATAAAGGCACTTAAAATAAATTAAATGTCTTTATAAGACTGAAAAGGGTCCCATGTATGCTATGCAATTGGTCTCATTAACGTTATTCTTTAATTAAAGATCAGTTTGATAATATTTATGTTCGAATCACAATAGCGGAAAGATAAAAAAGGTGTAATGCCTTCTCATAGCCTCGAAGTTTCAACTTTTTGTCCCGTGACTACGGCTAGTGAATGCTATGCCAAATATTAGAATGTGTACACATCACGAACACATAAAACAAATATCCTTCTGGCATTATATTTATAGGACCACATAATATAAAATATCCGCTGCATAAAGCACAGAGCAAAGAGGAAACAGGTAGTTAATTTAACAAACTTTTTCATAAAGTGAAAATAAAAAACGCTGACTCAATTATCGTAGTATTTATTTCCATTTCTTTCATCGCCCCGGTAAAAACATGTGACTATGCCGAGAAAGGGAACGTCGAAGTCCAGAGCATCAAAACAACCCATTCGAAGGACTTACAACTTCTCCCAGCTATATTTTAAGTACATCCTTTGTCAAGTCACGTGGGTTAAGTGCAAAATCACATAAGCATTCTAAAATATGCGGATCGCGAAACTTTTCGCCTATTGTGCTCCCATCTCGCACCGCCAACTCTGGAAAACAGTTAATCACTTAAGTTTCGATAATGTCTTATAGGAAGTTTTGTTCTGGTATACGAGATTTCTACTATGGTATGTAGGAGTTGTAATGAGTTTGATAGGTGTGAACTTTTTCGGTGGCTTGTAGCTAGTAACTTGTGCTTCTAGTTCGTAAGTTGGAACATTTTCAATATCACGGTGAGCGGATAAGAACTACGTCTTGTAGTACAAGGATCTATTACGTAAGGGCTATGTATTAGTTCGCCTTAGCTTTTGAACGTAAATGTCTATAGTATATTGGTATATTGTTATGAGTAGTGCGGTAAACTTAACCCTTTCGACTAAAATAAATCAGAAAGCGTCTGAAATTTGTTAATTGAAAGATGCAGATTCGGATTACCACTCAAAGTTTTATAAATAAAGTAATGAGTTATTCTTGTTAAATTCTTGTGGATGTGGCCATAATGAGGCAACTTGCATATTAGGCAACTTTTACAAATGATTTTGGATAATATATTGTATAAAATGTTGTTACCACGGTTGTTCTTTAATGGACTAACAGATACACACAGTAAGATACTACATTGTATTGAAAGGTCTGCGTCTATTTATAAACATTTTATTGATGAGTCGTCACATTTTGATTTCTGTATCAAAGATTTTTAGATTTTGAAATCGTTCATACTAATCAAATTGTAGGAACTCTAAGCTACAGTAATAAATTTAAAAATCATGTCTAAAATTCTTATAGAGTTTTGGTTTCCCAAAAATATGGCAATTTCAATATATTCACACGATTACCTAAATCATAGTAGAATTAATAAAAATAACCGGCGAAGACTTTTATTATATCATCACATAGTAGAAAACAAAGTCTGTCTTCTGTCTGTCTGTCCCTATATATGCTAAAATCTTTAAAACTACGCAATGGATTTTAATGCGTTTTTTTAATAGATAAAATGATTCAAGAGGAAGGTTTTTAAGTAAAATACTTATAATATGTTCGCCGGGTCAGTTTGTTCACCTATATAGTAGTCAACTCTTAATTAAATTGGCAAAGTAAAATGAAACCAGGACCGTAGACACGGAATTATTTTTTGAGAAATGCATTATTATAATTTATGAAAGACCTTTGTAATAACTATTAAAGGATATCAGGAAAAGATTATACGTAATATTTCTGCTTATTTGATATTGGTTGCAGGTAAGCCTTTTTTCTTATTTTAAGTCGAAAACCGGTCTGGTTATTAATATAAATGTATTAGAAGTACGTATTAGTTATTTTTTCCAATATAACATGTCCAAGATTGAAAGAAAAAAAGAATGGTTTCCAATGCAGAGAATTAGAATAAAATTGGTACTTGTTATTATAAAAAACACACAAACGTTTAATTGCATAAAAACTACAACAATAATTGTGGGTATAGTGGCAAAAAAAAAAAAAAGTTTACTTGATTTTGCCCACAAAAATTGTGCTCGCCAAAAAAAACATAGTAGTGTAAGCTTGAATTAGAAACTATTATTGCACAATAATAGTTTCTAATTCAAGCTTTATCATTGCAATGAAAGATAGCCTATTTTCTTCTCTCGAGCAAATCCATTTTCATTTAAAAATTAAATCAGAGCCTGGTTCAGCAGTTTTCAAAGGAAAACTGAACACGCATATACGCACATTTTCATGTAGCTGAGGAGATATACGAAAAGTCTCACACACTCGTGATCAATTCTACATAACAATCTTCCACATAATACACAAATAACATTATCCTTAAAATTCACCTCAAAATAAAATATCTCATAGCGTTCAAATATAAGACAAGAAGTTAATGGGACGAATCATTTTGGTACGCTTAAATAATCGAGGTGGAAGGCTGATAAATTAGGAAGTGTTTGAGGCAAGACATCTTCAACAATCTATGGATCAAAGTACTTGCGATCTAAATATCGCGATTGGCGGTAACTCACCTTTTGTTGTAAAATGTTTTAAAATTTTGTGAATTTAATTACGTTATTATGGTTATAGAGGACGTTTTTGTGGTTTTAAAGTAGCGTGTTCATATCTTACAGATGTAAAGCCAAAAAGTGTGACCATTCTTCAAATTTTCGGTATTAAATGTTTATTTTTTATGAAAACGTCACCTTTAATTTACTTGGAAATCGAACCCGGGACCTCCGATCAGCAGTCGCATACGCTATCCACTGGACCACGGAGGCAGTCATCTCAGTCATATTAAAATATCTATGAAATATTCCTTTCAACTGAGCAGGAAAAACACAGTAGAAAATTTAACACCGCCTATCTTCATAGTAAGAAAAGAGAAAAATAAATAAGTGAATAAATCAAAGATCTCCAAAATTACGCTCAGCGAACACAGTAGTATTACCAATTTAAATACGTACATTTTAAACAGATTATTTTAATGCCATCGGAATATATAATTAAAATTATGCAAATGGCTGCCAGAAAATTACAATTAAAGTAATCTTGTTAAATAAAATTTGAGGACATAATTATTCATTCGTTAACGATTGTATAATTTAATAAGTACGAATTCAGTTTGATGGTAAAATATTCCATGCTAGTGCTAGTGAAGTCATGTGTTTAGCACACATGACTTCACCTTTTTTTCGAATTCTGCTCACGCTCTTATAATTATTGAAATAAAATATAGCCTATTATATCCCACCCGTAAGTCTGCCAGTGGGTTATCGCGAACAAAGATAGCTTATGTGTTGTCCAATATACAATCTATACCACTGTAAAGCTTTATAAAAACCTTGCAGCTTTTGTATGAATAAATAATTAATAAACACTGAACTCAAGGCACAGCTGGCTGAAATGCACACACACCATCTTGAAATACTTGAGCAACATGAACAACTTCGACTGACGGTGTCCAACTTCCAACAGTGCATGGACACTCATGAAGAAGCTCTGAGACGTGTTGCTAAACTGGAACGTGAATTGAGTGAAGCTCATAAAACCATCTCCAACATAGAAATAAATAAACACAGTCAACAGATTGCGAATACCTGTAGCCTATATCATGAGTTGGTTAGTAGTGAGCCTGATCATGTGTGCATTAGGGAGCCAGTAGTGACAATAGATCTGACCAGGGAAATACCATTATTATGAGACCCAGCTTTTCTAGTCGTAATAAACTTAAACGTTACATTAAAATTACTAAATTAATAAAAAAATATCATAAATCTATTAGGAAATATAATGTGCATAGAGTTAATTTTAATCTTAGAAAGGAGCGCATAAACTTAGTTAATCAACTTTCTGAGTACTCTAGAAATTTGGAACATAGCAGATCAGTGTATGATATGGAAACTCATCGCTTAAGGGAAGAGATATTACTTAGGGAAAGAACCTTAAATGAGATCTTCAACAAATACCAAGCTTCTCAACAAGAACTGAGCAAGCGTATAGTGGAGGCAGGTGAGCTCGTAGACTTGGTGAGGTGTAATGCAGAAATGTATGAGTCTCTGACCAATAAGCTCTCGTGTTCTTGTACTCATGCTCTTGTACCAGCAGAGCCATTGAGTACCGTACTACCTGAGAATTTTTCTAACAATCCACAAAACTCACACTCATTACAATCAAATTTAAATAAATCTAGGCTTCCAACATCTATTAATAAAACTTTTATTTTTTCTGATAGGCTAGGTCACAATTTTGGTAGTCTTCTCAGTGAATATACAAATCAGTGTGTTATAAATTATTGTAGGCCAGGGGATAGTTACTGTAGTTTAGTTAATCAGATTAAGTTACACCCCTTAGATGAGAGTAGTACTGCAATATTATTGTTTGGTAACAGTTTAACTGTAAAGAGACAGGATATCATAGAATGTGTTGAATTGTTGATAGAACTTAATTCTAAATTTAGTTGTACATTTATTTAAGGTGCTTTACCTTACTCAAACAACTTAGCACACACACAAAATATGCACATACACTCATTAAACATGTTATTGTATAACATAACTTGTCGTCATAGTGACGCAATATTGTTTTTTGACGCTAATAAATTTATTAGTAAATTTATTTTAACTAAAGATACAATGTATCTGCCATTTTATATTAAGCGACAAATTGCTAAGTTATTAGCATACAATTTACAGCAAGGCAGTGAGCCTTGTGTTGACAATTTATTTGATAGGGTTAGTACATGTACCAACAACGTTTTTATCGATACATCTTGTGATTTAAACTCCAAGATAGGACAACAGTTAGGCTGCAGTATTTGAATATAGTACATCAAAACATGCAGGGCCTATCTGGCAAAGAGTTAGAGTTAAGTTTATTTCTAGAAAAATATGACGTTAAGGTTTTGTGCTTAACTGAACATTGGTTAAGCACCCATGAGGTTATTGTTATAAATGAATATTACACAGTGCAGAGTTCGTATATAAGAAAGCAGGCTATTAGAGGCGGTTCTCTCATAATGACTTCAAATTTATTAAAATGCAAAGAACGTAAGGATATTGTAAATTTATCTATTGAGCGCACTATTGAGTTGTCCTGTGTGGAACTAGACTTATATATTATAATTTGTGTATATCGACCCCCTTCTGGTGATTATAATCTATTACTTACTGTTATGGAAGATGCTCTTAATAAAATTATAGGTAGTCATAAGAATATTATAGTATGTGGTGATTTTAATATTAATATTTTAGAGAATTCTTCACAGTGTACTAGATTTCTGAATCTTTTTAAGTCATTTAATTTAAGTAATTTATTCTGTGAACCTACTAGAGTCTCTGAAACATCTTCTACTTGTTTGGATAACATATTTAGTTCTTGTGTTGCTAAAAACCCAGTAGTTATTAGTTCTCTTCCTTCTGATCACCGTGGACAGATAGCTAGTTTTTCATGTACAACATATGATAAATCACATACAGTAGAATGTAGGCCTCAAACTACCAATCGTCTTATACGTTTTAAAAACAATGTTATCGCTAAACTCAATCCCTCAATTTTGAACTCAGAAAATCCAAATACAATTTATAATTCACTTTTTGGAATAGTAAATAATGAGTTTCAAGTTACTTTCAAGAGTAAAACTGTCACATTAAAGGGTACTACCGGATCTTTTAACCAGTGGGCCACTATAGGTATATACAGAAGTAGAGCCAAATTGTTTGAATTATATGGTATGAAACAACATAGATTTGACACACCTTTTCTAAATTATGTAAAAAACTACTCAAAAATTTTTAAACAAGTTTGTGTTATGGCAAAATCTAAATTTATTAGTAGCAAAATTAAGCATTCAACAAATGTAATTAAAGAAACTTGGAGAATTATAAATAATGAAACGGGAAGAGCACGACCACGGGAAAACCAATTTGAACTAAAAGAAAACAATTTATTAGTCACCAATCAAACTCAAGTAGCGCATATGTTCAATAGTTTCTTTGCGATCATACCTTTAACAACTACTAGCTCTTTACAATCATCATCCTTAGACGCTGGAAATTTTTTGCTTAGCAGTGTACCTGAATGCAAGAGCGTGTTTAGATTCGAGCACGTTACCCCGCGAGATGTATTGATCGCATATAATTCAATTAATATTAAAAATACCGGCGACTTTTGGGGCATTTCAATTAAAATTTTAGGTACTATAGTTGAGACTGTTGCGCCTTACCTCTCTATAATTTTTAACCAATGTTTTGACTTAGGCGTATTTCCGGATTTGATGAAATTAAGTAAAATCATACCTTTATTCAAATCTGGTAGTAAAAATGACGTAAATAACTTCAGGCCCATCTCTATCTTGCCAGCATTTAGTAAAATATTTGAAAAGATTTTATTAAAGCAGCTACTAAGACACTTTAATTTAAATAGTCTGCTTCATAAAGATCAATACGGATTTACTAAAGGTAGATCCACTACTGATGCGGGTGTTGCTCTCATAAAACACGTTTATAATGCTTGGGAGTCATCTAAAAATGCTATCGGAGTATTCTGTGACCTCTCAAAAGCATTTGATTGCGTTCATCACGACACACTATTGTGTAAGCTCCGCCACTACGGCGTAGAGGAAACCGCACTTTGTGTTGTCGAGTCGTACCTGCGGCAAAGATTTCAGTGTGTCGATGTAAATGGGACTACATCCTCTAAATTACCTATACAGTTAGGCGTTCCACAAGGCTCTATTTTAGGTCCTTTTCTATTCCTTGTATATATAAATGACTTACCTTTTTATTTAAAAAAATATCTGTGATGTCGTACTTTTTGCAGATGATACGTCACTTATTTTTAAAGTAGATAGGAATAGGAATCAATTTGATGATGTAAATAATGCAGTTATACAGGTTACACAATGGTTTACAGCAAACAACCTAGTGCTTAATTCTAAAAAGACTAAATGCGTTAAATTTGCTTTACCTAACGTTAGACAACTGGGACCTAATATAAGGCTAGATAGGGAGGAACTTGACACAGTTGACTCGACAGTGTTTCTAGGCATTACACTAGATAATAAGTTACAATGGGGTGCACATATAGCATGTCTTGCAGGTAAGCTCAGTTCTGCTGCGTATGCTGTCAAAAAAGTTAGACAACTTACTGATGTTGACACAGCTCGTCTAGTTTATTTTAGCTATGTTCATAGTGTCATGTCCTACGGTATTTTGTTATGGGGCAAAGCTGCGGATATTCAGAATATCTTCGTTCTACAGAAACGAGCGGTACAAGCAATATACATGTTAGGGGCAAAAGATACTCTTAGGGAACGCTTTAAGTCTATAGGGATTCTTACAGTAGCCTCGCAATTTTTATTTGCTAATATATTGTATATTAGGCAAAATATAGGTTTATTTACTACAAAAAGTGATGTACATAACATAAATACTCGAAACAGGCATAAGTTATATGCCCCTTATCATCGTTTACATAAAGTTAATAATTCTTTTGTAGGGCTAGGTATTCGTATATACAATAAAATACCAATTAGTCTTTTAGAATTGCCATTTAGTACGTTCAAAAGTAAAATAAAAGACTGTCTTATTAGGAAAGGTTATTATACCATTAATGATTATTTCAGTGATAAGGATAGGTGGTCACTTACACTAGCCAACTCTTGATTTTTTTTAATTTATATAGATACCTTACTTTTCAGTTTTTTTTTTATATAAAATCTCTAGTTCTATTAATTTAATATTCATGCATTATTAGGTCATTCAACTTACTACATTTACATTTTCATTGTTGTTCCACAAATTTTATTAAAATTTGCTACAGTGTTAGATGAAGGTAACTCGTTATCATGGGCTGGATACTAACGTTTTTGTAATTTTCGTGTATTCATATACCGTCACTTTCTGTAACATACTTTTCCACCATAGTTCTGAACATGATCGCGTGTTGCCTACATTATAAAGCGTAAGTGGATGCTCCTGTTACACAAGATTCACATTTGAAGGCTACTACAGCACTTAATTTAATAACTACATATTTTGTATATAATATGTATGTTCTTATTTACTATTTACAAGTAATTAATTACAATGTGAAACAGTTGCAGCTCCTTACAAAAACAAAATATGTACCATAACACTGGCGATTAAAAAGAGTGGCCACGAGTTTTATTGCCCGTTCTTTCTCGTGGTTCTACCTATTGCTTTGCGAATGGGCAGTAAATGTAAATGTAGAAGCATTATTAATTTACTTTAAAAAAATGGCGTTCATAAGCGTCACGTTGTGACCTAGATGAATAAATGATTTTTGACTTTTGACTTTGACTTTTGACTTTTAATAAATATGTATTCAAAATCTTTCGTTTCGATAAATTGACTTTCATGGTGGAATAATTATTAAGATTGGTCTGAAAATCCTGAGATTTTCAGATTTCATTGACTACAAACAAGCGGATAAATCTTTTCTCTTTATAATATAAAACTACTCGTTGACGATATATCATACAGAGTTATAAGGAAAGGACGTAAGTAAATGTTTTGCGTTGTAATATGACTATGATTAAAATACTGGCTCGCATCGTTTCTGTTGTGCCGTAGACGTCGAGCTTCTGTTTACGGGCGCTTGTGTGTAATGTAATGTAAGACCGCAGCTTACATCAAAATTTTATAACAAATTCAGTTAAGATATACTTATCATGAATATCGAACATTTTGGTGGTACTAGGTTAGAATTCTAATGGCTGGCGGCGGCCATAGTTGATAGTAGATGACGAGAGATTATAATTATACACTTAAATCGTACCTCTAATATTATAAATCAATGTTGTACCCGTCATCCTATGTTGTAATCAGCACGATTCTTACTCAGCATAGACCAAATTAATAACAGTGCTTATTTAATAATAATGAGAATGATACTGTTATTTTTACGAATAATAAACAACCCATGGCAAAATTATGTCAGCAATATCAGCTTACCAAACGAAATCATCATTGAGCTTCATAATGAACGCTCATGTGGCGATTCATTTATCAAAAAGGATTATTTTTACAAGCGCACATTTTCAGAGAACGCTGAAACAATTTCCATATGGTTCTCCGTGATACAATCAAGCTACACTGCTCACACAACGTGACACAAGTCTAAAACGTGGTACAACAAAATTGCCTACGCAAAGGCGACAGTAAATAGAGATAAAAAAGACCGAATATTTTCGTAAAAACGAAGCACGATAAAACCCACACTTTGTTAAGGGCCCGTATACACATCATTTACATACATGAAAATTAGTGCACACAGAAAAAAGGCGTCACTACGTACAAGTACAAACAACATTACAGAAAATTCTTTTCTGCGCTAATCAGTAACGGAAGTTCCTATGCAGGCAGTTTATCACAACTTCCAGCGAATTTTCTCTTTTGTGACAGAAACGGTAGGGTTACCACGCTTTATATTGAACGATAATGGACATGCCTTTTTCCTCTAGTCGTTCCTAGATACGGTGTTTACGAGTCGAGCGTGGAAAGGAAGTATCGTGCTTATCAGTGTACATATCTACGAGATTGTATTGTATGGAATAGGGGAAAATCTGAGCGACGAGTAATTTTTTGCGTTGTATATTTGAAAAACGAGCCTGTAAATGATTTGCTATGACGTAGCGATATCTGAATGCATGTAGAAGAAGTACACTGTGAATGTTTTTAGCAAGATTTCGTTTATTATGAAATGTTTTCATGAAAAATAATGTACTTGTTACAGTTTGACATTTATTGATTAAATATTTAGTATATTTTTATTTTTGTGTATTTAAAAATACACAAAAATAACAAAAGAGCCGTTTCATCATCATTATCAGCCTAAAAGAGTCCACTGTTGGATATAGGCATCGCCAATGGCACGCCACTGAGCCCAATTTTCGGTTTTTCGTGTCCAGGCGCTGCCAGCCACTTTGCGTGTATCGTCACTTCACCTAGCCGGAGAGCGTCCTACACTATGTTTGCCAAGGCGCGGTCTGCACTCTAGAACACGACTACTCCAACGGTTATCGGTTCTTCGACAAATATTTCCAGCCCACAGCCACTTCAGTTTGCTAATTCTTTGAGTTATGTCGATTACCTTGGTTTTCTGTCGGATCACTTCATTGCGAATTCAATCCTTCAGAGAAACTGCGAGAAGGTGGCTGGCAGAAGAATACGGCTGGGCTGGGCAGAATATAGGAAATTCCGTCAATTCTTTTCATCACCCCTACCGCAAAGACTTAAAACAAAGGTCTCCAGGAATTTTCTATTTAAATAGAAATGAGAAATAATAATCATAATGTATTTATCAAAAATAAATTATTATTAATATTTTAATATAAAGTACGTACACGATAATTCGTCTTAAATTAGATTAGTTGGTATAACTACCCAAAGACTTATGTTTAGTTATACCAATTAATCTAATTTTACACACCAATAAATATTTAGTTTTACCTAATATCACACATTTCTAAATAAACAGCAGTGTATATAAAGCTTAGTAGTATCTATTTGTAAAAACTAAGACTGCGTCATAACAAGTATGCTATGGGTTAGCTGCTTGAACTAGATTTTACCTGTATTAACTTTATGTTCTAGCAGCAATTAAAATTCGGACAATTAATGCTTTAAATATACAATTACAAACGACGCAGTCACAAATACCAAATAAAATTAATTAATTAAACTAAATCAGAATTGTCACCCTCTAAACAATTACAACAAAAATACGACCCTATTAACATCGTCGTGTCCGGATTATCCTTTTAAATGTTCCAACATGGCTGCCCTTGCAATGAGGTAGCGTTAACAAATATATTGCACAAAAACGGTACCGTACATCCGTTGAACATAATTAAGGTGACATAAAAATATTGTCACGAGTTTCCTGTGACAGCGATGAGATTGTGTATTATAATCATCTAAATATAAGGTATAATTAGAATGGGGGCTTTTGTTGCTTTTCGGTGTCGTCAGGTATGTCGCAGTTGAGTGATTTTCGTTTGTGTTGGCATTTTACGACAAGTTTTACAAGGCTATGTATCTGAGTTTGTGTTGGGTATGTTTAAGTATGAATATACAGTATTTTATTGCGAGGCAGCGATAGCCTAGTGGAGATACCAACAGACTGCCATGCAGAGGGTATCAGGTTCGAATCCACGGCGCGCACCAATGACTTTTCGGAGTAATGTGCGTATTGAATTGTTAATTATCGCTTGTCCCGTGCCTCGGAGAGAACTTCAAGCCGTCGGTCGCGGTTGTCATGAAGATCTTTGACAATCGTTACAGGGCGTCAGTACCTTCTAAAATAAAATTACACTAGTCTAAACCATGGAATATCGCTATCCTTTCGGGTTGCGGAGGTCAGACAGGCAGTGCTCCGTGTAAATGCTAATATTCAGTAAAATCCGGTTAGACTAGTAAGCGGAACCCGGGGTGAAACCGGGATATCGCTAAGAGGATGATGATCACAGTATTTTATTGCATACACGAGATTGCGAAGTCATTTATCTTGCCTAAATAGTATATAGCCGATGTTTATAACACTATCTATTATTTGATTAGTTCTAATACATATATGTATATACTGTAGTTTTATAAGGAATAGACGACCCACAATCCACAAAGAGAACTGTTAGTAGGTAGTAATGATAATACTTGACAAAGATTGTGGGAAAATCTGTGGGACGCTTAGTATATATCATAATCATAACATCCATGATATAGCTTAAATTCAAAATACTCAAAAGCAAAATCCCTTTTCAAAATTTCAATTCGGACAAAAGTAACAGAGAATTCGTAATGCTTACAAAACACACTCATGAAGTTTAGCCCTATTAGCTCGAATAATATCTTTCGCGAACCTACTACAACCGCCGCATTTTAAATGATTAAACACGGAGAAAGAAAGAGCTTTCTAAAAGATAAAAAAGATAGAAAAGAAAAGTATAAAGAATGGAAACGGCTGCGGTAAACATTTACTCGGTTTATGTTTAAAAAGTTCCGAGTGTATTTTTATCTGTTTATATTGAAAACAATATTGGGTATGTGTAAACTGTTGATATGTTTTTTGAGGTTTCGTTTACTTGCGATGGGATGGGACTAAATAAAGGTATGTTAATGTTGAAGATGTGCTATCAAGCTTTACTTGAAGAAGGTCTTTGAATTAATATTTAAACGTCGTATGTCAGAAAATGACATCAACGGGTTGGGAGCCTCCTTCTGGGAACGAGATGTCGAGTTTTCCGTCTCTACGCAAAGATGGTATTTGCATCGTGTTATCCCTTAGTCGCCTCTTACGACACCCACGGGAAGATAGGGGGTGGTGACACTTGTATTCTATGCCGTCAACTACACGGGTGATGTATAATATGTATGTATTTACAAAAAAATGTAATATATAAAAAAAATTGTAAATGTATGATTATCCATTATTTAGTACCCATAGTAAAAGCTCTGCTTAGTTTGGGACTAGATGGTGATGTGTGAATGTGGTAGAATATTATTAAGTTTGGTATTGTAAAACAAATCGACTCATATTGCTATTGTGACGCAAATTGGAGATGCCTATGTCCAACAGGGGAGTGTGACAGGCTATGCATGTTGCTACTCTTTTTATACTTTTCTACAGTGTCACGTGTGAATGAAGTCATGCTGCGATCATGAACAAATACACTTTACATTTTCTCCTTGTGAAGTAAGACAGCGATAAAATATTTACATATTTTATCGCTGTCTTACTTCAAGGACAAGTATTAAGTCCTACTTTATTTGAATCTTAGGAAGTGTAGTTATATTATAAGTTTTCCGGAACGCTGTCCGAGTTGAAACTTGGAATTATAGTGGTTTTAGATTATTCAAGCTCAACCCGGCTAAGCACGTTTATCTAACAGAAGATCGTCCAAGCATCCCTTTGTTGTTTCTAGCAATAAGTAGGGTTAACAAAATGCCTAATGAGAGGTGTACTGTTTCTTGACTATAATTAAAAAAAACTAAGATATGGACTCATGGAAGAGAACATGCATAACGTGATAGTGACATAACAAACCCAATCCAGAAATCAACCGATAATTGGCAGAATGAAAAGGTTTTCCGAGAAACGACTGCCTGAGCTGTGCAACTCAGGAGGATAAACATAATTCTGAGCCCAAAAGATTAATATACGTCAATGTTTCATATACATACATAGATATCACTTAAGGTTATTACTTAGGAAAAATGTATATCAGTTATTATCTGAAAAGATATATTGGCATTTGCTGTACCTGTTGGCAAGAACTCAAGCTCATATCTCTAAATTTAGCCAACACAAAACCAATATAGTAGGTTGAATTAAACCAAAGAGCAGCAATATCAGATTTTAGTTTGATTTATCGCTGAGTCTACCATGAATCTCTTACAAATAACCAAAAAGTTGATAATTGGATTGTTTTTTTTTTAGTTTTCATATTGAAGAGTGCATTGATGGAGAGACAACTCTTTAGGGAAATGTTTTCGGGATGTTTGTCAAAATCCATACTAATATTATGAATGCGAAACTGCGTTTCTTTTTTGAAGTTATCCTTATTTCACTTAGCTGTTTAAGCATGAAAAGACTTGATAGTATTTCAACTTCTTACCTTTTATCGCAACTGACACCCATGTGAATGGAGCCACTTGCGGGATCTAGTGAGAATAACAAAATAAAACTGATAATAAAACTTTCAAAATAAAGGTAACTCGTAGATGTCAGGTTGTATAATGCCATGCCAGCGAGACTAAGACTAATCCTTATTTAAGTAACAAAGTCTACAAGAACTATTTCGAGAAGAAAATTCACCTTTCTAAAGCTTTCAGTAAAATCCACAACATAGTGCAAATATTTAGAGTCATACTTAGGTTTAAACAACCCCAAAAACATGTATAACTCTAATATTCTATCCGAATCATTAAGATTCTCTACTCCAGGGCAACATGGTTGGTAACTAATAAATTGAAAGTTCCTTCCAAATACAGGTACATATTATATTTCTGGGGTTAACATATTGCAGATACAAGGCTGTTCGCGTATAATTATGTATTATACATTATACTGGGAGCATTAGGGAAACCTCCAGAATAAAGCAATAAATTGGAAGTTCCCCTAAATATCTGAATGTATAATTCCGCGCCATTTAACTGGTTGTAGAGTTGTTTGAGGGCCCGCTGATTTAAATTGATGTTTGTCTGTAAGTTTGACTGAGCATGAATTGTTTAAAATTAAATTATTTTATTTTATCGAACAAACGTTGTTGTTTCCGATGTGGGAATTTGAAAACAATTTTGTATGAAGAAGACGTGTTGTTATATTTAATGTCTTAACATCATTTTTTGTGAATGTATGTTATGGACCTCGTTGGTCTCGCGGCATAAATGTGCGCGTGGGTTTCGGAGGTCATGGATTTGATCCCTGGCAAGGTGGTATTGGGTTTTTCCGTAAGAAAATTCTCAGTAGCAGCTCGGAGTCTGGTAATGTGCCCGGTACGGCAATAGGCTCACCCCTATTACGTGGGACTAAACTAAATCTGGCGAAAAGTGGGTGAAGCAATATACCTCTGCCTACCTCTTTGGGGATATAGGCGTGAGACTATGTATGTATGTATGTTTGATACTCATCGTTCTATTGTTATCTCGTTTGCGTTGCAAGCTTGGCCTTGGAGCTTGGGTTTTGCTCTCTAGTCTAATCAAATTAGACAGAATATTAGCTTTTACAATAAGCGGCTGCACTCTGACATTAACAACCCAAGGGATAGAAATATTCCATGACTTAGACCAATGTCAGTATTTTCAAGTCCCTTATCTACCCACTTATGGTAATGACTGCCAAAAATCTTCATGGCAACGAGAACCGTCGGCTTGATATCCAAGGCAAGAGGCAAGTGATAGTAAACAGTAACTACGAAAATTCACTGTTGCGCTCAATTTCATTTCTCGGTATACTGTTTACTCTGGATGGATGTTTATTACTTTTTCAGGCAAAAACCTCTCAACAGATTTTTATGGAACTCGGCAGTGAAATATCTAATCCGTCCATCCAAATATCACATAGGCTTCCTATACGTTAGTCTACCTAAAAATTGAATCAGTGCTCTTATAACTGAGCGCCAATGTGCTGCAAAATGTACGTTATAGGATAATTCAATAGGGTATTTGTAATTCGAACTACCAGTTTTCGTTTATAAGCCAGTATTTATGACATCAATATCCTATTCCTGTTAAAGCTCACTTCGTCGCTATTGCGACGTGACCAATTATCAGTTTACGTTGTACAACGGACATCCGTCACTACAGTTTAACCAAACTGGAGGCAATTTTGCTTCCACCGTCAGTTCGGAACTGTCCATTTCTATGACTGTACGGCACTGAAAGCCTGCAAGGTATCTAATCGGCTTAAATTATGGGCAGCTGTGCAAAACTTCCCTGTTATTCTCATGACTGATTGGTGTTTTGGTTTCTGGATTGGGTTATTAAGGGCTTTATCGAGCACCATTTAAACTGACTTTCCTATTCCCATGCTGGAAAATTTTAATGTAATATGGAACACACATGGATGTAAAAGTTAGAAAGGTACATTTTCTAGTGGTGCATATGAAAAAAAATTTTGGCTTCGTCTACATTATCTAAGCACAGCGGCAGAGGTAGACCTATTTAAATAGATGAAAACTTACCTAAAATTAATATGTTATCTAAAATACATCTCTTCTCGATGTGGAAAGCTGTGCATGAAGTAGATAAATAGCGTTGTCTCAGTGGTGAATTTAATGATTCATACGAAGATTACAGGTAATATCCAGATGAGTTTTATAAAAAAACGCTATTAAAAATTAGAACGAAAATAACTTTCAGCTCAATGTGCCTAAAAATATGAGTACTAATAGTAACCAATCTAATAAATTAGAATACCTGGCAATAGTATATCAATTTGCCCACTTGACTATGTGTATCAAACTGCTATCGTATTTATTTTCAAGTTGAAAATACACAAATTTAAATGATAGTGATTCACACGTTACTATCAGCTGATTCCGGTTTAGTGGTCACGGCTTGATTTTGTTTCCGTTTGTTTATTTTTATTTTAATAACATCCGACGTTGAGTGTAATGTGGAGGGTTTAGAAGTTTATGGTGGAAAGAGAGGTTTTGGATATTGTGGAGATTTGTGATTTTTGAGAAATGTATAGATCGGTTAGTGGGTGACTATAGAAATAAATCTAGTCTTATATTCATTTATTTTTATGTATGCTTGAGCACTTGATGCAGACTGATGATATCATGTATGCTACATCCTACATTGTTACATGGATGTAGTTGGGTCAGCTTTCTTTATGTCCTCCTCCATTTCACTCTCTCTGCGACGTCATTGTCAATACCTTGCATTCCCTCTTGTTCTTTAGCACTACTCCTTTTTACAAATCATATACATTCTAAAAATTCATTCAAAATTAACCAAAACTGGCTGTCTATTGAACCAAAAATTCACACTTTTCTATTATTATTATTTCATCGTGTAATCCCCAAGAAGACATCCACTTGTATATTCATATCAACAAGCGCTTTTGGAATATTGAGGCATAATATTTTAAGCACGGTTTTATATTCAACACGGTATAGCGGCAAACAGCGGGGCAAACAAAGAGATAAAAGCTTTTTAAATCTTCAAATTTATGGTTTGTTTGTGCAAACGGAATACTATTTGGTAAATCCTGTCGTTCGCGGTCCGATATTATATTAAATACGACGTGTTTGACCCATACTTTATGCGAAATCACGTGTTAGATCTATGTTTCTCAAACTTGTGCCTCAGTATCCCTCATTAGTTTTAAGGTAATGGGTAGGTGTGTTGTTTTATAGTTTTGCGATATAATTATGATTTATTATTGGTACAGACATGTAAATAGTAAAAATAAAATCTACTTATATATGTAATACCCCAGAATTACCGCATAGTTTTAGTTTGCATAATAAAACACAAATTTCTTTTAAAAACTGCTATAAGTGAAAGAAAGAAATAATATCTTAACCTAATGGAAAAAAGAGAATAACCACGCACCCTCGAATTGACCTATGAAATATTTCAATAGAAAAAGGTTGACAATACCGAACTTCTCTGATGTGAAAAGATAAGGGATATAGGAATGGTTCTAGGAAAAAAACCTGACTTGCAGTATCCCGCTGTATAATACAGTTCCGCCTGATTCAATCAACTATTAATAATATTTTTTTAAAACTAGTCACATTATCGTCCTAACGTTACCCCGGTTACATCCAAGAAGTTTTCTTTGGAGCCTGGAGTCAGAGTAGGCAGATTCTTTTCCACAGAATGACTGCCATCTGTCTTCCGCAACCCACATGGATAGCAACATTCCCTGGCTTAGACCAGTATTAGTATATCCAAGGGTACTGAATCCCCGTGACAGTTGTCAATCATCTTCACGACAGTTGAAGGTCGAAGACGTAACGTGTTCTCCGAGGGACAGGGCCAGCGATAATTAACGATTTAAGCGGACATGAACAAGCATAGCAACCCAACTTAAGAAACACTGTAAAAGATCACTACACTGAGGTTTTTATTCTCGTGTATATCTTAATGTTTAAGGAACATTTCAGTTTGTTAACAGATTTACGTTTGGAGTTATCATCCAAACAATCAACGACTAGTTTTGGAATGAGAGTAATCTTTGTTCAACAAGTTAAATATAATGTAAAAAAATATATGTTTTTATATAAAAGTATACAAATGTGTTCTTTATTTAAAAATGAATATTCACGTGGAATTTGAGTAGTAAAATCCTATATACAATGTTTTAAATAATATTGTAGTTGATTAAATACTCGTTTTGCTCTGAAACCTGGTCAAGTGTAAAGCCATGGCACAAAGATGCGAGCAGCATCTTTGTTCCGAGGCTTAAAGGTTTGAAAAAACCCAATAACACCTGTGCCCGACCAGCGAATCGAACCCAGGACCTCCGATCAGCAGTGACATAAAGTTTTGCTGAATAATAGGGTAGGAGTAATGTACGGTTGTTTTGAAGCTGAGTCTTACCGAGAAATCATTTTCAAATTGAAATATACTGCGGCCGAAATTCACAGACAACCAAACGTCGTGTTTACGAGCGCGAATATAACCGTTTGTTGTGATGTTTTATGAGATAGGACGCTTTGTACACGTTTATAGTCTGATTTAGTACTAGTTATTATCCGCTTGACCGCTAGCGCCAATTCGCCGAATTCGCTCGACCGCTCACGTTCCAAACAAAATGTCGCGCCGCCGCTCGCCAGATGGGCGCGCTAACATAAACATTTATTGTTGATAAGTCGGTAACATGAGTAAGTTGAAGTGATGTTTTTCTTCAACCTTACAAATGACTCGTTCAAGTCGTATGAATTCTTTGTTGACATTTAGTTTCTAATTTATTATACTTAGCAGCGAACATTGACTATCGTTGAAAAAACACTTTGTGTATTTTAAACAGGATTATTTTAAAAAGTAAATCAATGACATACATATTTTATGAGTTTTTACTGTAGAGGGGTACTATCTACACCGAAATAAATAAAAAAACATGTATCATAGTATAAAATATTTAATTACACGCATACGATTAGCACGTCATCACGGAGCGCATGAAACAAAGAGTGGCATTAGACATGATTTTTTCGTTCCGGGTTAACGATTCTAAGACTCGCTTCGTATTTTTAGCATGAAGAAATGTTCAATAATTTGAATAGAAAAGAGACAAAGGATTTAAAACATTACGTAATAGAAGGAAACAGTAAATTCAGACCGAGTATAGCGCTGCAACCAAAAAGGGAAAATAGTCACTTGTGCGCGGTCTACGGAATTTCGAAAAAGGGAGAATAGTCACTTGTGCGCGGTCAAGTGGCTAAGGGATTATTACAACGCTGTGCTGTGGCAAATATAGTAATCATGTTCTACCACATACACACAGGACCATATGGTCCCAAACCAAGCAGAGTTTATATAAATTAACTGGAGGATGCATACGTGTAAACTTAGAGCTTCTTGCCCCTACTGACATTGGTTGTAGCTTGTAAAAAAATATAAACAGATTTTAAAAATTAAAGGAGTATCTTACATACATACATATTCACACGCCTATATCCCCGAAGAGGTAGGCAGAGGTAGGTAAACTATTGTCCAGCAGTGGACTGCGAATGTTGTACGTCGATTATGAAATAATTAACACATAACTCTTTGACCCAATTGCTTTTTTATTTTACTTTTTACTCGTACAGTCTTTACTCGTTAACATAAGTAAATATTTATTACGAGTCAAGATGTATTTTTATTTATGTGCCTCGGAGAGCACCTTAAACCGTCGGTCCCGGTTTTCATGAAGATCTTTGACAGTCGTTACAGGGCGTCAGTACCTTCTAAATAAAATGACACTAGTCTAAACCATGGAATATCGCTATCTCTTCGGGTTGCGGAGGTCTGACAGGCAGTCGCTCTGTGGAAAAGCTAATATTCGGTTAGACTAGTAAGCGGACCCCAGATTGAAACTGGGATAACGCTAAGAGAAAGAAGAAAGAAAAAGATTCTAGATGTATTTTCTGTAAACATAAGTATCAAAGTTAAAATTAAACCATGGAATATCGCTATCTCGTTGGTTTCAGAAGTCAGACAGGCAGTTGCTCTATGGAAAACCTGATAGATTGATAGATTAATACTTAATTGTAAACCAATAACAATACGTAACAATACTTACTACTTACTCCGATGGCTCAGCGACCAAAAGTGTGTCCTCCAATATGAGAGCTCGCCACTTCACTCAATCCTTCGCAGTTTTTTGCCAGTCAATGGCTTGAAAAAATAACATTATCGAAGCCTTAAAACTGGTGGTACAAGGGTGGTCTGTTTTATTCAGTAAAATTCGGTTAGATTAGTAAGTTTACCCCGGGATGCAACTGGGATAACACTAGGAGGATTTATTTTATTTTATATTATTTATTTTCATGTTTAGAAAGCTTACAGCTAGTTTATAGTCAAGTAAAATTATCTATGTTTAAGCTACGGCCAAATACATTTTTTTACATTTAGTAATTGCGAATAAAAAATAAATTAAATAGATTTACAGTAAAACGACTACTTCGCTATACAAAATGAAATAAATAACTACCTAAGTAATATGATTTAAGATAACAAACAACGAAAACAATAATATAAGAGAAAATAATAGAATTAACAAACACAGCAATCGTTATGCCTTGATAAAATAATAGCCTAGATTCGATTCGATTCTTATGACGCAACTCCTTGAACTACTAGTCTCCTGGTACTAGGTAGCATTTTAATTATTAAAGTGGCTTTAGGTGAAGAAATGTTTGAAGAATTTTCCGGTGCTGAACATGCTTGTACTTTTAAATAGAACTAAAAGAAGGCTGTGGCTACGCCCGAATATTTTTTTAATTTACCTGTTTTGCTTGATCCCGTTGGAATTTCAGGAAATCACTTCTTAGTGTACCCAAATCATGGTGTAGTCAAATTTCAGCTTCTTGCGCCCAATAGTTTGGGCTGTCAGTCGTAATGGAAGAATTTTGATATACACACATCAAAAAAGTCTAAGCAGCACATATTATTTTAAATTATTAATCAATTATTATATCATTTCTTAACAAGTAGGTAATACCTATGTAAACTTTTTTGATCTAGAAGAAATACTGGCTGGTTGTAAAAAAAATCGAATATCATATTTGTTTCTTTTTTCACAAATTCAAAAGCGAATGCATTTGTTCGAATTTTTATAACTTTGCCTTGCTTATTAATATGTAGTATTCTGTATCAATTTTATGATTTATACAATAATTTGAAAAAGTTTTGAACAAATTTGGAATTTGAGACATTTTTTACGTCATGGAGCGATGTCATTTGAACGCAGATGAAATGCAAGCTGTAGGGATGTTGCAAGCGGGAAAAAGTCAATCTCAGGTATCTTGGTATTTTGGTATCAACAGAAGTGTTATTTGCCGTCTTCATCAGCGTTACACTAACACGGGAGATCCTGCTGAGCAGCAATCAGGTCGAGGTAGGTGTATAACCACACGGCGAGATCGATACATACAACTGACTGCAAGACGCCAGCCTATGTTAACCGCCCGAAAGTTTAAGGCTACAAAATTCAAGTGGTGGTGTTGTTGTTAGCTGCCAAACTGTGCGAAATCGACTGCATGAGTATGGCCTACGAGCGCGACGGCCAATTAGATGCCCACCGATACGTCACGAGAATCGCGCTCGTGGAAATGAATGGTATAGGGAACTGTTATATCTTAAAATACATAGTTAGATATATAAAATAAAATGCCTTAATTAACAGTTTAGTGCAACATGTGTATAGGTAACTATTTTCCATTCAGTCAGCATTTTCGCCATCATTTATTTAATCGAAAGAAGAAAAAATACGTGTCCAATATTTTTTTATAATCTAAAATACGGACTAAATAAAATGTAATTATTTTGACCCTGGAAACTACCCTATTATAATATATATTTTTCAGTGTCATAAAATATTTTTTTTAAAAACCGAATCTTGACCCACCCCGTAACAGTGGTGTCAGAAGTGGGATAAAGCAATCGTTTGGCTGATATCCCGTATATAAATACGCGGAGTGCGTTTCTGAACTTTTTGCGAACTTACAAATCCTTACAAACTCTTGTTGTGCAAAATTACGAACTTTGTATCCTGCTGCATGCTGGTGGAACTGCGACAGTAAGTCTTAACGATAAGTGAGCCTGCCATCCTCTAACGTGTAGCCGCCACGAGGTTATCACCGCGGGTTACAATCGCCACGTTTTACCGCCACGTGCTATCACAACGTGGTCATTGCTACTCCCGATTCTTACCTGACTGTGTAGTTGGGTCCCGCTGCAGAAATTCTGTGCGACTAGGTACTTACCTGGTTGGTGCTGCTGCCGCGCGCACTGTCTGTTGCGCCATATACCTGTCCTCGTTGCTGCCCAGGCGCCCTTAGCGTACTGCCTGTACGCCACGTACCCAACTGCGCTGCTGCCCCACGGCCCTGTTGACGTGCTGTTGCGCGTCCAGTGCCCCTTACTTACCTGGATCCTGACCTGCGCGAAATCTGCGATGTACGCCACACTCCGACTCGCTGTGTTGCTGTGAGTTGAATATTTTATCATTGTTACTGCAAATCCTAATTTCATTTTAATTCAAATATCATTCCTTTTTCGTCCTCGCTTATTATTCTAGATTTCCTTATTTAATCGTAATTTAATTTTGATTTCCATAATGTCTAAAACTGAGATTACTCCTACTGAAGAATATCCTATAAAAAATCTTTGCGATTTTATTAATACATATAATGGAGATCGTGAGACCTTGACGGCATTCCTAACAAATTGTCAAAATTCATTAAATCTTGCATCAGAAACTCAGAAAAAATTACTGCTTAAGTATATTCTATCTAAACTGCGAGGCAAAGCTCAAATAGCTTGTTCTAGTAAAGTGTTTGAAGATTTTAATTCATTACAGACTTTTCTTCGTAAAAACTTTGGCGAAAGGAAACATTACAGTCATTTATTTTTCGAATTGCAATCTTGTAGGCAACAAGTAAATGAAACGGTGTCACAATTTTCGTTGCGTATAGAGACCTGTCTCACAGATGTGCAGACAGAAATTCATAATTCCGAATCATTAAAAAAAGATTTGCCCAGTCGAATCGCAATGACGGAAGACCTTGCCCTTCACACTTTTACATTCGGGCTACAACCGAGACTTAGTAATATGGTGCGGTGTAGAAATCCTAAATCCTAAATGATGCCATTAATATTGCCATGGAGGAGGAAAAGATTCAAAATTTTACTCTCAAGGTCGCTCCGAAAGGTGCTAAGATGTGTAAATTTTGTAACAAACCAGGCCATTTAGAGAGTGAATGTCTGATGAAAAGATCCAAGACCAAGCCTCGATCTTCTCCCAATTTCCAATCTCAACAAAACCTCAAGCCGTATCAATCCTCAGATATTACTTGTAGATATTGTAAAAAGCCGGGTCACGATATCTCACAATGTTATAAACGTAAATATAATAATACTAAGGCTAAAAATAGCGACGCCTCAATGCAACACAATATCGTGTCGCTACCCGATCAAAATGAATCGTGGCGAAGAAACGCAAGAACATAATAACGATTTAAACTAAGGAGTCGGGTATCGTCTTTGTGCCGCCATATACCCGACCGTATTCAAGGCACAGAAAAACCTCTTATTAAAAATTCACATACCAAATCTGAGTTCTATACTGCCAATCGACAGGGTAACCAGTCCCAAACCGTAGGCAATTTTCTATCTCCAGTAGCCAATCGACAGGGTAACCAGTCCCAAACTGTAGGCAATTTTCTATCTCCAGTAGCCAATCGACAGGGTAACCAGTCCCAAACTGTAGGCAATTTTCTATCTCCAGTAGCCATCGACAGGGTAACCAGTCCCAAACTGTAGGTAATTTTCTATCTCCAGTAGCCAATTGACAGGGTAACCAGTCCCAAACCGTAGGCAATTTTCTATCTTCAGTAGTCAATCAACAGGGTAACCAACCCCGAATCGAAGGTAATGCTCGTTCTTTAAAGGCCATGCAACAGGGTAACCAGCCCCAAATCGAAGGCAATTCTCGTACTCTAATAGCCATGCGACAGGGTAGCCAGCCCCAAATCGAAGGTAATCCTCGTTCTCTAAAAGCCATGCGACGGGGTAGCCAGCCCCAAAACGAAGGCAATTCTCGTTCTCTAATAGCCATGCGACAGGGTAGCCAGCCCCAAATCGAAGGCGAACTCGTCGGAAATGAAACTCAAAATACTTCGCCAGGAATCTCTGAATCTTCAAACTCTAATCTTTCGCAGAATCAGGAATCTGTCACCCCGATTTACGAAATCAAGTCTTACAAAATCTCCTTACCTCACGTATTCCTTAATACAAATACTCGAACAAACCTTTGTGTTTTCTAATCGATACTGGAGCTAGTGTTAGTATAGTTAAACTTCAAAATTTTAACTCAGTGCCATCTTTATCTGACAATAAAATCAAACTCAAGGGGCTGAGCGAAGATGACTCCTATTATGAAACGTAAGGGTCATTCGAAGTCAAATTTATATACATTTTACAATCAAATTCTGAACTTAATTTTAATTATGTTCTACATGCTGTTAGCAATAAAATTAAACTTGACTACGACGGTATTCTGGGTAATGATTTTCTAAAAGCTCTAGATTGTGATGTTAAATATTCCCAAAATTCATTATTAATTAAAGGTCACCGTATCCTGTTAAATTTTAGTCATCCTACATACATAATTCCACCTCGTTCCGAAGCGATCGTCGGATGTTCCGTATCAAATTCTTTAGACGAACTACGATCTATGAAGGAAGGATTAGTTTTAGACCACAAGTATTCGGAAAGAGTTTATTTAGCAAATTGCATAGTTTCTTTGAAACCTAATAGACGTGTTAATATTTCGGTACTCAATACCACTGAATCAGAGGTTGTTTTAAAAAATTATAGGGTCCATTTAATTCCTTACGAGACGGTTACTTTACAATCCCATATTATTAATTACGAAAGTCCTTTATATATGAATAGTCTAGTTAGCACTCCACCTAAAAGGTCGCAACAAGTATTGGACCTCATACGAACAGAACATTTAAATTCTGAAGAGACAAAATGCCTCTTAGAAAGTTGTGCCGATTATACAGATATTTTCTACCTCGAGGGTGAGCCCTTAACCTGTACCAATGCCATCGAACATTCGATCAACACCGGTGACGCTGCACCAATCCATGCAAAATCATATAGGTTCCCCGAATGTCACAAGGCCGAAGTTGAGAGCCAAATAAAGAAAATGCTCGAACAGGATATAATACGGCCTTCAAAATCTCCTTGGAGCGCCCCTATTTGGCTCGTGCTTAAAAAGATAGACGCGTCAGGTAAACAAAAATGGAGAATAGTAGTCGATTTCAGAAAACTAAATGATGTAACCGTCACTGAAATCTATCCTATCCTTTTAATAACCGACATTCTTGACCAGTTGGGTCACTCTAAATATTTTAGCACACTTGACCTTGTAAGCAGTTTTCACCAACTGAAAATAAAGGCAGACGATGCGCCGAGTAGTGAGTAACGAAACATCTGGGCACTACGAATTTACAAGAATGCCCTTTGGGTTAAAGAACGCCCCCGCAACCTTTCAAAAACTAATGAATACCGTCCTATCTGGCCTCCAAGGTCTTCATTGCTACATTTATTTGGATGACTGTATTATTTATAGCCAAAATTTGCCCAGTCATATAGAAAAGCTTAAACTAATCTTTAATAGATTCCGCGAATTCAACTTAAAATTGCAACCCGCTAAGTGCGAGTTCTTACGGCACGAAGTGGCGTATTTAGGTCATATAATTAGTGACAAAGGCGTCTCTCCTAACCCAGACAAAATCAAGGCCATTACGCAATTTCCAACTCCAAAAAGCCCGAAGGACATCAAATCATTTTTAGGCTTAGTCGGCTATTATAGGCGTTTCATTGAAAACTCCTCTAAAATTACGAAACCATTAACTTCCCTATTGAAAAAGGATGTAAATTTCATTCGGTCAGGCGAACAAGAAAATGCTTTCAACATTCTTAAACAAAAATTAACTACAGCACCTCTTTTACAATACCCCGATTTTACTCAACCATTTCTGTTAACATGTGATGCATCAAATTATGCTGTCAGCGCAATACTTTCGCAGGGTGAAATAGGCAAAGACAAACCTATCGCATATGCATCGCGCACTTTAAATAAAGCCGAAGGTAACTACTCCACCACGGAGAAATAATTGTTGGCAATTTTATTCGGTGTAAAGACATTCCGTCTAAGTTTAAAATTATTACAGACCACAAGCCCTTAGTTTGGTTATTTAACGTTAAAGACCCTGGTTCCAGATTAATTCGTTGGCGTCTTAAATTAGAGGAATACAGTTACGAGATAATACATAGACAAGGCAAGTTAAATTGTAACGCTGACGCCTTATCACGGTTCCCGTTGCGTGGCGATAGTAATAATCCAAGCAATCATGTATGCGCTATCGATAATAATGATGCCTCTGAATCGTCGAATTCACCCTACGATTGTCCTTCGCCTTCAACATCCGATACGTACGAAAAGTATCTTAAACATATCAGACAGCCAAGCTTTAGTTACGACACTAACATTCAAGAATTCAAAGAATCTTTATTAAAAGCTAAATGCAAACTAGTCACCTATCCTACGTCAATAGATTTAGACGACTCTGTGCCTTATTGTAAAGAGATTATAGAATTAGCTACAAGCCAAACTAGCGTCCGTGACATTGAACGTGAACTCTACACCTTATACAGTACGTCGAATGATAACCATTTGTGTAAACAAATGGTTATCACACATTTATTCGTACGAGTCCATCATTATGATGAGATGTCATATAAAGATATTTTTAAATTATTAATTGAATATAGAGATATGATTAAATTTTGGTACATGGAACAAAAAGAATTTGCTGTATCTGATTGCTCTGATCCATTCTCAAAACTCTCTTATTCCAAAATCTACAGCATAATAGCTTACGTATTTCATAACACGGGTATCAAAGTCAATATCTATAGAAACTCTATTTTATACTCTACTCCTGATGAAGTTAAACAGATACTTCGCGACAATCACGACCTGCCCTCAGCCGGCCACCCCGGTATCACGCGGATGCTAGAAAGAATCAAATCCATGTACTGGTGGAAAGATATGCGGCAAGACATCGAAAACTACGTCAAACATTGTAAATCCTGTCAAATTAATAAACCGTTACGTCAAACAAACCGTGCACCTATGATTATAACTTCCACCGCGACAAGGCCGCTTGAAAAGTTATTTTTAGATATTGTAGGACCGTTGCCCGAAACCTACGAATATAAGTACAAATTCATTCTTACAATTCAGGACGATCTCACGAAATATTCCCAGGCTTATCCTTTACAGACATGTTCAGCAGATGAAACTGCTAAAAAATTAGTACATTTTACATCTAACCTTGGAATCCCCAAAATGATCGTTACCGATCAAGGGACTAATTTTAGCTCCGAAGTCCTTAAACAACTTAGTAAATTATTTGGTATTAAACATATTCTCGCGTCGCCTTATCACCCTCAGACTTGCGGCGCCTTAGAAAGGAGTCACACTACGTTAAAAGAATATTTGAGGCCCTTCGTCAATGAGAATGCACACACATGGGACTTGTATTTAAATACAGCCATGTTTTCCTATAACTCCAACGTCCATTCTACTACAAATTATTCTCCGTTAGAACTATTACTCGGTTTTAAACCTTACATTCCTAGATCTATAGATACATTAGAAAATAATACATATACGGATTACGTTAGAGTACTAAATCATAGACTGTTTTACAGTAGGCAAAAGGCGTTACAAAATATACAAAGTTCTAAAGAAAGGTCTAAACGTCATTACGATTCTCACGCTAAACCCGTGACATATAACGTCGGGGACTCGGTGTATCTCAAGTGTCACCACAAGCAAAATAAAGCCTTGTCTCCAGTTTGGAAAGGTCCATTAAAATAGTCAAGATAAACGGTAACCATACAGTGACACTACTTATAAACCGTAAACATGTACGTCAGCATTATGACGAAATTAAGTTGGCGTCCGATGACACAATCACTTGATTTTTTTCCAGGCACCTTGCAGCGTCGTGCCTTAGTCAGCAAGTTGTCACGCCGATAACAAGCAGTCCTGGTTTATATTACGATAGAACAATTAAAGTAAAATTCACTAGTGACGACTGGAATGTAGTAATTTATTTAGATATTAGTAAGATACAATCGCACTTAAATTTAGTGGAATCTTTGTTTAATAGAATTAACTTATTTTTTTGGGATCACAGTTCATCCAAAATTCAAGTAGATTTCTTAAATGCGCTATCTGCACTACAGAGCCAACACGACAACAATGTCAAAAAATATTCATCAGTTTCGTAATTTGTAAATAAAAACCGATTCAAACGAGGCCTCATTGACGTCGGTGGATCGCTCTTGAAAACTTTCTTTGGCACGTTGGACTCCGAAGATGAAGTTAAATTCTCAGATGCCATAGACCAAGTACAGTCAGACGAAAAACACTTAGCACATCTTATGAGAGATAACATCCATGTTATAAAATCGACAATCACAACATTTAATAGTTCTTTATCCAAATTACACGAAAATGAAAAGCGACTGAATAATAACCTCGAAATTATTGATAAAGTCTTTCAACAAATATCGAATAGTAATGATAAGTTAGAAATTAAATCTAATATAAATACACTATTAAATAGTCTGGAAGGTATAATTATTTCATTATCGTTTGATATAGAAGACGTTAACCATGCTATTTTATTTAGTAAGGTCAATATTTTGCATCCGACTGTACTTAGCCCTTATCAACTATATAATGAGCTCGAACAGAATAAAAATAATATGCCAAGGTATTACGAACTCCCTGTATCTTTATCCCTACAGAATATTCATGAAATAATCGATTTATCTAAACTTATCTCCTATTTCCATAATAATAAGATAATAATTGTGATTAAAATCCCACTCGTCCTACCCCAAACATACAACCTATATCATATCATTCCAACACCTGTTCCTTACGATATTGCGCAGCCGGATACCTTTGCGCTTATCGCTCCAAGTCACCCTTACCTTGCAATAACAGTTGATCATATGTTCTACTCATTGCTACACAGTATAGATAAGTGCAAAGTGATTCATGATAAGTTTTACGTTTGTGAATTAGAAAATGTGTATTCAAGTGTAGTGAATGGTGTGGTGTAGTGTCCGGTGTGTGAAACGTTTTTTATCACGGAAGCAGTGAATAAGCTACCTAGTTCTTGTGCGGTTAAGTTATTAAGAGGTAGTATCGAAGTGTTTCACAAAATCAGTAATAATAGATGGATATTTGTTTTGTCTGAACCCGGTAAATGTCATATATCTTGTGAAAACGATGGTAATAATTTTGATAAAACCTTATTTGGTACTGGAATTTTGTCATTACCAAAAAACTGTAAAGCATTTTATAAAACTTTACAATTTGTGTCATCATCAAACGATGTTCTGAATGTAAGTTCTCATATTATCTCGAACTTTAAACTTGTTGAAGATGATTGTTGTCTAAGGAATGTAGTTAACAAGTCACTTATCCGTATGCCGTATTTAAAATTAAATAATATAAACAACTTAGACTCTTTATTACAGGCTAGTATGCATTTAAACTCTTTTGAAAAGGAATTAAATAATATTGAATATTCTAATCATTTTGAGAAATACAGAATTCATTATATGTCTTTAAGTTGTATATTTTTCATTATATTTTTCTTACATCTACTTTACAAAGCTCGTACATACTTTTATCTGAATTCTAAAGCTCCTTGTTGTATACAGATATTCAACCAGTGTAACTCAAATAAAACAAAGAATTGTCAACCTCAGCAGGCAATAGAGTTATCTGTGATCAATGATAAATCATATTCAACGGTCGAGGAGCTTGACGTTCCGTCAGCATCCAGACCTACAACATTAAAACGCAATATTTTCATAAACAAAGAGAATTAAAATGTATATAACTCTATTACTATAAACATCCAAAAGTTAATGAAACAGTTATCAAAAAATAAAATAGTTAGTATGTATTAACACTTTGTGTTACATTAATTTTAAGCATGTTTGTTAATCTGAAACGACGCTCAAGTCCAATTTAAATTTCGCATCTTTCTCTCTAGAAGCTCCATTTTATTCGGGGGGCTGTTATATCTTAAAATACATGGTTAGATATATAAAATAAAATGCCTTAATTAACAGTTTAGTGCAACATGTGTATAGGTAACTATTTTCCATTCAGTCAGCATTTTCGCCATCCTGTTGTTTTCCATTACTAATTGCGTCAGTGTGGATTTGAACGTCGTCGTGGATACCTATATTTTAAATTTCGATTGTAGAAATTATAATAAATATTTTTCAGTGTCATAAAATATTTTTTTTTAAAAACCGAATCTTGACCCACCCCGTAACAGAACACATTACATGGACCCGGGAACGATGGGATAAAATCTTATTTTGCGATGAGTCTTGATTTGGGTTCAAGCCTGATACTAGAAGGGTAAGAGTGTACCGTCGTTCTAGAAATACTGAAAGACTGAAATGTGTTCAGGAAGTGCATCTATACAACGGCTCAACAGTTATGGTATGGGCGGGTATTATGAAGAACATTATTTATATTATTCGTAATAATTGTTCATTAAGATTATTAAAAAAAAATAAAAGACTAATTGTTGTTTAATATCAAAAAAGCATTAAAAATAATATAAATAAGAAAATACTAAGGATTTAATGCGAAAACACATTGTAAAGTTGAAATTCGTATGTGTTGCTTAGACTTTTTTGTTGTGTGTATATTGATTCATTACAAATGCATTGACTGATTGATCATAATCTAATGCTACGGTATAATCCACTGAAATAAAAATCTTAACAGATTTCTTATTTATTTATTTATATACATATGTAGGTAGGTCCAGCAGGTTACAAAATTATTAAATAAGTAGCAATTATTGAGTAACATGGTCAATAACAGCCATTTAGGTGGTACGAAACGCGGTTACATGGTCATTTAATATGAGTGACGTTCTGTATCGGGGTTATGTTTGTATTGCCCAACAAGAAGCAATAGTGGACGACTATGCCAAACTAAGTGCAAAGCTTGCTTCCGCTTTTGTTTTGCGGCCCAAGAACGAAGTCTTCGGGGTCCTTCGGGTTTCCGGAGTGCTATAATATGTTCTTTGTTAGCTTACTTTGAAAACAGCTATCTTACTGGATACAACCAAATGTGTTTCTAATGAAAAATGTCAGAAGCATTTAGATCGGTACTAATTAAAAATATTAGGATGTTATTTTGTAAGTTTATTTTTTGTTTGCTAGTGAGAAAGCTTTACATATTTTTATTATATAATCAGCCATTTATAATTATTCGCTAAGATGCTAGCAGCGCAAACATCATCCTTCTAGCCTTATCCCAGCTTCAACCTTTCCACCGAGCGACTGCCTGTCTGACCTCCGCAACCCGAAGGGATAGCAATATTTCATGGTTGAGACTAGTGTCAGTTTAACCCCTTGCATGCCCCGCTCTAAAATGCATTTTCTCCGGTAGTGTCCAGCCATTTTGAGGATGTAACTTTTATAAGATCCTAGGTTACAAAACTTTAATTTTCTCGCGTTTGGTATAATTATATGACGTAAATTTTAAACCGTATATAGTTCAGAAGTTACTCTATGTGAGAATTATATGAAAATAGCTTACCTTTAACCTTTTCATGACGAAAAAAATTGATAAATGCAGGTCACTTTGTTTTTTCTTACACCATGTGAAACATTTTTCCAAAATACACATAAATTATTCACGAAATTCCCTTTCTCATTGCACTAATATTGACACGGGTAGACGACGCGACGGTTATATACATTAATTTAGCACAGGTCACCGATATCACTTCACAATGACCATTTATTTATAGCAGCGAACAATTTGCGCCATTTTGATATCCGACGGAAAACATTTCTCTCTCACAAAACATATTTATACCTATTTTATAGCAAAAACAATACAAAATGTCTTATTAACAACGGATCCTAAGACAATTTTGAAAGAAACTTATCTATATTTAGTAAAGAAATTAATAAATACTTACATATAATCATTTAAAATATGGAGGACAGCTAGCGACCAACGCCCGAAAATTGCATCACAAACATTACCAACACTTTTTCTGTATATGTTTTTATACCTGGCTCAAAAAAATATTGAAAACACATACTTCACTAAATTATCAATAATTTGATTTGATTATCACTAAATTATCAATAACTAAAAATATAGAGACATTTTTATTATACTTCCTTTCCACGCTAAGTTATTAACTTTTATACCTACGTAGTGAGAAGTGACAATGAAAATAAAGTGCCTATTACGACTCAGTTTATTACCAACCAGGAATGCCTTTTATTCTTCATACATTTCTATATTCGTTTTAAATTCTCTTTTGGGATATTCTGGGAAAAAAAAGAAACTTAGTGAGATCCTCATTTGAATTATTGACTTGTTCTTGAGTAGGTTTAAAGCTAAGTTACTGAGATAATAGTTTTTTATTTATAGAAATAAAAGCTTTAAAATTTCTTTAAAGTTTCTTTTTCTTTGATTACAAACGGAAATTCAGCCTTTGAAATTGTTGTCTTTAACGACGAATTCTTTGTAATGAAGTTCATTATTATAAAGACTTTTTTCTTGCGGTGGTGTACTATGCCTTAAGGTACGAAAAGACGCATATGTTTATATGTATTCCTATTCCAACAAATACGTATTGGATTTGTTATCAACAATCTCCGATATTTAATTGTTTTGATACTTGCACAATTGACTTAAATCAGAAATAGAACATTTTTTTAAATTTTTTTTTTCCTTCTTCGGCCAATTTCTGCCATTAATTTCTGTATTGAGCAATCAAAAAAGCAAAAAGCATTTCAATCAATTTTTCCTAATTCTCTTTTTATTTCTTTGCACCGTCACTGATAATTTAGATAAGCAAATAAATCTACATCTGAACATTATTTTTTCCCAGGTACAGTGAATACCCTAAAATTCCTGCAAATCCACGTTCCAAAAGCGGTGTTGACGGGCCACGACGCAGAGCTGATGTGTACATACGAGTTGGAAGGGGCGCAACTCTATAGCATCAGATGGTACAGAAACATGATCGAGTTCTATCGGTTTGTGCCGAAAGAATCTCCTGCAACGAAGGTCTTCCCTGTAGCTAAGATTAAAGTTGATGTAAGTAAAAGCTGTTTTTAAGAGGATGATATTTTTTCTTGGATCAAGATCGGTCTGTGGGAGAACCTTGGGGGAGGCCTATGTCCAGTAGTGGACGTTTCTAGGCTGACATGATGATGATGATATTGTCTTAGAGAGCCAAAGAAAGAAAAATAGGAAAAAGGAAATTTAACTATCTAAGATCAACGGATTCTAGAAAAAAATCACTTTATTTAGGAGAGAATTTCATTATTTATTCTCCAATCCATATACTTCTGATTAAGTTCGTAGTTTAACTTCTCCCGGCACTTCACGAGTGTCAAAACTCGTTTTCATCAATGGTCACTGCTAGTGAATCTTGCTACACAAGTAACTTAGTAGCGAGAATGAGGGTGGGATTAGCGCCTATTTTTAAGGATTCTAGGAAAACAGTTGTTTTCGTCCTTAGTCATTTATCTTCCTACCTAAAAACAAGTGTTTTACAAATTAAGAAACTGAGAGAGCCATCTTGTAACTGATAACTAGATCTTCCCTTACCACAAGAAAAATAACAGTATCGTTACCTTTGTCCGCTGCTTTTGAAATACATATCGAAAGTAATAAAAGATCAGATATTGTACAATTATTTAGCTGCCTTAAAATATCTAAGGTTGCTTTTAAACCAGCGACGGATATAGCTATATTCTGAAATAGGATTGGACGATTGTGAATTCTAATTAGTCTGACCCTTTGACACCAAAATGGTTATTTTACATTGTAATCAATAGCCTATCTCAACAGTAATAAAGTTCAATTTTGTACTCAAAATCTATTCTTGGTTTGCACTAAAGAAAGGCGTGGCGTGGGTAAAAAATGTTGCAGTGAAAAAAATCAATTCCCGCTTGGCTTCTCCTCCAAGGGTAGCCACTGTAAAAGTACCTTAAGAGTATTTCAAGGCCTTAGACTAAATGTCACAATACATATCGATATTTTATTTCTATACTGATTATAAAATGCCCCTTCTTTGTCCTATCCATCTAAACAGAAGAATATTAGCGTTTTTTTAGATAAACTAAAAAAAATCAGTTTCAAAAGTTTTTCGATTTTCAGAAATAGATAGTGTGATTTACGAGGCGGTATTAGATATATAATTTACGCAAAGAGGACATTGGATTAAGTCTAGCTATGTCATAAAGTTCATCATTATCAGCCTATAACAGTCCACTGCTGGACTAGGCCTCTCCTTTGAAAGGAGGAATTGGCCTACTATACTACGCTGGCCAACGGGTTGGTATAGGCATAAAGTTCAATATTGTACAAATTTATTCAATTTTCGGCTCGTCCATCATTCTTCCGTCTTTTACACCAAATATGGTAAAGAAGAAAGTTTGACTGAGTGTAATATTGCGATTAAAGATGAAAAAGTAGAGCAAGTAAAAGAATTTGTATATTTGGGTAGCGTGTTTACAAGAGACGAAAGATGTGAAGAAGATATTGAAAGGAGAGTGACTGCGGGCAATCGTGTAAATGGAGCACTGTATGCCTTTATGAACGGCCAGACTGTGCCAAAAGAGGCGCGATTGGCGGTTCATAATGGAGTGCTTGTCCCCACGTTGATGTATGGAAGTGAGAGTTGGGTATGGCAGAAAAGGCATGAAAGTAGAATTAACGCAGTTGAGATGCGATCACTGCGTAGTATGTGTGGGCTAAGACTGATCGATAGAATTCCGAATGTAACTATACGAGAGAACAGTGGTCTGAAAAAAGATGTCGTGACTAGGATTGAGAAAGGAATGCTGAAGTGGTTTTGACACGTGGAGCGAATGAGTGAAAAAAAATGACGAATCAGATTTATAAGGCAAATGTGTGTGGGCAAGTCGGTCGCGGCAGACCTCGTCGGACATTCCTCGATCAAATTGGTGACGTCCTAAAAAACGGCAAGGTCCGAAGTACCCGAAACCGGCGAGCATGTATGAAAAGAGTAATGAGTGTTGAGGAAGCGCGTGAGGTTTGTAAGGATAGAAACAAGTGGCGTTCTGTTGTCTCTGCCTACCCTGACGGGAAAAAGGCGTGAATATATGTATGTATGTATGGTAAAAAGATAAAAATATTGCAGTGTACATTTCAATTCTCGGCTTTCCCTATTCCCGACGCGCGACGGTTGGCAAGTGTAAAAGCGTCTTAAAGAATACTTAAAGGTTAGAATGGATGTTAGAATACTTATCGATACTTTTATTTTATAAAGACTTACTCAAACACGACTCTCGACAGCGGAAATTGAAATGTTTTACGTGTTTGACGAAAGATTTGATTTACTGCTTATTTTTTAAATAAATGGTTCTTTCTGTTGCCACGCACAAGTTTAGTGATTAAACCCTATGATCTGGCAAAAATATAATAAAAATGAATGAGGTTTCACCGTAAGCCGAAAGCGTAGATGCAAAACTATGACATCCATTATATCTCTCTCTCTCTCTTTTTCTCTTCTCTCTCACTGTTATGTATATTAAACGGAACTTAAACAGATTTCACTTACATAATACCCTTATTTAACATATGTCTATAAATGGAATCAATTATGATAATGGCAGCTTAGAAGGTAGCAGTGTTTACATTGTGCATTGCAGTGTTACGACAGTGATGTAGGCACTTGCTATGACGTAGCGCTACGCTGTAGCAATTTAATGGCGGGCTAAAATTATAGATATGACTTAGTTTCTTGGCTTAAATCTTTACTAGTTCTTGAGTATATCAGTTTGAGCCTTAAATAAATAATATTTGTAAGCTAAGCTATGCGAATAGCAACATACATATTTTATTCCAGTCGTAGTAGTTACCCTTAATCAACCCACTAGGATAACATCACACTCTGCAACGTGTATAGATAATATAATTACAAATCATAAAAGATGTCAATCAGAAATATGGGATCTAGGAGTATCAGACCATACATGCCAAATAATAAAATATATCCCTTGTAGCTTAGGCTTCAAAGAAAAATACCGGTATAAAATGCGCCGTAACATAAGCTATTACATAGAAATTTTAAAATTTAAACCTTGCTTTCTTTTCCTTAAGGGCATTTTGTAACTTTTTTGTCTACTACCACGTATCCTTATCTTTCAAACGCTTCCCTTTCGACTCTCCTAAAACATCCTTTGCTACACACTTAATACATTTACTCATCTCTTCCCAACACTCATTGACACTAATATCATTCATATCGCCCGTTTCTAACATCTTATCTACTACTATATCTCTATTTTTTTCTACACATTTATTCTTCTCTAACATATGCCATCTTATTTTTGGAGTCAGTTGCTGCTTGGTTCTTTGAGAGCTTATTCGAATCTTAAGTTCAACCATCAGGAGCCTGTGCTACGAGACTAAATCTTCTCCTGGTACCACTTTACAGTCTTTGACCCAGTTGAGTCGATTACGTCTTAGCAAGAAATAATCGATCTGGGTCATGTGGTGGCCGCTGTTATATGTGATCAGATGTTGCTTTTTTTTCTGGAACCAAGTATTTGCAACTGCTAGGTCAAAAGCGGCATCAGCTTGAAGAATTGCTTCTCCCTCACAATTTCGGCTACCAAGTCCCCAACCTCCAAGTACTCTTTCATACTCTACACTTGTTCATCCCACATATCCATTAAAATCTCCTCCCACAATAATCTCTTCAGTCTCCGGTATATTCGTCATCATGCTATCGAAATCCATCCAAAACTTCTCTTTCTCACAATCATCACCTACCTGAGGGGCATACACACTTATCACATTCAGAATAATACCTTGCCACATCACTTTCACGTATTTTATAATTTAAATGAGTTCTTTTGTAACAAATATGCTTAATATTAAGAAATTAATTTTGTGTTTCTCTCTTGTTGCATATCTAATATGGATAAACTATATTGGACTAATTACTGTATTGTTATCCAGTTATTGTAAGACCTTTTTTGTACACAGTTACGCAATAAAATATCTTTATCTTTATCTGTACCTTATAAATGTACAAACTAGAAGGACTGTATTATCATCATTATCATAAGCCCTGTATATATACTGTCGTATGGCTGGGCACGGCCAAATTCTCACTATGAGCAGGGTAAGGCATTGGTCCACCACGCTGGCCAAGTGTGGTTTGTGGACTTCATATGTCTTTCAAAAACATTATAAAAACTCTCGAACACGCAGGTTTTCTCACGATGTCATCCTTCAACATAAAGCACGTGATAATTAACAACCTCCTAGAATCGATTTTAAAGTTTCGCGATTTGTATACATCATACAAAATAATTTCGCGGGTCTTAATCGCGGTTATTTAACTTATTTAAGGTATAAACACCAATTTGTTTCCGACGTTTTGCTCCTCTTGCACCGCAGTCTCTCCACGACCACGCTCGGTGCAAGACGAGCGAAACGTCGGAAACAAATAGGTATGTATACCTTAAATAAGTTAAATTAATGCGATTAAGACCCGCTAAATTATTTTGTATGAACCTCCTAGAAGATATTGGTGCGATTTGTACCCGAGACACTCTGCGTAGCAGTCTATTAGTGTCTCCACTAGGCTATCGCTTCTTTATACATGTATTATATAATATCTTTATTGTTGCAGGTAGCAGCTTCAGATCAGAACCGCGTGGTGCTAACAGAAGTAGACAGAACGTTAACTGGGGAATACCAGTATGAGGTGTCGGCAGACGCGCCGCTCTTTCATACAGACATCAAGGCGGCGGAGATGGTGGTTGTTGGTGAGTAAGAAAGAATATACTGGAATATATTAAAAGTCGTCATATTCTTTTTTTAATAGTATTTATCATTATTGGATTTTATGGGATGGCGTAAACATCTTTTATTTTCTTTTATAAAGTGTTTTCATCATCTTCAAAGCGTTATCCTAGTTGCAACCAAGATATCTGGCCTTCACCTTGGAGGTAATTTTCGAGCCTGAACAGATTTGGCA
This sequence comes from Euclidia mi, assembly GCA_944739405.2. Taxonomy (NCBI): domain Eukaryota; kingdom Metazoa; phylum Arthropoda; class Insecta; order Lepidoptera; family Erebidae; genus Euclidia; species Euclidia mi. Next base: position 23,281,006 of record OX123192.2, on the reverse strand, counting down.
AAATTTGATTTTCCATTGAGCGACTGCCGTCTGACCTTCGCAACCTAAAGGGATAGTTTTATGCCTCTATATTTAAGGGCATTGACTTTTTGCACTAATAACTGTCAAAGATTACAAATGGGACCAACGGCCTAACATGTTCTCCATGACAAGGCAAGCGAATGTAAATAATTGCACACATAACATCGAAGAGTCCGTAGTAGGCTTCATGGGTTTAAACCCAATACTCCCTGAATGGGAGTCTGTTGATATCTCCACTAAGTTATCGTTGCCGTATTCTGTGTAAGCTATAAGCAAAAGGCTTTAAAATGCAGGTACTATTTAAATTTTTTGGTAAAATTATTAACATTAATCATTCTACAGACTTTACATCATGATTGTCGATAAAAAGTACAGAAGACTGTGATTAACTGCCATATTTTGTATGGAACTATGTCAAATATGTAGGTATCTTATGTATAATATGCATGTATTTACAAAAAAAAGAGTCTATATGTATGTGTATCCATTATCTAGTACCCATAGTACAAGCTTCTGCTTAGTTTGGGACTAGATGGTGTTGTATTAATGTGGTAGAATATTATTATTATTATTATCTCTAGTAGATCCATCGATAGATGAAATATTACGTCCGTAAATGCGTACAAATATATTAAATTTCCGTTCGTATTATTCGCTAAAACAAAGGATTGTGTAAATCTTATCAGTTAGTATTAAAAACCAAGTGTTTTTCTTTTAATTATTATCCTGGCTTTCAAATAAATTGTAAAAAATGATAAAAGATATTATATAACCCATGATCTAACTAAATAAATTGCAGTGGTTTTCGCCGCCGGCAAATACGGGGCAAATGTCTGTTAAAGCAAATTTTCTTTTTAATTTGTTTAGTTTTCTTTGAGTTATCTAACAACATTTTTGTAAAGGTTGAGTTTATGTTATAATAGCTATTTCGTTTTATCATATTTAATCAGTTTCCTTAAACTGGTAATACCAAGAATGAGCAGAATCTTAGCTTTTTAAATGCTAAATAAATAAACGAACAAACGGTAAGAAGAATAACATCCTACCATTAAATACTAGCCATTGTTTTTAATTTGGCTACATTTATTTGTTTTAAGGTAATTATTTTTTTTTGTTTTTTTATTTATAGATCTATTATATAGATTAATATTCACGCCTGTATCCCCGAAGGGGTAGGCAGAGGTGTAATATTACACCCACATTTCGCCATGATTTTTTAAGTCCCACGTAATAGGGGACGAGCCTATTGCCGTACCGGGCACATTACCAGACTCCGAGCTGCCACTAAGAATTTCCTAACGGAAAAACCCAATAACACTTTGCCCGACCCGGGAATCGAACCCGAGACCTCCCAATCCCACGCGCACATTTATGCCGCGAGACCAACGAGGCAGTCGTAAGTAAGGTTATTAAATTATACAAAATATTACTAGCTTCTGCCTGCAGCGCCTTCCGCGTGGAATTCAGTTATTGAGACAAAAGTTAGCCTATGTTCTATTCACATATATATGCTATATTACTGCAGAGTACGATCAAACTCTGTTCAGTAATTTTTTAATGAGAGAGTTACAAAACGTTAAGTTATCGTTTATAAAAGGTCTGAAAAATATACATAATAAGTGATACGAATCAAATAATTATATTCGTACGTAAACGTAATGTGTTACGCATATTTAGATAAAAAAAATTACGTTGTCTAAGATAATCTTTATTTTCACAGAAGATTTGTAGAGCTGCAAGTTCGCGCGTCGTATCTAAACATGTTTTGCTACTATAAAACAGACCATTATGAATTAATATTTACTAATAAACAAATATTGGGACCGGCTGTTAACCGATATATTCCTTTCAATGTCACACAAATGAAAACATTATACAAGCAAGACAAGAAAACGTCTTAAATATTTGTTTTTCGATCTACGACAAAAGGTACAATCACCTCAAACTAAAATAGAAAATGGAACCAATAAACGAAAGCGCCCAACGTAACAGATATTTCGTGAATTATATTGTTGAAAACAAAAGTGTCCAGTGTTATCAGTCAAAAAGGTCGGACCGGTCACCTGCCAATATTCCCTCCCTTTTACAGAATCTTTTATTTGGATTGGTGAAATATTGTATATTCACATCGCAGCTGGCAATTTTGTCGGAAAAAATAAACCGTCCAGTTCGATTTCAATCTGGTAGCAAGAGCATTTCTGTTGCCACATCGCTCTGGTCTAATTTTGCAATTTCAAAATTCGAGGGTTCGGCCGCTTTGAGACGCGTATCGTCAAAATATTTTATTGAAAACTCGCGTATTGTTTAAGCGCCTTTGTTTCAATTTTGAATATACGAATACGTGGAGCGAAATATGAATGGTTTATACGTACGTACCATTTGTTGTTGTAGAAAAACAGGAATGAATTCAAATGATTGGACGGGAAATGAGAGTTCGGTGAAAGGGTGAAATACAGTTCTTTGAAATTAATTAACTGTAACATAACGTAACTGTGGGCATTCTCTAGTAGAGTGTAAATGCTCTCTTAAGCTATTATACCTTACAACAATCACTGCATGGAGTGTGTAGTGGATAAAAGAATAGGCCTCACAGTTTAGCACTAGATACTTCAAGTGTGATTGATCCGAACACCATTCGAGATATACTTTGTGTTAGAAGATTGAATGTTTGCACTAGTAAAATCGCCCGAAAAACAGTACTTATTCCTAGTGCGAAAGATGCCTTGAACAGAGAAAATTTGGCAATGCCTAAAACACACCCTCGTTTCAACATCCAGATTTTATTAACACCCTTTTGTATAGCTCAAAGTCCTAGTCTGGTTTCAAACAATCAATACGTAAGTTTAGCTCAGTCTGGTTTAACAATCGAAATGTTTATTACTACGTAGAACTTCGTCCCACTTACAAACTGTTGATTAAAATTGTTACTTAGGTACCTACTACCGTTTATACCTTAATTGAAATAAAGGGAGAATGATTATTTCTAGAAGGAATGAGGTCACATTATTATTCAGGTTTCCTTAATTAACGTTCAGGCTCACAATTTAGCATGGTTAGCAAAAATTCTTGAATAATCAATGAGAATACGTTTTCTTTCCGAATTTCAAAGAGATCTGGTTAAAGAAATGACATAAAATTTGCGAAAAGAGTATAAAAACACTTCATTGTCTTTTTGTTTTCAATTCAAAGAATAAAAATTAAATAAAGATTTTGCCAGTGGCAAGCACTGATTTTCAGTTTCATTCGGTAAACATCCAATAGTAATAATTAAAAGGATGTATGCATTACCAACAGATAAAAATAATGTATACAATACCTTCACATTTCCCGGAAAGGCAGAAACTTCGAAACAAAGATAAATTAATACTTTTATTGTACTCACATACACAATAAACGGAAAAGTATACGCTAATAAATATAAAATAAATTATGTAAAACTAGTAAGACAAAAATCGATCTATGCCTTGAACAGCACGTAAATACATCGCGTCGGTCGCGGCTATCATGAAGACCTTTGACAGTCGTTTTCATTTACGTCACATACCTGCAGTAATCTTTCTGAGAGAAAGTCTCATAAATTCGAAAGTTTGTGAGGAGGTATTAATGTTTGTTACCTGTTTACACTAAATCGACTAACCGCATTGTGATGAGACTTTGCTTCTCTAATTTATATGACATATAGCTAATTTAATACTATAAAGCTGAAGAGTTTGATTGTCTGTTTGTTTGCTTGAACGCGCTAATCTCAGGAACTACTGGTCTGTTTTGACAAATTCTTCCAGTGTTAGATAGCTCATTTATCGAGAAAGGCTATAAGCTATATAACATTGCACTATAGGCCACGGAAGCGGAACAGCAGCCTTTAACAACGCGGGTGTAACCACGGGCTCATCTAGTATTAGAATATCACATAGTTACCATTTGTACCAATGACCGACACCCATGCGGGTAAAGCTGCTGACAAAACAATCTGAAAGAACACACTATAACTGCTGCAACCTACGAGATATGAGTTCACTTCTTACATATCTCCACGTAGTTCGACAAAGCATAATTATTGTTTCTACTCTATAAGAAATTACCCACCCGAAACATGTTTTAGCAGCATTGTCACACACTACTTCTTTAGTATGCAGGCGAGAAAATTCCGAAAGCCTCAGTAAATGCAATGCTAATATGTTTTCTCAAGTTCTGAGATACGCTGGCGAAACTTTGTCCACACAACCATACACACATACATACATACAGTCATACAAATGTCGTAAGCAAGCTTGCCGGAGGGCTAATCAGAGAGTACGGATTTCCATTTGATACATGTATTGTATACTATACTAGTACTATAGAGCTTTCGGTACATGGATTAATAAGGGAAATATCAATAAAACTACTGTTATTGAAATGGCCCTTCCAATTCTGATGCATGGAATCTGAGCACATACATATATATTTCGAGACAGCTTTGCTGTGTGCAAGTTATTGATGTTTGCGATGATGATTTATCATAATCCTCCATCGTTTATGCTTACACTACTCACAACAATTTTAAAGGAATTCAAAAAGTTTCATATGAACATTCAATTAAAGAACTCTCGACTATCTATACGTAACATAATAAAGCTGATGTGTTTTTTGTTTGGTTGAACGCGCTAATCTCAGGAACTACTGGTGATAATTATTTTTTTGTGAGATAGCACATTTATCAAGAAAGGCTATTATGTATATCGTAGAATCATAGGCTATATAGCTTCACGCTATGAGCCACGAATGTAGAGCAAGTAGCGGGCTAACGCGGGCTTATCTAGTCAGCGATAAGAACGCCAAAATTTTTTCAGACTCACCTGACCTACATGAACTTTTTTTAATCTATACTATTGTCTTGAACTCATTACTTTTGTTGCAGAACCACCTCTAACAAGTCCAAACGTGACATCAGACCGCCTGTCATACGTGGGCGGCGACCACATCAGAGCAAACTGCTCGTCCCCTCCGTCGCTACCCGCTGCCAACATCACGTGGTACGTCAACGAGCAAATGGTGAGTTGTCACGTCATAATGCACTGATCACTAATCAATTGATTTGCTGGAGACAGTCTTATGGTGCCAAGTTGGTAAGACGCGTATTAAGATTTGATAGATGGGCGTGTGAATAGGCATACGAATGAAAATGGAAAACTATAATTTACTTTTCTATAGGCAATTTTCGGTATTTTGATACGTACATACATATATTATGTATCTTATAACATGCAATTAATAAACATACTAAGTGTAAAATTATAAATTACATAGTATTTTGGTACAAATATATTAAAATCTATCAAGATATAACTGAAAAAATACTGTAATTTTTTATTATGCTAAAAATTGCTTAGTGGAATATTCAAATTAAATCTCGCTACAAGTAACAGATATTTTTTTAAATGATAACTGAACGATTTTTTTTCCTTACCTTCTCTTATAATATACAACCTACCAGATATTGTAATTAAAAGTGAATAGTGGTTGAATTCATACGACTTAATAGCAATAATGTCCGAAAAGCTTTCACCTACTTACCAAACACCAATCACCATCAACGACTAGAAGCAACTTTCTAGTCAAACCAGAATTGACTGAACATACGATTTATCATTAAGTGAAGGTCGTCTGACCTTCACGTTCCATCTCAACCTATAAACCAACTTAAAATCCCGTTACATCAATAAAACCAGTAATTCCACACAGTTATATTAAATTCCGCAACTCGTGAACATCAATCCGTACAAACGTCAGCCATAGAGCGCAACAAACGATCCAAGCCATTACAATCGTCGATCGCAGTCCACTGTTGTCGGTACTAGACAATGTTCATTCAACCAGCATAATCCCTCAGTTAGTTTTACAATGCCACACTAAGTTTTATAGGGTTTAATAGACTGTTGGACTGCAACAAATAGGTTAGCGTTAGAAGAATTGGCGTTTTAGCAGTTCGCTCGGTTAAGTATAATCGGTTTGTAAGCTGGCAAGACGAGTACGTTGGAAAGAAAAGGCTAAGAGCATTAAACACTGAATGGAAATATATGTTATGACACGAATCCACGCCTCAATGAGACAGACAGCAAGAAATACAGACGGAATTGTTGTTTGTAAATTATTGCTTGTTAAACGGTGTGGAAAACATCATGAGGAAACTTGAATAACTGGAAAATTTTCATAAAGTTTTTGATATGCATGTGACTTGGGCAGTAGCAAAACCCGCCTCATTGTGAGGATAGTCTTAATGTCCGTACTTAAATAGGAAGACATTCTTATGGATTGATTTAGACAGATATACTGGTATGAGTCAAGATTCTTATGACGTAAACCATTGTTGTCTAGAAGTAAACATGGCAGCAAAACAATTTGATATTATAATGTCTAGGGTCATTCACCCCTTTTCTTGTACATCTTTGAGTCAAATATAACAAAGAATCGTTCACTTTACCCTCACCAGCTAATTACCCACGAGCAGATATTTGTTTTGTTTTATTTGTATATTAAATATATATTATATTTTGATATTTGTTGAGTTTAAACCGTAAGTTATTATAAACAAGGAGCCTAACAACTTAATAACAGATCTTAACAATCTTATAAACCACAGAATGCTCGTCGCTACGGCCGCTCATTATTTTCTTTTATTAATCTAATCGTTTCTTGACTGACCCCAAGATAATTTCGGGTGTCTTCTTAGTGCAACCCTACGGTGCCCAAAGAACATACATGCCAAATATCAGCTTCTTGTTTCCAATAGTTTTAGCTATGCGTTGTCTGTCAGTTGGACAGTAAAGGAAGAATTTTATCATCATCGTCCTAGCGTTATTTTGGTTGCATCCAGAACTTATACGCCTTGGAGCCCGGAGTCCGCTTACTGGTCTAACCAGATATGGCAGAACATCAACATACAAAGGAAGAAGTGTATGTATATACATAATTCTAATACAATTAATTGAAAGTATGAATATAATTATACAGACAACGCAATTCATTGAAAGTATAAAATTCACACAAAACACATACACAATATAATCCCAAAAGATATGTCAAAAGACCGTAACATGAACCTTTGTTCCAGGTGCCTGGTTTCACGCGAATCACGTGTTGAATTTCAGCAACGGCTACGCATCTAGTTTAGCCACGTTAGAACTGGAAGCTGCTTTGCATTCGCCAGTGCTTACGCTTATGATACGGTAAGTCTATAACTCAATTAACATACATACATACATAGTCTCACGCCTATAACCCCGAAGAGGTAGGCAGAGGTGTATTTCTACACCCAATTTTCGCCCGATATACTTTAGTCCCACGTAATAAGAGGCGAGCCTATTGCCGTATCGGGCACATTTTCAGACTCCGTGCTGCTACTGAGAATTTCGTGACAGAAAAACCCAATAACACTGCCCGACCCAGGAATCGAGCCCGGGACCTCCCGATCCCACGCGCACATTTATACCGCGAGACCAACGAGGCAGTCGTATAGGGTTTGATGTCGAGTTTTCCGTCTCTACGCAAAGATGGTATTTGCATCGTGTTATCCACGGGACCACCGACGACACCCACGGGAAGATAGGGGGTGGTGACACTTGTATTCTATGCCGTCAACCACACGGCCACTCAATTAAGATCTCTAGATGATGTATTTCGCAGTGAAATTACTGTTTGATAGGCAGTTAGCAGAAGCATATTCTAAAGAGCGGTATTTGAGAATAATGCTACGTAGTTAGTTATACAATCCTTTATTCTATGGTTAAACCCGCACGTTTATTAAAGGATTATCCAGTAGTGGACGTATCTAGCAAAGACTTTTCAGACAAACCCAGTGTTTAACCGATCCCCAAAACAATTTTATTTTATTTAATCTTTAATTCACAAACATCGCTATTCCGAATCGAAAACAGTAAAAAATCTTTACTCGCTCTGAAAAAGTTTGTCTGCAATTCATGTAAGACTATGTTTAAATAGTTCACGATTTGGAAAACAGAATCATAATATCAAGAGTACCTAGGTAGTTTTCTCAATGAAAGAAGAATTAGGAAAGAAGTTCCTACTTATACATTTTACTCTCATCACAAAAGTTAATTAAATAAACAAACCGACATGTAAGAAAACACCACCTACTTATTTACTTTTCTACCCTATAATTTGTCTCGTCCACAAAGTCAATTTGTCCTGGACGATATTTCCGGCAATTTCGAACATATATGACGTGGGGAATATTGGCTGCGGTTGCCAAAACCGCATGTTGCAGTGGCTTCACCGGCAAGCTAAATAAGACCGCATGGATTGCCAGTGTATTAAGCCCCATACTTATATCACGTTAAATATACTTACATCACGTTAAGTTACTTGTTGACTTAGTCGCTTGTTTTCTGGGCGATAGTAAGAATAAATTTTAGGTACTTTTGAGTTCATTGGATGATTTTTATCTGTCGTATACATGCAGTGGTTTGTATTTTGGAATTAATTTATTGAACGCTAAATAAATAAAGGAAGACTTAATACTTAGTGCATTTTAGTCGATTGGATGATTTTGCCGGCTTGGCAAGCTAATAATCCCCATGAAATATTACTGCCAATAGAAAGATTTTATGGTACTTTTTAGTCGGTTGGCAGATATCTAACTGTATTATAAATGCAGTCTTGTTTTTTCATTAATTGTTTAGTATTTCTTCATTAATTGATATGATGCTTAGAAAATAAAAGGAGATTAAATGGTGCTTTTTAGTCGATTGGACGTTTTTTTACTGTATTACAAATGAAGAGGGTAGTGATTCTAAATCAATTTATTGAATGCGTAATAACCAAAGTTACACACCGTTATTTTTCATAACTCTTTTACTTTTACATTTTATAATTATTTTCTATTTTCTGTCTAGAAATTAAGCACTGCCGTGATCACAGAACAGTTAAGGCCGTGATGATGTCAGTAATTACCTCAAATAAAGACAGAATTATTGCTACAATAGATCTTCAAGACTAGTTAAATTTACATAATAAATCTGTATCTAACTTAAACCTTGTGCTAATAAGTTAAATACGCATCATCAATGACATGCGCTGGGTTAATCTGAAGACTAAATTCTCATAAGTACGAGTACATTCGTTCAAAATGAAGTTTTGATAAACTCTTGCTTTATGGCATATATCAAATTCTCATAAATTAACTAATTCGAAGGATATCTCGGTAAGTTCGTAAATTGATCAAAGTGTCAAACTACATAATTATGTGTCAATGTCCATTATATGAGTAAAATCAGACTGTGTAGCAGAATACCAATTGTGAGTTAATTCAAAATCAAATCGCATGTCGTTTAATACACAGTGTCGATTGGTGCACGTAGTCATCAATCAATAGATTGACGTATCGTGTTTATCTTTTCCCACATAAAAAAAAAATCTACTTAGGTACAACAAACAATTATCCGTTTAAACTACCTTTGAGAGATAAAAACTGCAGCACTATCAATGTCCGCATGTTTTTCTTTACACAATATTTTCCAATTTGTTTCAGATGTGAAGCGTCAATATTTGATGTATGGAGATCGACTAGTCATACGATAGTGTTGCGAGAACGCAGCGCTAATCCCGCCTCTGCGCTGGGTAGAAGTTTCACAGGTGAGTGACAGAGGTGTAGATTATATGAACTTTGGAGACGCATTTTTTATTTAAATTTCAATGTTAACGAGCGTATTTCGCCAAAAAGCTGTTGTAGCTTGGCGACGGAAACCTATCTTTCTATCTATAGACTCACGTCTGTATCTCCGAAGGGGTAGGCAGAGGTGTAATATTACACCCACATTTCGCCGGAAATTTTTAGGTCCCACGTAATAGGGGGCGACCCTATTGCCGTACCGGGCACATTACCAGACTCCGTGCTGCTACTGAGAATTTCCTAACGAAAAAACCCAGTTACACTTTGCCCGACCCGGGAATCGAACCCGAGACCTCCCAATCCCACGCGCAGATTTATGCCGCGAGACCAACGAGGCGACGGAAATGTTGTTATATTTTAAATTATTAAAAAGGAATAAATAAAAAAAAAGAAGAGAAATTAGCGACTGATATGTAGGTATATAATATATTTTTAATTGTCCTTCGGGATATAATAATACCATGAAATTTTGTTTCGAGTAATCGATTTTTCGGCGATTTTGCAAGCGCTATGTTCTCGGATGTACGGTTACGGGAAATAAAGGTACGTGGTATATATCCCGAAGGACAATTTAAAATTAATGATGACCACGAAAGCTCAAATTCCTGGAATGTATGTAGTCTTAATATTTTTGCGTTACATGTTTTACTTTCGTCTATACGGATGTAATCTTAATATATAAAATCCTTGCGTTACTGACTGACTGACAAACACGCTACAGCCGAAACTATTGGGCGCAGGAAGCTGAAATTTGGCATGTATGTTCCTTGGGGACCGTAGGGGTGCACTAAGAAGGGATTTCCCGAAATTCCCACGGGATCGGCCAAAACAGGTAAATTTAAAAAAAATGCAGGCGTAGCTGCTGGCGTCCTCTAGTATTTACATATAATTGCCGGCAACTAACGTCAAACCTGTCTCCTTAATGAAAGACGGGCGTGACATTTAGGTAGAGAAATAGATAGATAGTTGCTGGAATAGAAACCAGAAACGTCGTAAAATCTTCAAAAATAGTTTTCACGTCTAGTGGCGATTAACAAATCTTGAAAAGCTTGAAGCTTTGGCCTGTTTAAACCGGCAGTTGTCACAGACTATAGTGACAATTTAAGCTGATTATTATAAAGATGTGAGCTATTCTCTGGCTTCAAGTTGCATTAAGCAAGTGTTACCTTACCCTACACATACATATACTCACGCCTTTTCCCGTCGTGGTAGGCGGACACGGGTTACCTTACCTTAAAAACTTATTTGACATAAATCAGGTGGAAACCCTATTTGTTAGCTTCTTTGGTATAAATCAACTCGACTCGGGTAACCACAAGGAAAAATATGTTATTTTTTCCTTGCAGTTATCAAGATAGCGCAACCTACACAAAATCAGTGATTTACATGACGAATTACTGTAGTGCTGACTATGTAATAACGTAGTTCTTCTTTGACACATGTCGTTATTTTTATCACATTATTTCAATGACTGCATTTTTCTTAATTAATCTCGTGCTAAGACTAAAATAATACATACATACATACATAGACTCACGCCTGTTTCCCGGAGGGGTAGGCAGAGACTACGGAACGCCATTTGCAACGATCCTGACACACCTCTCTTGCTTCATTCACTTCCATCAAGTTTCTCATGCATGCTCTTCTGTTTAGGGTACTTCTGACCTGTCCTTTTTTAGGATGTCTCCAATCTGGTCAGACAACGTCTAAAATAATATAGGTTAAAAAATGTGACAAAAATAAAAGTAATCAATCTTCGTCGCAAAGTTTAGGTTAAATATATCAAACATTATTGATAAATTCTCAAAAATTACGAGCGATCTATCTTCACAGTATACAAGGTTAATATATCGGTCAATTTATCTTTTTTTTACAACCTCTTTGAAACGACATTCGATTTTCTGAGTTCAAATTTTACGACTTGGCAATTTGGATACTCAATCACTATATTATTTTATCTAATTTGGGCACCCACTTGCATTTATTGCATGACATTGCCTAAGGATAACCTCTTTTTTGGTTCTATCGAAATTTATTCTAATACGATAAATTTTGGAACATTGAAATCACTTTTATAACTGAATTTTATAAGCAACTGAGACTGATTCAAAACAGAAATATAACTGTACTACACCAGTTCAGTAATAAACTCAGTATGTAACTAAAGACTTCTTGTTCTTATTAACTTGATTAACGTTTGCGGATTTCAATAGCATGTTGATAGAGCGGTCGCTATAGTGATTATTGACACTGACTCCCAATTGGATGGCCGTGATTTTGATTTTTAAGCGCAGAAATCTTCGTGGCCTTAGGCATAATGATTATTTTTCGGATGTCTGGGTGTTATTCATCTTTATAATCTATGACATCTAATTAAGAATACATAAGACATGAAGAATAGATGTATGAGTTGTCCCCGAGGTTATGATATTTATTTGCTTTTAGTATGTAATACATATTAAGAGCTTAGTGTACGATACCAAAAACCTCATTTTATCTACATACTTGGATATACAGCAAGCTATATTCATCTTCTTTTTTTAATGAAGCCCAATTAATACAATTTATTTTCGCAGGATAGAGCCGTGTGGTTGACGGCATAGAATACAAGTGTCACCACTCCCTATCTTCCCGTGGGTGTCGTAAGAGGCGACTAAGGGATAACACGATGCAAATACCATCTTTGCGTAGAGACGGAAAACTCGACATCAAACCCTATACGACTGCCTCGTTGGTCTCGCGGCATAAATGTGCGCGTGAGATCGGGAGGTCCCGGGTTCGATTCCTGGGTCAGGCAGTGTTATTGAGTTTTTCTGTCACGAAATTCTCAGTAGCAGCACGGAGTCTCGAAATGTGCCCGGTACGGCAATAGGCTCGCCCCTTATTACGTGGGACTAAAGTATATCTGGCGAAAAGTGGGTGTAGAAATACACCTCTGCCTACCCCTTCGGGGATAAAAGGCGTGACGATATGTATGTGTATGTATTTTCACAGGTGCCGCGACCGAGACGTGTTTACCAACAATATTGGTATTGATTCTACAGTTTTTCCTGCAGCTGCTCCTACAAAGGTACAGTGGCACCTCAATCAGATAGCTGCTTAATATGTAACAAGTTATGTAGTAAATAATTTCTACGTTCAATAAGTTATATGACATTTTGGTTGGAAGCAATTGGATGGATACTGGTAAAAATATTGTAATGTTAATACTGCAGATTTGTACGTAATTTTACGGTCTTCATTTGAAATGAAATTAATTTTAATTTGTAAATAAACAATTTTTGTTTATTATCCTAAGTTTTTAATGAATTTCAAATAATGACTTTAAGGTTTCACGTTTTATATATAAATCACGTGTTTTTACGGGTCTCAATCACGTTAAATAAGTAACATTAACATTTAAAGATTTGAACAGCTTGCATCGTTCTTCCTTGAGAATATTAAATAATTTAATTAACACTATCAAAGCCTGTTAAATATACTTGTATAACAAGAATGAGAAGGATACTTCTTAGGTTTGATTGATTTTGGTATTACTGTAACTACTTTTCAAATCTAAAGTAAACAAGGATTACGTTTTACGTCTCATGCTGCTTATGACGCCTGCGACCGGTCACTTCACTTGCTTGGTATCTGGGGGCACGGCAGTGCTCCTGCCAAGTCAAGCAAATGGCCGATTCAATCTATTTATATAAAACGTATTAATAACCGACATGCTATTACATGGAAATCACAAACTTATACAGTAGAAAAACTGAGTTACGAGACTTGGTATTTTGACAAGTATTATTTTTTATGGCATGAATTGGTCATGATTGGTCGCCGAGGTAGAGTCATTGCCGTTTGTGTGTTAAATGAAAACTTAGTTTACGAAATTAACGTCGACTGTTGCCGATAATTTGTCGTTACTAAAAAACCAAAATATAATACTTGGCTCGTCAAAAACTACGTAAATATTTAATTAGCTATGTAAAAAATAACAAATTCAGATTGCCATATTTTTCCCTTGAAATATTCTTTTCTTTTTTTTTGACAAATGTTGTTATTTAATTAAAGATAGGAGTTTAATATATTTCTTGTATTGCAGTACAGATGGGATTAAATGTGAAAATATACCCGTTCAGATTTATAATTTACGTGTAATTAATTTAGGAAATATACCTATTGTTAACATAGACTGACTATATAGAATAATTTGTGTAAATAATAATTATTAGTAATTGTTTGTAAATATTTACAAACTGAATAATGTTTGTATGAATACTAATGATAATGTCAATATTTCTTAAAAAGTAAGTGTTAGTCCAATTTATTGTAGCTGCGAATGGAAAAATTATATTTGTATTTATTATTTGTCAATTGTTGTTCAGTGTTTTAATTATTTATGGTTTGTATATTTCATAGCAAAAGTAATGTATAATATTTGTCTTAAAAATTATATTTGTATTTATTATTTGTCAGTTGTTGTTCAGTGTTTTAATTATTTATAGTTTGTATATTTCATACCAAAGTAATGTATAATATTTGTCTTAAAAATTATGACAACATAAAAATAAAATAAAGTATCTTAAAATACCTATCTCATGTTTATACATGAGATAGGTATTTTAAGATACTTAACATAGTTAATAAGGTTGACATGATTTTAAAACAATAAAATAAGTTCGTTGAGAATATTTTCAATTTTATTCAAATCAATATTTTTATATTATTTATACGTAGGTACAAGGCTATAATGGGCTTTAGGCCTTTATAATGAAAATATCGAGCTATTACTGTTATTTGAACTAGTTAACTAGTGCATTTAAATAATTGTAAAATAATTAATAAAAAAATTTTTAGAAAAATGTCAACGATTACAAAGTGTATATAACTCGTGAATTTTGTAATAATAAAATGTTTATAAGACCAGGGATATTGTGTATTATAATTATAAATTGTTTTGTAATTTGGATAATCATTGATGAGAAAACAAATTTCAACCTTATCTAACTGTAAACTGAATCTAAAACTCTTCGCACTCAATTTTATGTTAGATAACAAACGGTGTCACATTATGCTTCAACTGTGTCATATTTTCTCCTGAAGTCCTAAATGTCAACAAAGGTACATGTTATGCATGCTATCAATACATGCCAAGGACATAGTACTGTATGCAGAACTGTTGTTTTAATACCTATGCTGTTGACATTCCCTAATCGGTACATTAATGTCATGATACGTAAAGCAAGCGCCGTAACGGCACCGCTCCAATCCAGCAAATAACTTATTAATAAACCGTTTATTATATAATATATTTCGTAACATCAATATAAAATGGTAACGGTGGATGGTCAGCGCGCTCATCAGTACCTAAAAGCTTCGAGATAGCGCCGTGCGGCAGCTGCGCTGTTACGGTGCCGGTACATTATGCTATAACCTTTAGACTTTCTGACTTTTTTCTTAAAACATTTAGGCTGTTAGTATTATTTGTGTCACATATACACACTAACAGCAATTCTTCACAGTCATAGTAATAAATTTGCCAATTCAGGCTAGTTGTCATCGGTGAATGCTCTTTAAAAGATTCGGCAAATATTAGGTTTTGGGAGTTCATACGCCTGTCGCCAATATTTAATATAACATCAAGGGATATCAGATTTATCAGCTATAATAGGTAGCTAGTCATTATTACTAGTTCATAGTGACGGCAGAAATGTCTGTCTGCAACCTGCTCTAATTTATCTAATAATATTGCAAAAGAGTTTTGATCAATCATATGTATGTTGTCTCTAATCTTTCTATCGATATAATAAACATCTTCAATCTCAATAACGCCTAAATCAAATTAACAAAATCCTTCAATGTAATATCGAAAAAGTTTTATTTTATACATATGGCAGCTTTTTATTGAACTCTTACGAATATCTCCTACATTCTAATCTACAATATATTCACCTAATTGTGCATTAAATTGAAAATAATTCTAGCATGTACCTAACGTATTGATAAAACTAAACGGGCAAATAAAAAAATAAAGAAGTAATAATTGTATGTCTGTATTTTATTTTCCTCTTCCTATTATCGAAGATTACGACGTCACAATGACGTCATAATATATTGAGAAGTAAGTTTATTTATAAAGAAGAAGAAACATAATACAACTCCTATCATACAGAAAGTAAGATATGATCTGCTATTGTAGTAGGGACAGTTGATCCCAACTATTATTTGCTATTTTGTTTTTGCATAACAGTGCTCAGTTATGTTATACTGCAAAGCCATACAAACTTTGCATGGGATTGCAAGAAGTTATTTGTAGTCGAAAT
The DNA here is from genome assembly GCA_944739405.2 of Euclidia mi. Lineage (NCBI taxonomy): Eukaryota > Metazoa > Arthropoda > Insecta > Lepidoptera > Erebidae > Euclidia > Euclidia mi. Next base: position 23,265,007 of record OX123192.2, on the reverse strand, counting down.
AGTTGAAATCACTTTTTCCGACTGACATATCATCGAAGAGACCAAACTACCGAATCTACAAACATGAAATTTGGCCAACTGGTTCCTTTTGTGACGTAGTCACTCGCGGAAGGGTATTTAAAGAACCAGGTAAGCAGGACTGTAGGTAGAAGCCATATTTATGTTTAGAAGCAATAGTCAGACGGATTGATATTCAAAATATAAATAATAAGTTTTATATGATACCTATTCATTGAGTAAAAAGCTATTATTTTGTGCGATATTATAAACAGATATTTCAATTTTATTTAATAGTATAGAATATAGATTCGTCATAAATTGTCCTAAAGATACATCGTTTGGAGGCAAAGCACGTAAGAAAAGACATTGTTTTCGAGCCTAGTGCCGCAAATTGAGTAATACCCGCCACAACACTCAACCCCAAGCTTGAATGGCGGCAAACCGATGTAATAATATTTTCTATGGAGCATGGGGTGGAAAACTGACCTGACAAACTGAAAGATTGGTATCTTATCAATCCAATTTGACCTGAGAATCTGAAGACAGTATGTCACTTTCGTATACAGGCAATTTAATCTTACTCAAGTCAATTTTATAAACTGCTAGTCCAGAAATTGTGGTTAGATTAGATAGAATTACTTGTTAAATTGTAACATCGAAGATATGTTAGTAAATGACACGCCGGTTATTATAGTAACCTCCAAGCATTATAGTGGAATTGGCCAATAAAATATATAATGAAATTGTTGCAGTTAGTCCGTCTCCAACCGAGGGGCAGTGGTTGTCAATGCAATAGAAAAGTTGTATATTGATTGGATAAGGGAGGATGATCAAAATTCTAGCTTTCCTACCATTAATAGTAACGCAGCAGTATATGTAGATGCTGCTTTTTATACGTTATTTTAGCAAAGGAGAGAGTGTAACGGGTTCTGGTATTAAAACGCAGCAGGGGTTCTATGCGTTTATTTGCCAAGTATGGTCTCACTTCCCTTGCACGAGTATGACCGACCAACAACACGACACTGGCCTGAACACTAAGGGCTGCAGTCTCCCACGCTGTTCCCTCCGGTAGTGTGCAGGGCAGGCTGCTCGAAGGGCTGCGCGTAGCGGGCAGATCCTCGCAGACTGTTGGTTCAGCTGGCAGGCGCCGGCGGTGTGAGTGCGATGAGCAGGGCAGGGCCAGACTCTTTGACAGAGGTGACGCCGAAGACGATGCAGGGAAGTGTAGCTGTCTAGGGTAGCGTAGCCCGGAGCTTCCAAGGTAGACCTGGAACCTGAAGGGAAGCAGCATTAGGAAAGCCACAACCAATAGAGTCAGGCAGGCGGCGTCAGCCGGCCTCAGCTAGCAGGTAGAGAGATGGGCAGTACGCTAGTGCAGTAAATGTAGTAACTCACCCACGGCTGGGACCAGGATACACGTTCGACGTAGGGTCAGTACGTAATCGTAGGTATGTAGTAGAAGCGACGTTAGAGTAGCGGTGCCGGCCTCTCTGTCGGAGGGTTATATACCGGCCCTTCCATCAGAGTTGGAGTCGCTACGTGACCATATTTGGTCAGGCTTCGGGAGCGCGGACGATTGCCTTCTCTGATTGGCCGAGCGTATGGACGGTATTATGACGTAGACGCGGTAAGTACCGGACATATGTTACAAGAGAAAAAAGGATCCCGATACCATACACCAACCGGTGGACGGATCGTATTTTCGCCATCTCTAACACGTCATATCAAGGGTCGCAAGATCGTTGTATGTGGAAGTAACTAATGAATGAGCATCAAAACTCATGCACTAAGCAGAGAGGCTCACAATTTTTTACCAGTGAGCGAATGAGAAAATATTTGAAACGAAGATTATTTTAGAAGTCGATACTTTCACAAAAGAACCATTAATAGCGCTCATGTTGTGGCTTCAATAGCCGTGCATAAGGCAAGTGTGAATGGGACAGAACAAAGGGGAAGACCTAGGCGGACGTTCTCTGACCAGATCGAAGACATCCTAAAAAAAGGACAGGTCAGAAGTACCCTAAACAGAAGAGCATGCATGAGAAACTTGATGGGAGTGAATGAAGCACGAGAGGATGATAGGATCGTTGCAAATGGCGTTCCGTAGTCTCGGCCTACCCCTCCGGGAAACAGGCGTGAGTCTATGTATGTATGTAAGCATTTACATCAGAGTACTATAGTGCTACAGAAGGAATCTAATGTAAAGCTATTGGTCCCGATTCTTGGGTATTTGCGTACTCTAGTTACGTTTTCTCCGCCAAAAAGATAGTTTATTGTTTTATGTAGTGTTCTACATACATACATAAATACATAACCTCACGCCTATATCCCCAAAGTGGTAGGCAGAGGTATATTGCTACACCCACTTCACGCCAGATTTATTTCAGTCCCACGTAATAGGGGGCGAGCCTATCGCCATACCGTACCTATTGTAGTGTTCTATTTCCAGTATTGTCTATCTTACACCTATTATTTATTACAAACAACTGGAGAAGTTTGTGTTAGACAGGTGACAAGTTTCATCAATATTGAGACATTTGACGAAACTTTTGTATACAATCAACAACCTCGTCTCGAGTATCAAAAATAATATAATACTAGAACTCTGAAGGCCAATTCTCGTATTTTGAATTGAATCACAATACGCACTCTGCTAACTTATTCGAACTATATCTGTCAAAACACATATAGTTCGACATAAATACAAAATTTGACTTTGTTCAATTTGGTCTAGTCGCAATATATATTTTTCAAGTATCAGTTACGTTTCGGGAATACCATTTCTGACGTTAGTAAGACACTGACACAAAATCAAAACTGCATTTTGAATAAATACTTATAATTACGGGAATTGGGCCTCTGATGGTACATAAAGGATTGGGTTGCTTTGTCCTTCTCAGTTCGTAGTGTTAGCACATGAGTAATCTACTGCACGGAGCACGGATTTCAAAAGAAAACGTGAGCACTAAACCCTATTCCTGATTTCCAAACGTAATAAAAATTACAAGCAACCAGATAGCTATCTTTTACTCACTCCTGAAACTCACTACACAGGTGACACAGAAGATACGCGTGGGACTACAGAAAAATATATTTCTTTTGTTTTTTCCAGTAAGAAGCACTGGCACTTGACTTCTCTTTGCCTTAAAAAAGCAACGTGGACGTCGCTTTTAATGTCCAGAATGAATTTTTGTTTGCACGGTACATGAAAAGCCGGAAAACGGGCTCAGTGACGCGTCATTGGAGAGGCCTACATTTAGCAGTGGACTATGATAGTGGCAGGCTGATGATGATGATAGGAGACTTCATAAACATTCAAGCAAAACACACATGGTACAGCTAGACTCGAAACAACAATTTCAAGTCTGGTTGACCCATGTGGGATCGAGCCCAGGACACACAGCGCTGTGGTGAATGATTTGGGTTATTAGCACTCAAAATCAGCCTTTGTTTAAAATCAGTCGCACTACTGGGCACAGAACTCTTCTAATTATTAGAAGATTTACACCCCACTAGCCAAGTACGGGTCTCAATGCCATTACGCAACTAAATATGACAATACATACATATTCATACTTACCTACCTGATATGAACCACAAATTATTATGTATGAAATAAATTGCACAGTTTCGAAATTCTTGTATAATATATGACACATTTCAGCGCAACGTTTACACCGACAAGTGACGTTCAAATATTCAGCGAGTACTCACATACATCATCATAATAGATTTATTATATTACTCCCGTGTGTCAAGAGGTGGGCTCACTTGTCTTACTAGTGGATTCTGACCCAGTATATATGTATGAGATCCAAATAATAGTATATGATATTAGTGTGGAAGTGCATAATTATATAAGTATAAAAAACTAGATGAGCCCGCGGTTACACCCGCGTTATTTAAGGCTACTACTTCGCTCCCGTGGCTCATAGCGTGATAATGCTCGATAAATGTACTATCTAACACTGAAAGATTTTTTGAAATTGGTCCAGTAATTCCTGAGATTAGCGCGTTCAACCAAACAAACAAACAAACTCTTCAGTTTTATATATTAGTATAAGATATAAGATAATAAAGCACCAAACTGATGTGTAGAACGGGTATCGTGTCCAAACCCACGGTGCGTACCAATGACTTTCCACAGTTGTGTACTTGTTTAAATGTTAATTTATCGCTTGCCCGTACCTTTGCGACCACGTTAAGCCGTCATTGTCGGCTGTCATAGAGATATCTTACATACCTACTCTAGGTGGATTAAGTACCCCTGAATATACTGTACACTGGTCTAAGCCATGACAATTCGCATTCTCTTTGGATTACGGAGCTGATGCAGTTGCTCTATGGACAAGCTAAAATATTCTGTCATATCTGGATACACTAGAAAGCAGCTCTAGGCAAAAGTTTTGGATGCAACTGGGATGACGCTAAAACGAGGCAGATAATAAGATAAATACGGTGAAATGTGGGTGTAATTTTACAGCTCTGCCTAACCTTTCTAGGACACAGGCGTGACGATATAAAAAAATATGACTAAGTGTGGTAGAACTATAAATAATTTTGCATCATCATCTTATTAGCCACAGACGTCCACAGCTGGACATAGGCTTCCCCCTAGGCTTACCACGCGGACTGATTCTGAGCCAACCGCATCCATCCGCTGCCCGCGATTCCAACAATAATTTAGCTTATAAAGAAATAATAAGATAACTTGACTCCGCAAGCTCTTGTCCCCGTTTATAATAAAGATCGAAATGATGTCATTGAATCAAATTTGTTAACAGATGTAAAAAGCACTTTGTGCTAATTTAATATTTCTCAACAAACTTTGATGTTGTGTTATTTTGTGTGACAAGGCTGTAATTTAATTAAATAAGTTCTAGAAGTTTCTGACAGCTCAGATATTGTGACGATTGTCGTTAGTTTTGTTTCTGTTTTCATTGTTTTTCTTTTTTATATATATATTAATAGGCGGCAAACGAGCAGGCGGATTGCCTGATGGTAAGCAATTACCGCCACCCATGGATACAAGTAACACCACAGGAGTCACAAATGCATTGCCGCCCCTTGGGATTGGGAAAAGGGATAGAATGAGGAGTGGGATAAGGGAGAAGGAATAGGGGATAGGGCCTCCGGCACTCTCACTCACCGAACGAAACGCAACAGTTTAGGTTCTATTACTTTACGTCGATTTTCTGTGAGAGGGTAGTACTTCCACGGTCGAGCCGGCCCATTCATGCTGAAATTAGCAAGGCTCTAGGTACTACCTGTGAAAAAAAAAAGTATATACAAATATTATTAAAATATATCGGTATTTTGATAATTTACAAGTTGGCAAGTTGACAATTTGGATTAACTGATGTATTCGATACAAAATGCAATATGTGTGTAGCTAGAAGACTCCCGCAGCTACACCCTGCACTGCTACACCCCTACGCTCCTCAAGAAATATACATACCAAAGAGCTTCTTGCATTCATAGTGGGTCTGTGCGTTGTTTGTCAGTCAGTCGCAAACATTTCATATATATATAATATAGAGATATAGGCAGTGATCGAGCGGACGGATTGCCTGATGGTAAGTGCTTACCGCCACCCATGGACACAAGCAACACCAGATGAAACAAAAAAGTCCATTACCGCCTTTTGGAATGGGGAAATAAATAGGAGGAGGAGCAGGATGAGGAAGGCTGCAGAGTGACATTTCTACCACCACAGTCGACTCCCACGCAGGCGTAGCCGCTAGCCAAGTCCAGTACATAACAAAAAATAATTTAAAACTACTGCCACTGAATGGACTGTTTAGTTTTCTATTGGCCAAAGCTTAAACTACCTACTATCTAACCTTACAATATAAAATTTTGATTAAAATTAAATATAAAAATAAATAAATCGTAAAGTATTAGTTGGAATTTTATAAACCCCATTTTCATAGAATATCTTTCATATGAAAATTTTGCTATCATTCTTTTCTACGTAACTACATTTTTTATCAAAGCGTTATACCCGTTATTGTGTTCCGAATCTATACCGGCCAATTCATCATTAAAAACCGCCTTTACTACCTCCCTGCTAGTAAACAATCGATGAGTTATTATCACTCGTTCGCAGGCCGCGGTCTATTCACTGACGCACTCGAATACAAAAAGAAAAATAATATTCACCTGTGCTATTATTGCTCCGGCAAAATATGAATTATTCAAAAGGCATGGTGTGTACAGTGATCTGTAATGTGGTTCACTGGATACGCTTATTCTTAGATTTGAGATCACTGCGTAGAAGGCGAATGTTTCTCGTTCGCTTTTGAGTAATAGGGCTTTGTGTTTGACTACATATCATGGTGCTAAGTGACGAATGTTCCTACTTAACTTTTGTTTCAATAGAATTTGGATTCAAAAATATTAGGTAATACGTAAAAAGAAAGACAAGCGTCGGTAAGCAACTCAAAATGTCACATTTCTTATTAAATTTTCGTGCATTTCATTCCCAAGGTTTCTTTAAGGTCCCAGTTTGTATCCCCTAATAATTAGACACTAATATTATAGAATTTACAACTGCCATGTATTATTAAGTTTAAAAAACTCTTTGCTTTGGCTACTTTGGCATATACTGAACATAGCACTATGAAAAGTATTAAATCTTTCTTTGAAGTCATTCAAGTATCATAGATAACGTTTAAGTCACTGAGTCTGTGTCAGGGTTGACTAGCCTGTTTTAATAGAAGAGAGAATAGAAAGATAATTTTCATTACTATACCCTGTACTTAAATCAGTTTTTAAAACTAAAGCCTTTATGCAACTAGACCTATAAAGTCCCCATTTTTTACATTGTAACGGTAACTCAAAAGTAACTATATTTTACTTTGTTAAATTGCCTATGCGCTCAAAGCGTTGAGAATTTGTGGTAGTTATTTTGGTTCACAATAGATGGAATCCGGAATGCTGTCTGCGGTGTCTCCTCTAGAAACAATAATTCAATGGTTTTCACCCACAAGGCGTGATTTGTTCCCTGTTTTGTTCCTTCAGAAAAAATCGTCCAGTTTTTTGAATTTAGAGCCGCAGTTCTGTTTTTTTTTTGTAGTGCTGGGAAACCAGGTGAGTTGTATTACTGTGATTTATGTGACTGAAAAGTCGTAACCATAGCCAGTTGTCAGTTATGTTGAAAAATATTTGTAATGAAACAATTTGTGTGAGGATGATGTTTCTGTGAAGGAGTATATATTTTTGTGCTGTGTTCATTGTACGTTGGAAATAAAGGAGATAATAATTGGTTCATAAAATTATGTATTGGTGAATGCTAATGTAAGTTTGTCTTGCCAGTTCTTCATATTTTGTGTATTTTATTTAAATTTCCATCGCATTTGCAGTGTAAACACAGAACTAGTGAGATAGTTTTCAATCTAAATAAACCTTACCATTGAATACTTAATTAAAATTAAAGGCTCAAGGAAGATTAAATTCTGTATTTTGTGCCTTCTTGTTATAAACATACCACAGAGATGAAACTACGGGTGAAAACCAGAACCTAGTTCACCATAAAGTATTTATTTATCCAATAAACGATGGATATGACTCAACATCCAACACTGGCACCAAAAACAGCCGTCAGGCTTACCGCCCTAAAAACAGAAAAAAGTAAAGATAACGAATTTGGAATAAAAATTTGAGCTGGAGGTGTAAAGATAATTGCTGGCAGCGAGAGAAATCCTAGTTTTATTTATAAATAGTTTCCATAGGTATTCGAAAAGTTGTTCGTTGGCGTATGCACGTTATTTATTCTGCATGACAAGGGGATACACATCAGATTGCATGCGTCATCAACTCTGATGATAATGACCTACATTTTAGCTATAATCGTTGGTGTAGTATGTATTATAGATGGATAGTTTGGGCGTGAGTTTAGTTTGGAATGAAATAGAACAGATTTATTTGCAATAATGTTAATATGCAGTATTTCTAGTTGCAACACGGGAATGTTAATATAATATCAAGCAAATTTTATGTGTGGGTATTGCAGACTCTAATAAAGAATAAGGTATAGCCTACTGGAGATGCCAGCAAACTGCCATGCAGGGGATATCGGTTCGAATCCACGACGCGCACTATTGACTTTTCAAATTGATGTGTGTATTATATTGTTAATTATTGCTGGCCCCGTTCCTGTGAGCACGTTAAACCGTCGGTCCCGGCTATCATGAAGATCTTTGACAGTCGTTATAGGGTGTCAGTACCCTCAAATCAAAAGATACTAGTCGAAACACATGGAATATCACAATACCTCTAAACCTTTGGGTTTAGAGGTATTGTTGGTAATATCACAATACCTCTAAGCCTTTGGGTTTAGAGGTATTGTGATATATGGCAAAATATAGTATGCTGACGGCGGTCAGCAGAGGTCAGATGGCAGACGCTCTGTGGTAAATCTGATATTCTGTCAAATCTGGTTAGGTTTCTGGATGGATTCTGAATGTGGATATCAAAAAATGGTGCCGAATTATTTTAGCTACTTTTATGTGCAACATGAATGCCATAATCGTTAAAATTATCCTCAGCAAAAAGGTTACGATAGCTCACTGAAGAGACTAAGAGACTACTACGTAGAGGGTCTCAGGTATTTCCACAGCGCACACCACTGATTTTTAAAGTACGAAAGAGATCTAAGTATGTTTTCATTTATTTACCCGTTAATCGACGCTTGCTAAACGGCGAAAGAAAACACCTTGGGGAAACCTGTAAGTTCTCCATAATGTTCTCAAAACACGTGAATCGAATATCTATACCAACCGACACCCGGGTATGTAACTACCCTCCGACAGAATATCTACGTAATATAATAATAGTTCTTTCGTTCGATGAATGAGAGTGTCGGTGGATCCAATCGCTTTTCCGTTACTTCATCCGGCTCCTCCCAAAAGGTCGGCAACCAACTCGTGACTCCTCTGGCGTTGTAGGAGCCCATGGGCGGTGATAATCGCTGACTATCAGGTGATCCGTCTGCTCCTTTACCTCCTAAAATATATAAATATATTTAGGTACTCCTCGGAACCAAACATTTCAATCGCTTACGGTCTCATGTTTTAGTAGCGGTTCAAGTGGAAATATGCCGTTTTATCATGGTTGATTTGAAGGCCGATCCTTCTAATGCTATACGACTTCTAATACCAGAGTTTGCACCGAGACTTTCACTTAGTTCTTCTTTTGCCACATGAGACCTAAGACGTGTGTTACACTGACGTCTTAGGTCTCGTGTGGGTGTTTGAGTACATTTGAAAAAATAAAATGTACTCCATATAATTTCAATAAGTATACATCTACAGTTTGCGTAAACAAGAAAATACTACCTATTTTTTCAAAAGATATACTGCATAACTGTCGCGTCAGCTTCCACAAAACACTTATTACACCACTAAAAGTAGTTTAAATCGCCCGAAATCCACAAAGAACGAACAATTGTCCAAAACCGAGCGGAATAGCCAACGTAAATCGAAAGCATTTTTATATCGTGTCAAGTCTATCTCTGGGCCGTCACTTGGGTGCCCATCCAAATGCAATTCATACAAAAAGGCTCGTATATCGTTAAAAATACGGCTACGATACAAGGCTTTGTTTCAAGTTGCCAGTTCCCGTTGTGACATAGTATGGGACGGTTACACAGAGATAGTATTTCCGGCTTCGTGAACCCGAAATTTATAGCTGTTTGCTTGCTTTGCACGTCAAGTGGAAACGTTGGCCATTTAGCAATTTTGATCTGTGATACTAAGTTGATATGTATTAACCTGGATGAGTTCATTCATTCATTGGTTCTGTGAATACAGATGACATTGAATAAAAAATGAGAAAAGGAATACTGAAAAAGAAAAAAACAAAATAATGAATGGATTCGTGTATCCGTATTAATTCATTGTGATACATATACATATGTCTAGTAGTAGACAGAGTCAATGCGACTGACACAAGCTGATGATGATGATAGGCAGATAATTAAATTATTATTTAATATCCTTTGCCAGCGTTGACTAGAGCACATATACATACTCGTCATCATTATCAACCTAGGGTCATCCTGGTTGCGATCCAAAGCAATTGCCTCGGAGCACAGGGTCCGTTAGCGCACATACATACCTACTATGTCTTTTTAATACATACTTTAAACCCTATGTACTGCCTGCGAGGCAAAATTTTGATCAGTCCAGCATCATTAGAGGAAAGAGGTAGGAGAGAAAGTCACACTCATAGCACATAATATTATGTGCAGTAAGTGCGACTGTGTATCCTCTGTTTTGTGTGATCTGCAAATTGTTGTTTGGAGTATGTGTGGTCGTTTATGCATTGAGTTGTCTAGAATATTAAAATAAACATTCACAAGTCCTGCAACGGGACATTAATAAGATGGATTGTATGATTATTTGTCAAGCCTGGACATTAACTCTTAAAGAAGAAGAGAAGCTTTTAACGACGGAGAGGAAAAACATGCGTTTGTTTCTGGAAAGAGACATTCAATGTCAAAATAGATGATGTACAAGAATAGAGTAATATTGTTTTTTGAGTTTAGTTACTCTAAGTAAAAATAATCACAATTACGTGATAGTTTAACATTGTAGAAGTCGAAAGTAAAGTAGAGGGCTTTTACCCGCCACTTTACTTTTAGTATGAATATATTCTACAATATATCTAACCACATCGATAGTTAATGATCAAAACTTAAATTTGATGTTACAAACTATATCTTGCATGTTCGATGCATACCAAGCGTCGGTGAATCGAACACTCCTACTTTATATTCGACTAGACGATGCCCGCGGTTACACCCGCGTTATTTAAGGCCACTGCTCCGCTCCCATCGCTCATGGCGTGATGGTATATAGCCTATAGCCTTCCTCGATAAATGGGCTATCTAACACTGAAAGAATTTTTCAAATCGGACCAGTAGTTCCTGAGATTAGCGCGTTCAACCAAACAAACAAACAAACTCTTCAGCTTTATATATTAGTATAAGATTAACATTCTACACAGAATTTCGTAGTTTAATTGTATGCGACAGTTATGAAGCAGAGATTCAAGTTCTTGCTAAGCAAGATCTATCTTGTGGTGTTGGAGATTCCGACTAATGACAACACTAATATGTAGTATATATGTATTTTTCTTGCTGATAAAAAGCAGTTACGAAAGACAATCTTACCACTGGCAATGAAGGTGTGTATTTTATTGTAAATTAATGTATTAGAAAGCAAAGCTTTGCGAGTGCGGCAATACATGCATGCGGTTGTCGTATGACATCAGTCCGGTACCAAACAACTAATGTAAAAGGGATAAAGGTCTTTTTTTGATCGGCACCTTCCTATTTTGTGCAAAGGTCTCTCCTACATAATATGTGGCCAATTTTGTGAGAAAACATCAAGCTCATATGACCAACTCTTTCTGTGTCTACCCCGACCATGACGTCCCTTCGGTGTCCTGACGATATACATATATCCACATTGCGGGATACATTCTGGAGACATGACCTGCCAATACAATGCTTATAGTAGAAAAAAATAAACTCAAAGTGCACGACTAGCCATAAACACCAACTGACCACGAAAACCACAAAACTACTGAGTGAAGATGGACTTCTGCTACTCTGCTGTCGAAAATGATTCAACTGAATCTAATCAAGATGCTACTTTGATCGGTTTGTCATTTAAATACCACAAATGGTGGGATTTGACACGCTGCTGTTGAGACGCAGGGTAATGCTTATACTACATTACTATCTGTTATTGCGCGGTAAGGTAGATAATCCTTCAGTGCTAGAATGCATGCAACTATATGTTCCTCAAAATTACACACGTGGCGTAGGAAGGCGAAGACATCACCTATTTTCGTGTCCTGCCGAATGGAGCTGCAGCTATATAAGCAGTACCCCAACTGTTAGAGCCATAAAGTTATATAATGACTTCATGTGTCAAGTTCACGACGCTGATGTATTTTTTGATAATTTGAGTACATTTTTGCAGAAGGCCAGAATATTTTTTAGTATTTAGATCCTATGTTTTATTATTATTCTGTTTAGTCATAAATATTGTTTACCGTAAGTGTTTATGTTTTAGTTATGTTTATAAAATTTTGTTAAGATATTAATATTGTTTACGTATCTTTTAAGTATGCAATGTAACGGTTTGGAAGTAATTCTGTAAATGTTACTTTGTTAATTTAAATAAATAAATAAATAAATAAATAAATAAATAAATAAATAAGTAAATAAATAAATAAATAAACAAATAAACAAATAAATAAATACACAAATAAATAAATAAATAAATAAATAAATAAATAAATAAATAAATAAATAAATAAATAAATAAATAAATAAATAACTAAATAAATAAATAAATAAATCTTTATAATACTGAAAGTGCAATCTGTGTTTATCTTCTTATGGTGCTGATACACTTGATCAATCACCTGTAATGAGCATTCTTGCGAATGTTACAAAACAGAAAAACAAACAAGCGTGTTTTGGCGAGCATTCTATCGAGCGTGCTGGCGAGCATTTTATCGAATGGACGGTAAATTTTCTTTAACCTTTTTGCTGAGCGTTTGCTAGAAAGATAGTAAAAATGTGCCTGGAAATATGTGATTCATTTTTCAGTCCAGTTCGACAAAACAAAACGCTGAATGTTTGTTATTCTGTTACAAGTGAATGTTCAAGTGTATCAGGCCCATAACCTTTATTATAGGGTCGAGTGGTCGAGAGTGGACTACACCAACATTTTATTCGTACTCTATTTATCAATGTTTATTAGTTTGTATGAAATTAATTTGAAATTTGTTCAATTGGAAATGAAATCTGCGCAATGATCGCCGTAAGATAAATTTTGATTAAAAGGATTCCAGAAACTCATAATAAACATATTGTATCAACAGCTCGTTAGGTCCCGTACCATATTATAAATCTAAATTACCCAATTATTAACATGGATGACGGTTAATTCAGTGTAATATTACTCAAAAGGTATTTGGTTGTCAAAATATGGAATTATTACTTAAATATCTACTGTATATAATTATAACACTGCCTTCGTGGTCCAGTGGACAGCTTATGCGACTTCTGATCGGAAGTCCCGGGTTCGATTCCCGGATCGGGTAAAAGTGTTACTGGGTTTACCGAATTCTCAGTAGCAGCACGAAGGCTGGGGATGTGCCCGGTAACGGCAATAGGCTCGCCCCCTATTACGTGGGACTTAAATAATTCATGGCGAAATGTGGGTGTAATATGACACCTCTGCCTACCCTCTCGGGAATATAGGCGTGAGTCTATAAACATATATATATAACAGTTGGTGTAGTAAGATGCGACCAGAGGCAGCAAATAATATATTTGCGCAAAGATATAATACTTGACACCAAAAGCTCCAAACAACCCGTATAGCCGGGGCGATATATATAGTAGGCCTTCTTTTGACTCATAATGATACACTGAAGTAATTTAGGAGAGGCTAACATGCAGCTATGAAGAGCTATCTAAGGCTGCCAAAGTCAAATGTATCGAGCATATGAGAGTTAACATTGGAAAAAAGAATGTGAACGGTTACGAAAACGACATTGGTCGCTACGATGAACGTCTTCGCGAATTTACCAATCACTCAAGTTGTGTTTCGCAAGCTACATATATACTTATGTATATAGGCAAGTACCTACATACGTGGTTTATCGACTCATTTTGTTTACACACCCAAAATCACTAATGACAAACTTAGACGGGTTGATATCATCGAACCAGGAAGCGTAACAAGCCGAAATGTAATTAAAAGCCCCATTCGAATTATGGTTGTGATGTTTATTGCCGCAATTTGAAATATCAGTTTGGTAAAACAAATAGTGGAACTAAATATTTGGCGTTCACTGAGTTAGATTCAAAGAGTAAGTGGAAGTCATAAGTATTGTATGTGAAATTGTGGCGTAATCAAAATTTAAAATAGGTAGACATTTATATTATAGTTGAAGAAGCAATCTATAAAATACTCAGTAATTCAACGGAGGAAATAATGAACTCTGAAACCTGCATCCGTGTTGTTGTACATCTAAGGGAACTCTACCATTTGTAGTGACATAAAAATATCAGGCCTACAAATAACCTATAAGTTTAATAAACAAACTTCAAACTTATAGCTTAATAAAAGATAAAATGATTATTTCGACATAATTATATTGATTTGCACTATAAAAAATAAGTCTATATCTACATATAGACTTATTTTTTCGTCTTCATGATGCTCAAAAATTTATCACATTTACTTATATTAATCATCATCATACTAGCGGTATACCAGTTGCAACCCAGACTCCTCTTACCAGTCTAACCGGATTTGATTAAATAAATTTTCTACAGAGCAACTGACCTTCGTAACGAAAAGGGATTGCGATATTCCATGGTTGAGACTAGTGGTTGAACGTCGGCTGCTCTGGTACGGTATGCTTGGCAAATAAATGAAACAACCGTTTGATGCGAGTTAAAAATTTTAATTGTTCGGATCCTTATATAGCTGCCTCGGAGAATCTTAACATCGCGATTCAGAAACTCGGTACAACGCCATCTATCGAGCGTTGTGGTAAACTTTACACAATCGAACATCCCGCCCACCATGGACAGAATGTCCGTAACAATAATTAAAACTAACAATAAAAATACACATGGAACCGCCCACCATGACGTAGACTTTACTTCAAAGTTTTACACAAATAAATATGATAGGTATCACAACAATAATTATAGTGGACTGTATAGTTAGTGACATAATTATACCGTATCATAATTTAGATTCACAAATGAGGCCTGAACCGAACAAACTTAATACAAATACACATTCTATGAGAAAATCTCAATACAAAATATCTTAATACAAAGTTAAGAAGCAATAGGTAAAACTATTAGCTTAGAAACGGGCCTCTTAATCACAGAACCCTTGCAACGCAATGATACAACTCTCGTGACTTTGTCTGAGCCAGTGTGTTTATCGATTATAAGGCCGTAGATCCATCTTGCAGGAGGCATGTCATCCTCCATAACTAAAACTACATCCCCTTCATTAGGTTCCGCTGTCAGATGGGACCATTTGTATCTGTGCAGAAACTGGACAAGGTATTCATGAGACCATCGACGCCAAAAATCTTGGACCATACGCTGAGTCAAATGCCATCGCCTTAACGTACTGACATTCGAACTTTCGAAGTTTGACTCAGGAGGAAGCAGTAATGGTTCCCCAATCAAAAAATGGACTGGTGTCAATGGGTATGGATCTTCGGGACTACCACTAAATGTAGAGATGGGCCTCGAATTAAGACACGCCTCTATCTGGGCGAGAACGGTAGTCAGCTCCTCGAATGTAAGCGTACTGACCCCTACCACGCTTCTGAGGTGATGTTTTGTGGACTTCACTCCAGCTTCCCAAAGCCCTCCAAAATTTGGAGAGTGGGGTGGAATGAAGTGCCAATTTGTGCCGTTAGTTGCCAGCCAATCCGCTATGTCTGATGCTACGCCCGACCTTTCTTGAGTAAACAAAGCCTTCAACTCTTTGTTGGCTCCAACGAAGGTGGTGCCGTTATCACTCCACAGTTCCTCACAATGGCCTCGTCTGGCTGTGAAACGTTTGAAAGCTGCTATGAACGCTTGCGAAGTCATATCGCTGACAACCTCCAAATGTATAGCACGGGTAGCCATGCAGACAAATAGACAAATGTAGCCTTTTGTGGAGTGATAACCGCGCCCTCTTGTGGGCCTGACACTAATAGGACCTGCGTAGTCCACTCCACTCTTTGAGAAAGGCCGGCTAGCATTGACCCTAGCTGACGGCAACTGCCCCATTAACGGTGGTACAACTCGAGCTGAGTAACGAATACAGGTTACGCACTTGCGCACGTATTGCCGAACTACACTCTTCGCATTGAGAATCCAGTACTTGGATCTCAAAAAGTTAAGGACCATTTGTGGCCCGCCATGCAGAGTGCGTTCATGAGCATCAGTGATTATGAGGTTCGTAAAGTGCGACTTGTTTGGAAGTATAACAGGTTGCTTCATGGTATCTTCAATCTGAGCTCTGTGTAATCTGCCGCCAACTCTCATAATCTGATCTTCGTCCAGATAGGGATTCAGTTGCACAAGTTTGCCCTTTTTATCGACCTTACCTATTTTCTTTATGCTATCTATTTCACTAGAAAAGTATTCATTTTGACACATTTTGATGCATGTTAAAAGACCTTGATTAATTTCTGAAAATGTTAAACAATTATTGTAAGATTTATACTGATTTAATTTGTTTTTTGATTTTAGAAACATTCTGCAATAAGCAATTACTCTGGTTAACCTTCTTAAAGATGAAAATTTTGTGAATATGTTATCCTCTTCTTTACTATTTATTGTTACATTGCACACAGTATTTGATTTTCTTTCTTCTAGGTTAGTTTGATTGATTTTTGATCTACTATAATCAATAATGTTGTTTCTAAGCCAACTAGGTCCCTGCAGCCATAACTCAAGATCTGCACACATTGAAGGATTTACTCCACGGGAGGCACAATCAGCGGGATTGTCCCTGGATTCAACATGCGACCATTGTTCGCTGTCCATACTGGTGTGAATTTCGGCAACTCGGTTGCCAACAAAAGTTTTCCAACGACTGGGTTGGCTCCCGAACCAAGCGAGGACCACTGATGAGTCAGTCCAGGCATGTATATTATTCCTGTCAATCCCCAAGGTGACGGAAACTTCACGCAGAAGTTTTGATAGCAGCACCGCGCCGCATAACTCAAGACGAGGTATGGATACCTGTCTGACGGGGGCCACCTTGGTTTTTGATGCCACGAGACTGACGAAAACTTGACCGTTGGAATCTATGGACCGAGTATAGACAACTGCAGCATATGCTTCATTAGAGGCATTGCAAAAGCCTTGCAGTTCGAGATGCTGGTCGTTTTTGCTTGTGTGAATCCATCTAGGCAGACGAAAACCGACTATACTGTTGAGTTCACTCCTGTAGCTGAGCCAGTCTGTCAATAGGTTATCTGGCAATGCATCATCCCAATCGATACCCGAAAGCCACAGACGTTGAATAAATATCTTAGCTGTAATTATTGCTGGGGCGAGCCAGCCCAGTGGGTCGAATAAGCGGGCAATGTCAGATATCACCCTTCGCTTAGTCACGGGAGATTCCAGTGGAGGAAGGTGGACAGTATAATGAAATTCGTCTCTATCTCTATTCCAATTTAAGCCTAATATTTTCATGATGTTATCAAATTTGAAATCCACTGAATTATGTGTTGTCTTTGTATCACATTGTATTTTACTTAATAACTCTTTGTTGTTACTGGACCACTTCTGAAGCTGGAAACCTCCGCGTGCTAATATGTCATTCAGCTGATGATATATCTGTTCTCCTTCAGCTACAGATTCGCAACCGGACAAAAAGTCATCGACGAAAAAATCCTTCAGGATTCGGTCTGCAACTAGAGGATAACCTTTACCTTCGTCGCGTGCCAGTTGTTGCAAAGTACGTACCGCCAAATAGGGAGCCGAAGAAACACCAAAGGTGACACGTAACAAACGTAGATGTTGTAACTCTGCATTTGGGTTGTCACGCCACAAAATTCGTTGGAAGTCTACGCTGTCGTCAGCTACTCTAACCTGCCGGTACATCTTGATGACGTCAGCGACTAAGGTAATGGGATGGCAGCGCCATCTCATAATGATATGACGTAAATCAGGTTGTAAGGTTGGGCCAACCATCAAATCGTCATTCAACGATACCCCGTTGTATCCCGAACAAGAGGCATCGAAGACGACCCGAACCTTAGTAGTACTTTTATCCTCGCGTACTACGGCGTGATGCGGTAAATAAAAGGCATCGTTATTTAAATCTGCTTGGGGAACAACCTCAGCATGTCCTAATCTAACATACTCCTGGATAACCTCAGTGTACTGCCTTCTTAGCTCAGGATTGCTTGACAACTTCCTTTCCAGCATGTTGAAGCGCTTACGAGCAATATCCTCGGATCTCCCATAAACACAACTAGGACGATCAGTCTTGAACGGCAACTGGACGATATATCGTCCTGTTGCATCTCTCGTGGTAGTCTTGGAGTATAAGTCCTCACACTTCTGCTCCTCCTCAGTCAAGATTACCCGATGAGGAGAAGACTCAGACTCCAACTCCCAAAATTTTCTCAAGAGCCCGTTGACGTCCACGCTTGCATTGCAACATACTGGTCGAGTCCTGAGCGATGTGTGGATCTCACCAGACAAGATCCACCCTAACTTGGTCCTTTGGGCAACTGGAGTTCCAGGCGGGCCCTTGACCAAACCGTCCATTAGAACTTCACCGACCACGCGAGTACCCAGCAGGAGATCTATTTTACCTGGGGTAGCGAAAGACGGATCTGCAAGTTCCAAGGATGAGATTGACGGCAATACATTGACGATCTTCCTTTCAGGAAGTCGTGATGTGAGTCTGTTCAGCACATAGGCATCGACATACAAACTGAATGTGGGATCTAGGCGTGACTGTAATCTAAACCTTACTATCCAATTAGAAGGCATCGAAACCCCCTCATCATCGCCTAGTCGTAGAATGTCGGTGTGAGCAGGTATTTTACGCAAACCGAGTAACTGTACTGCGGCCTCCGAGATAAAGGATACCTGAGAGCCCTGATCCATTAGAGCTCTTAGAACAATGGCAGTACCAGTTCTTGACTCGATATCGACTAAGGCTGTGGCAAGCAAACCTTGGTTGTGTACATCTGCAAAACAACAAATGGTGTTGGTTGACTCGCATTGATTGGAAGAAGCGGCGGCCGCGGCTACCACAACATTCCTGTCCGCTGAACCATCTAGTGGTTCAGTGGCCTCGACGGTTGTTTTTGGATGAAGTAGTGTGTGGTGTCTCTTTTTGCAATGGTGATGGCATTTGGTGGGCTGACGGCAAGAATATACGGCGTGATTTTTTCCTAAACAATTAAAACATAACTTATTGGCTCGAACAAAGTCGCGACGTGCATCACAATCTTGCTTTGCAAACTGCTGCAATGGCACAATTTATGGTCTCCAGAACACAAAGTACAGGATAAAGAAGCAACATGAAAAGTCTTTACATTAGAATGTTGACTATTATTCTTGGGTTGGCTACTGGGCTTAGGGCTTAAATATTCTAAAGCACGAAATCTCGATTCAAGAAATGTTTTAAATTCAACAAATGTAGGTAAATTATCATCAACACTAATTTTAGATTCCCACAACTTTCGAGATTCGTTATCTAATTTTTCACTCACTAAAAATATTACAATTGTATCCCAAGAATCTACATCAATGTCTAAGGTACTCAAACCATGCAAACAATCGACTGTTGTGTCTAAAAGATTTTTAATAGAAGTTGCAGACTCCCTTACAATAACTGGTTGTTTGACAAAACGTTTTAACATACTGTTAGATAAAAATTTCTTATTATCATACCGCTTACATAAAATAGACCAAGATTCACTATAGTTAGCGGCTGTGACTGGTGTATGTCGCAGTAATTGAGCTGCTTCTCCTGACAAATGTGATTTTAAATAATGAAGACGTTGTACATCGTCCAAAGACACATTATTATGTATAAGAGACAAAAACAAATCTCTAAAAGTGGTCCACTCAGTATACAAACCAGAAAATGTGGGTAGACTGATTTTTGGTAATCTTACATTTGTCGATGTTTTTTCTTGTTGATTAGAAGTTATGTTAATATTTGTGTTTACATTCATTTGTTCCTTGAGTTCTGATTTATATAATATGTATAACTCCTCGGTATTGTCATATACTTCACTTGAAAAGTACTCGTTATTTAAATCAATATCTGTCGCTTTCTCTATAATATTTCTATGTGTTTTTACAAATTGTTTCCACTGTTCTTCCAATGATTCTAATCTAGTTTGTAAATATGTTTGTGTTATACGATCTTTGGGTGATTTTTTATAATTAATTCTAGCCTTTTCAATTAATGCTTTGTTATTAATTTGTAATTTAATTAATGATTTCATTGTAAATATTTTTTATGAATGTACACAAGTTTCAACTAAATAAATTCACCAAAGTACAAGCTCAAATATCTAAGTTACAGATTATTACACTACCGACTAAGTTGTTAAAATTACAAGTCTATGACAAAAACCGAAAATTTTACAAGTCTTTTAACTACTTTGTACTTCGGGGCAAAATCGGGCATGGATTCCCCGTCTGAACCAAATTTACTTAATTATTCTAAGTCTAAATTACTTTATAAGCTACAATTAATTTAACACTAAATTTTACAAGTCCCAAATGATTCTACTTTACTAAAGTTCACTAAATACAAGACACTTGCAAATTTTCTAAGTTGATGATATTACCACTGCTAATTCAAAGTTACTAATTGTTCACTACTTACAGTTTTGCTTGACCAAACCTCTCACTGCACGTCACTGCCGATATGTTACGTCACGTCCCTTAACGTCACAAGCTCCAAACGCACCCAGATATAGGATGCCCAGTGGCGCCCTCTCGTATCGCAGGCTCGAACTCAAAGGCACTTGCAGCGCCCTCTGCCAATTCTTGTCACAACTCCAAGTAGCGATGATTGTCGCTTTATAGCGCTAAACAGCGCCTCACACACTTGTATACTCAAGGATAATTCATGTCGAACTTTGAACCGTACACTGTTACCAGCGGGGTAACAGGATAAACAAAGAGCCAACGGAACGAACAACTGAGAGGAGGAATATTGTTGTTACACAATAACCCCGTCCGACTCCGAAGGGCCAAAAAATGGTTGAACGTCGGCTGCTCTGGTACGGTATGCTTGGCTAATAAATGAAACAACCATTTGATGCGAGTTAAAAATTCTTCCGGGTCTTCTCACGATTCCCCTAGGGGAACCGGGGGGAAACTGATACAGGTTGTGTACTGTTTCAGTGGTGTCAGCCGCCGCCTGCAACTGCAGACGGGTCACGGGGTTGTGGTCGTTGCCACTGATGTCATATCCGGGCGTCTTGTTCGGATGTGCTTCACGCTGCTAGCGAGACCTGACCCCACCGGCTGTATTCCCAAGAGGGGAACGTCCGGTGAGCGATCTACGAGCCAGCGGCGGCTTGTTTGGTGGGGGCTACGCTTACGTTGGCGAGGTCGAGCTTGCCGGGGGAGGCTCCCGACAAGCGCCCGTCAGCCGAAGTGAGCGAGCTGGAGTCTATCCGGTGTGGTTGCTGCGGGGATTAAATCCCGCGGCAGTGGTCGGTCCGGTGGGCGCCGATGGTAAGGCGCCAGCTCCCGCAGGTGGCGGAAGGATGACCCGTCAGCACGGGCGAACATGTTGGCGCTCAGGCGACCGATGAAGTTGTCGAGACTCTCTATGCGTAGGTCCCTGGAGATGACGTCGTTCCTCACGTAGCGAGGGGCGTCTACAACGGCGCGTAGGGCGAGCGACTGCTGCGCACGCAACCGTTTGCGGAGGGTCTCCGCAGCCAGCGCGTACCACGCTGGGGAGGCATAGGTGAGGCGGGTGCGGATGTATGCCTTGTAGACAGCCAGCTTCGCACGGAGGGGAAGTCCGGACGCCAAGACAGGACGCAGGAGAGCTCGTGCGGTTCGCGCTTGGCCAACAACGTTCTTGACGTGTGGGGCCATCGTGAGACGACGGTCTATGGTCACGCCGAGGTATTTCACCGTCGGGGACCAGTCGACGTGGTGTCCGAGCATGGTGAGAGGCGGGGGCAGTCTCCGTCCACCCATGGAGATCGCCTGGGTCTTCGCCACGTTGACCGTCAGTCTCCAGTCTTCCAGCCAGGGCGGGAGTGCATCCAGTGCGCGCTGCATCTTAACCGCCGCGTGAACGGGGTTAAGGGAGGTGGTGATGTAGGCAGCGTCGTCTGCGTACAGCGCCAGCATGGCGCCTCCAGCGACGGGGATGTCGTCCGTGTACCTACTGTAGCACACGGGCGAGAGGCAACTCCCTTGAGGGACGCCGGCTCTGATGGGGCGCTCTGTTGACAGGACGCCGTCAACTGTCACTTGAAAGCGCCTGTCTTGAAGGAAGGTGGCCACAGTCTTAACTACTCGGCGGGGAGTAGTAGACGTGGACAGCTTATAGACCAGGCCGGCGTGCCAGACGCGATCGAACGCCTTCTCCATATCGAGAAGTACTGCGACAGGGCTCTCCCTCTTGTTGAGGGCCACCGTCATGTGGTGCAGTACTCTCGCGAGCTGGTGTGTCGTGGAGTGTTCGGCTCGGAACCCGAACTGCTCGTCGCGTGGCTGGATGTGTGGTGTAAGATGCAGCAGTAGAAGCTTCTCGAAGACTTTCGAGAGTGTCGACAGCAGCGTGATGGGCCGATAGCTTTCGGGCTTCAGAATGTTTTTCCCGGGCTTGGGCAGCATTATGACTCGGCCGAGTCTCCATGTTGCGGGAAAGTTGCTTGTGCGGAGGATGCCGTTGAATAGCTGCGTCAACGACGCAATTGCTCGCGGAGGTAGGTGACGCAGGGCTTCATTGGTGATCCGGTCGGGACCAGGGGCTTTCCGCAGTTTGGTGCGGCGAATCATTCGCTGCACCTGACCCGGGGAAAAGACTACTGGGTCTTCCGTGGGGGCTATCGGCGATTGGAAGTAGTACTCCAGACGCTGCTGGATAGCTTCTACATGCTGCATGTTGGAAGCTGGATTCGGCTGGAACTGGGTCTCCAGGTGGTCGGCAAAGATCTCCGCTCGGTCCTCGGGGCGGTAACGTGGGGTGCCGTCACCAGCCAGGAGGGGCCTAATCGGAGGTTGCTTCCCGGAGAGCTGGCGGCACAGACGGTGGATGCCTGACCAGTCTTCACCTGCTCGCTCGATGGTGCGGTGCCAGGACTCGGTGGCGACTGTCTCCAGTGCACTCGAGATCTTCGCAGCCAGAGCGTTGAGCTGGGACTTCATGGTCGGGCATCGGGTGCGTTGCCATTGGCGTCTCAGCTTCCTCTTCCTCTCGATCATCGCCATGATGTGAGCCGGGAGTTGGGGAGGTCGACGTGTCGACGCAGCGTCCAGACGCGAGACTCGAAGCGCTGTGTTGATAACAGCGCTGAGTTGCTCAGCGAGTGTGTCGACGTCTGCGTGGGTCTCGATCCGGCGATAGGGCGCGTGCTCCGCCATGTAGTCGGCGAATGCTTGCCAATCCTGGCGGTGACGAGAGGGTGGCGTCACTGTTCGAGCCGGAGCACTCGACAGTGTGAGGAGTACAGGTTGGTGGTCCGAGAGGAGGTGGTCGTCCAGGACGTCGATTGATGGTGCGGTCGGCAGGCCGCAGATGACCGTCAAGTCGATGACGTCTGGTGTGAGGGCTGCCTGGTACGGGTAGTGCGTCGGGACCTCTGGTCCCAGCACGTCGTAGCCGTTGCGGTCTGCATCGTCCAATAGTCGGCGGCCGTCAGGGCAGGTGGTAGTGGAGTTCCAGGCCGTGTGTTTGGCGTTGAAGTCGCCCGCGACTATGGTTGCGTTCGGCGAGTCCAGCAGGGCGTGAACATCAGCCGTCGCTAATCTGTTGTTGGGCGGCTTGTAGAAAGCAAACACACGGATGGGGCGGCTGTCAATGCAGACTTCTACGCCAAGAGCGTACGACGACTGCAGCGTTGGTACAGGCAGCGGTTGGTGGACGATCCTTCTCTTTACTAGGACTGCTAATCCCCTGTACGCAGTCCCAGCTGGAGAGATGTGGTCCTCTCGGTAGACATGGTACCCTGGCATCTTGAAGGAGATACTGGCCTTAAGGTGCGTCTCGTTGACGAGGGCAATGTCAACCTGCCGCTGGGAGAGCAGCAACCTTAAAAGCCTGGTCTTTTCGGGGGACACTCCGTCGGCGTTCCAGTAGACAATGCGTAGGCTACTAGCGGCCATAAGCGCATAGTTCGCCTACGCATTTGAGGATGAGCGGGACCGGATCCCGCCCGTCCTGCAGGGCCTGTAGCACGGCGTTGAGCGCGCCGATGGCCATGGTGATCACCGGGTCTACTCGTGGCGGCGCTGGTGTGGTGGACACCGGCGCTGGCGCTGCAGCCTGCTTCGCCTTCGTCCCCCTCGAGGGGGCAGCGACCACAGGTGCAGTAGACTGCTCCTTCTTCTTGGTCTGCTGCGTGGATGTCGCAGCAGACTTGCTCCGGGGTCTCCTTCGCCTCCTCCTTTTCTTACCAGCTGCCCCCTGGGCAGGGTTGGCAGCGGCCATAAGAGAGCCGGGGGCGTTTTCATCGGCAGCAACGGTAGGCGTTTGTTTCGTGGCTGCAGAGGTGCGAGCCACCGTGCCGGCTCGTTTGTTCCGCGCCTCCTTGCGGAACACCGGGCAGGCAATGTTGTTGGCCGTGTGAGCACCTCCGCAGTTCGCGCAGGTGGGTGGCGACTCAAGCGGGCGTGGGCAGTCCTTCGCGGCGTGCTCTTCTCCGCAGCGCACACAGGCTGGGGGCCTGTGGCAATTGTGTAAAGAGTGCCGGAACAGTTGGCATCTATGACATTGCGCGGGGCCTTTCTTGCCGCGCCATGACTCGATTTTTACGCCGGGCATACAGAGTAACTCGGTGACGTCATATATGCCCGGCGTGATGTCTGGGGTCCGCTGCAGCTGCGCGTGATACAGGCAGCCGGGACGGCCAGTGCGCGCCCGTATGGCGCGGACGTACTCCGGGATGTATCCGAGCTCCCGGAGTTCCCTCTCGATGTCCCCGGGGTCGGTATTGGAAGGCAGGCCTCGTATTGCTACCTTCACACTCTGCTCGGCTGGGAGGGAGTAACAGTACCAGGATATCCTGGTCTCCTTCTCCAGCTGTGTGAGGTAGCGTTGGGTGGTCCGGTATTCGGCCTCCGACTTCGGCATGAATCGGATGCCTTTCCCGTACGCGCGGCTGTTCGGCGCGTACCCAAGCCGCTTTTTGAGCTCCTTGAGGTGCGTCGGCCAGTCCGGTAGTACCTCTACCACGAGTGGCGGGTACCTGGTCTTCGCAGGAGCGGTTGTGGTGGTGGTCGTCGCAGTGGCAGTGGTGGTGGTGTTTGCCACTGGGGTAGGCAGCGGTGCTGCGGCAGTGGTGGCGGCAGTAGGTGCGGCAGAGGTGGACGCACCCGCTGTGGTCACGGTGGCAACGGCGGCGTAGGATGGCCCGGTCTCCATGGGGGAGACCGAGGTCATGCTGGTTAGGCTGAAGGGCGGCGTTGTGAAAATCGCCTGCCTCTTCTCGGCCATCTGGGGGGGTGAGGGGAACCTCTCCGGAGAGATGGTCACCGGTGGCGCCGTGTATCGTGGCGCGCAGGGTGGCTGGTCCAGCCTGTCCGGTGGTGGTGGTGGTGCACTGGGTGTCAGCGGCCTCTTCTCTCGCCGCTGCTGAGGCGACATCTGCAGGAATGCAGCAGATGTCGCCAGAGGGACGAGGTGCGGTGGCAAGGCTGCGACGCGTTGGTCGGGCGTGACGCCCGTCGCTGGGGCAGCAGTGACAGCGGCAGTGAGTGCCGGAGCGGCGCCGGCTGGGGGCACGGAGCCGGACGGCTGCATGGCACCGGTCGGTTGCCCGGCGCGAGACGGTGGCGCGGCGCTGGTGCTTACCTGCGGCCACATAAAAGGGTGCGCGGCACGGGTGAGCTGCGCAGGTTGCGGGGGGTCGGCGGTCGAGGTGCCGACAATCGGAGGCATCGATGGCGCTGAGAGCCTGGGTGGTACCGGTGACGACCTTGGGGACGTCCTCGGCGTCGGCGTCGGTGTCGGCGTTACGGGCAGTGGGCTGCCCGCAAAATACTCCTCACCCCCAAGGCCAGGTGTCATGATGAGGGGAGGTGGGGTGGTGCGAGGCGCTCGGCTGACCTGCTGGTCATTGATCATGCGCTCGACGCCCGCCTGGATGGCGGCGAGCGGAGCGACACGCGAGCGCCATATGCTGCGTCTCGGAGGCAGCGGGCGGGTTGCCTTCCTCGATGGAGGGTATTGTTGTTGGGATGGTGGCGGCATCTTTCAACGGCACATCCTTACCGCGGCGAAAAGTAAACACCGCGGTCGAGACGCGGCGGCTGAAACGCGGCGGTTGGAACGCCGAGCTCTTTTGACGGCGCGGCGCGCGGCGCGGTGATGCCGCGGCGCGTTAGCACGTCGCGGTCAGCCACGCGACGCGGAGGCGACACGCGGACGGCACGCGACGGTCGAACGCGACGCGGTTATGAACGCGGCGCGGTAATGCACGTGGATTAGGTTGGGGGGCTGTCGTGCGCGGTCTCTGCCGACTTCCTCGGCACACGACCCCCACTGATACGGCCCCCGGGGCTTGCCGCTGGTGGCAGACCGAGGACCGAAATCAGTAGTGAGCCGTGTGATAATCCTTAAAAGTCGGTAGGTGCACAATAATATTATAAAATTATAATGGCGTCCCCGCGTGAGCGAGATGTGATGCACACGGAACTATTATAACGCGAGACCCGAGCGCTGCGAGAAGCGACGTCCTCTCGCTACGACGGCCGGCGGGCTAGTTAAAAATTTTAATTGTTCGGACCCTTATATAGCTGCCTCGGAGAATCTTAACATCGCGATTCAGAAACTCGGTACAACGCCATCTATCGAGCGTTGTGGTAAACTTTACACAATCGAACACTAGTTTCAGTTTACTTAGAGGTTGACTCCCTGTAATGGTTGTCAAGATCTTTATGAAAGCCGGGATCGACGGCTTAACATGTTCTTTGTTTACTTATATTAATACAAGATGTCGTCAGCGGCTTCGCGTAATGTAAAAGTGAATGTAAAAATGTAAAGTAATGGACTTTCGTCAATTACACGTAATATAAACCTTCCTCTTTAATCATTCTATCTATTTAAAAACCGCATTAAAAACATAAGGACAGACAAACAGAAAAAAACTATGTTTTACACTATGTATAGATGCAATTCACAATCGTCACATCTTTTCACATGTACCAATCGCCTGTGCTAGTCGTAGTAACTCGTGAACTCCAATTTCGCCACTAAAGCTCTCAAGAACTTTTACCATACTACGTTAGCATACAGCAACTATTAGCAATAATTTATCGATATATTGAACATTAGACTTAATGCACTTAATAAATAGAAACGGTGTTTGCTAAGCAAAAGCGTGACTTTCAACGTGGCATAAGTTATATTAATATAGTTACTCCAACCAAAAAACACTTTCATGTTAAATGTTAAAAAGACGAGGCCATAGTATACGGCTCGCATTGTCAAAAAGTTACTAGATCTTGTGCCTGGAGCTAGTAGTAGCCAGTTCACGCTCTAACTTGACAAATCTTACACCTTAGTAAAAATATGTTGCACAGCTTCTTTTAGAATTTAATTTGGATTCACGTTATCTCAGAAATTGTGAATCTTAGAAAAAAAGTCAGTACTTTATTACCGTTTCGTAAAAAAATCTCAAGAACCATTTTATTATCCTCAACTCTTAATTTTTTTTTTTTATCCAGACCGGATCATGAGGACTTTTTGTGTGAACTCAATTTTATTATAATGATATAGTGACCTAACGTTGATGTACAATTTCTACTTTTTTAAAATCTGTGCAAGTGTACGTATGTATGCCTATTCCTCAGGCTTACTTGACCGAACTAACTATTTTATTTCATTTATTTTTCTTATATATATTGCGGCAGTCAACTCCCACTACAAGCCAAGAGTAAAAACTATTTCATAGAAACCTTATTTGTTAGGTAAGTGATGAAATCGGCTAGTTAACTCCCGCCAAAAGCCGCGGTAGCCGCAAGAGTCATTTCGCAGTAAGAGTGGCAACCTCGCTGTTTAGACTCTTATTTAGCGGTTTTATGGTTCCGTAGTAAGTTTTATTGAAGCATCCTTATAGTTTTACTATCCCTCTTCTATTTACCTCAGCAAGTACCAGTACATACATACAGGCTTTTGAAATCCACAAATTCCACACATACTCCTTTCCAAATTGATGTCGCTATAGCATTCTAACTCAAGTGCAGAAATTGGCCTCTTATAATGTATATCAGAGGCCAGACGGGCTGGTACCTATAGAGTTCGGATGACCAATTTTCCACCTCTTCGCAAATATACTATTTGCTTCGTATATTTTCTGTAGTCACCCAGTTGATATTCTGTCATGGCTGGTTACACCAGTAAGCGGACCTCGGGCTCCGAGGCGTGTAATGAGTCATGGATGCGACCGGGATAACACTAGGCTGATGATGATGATTTTCTGTAGTCACCTCTCACTTTACCCAAGGGATGAAATAAGGTAATCACACTTTGTAAGTATGTAGATACTTTACATACGCAAGAGCTTACCAACACTTTTATTTCAGTACCTCCGCGACCGTTGTTATACGGTCGAAACGTCAGCAAAACATTGGTATTTATACCTTACATTAGTTGATTTAGGAGATTAAGACTCGTTTAATAATTTTATAGAAACTATTTTATGTTAAGTACTCTTTGCCCAGCACAGATCATATTGTGTACTAACAATTTAATTACCGTAGGATTTTTCTCAAAACACGATTGCTTAATTGACGTCACTGTTAATAAATTTAAATAAAACAATACCTACTTACTCGATCGGTCCCTTTATATTTATCAACTCTGTTATAATGTAAACCAAACTTATCCTGGTTCTTAACTTTGTTCTCGAACTTTCTAAAAGTTTATTTTAATTATCTCGGTTAGTTGCACTGCTGTTCCACTTCAATTAATCTAAAGATCTATTCTATTTTTATTAATAACTAAGTAAGAAACTTTGTTGGTTCACTTTAATAGCCTTAGTCATTAGTTGGAAATCAACGCCTGTCGAATTTGTGTAGGAACTATTTTCGTACTACGCCGAAATTGTTCTCTGTTCTAGTTCCTCAGTGAGTCGAGTACCTATTTGTTTTTGTGTTTATAGTTCTAAATTTTCTGGATGTTCCATTTATGTTTCCGCATGTAAAATAGAAGACCTTTTCTTTTGTTTTCTATAGATAAGAGAGAAGAGGGAGAAACAGTGAGATAAGAAAGGTTTACAAGAAGATGGGAGAATAGCTTCATCTTTTTTATTTATGGTCTCAGCACAGGAGTAATCTGTGACTGGCATAACTCATTACTGGCGTCTCAGATACAATTAGCCGCTTGCCATCTTGATGTACATCAAAATAAGAAAAAAGAAAGTTTCGTGTTACACGGACGAAAGTAAATGATGAAATGATGCCATACAGACGACTCTATGGCATCATTTCGTAGACGAATATAAAGATACGAACTAGTCAATAATTTGTTAATAAAATAAAATTCAAGACGGTTCTTTGCCGAACGGATCATAATAGTTTGATACTACTTTTGAGATACAGGTACAAATATACCGCAACTATGTTCAGAAAAATAAATCTACGGCGGCTAGGCAGTATGTAGGAGTGTTCTAAGTGTCCGCACAAATGTTGGGCGGCCGATCTATGCCGATCCACCGACAAGGCCGTTGCTGCGGCCACATACTGGGCTGCTGCCATTTGATGTCTGCACCAATGACACGAAAAGAAGAAGAAAAAGGGCTAGGCTAGGCTTCTTGTAGGACCTGGTCAAGTGACAAGCCAGTGACGGACGGTTCGGTTCTTTCTATAAGAGCCGTCATACACAAAGCAGCAACGTTTTTTTACTTATTTGGAAGCCTATTTTATAAAATTATTATGTTATAAAAGCACAAAGAGAGAATAACAAGCTTTAATCAAATTCATTATGTACAAAGGAAAGCGGATGACTGTCTGATCCTATACATTTTAAAAAGAAAAATAAGCTATGAGTTTTTTCGCACATCTCTGATTTGGTTATATATATATATATTTTTTTTAATAGAATCATACTGCTGTGGCTTTTCAATAGTTGCCGTTTCAGATTCCAACAATAAGAAATAAGGCTATTCCTATGTACTAGATTTGTTCTATTCTGTTCATCATAATATACAGAATAACTACCTAAACAGGCATTAATACCGCGACACTGAAGGACAGTCATTAAAATACCTCCGTTATGAGTCAAAGTCAAGATAATATATTAACCCGCTTATATCAAACTAAAAGAGAATAGGAATTTTCGTTTAATAAACTAGCGAAGAAAATAAACCAATTTTATAAAAGAGCCGCAATTCCACCAATTTCTGTGTCATAACTCCTCTTATACGTCCGAAATAAGGCAAGGAATAAATTTCAAGAAAAGTCTCGAAACATCGTATATTTTTCTTAAATTCTTCTAAGAAATTTAACAAGTAGGTTACAAAAGTACTTATTATAGTTCCACACTGGAACTTGCGAACGTCGTTCGTTAAAACAGAAATCGTTTGACTGAAAGCAATTGCTTCAAGTTCCGCTTATAATGTATCGTAAAATCTTCGATAACGCAAGAATATAATGGATTCCAGGTTAATAGCTATTTACAGATTTTTATGTCTGGATTCATGGTATTTGTTTGGGTAATATATAATTTCGAATATAAAATAGCTCAAAAACTTTAGGTTATGAGTTTCGCAATGTGTTATTGTTGCTTTCATTGAATTATAAATCATAATATGTCATAATGTATGATGGTGTTTATAGTATTTAAAAGTGCTTTAAATGATTGGCTAGACACTTATTTAAAAGAAATACACTTTTCCTTCAAATTTTATTCCAACGATTGTCATTGATTGTTATTCCTTTGCATTGATATTATTGATTTAAATTTGGTATTTTTTTTTTTAATTAGCCTGTATTGTCCCACTGCTGAGCACTTGGATTACCACAAATATCTGTGCTTTGTGATCTCTGGCCAGTCGCCCTCAAAAGCATCTAGGTCATCCCGCCATCTCCGTTAAGGACGTCCTCGTCGCCACCGACCGCCTGGTACCCTATTGATAGCTAGGTACATGATCCCACCTTTCTGTGTGCATGCGGCAGACGTGTCCGGCCCAGTCCCACTTTAATCGGGCTGATTTTGCTCCTACGTCCATTAAGGCCGTTTTTGAGCGCAGCGTAGGGTTACAGGCGTGATCAGTTTTCTTAACACCGAGAATGCTACGCTCCATGGCTATTTCGCAAATTAATTTGGTATAAAAGTATTAAAATAGTAATAATGAGTTTGAAAAGTTGAGTGAATCATGAATGTGTAAAAAAATTTAAAATTCTTCCGTAACTAACTGTGTCTAGAATTACCGTAGCCAGGCAGGAAGGTGTATCAGAAGTGCGCAGTGGAAGATGTAATACATCTACCTGACCACGATAGACAATGATCCAGACACAATGCACTGCGTTGCGCAGTGATGAACTGAAATCAATCAATATCAATACTGTGCTTCACTTACCCGCTATCCTGGCTGATGTCAGGCTTGAGCTAAATTAGACACATTCATACAAGTATATTGGCCAAAATAAATGAATGAAGTATCTTATACTTAGCTATTAAGCTTCAAACGCGAC
Source organism: Euclidia mi (assembly GCA_944739405.2). Lineage (NCBI taxonomy): Eukaryota > Metazoa > Arthropoda > Insecta > Lepidoptera > Erebidae > Euclidia > Euclidia mi. Next base: position 23,233,578 of record OX123192.2, on the reverse strand, counting down.
GTTTTCAGGACACGTTGGCACGTGGAAGTCGATACCAGATTCACAATTTTCACAAATATCAATCAATAGTTCACAATCAATTTACCGTTGCCAGCACTAGATCAGGCGGCGTTCAAAGCGGTTTACTTATTCGCGTAGCTACAATGATGTGCTTTTCAAAAGGCGAACAATTATTTTATTTTACGTACGAGTCGACAACGTGGTAACTTTTCAACGCGGGAAGAGACCGAAGTGACAGTTCAGTGTGACCATTGTCAGAAATTTTCAATAGACTAAACAAAATGTTACTCAATCGATCTAATCGATTTGACTTATAATAAAAACTAATTCTATTTCAAACATCCACCCGCCCCGGACCGGCCTACCGGTCCGCTAATCGGTTGGTAGACGTGACAATGTTGCAACCGCTCTCCTCAGAATCGAACCGTCCACCAAGACCTCAGCAAATCGGGGAACTCCATCAGCCCCAGTTACCAAATGAAGGATGCGCCCCCTGCGCCATCTGAGTGGCGGAAGGTTAGCCTCCTTGATCAAAACGAGGTCACCAATCTTGGGTGGATCGGTCTTGTCGGTCCACTTAACGCGTTGCTGGAGTATGTGCAAATATTCCAAGTTCCAGCGTTTCCAAAAGCTCTGAGTAATCTGGCGTACCAATTCAAAACGCGAGAGACGACCAGGTCTCGTATCAATATAGGGGTACTCAGGCAAGGCGACAAGTGGGCGACCAATCAAAAAATGGCCCGGCGTAAGGGCCTCCAAATCATTCGGATCTGAGGAGATCGGGCACAATGGCCGAGAGTTCAAAACGGCCTCAATCTTACAAAACACAGTTGCGAGTTCCTCAAATGTAAGGACAGATTCACCGATTGTCCTGCGCAAGTGTGTTTTGGCCGATTTTACGGCGGCCTCAAATATACCACCCCAGTGTGGACAATTTGGTGGGGAAAACAACCAATTTATCCCACGTCGGGCAAGCCTATCACCTATATCAGCTTTGTTGGTTTCAAGGAAATTAACAACATCATTCAAATAATTATAGGTGCCCTTGAAGTTAGTGCCGCAATCAGAACGGATCAAGGAAGGCAGCCCTCTGCGGGATACAAATCTGTCAAATGTGGCTACAAACGCCTCGGTCGTAAGCGAGGAGACCAGTTCTAAGTGTACGGCCTTTGTGGAAAGACAAACAAAAACACACAAGTAGGCCTTGACAGTCTTGCTGTTTCGAAGTGTCGACGTTTTCACCAAAAAAGGACCAGCGAAGTCCGTGCCAACACCGTCAAACGTCCTGCTTTCAGTTACGCGATCTGCCGGTAAGTCCCCCATCAAGGGCTGCATGGTAGAAGCCTTGAGCTTATAGCAAGGGATGCAGCGAAAGACTACACTCCGAATAATTCTTCGGGCAGACAAAATCCAAAACTCGCGTTGCAAAATGGCCAACAAGGCATTACAACCAGCATGCGAATTTTTAAGGTGACGGTCAGTTACCAACAAGCGTACCAAATGACCGTCCTTAGGTAACAAAAGGGGGTGACGAGCCCCGTAAGGGAGGTTGGCGTTCTTGAGACGCCCTCCAACGCGCAAGAGACCCGTTTCGTCCAAAAAGGGGTTCAATTTAGATACAGCTCCCGACAATTTCGATCTCCCTGATTTAAGGATAGCAATCTCCTTTTCAAAATGCGCCAATTGCACAGAACGAACCCAAAAGGTAAGGGACTCCTGTCGTTCCTGTGGTGAGATAAACGGTGTCAGTCGTTTCTGTTGTGGGTGCCTAAAATTAAAAACAAAACGCTTTATCCAAGCAGTAACACCTAACAACTTGTCGAGGGAGCTGTAACGATTCAACAGGAAATCGGGGTCGAAGGCGCATTCTACCTTCTCAAGAGCGAGTGTTCGTAGACCCGGCAAATTAGAAGTATTCAAAACTGGCGTTCGAGGCCAATCAATTTCTGGTCGACTCAACCATTCCGGACCCCACCACAGCGAATGACCTATCAAAATAGGCGTCAAGCATCCGCGCGAGGCACAATCAGCGGGGTTGAGCTCACCTGGCACGTGTCTCCAAACAAGTTTGACTTCGGATTTCTGGATTTGGGAAACGCGATTAGCGACAAATACCTCCAAAGTGTGGACAGAAGCCTTCAACCAACAAAGAACAATTTGGCTGTCTGTCCAGGCGTAGGTCCCATTAATGCAAATGCTTTTACCCAAAGTACTGGACACGTGGTTCAACAAGCGTACAAGTAGAGCTGCTCCCGAGAGCTCCAATTTTGGAATGGTCAGAGATGTCCGAAGGGGTGCCACCTTGCTCTTTGCCATGATCAGGGAAACTCTCACCTGACCTGAGGCACTGACTGTGCGCAAGTACACCACAGCCGCGTGACCACGTTCCGAGGCGTCACAAAACCCGTGAAGGGTGGCCTTGTACTTCCCGGGAGGAAGGATGGGACGAGGCAAGGAGATCTCGTTGACGGCAGGAAGTGAGGATACAAAAGAGGTCCATTCCTCAACAAGAGTGCCGTGCAGAGGTTCGTCCCAGGTTAATCCTGCTGTCCAAAGCTTCTGCAAGAAGCATTTTGCCCAAAATATAATTGGACAGATCCAACCGTTCGGATCAAAGGTTCTGGCGACAGTAGACAATACGAGACGTTTAGTCCAAGAACACGGCAATTTCAAGTCTACGTTATATGTAAAGATGTCTTGGACTGGTCTGTACTGAACGCCGAGAACAGCCATCATGGCGGGGTTATCAACAATCTCAAACAAATGTGGATCCTGCTGATGATCCTCTGGCAAGCCTTCCAAAAGCGCTGGTGAGTTGGAAATCCATTTGCGCAACTCATAACCAGCGGAGGCCAAAATACCTATCAATTCGTCCCGCAGGAGGATCGCCTCGTCCACTGTGGAGGCGCCCGAGCAAATGTCATCGACGTAAATATCGTCCTTCAAGATGGCGGAGGCTCTTGGGAAACGTAGGCCTTCGCGGTCTGCGAGCTCCCAAAGAGAACGTATTGCCAAGTAGGGGCTTGACCTTAACCCGTACGTATTTGTATTGAGCTCGTAGACGACCATGGGATCGCGAGGAGACTCTCTCCAAAGGACCAGCTGGAAGCGACGGTCATCAGGGTGGATAATCGTCTGCCTGAACATCATTTTTATGTCGGCCACGAAGACAACCTGATGTCGTCGGAAGCTGGTGATGACGTCACAAAGGTCCTTGACTAACTTGGGACCAGAATGCAAGCACTGGTTCAAGGATACGCCTGTTGAAGTCTGCGCAGAACCATCAAACACTGTGCGCAGCTTGCCAGTCGATGGCTTCAATACCGCATGATGCGGGAGAAAGTAATGCTCCACCGAACGCCAATCCAAATTTGACACAGACATGTGTCCCAACTGTTCATATTCCCTCATGAACTCAATGTACTTCTGTCTGAGCTCCGGATCACGACCCATGCGGCGCTCCATGGCCAACAACCTCTTTTCGGCTAAAGGTCGTGACTCACCAAGCGGAGGCCGAACAGACAGGAAGGGTAGCCTACAGCAAGGCTAAGGTAGCCCTAGTAATAATCCGACCAGAACGGAGTCGACCAGTGTTGTTCTGGAAGAACAGCTCGCACTCCTCATGTTCTGGATTCAAACGGGCAGCTTGAGGGGGCTCCTCTATCTCCCAAAACCTCTGAACCGCATCAGAGAGAGCAGAGCCTACAGCCAACAAATTATCAAGTTCGGGTGGAGGGGGGTCCCTAGGTACAGGTCCCATCAAAGCAAATCCAAACATGGTCGGGATGGCAGTCAAACCATTTGGCACCAAGACCCGTTTCCCACCAATCAAAATTCCACCGAGGACATCAGAGCCAATCAACAAGTCGATTTGTCCCGGTGTGTCAAATTTGAGGTCTGCCAGTTCTAATCCCGATGTCAAATTCACCACAGCAGCGGGTAGCTGTTTCTGTGGGTGCATACCCAAAATATTCTTCAACACAATAGCCGAGGTTTTAATCCTCGGGTGTGAAGATTCAACAGGGCCACACAAAACCTTAACTTGCCCTTCAACATTAGAGGCTACGTCACCTATGCCCCGTATACAATTTGGAAATAAACCCATATTTAATTTAACCTGCCCTACTAAACAAATGGAAACAATGCAACCTTGTGAACCTGTGTCCAATATAGCACGGACAACAACAGAGGTCCCCGTGGGTCCCCAGACCCTAACAGCAACCGTTGGTAGGATAACGGTCTCAATGGGGGAGGTTGGAGTTATAGGGCAGGGGTCAATGACCTATTGTTGCCTGGGCGGCGACCGTTGGCCAGGACCAGGCAAGTCAAAACGAGGGTGCGGCTTGAAGTCCTCAAAGGCGCGATGACTCGATCCGCGCGCCATCTGTGGGGGGTCATAATGACGCACCCGCCCAAAACGAGGTGGGCGCGAGTCAAGGCGGGGACGCTCCGCCAAAGGAGGGGAATACCTGGGGCAGCAGTCATGGTGCTGGTGACGCTGAACAGCACATTCAGGTGCGCGAGAGAGAGGAGGCGTGCGCACGCTACGGTTCTCCACATGGGGCGAGTGGCGATCAATTGAGCGAGGCGACTCTCGGCTACGCGCCGGTGAGCCTCGGCTGCCACCTTCAAAACACCCGCCCGTGCGCGGCGTCGGCTGGCTGGACAAGCGGCCAACCTCTCTGGCATTCATACAGAGAATGTCCAAATGCTTTCCTCCACAGTGAGGACAGGGGCGAGAGTTTGGGCAGTCTCGCTGGTAGTGGGACCCCAAACAAGAGAAGCAAAGGCGGCGGGCATTCGCGATGCGCCTACGAGAGGCGACATGTAGGTCCAAGAATGCCCTACAACTGGCCGTTCTGTGCCCCGTGACCTTGCAGTAGGAGCACTCCGCTGGGCTCTGCGTGACTGCAAAGCGAGGAGGGCGCCGGTCAACACTGGCTCGGGTGTGAACGCGAGCCTGCTCCTTAACCTTGGGCGGCTGCGACTTAGCCGGCGTGTCACCACCGGAGTTGTCCAAGACCCGGCACTCATCCTCCAGGAACTTCTCCAGGTCAGCAAAGGGGGGCAGATGGGTCGCGCTATCCCCACCAAAGCGCTGTTCAAAACGCGACCTCAGGTCGGCAGGCAGCTTTTTCAGTACAATGTGCACCAATAGATAAGACCATTGGTCTACGGGCAGGTCAAGGCACTTAAGTGCGTTGATGGCCACCAAAAGCGGGTTCAACAGTTGGGTGCGCAACCCAGAGACCCGGGTGAGCGTCGGCAAGCCCAAAATCTGCTCAATGTGCGTGTCGGCGAGGCCACGCTTGTTATGGTACCTACGGGTGATTAGGTCCCGAGCCGTCTGGTACGCCTCGTCAGACACGGGCAGATGCTGGATGAGGCCCTTTGCCTCCCCATCCAGTACCGACATTAGATAGGCCAACTTTTGTGCCGGCCGAAGGTCAGCCCTATCATGGACTAGGCTGTCGAACAAATTAACGAAGCCCAGGTAGCTTCCTAGGCAGCCATCAAAATGGGGGAGGTCCAAGGTAGGGAGCCTACTCACCAGCCCTGGTGCTGACCTAGGAAGCTCCTGCTTCAGGCCGGGTTGCCCTTCCCTATCGGCAACTAGTTGTCTCGCAGTATTGGAGACAGCATCATACAGGTCTAAGACCTGGGCATAGTCTTCGCTGACCTTATTTCGCTGGTCAGCGGTGAAATCATTGATTGACACTTCAAGACAGCAAGTGCTGAAAGTGCGGAATTGCTGTTCCACACTTGCCAGGCGATCGTCAATCCGCTCGTACCTCTGAAGTAAGGCCTGCTGGCGATCAGGCCGGTTCACTAAAGCATTGGCCGAGGCAAACCAGCGCAAATCTGATGCAATAGCACCAGCAGCCGCACGCAAGTTCTTGATAGCTGACATAATCAAAATTCAAAAGAGCCCGGACAAGCGCTAAATAAAATTAACAATCAAAACTTAATTTTTCTTAATTCTTTGAGACCAACAAAGTTTTAGCCTGTTTACTGCAAGTGCAGGCAAGTGACAGGTATTTACTGCCCAACAAAATTAAAGGTTTCAGTATATTGAAACAAACACAAAAGTTATCAAAGTTATAACTTATAACAAATTAATAAAGTTGAAACTTCAACTTAATTAATGAATTATTTGCAACAGACAGACTAACTGTGTTCTTTATGATATACAATAGGAAGTAAGCACAGAATATGTGTTACCTAACAATATTATCTTTATATTATAACAAAACAAAGTCTACCAATGTGACCCGCCCAAGTGGCAAGGTCAAGTTGGTTGTTATGTTTATGAATATATGCAATAAACTAAATTTACTAAATTTATTGATACATACAGCTGTTATGTATCCAAACAAACTGACTTATTAATGCAACAACAAATTTAAGTTAGATTATTCAACAATACAAATCAACAATTACTGATTGAGGTTATGTGACAATGTGTTTCAAATTATCTAGGTCAACTTATACAATTAAATATTATGTATTTTAGACAATAACTGACCTGACAAACACTACAATACTGTCTACAAGGTGATAAGATACAAGCTCATACCAATCTGAGTTTATACTCAGTAATGCAACAGCGGCTAAATTTCAACTACAGCTCTGCACCAAAATTATGTCTAGAATTACCGTAGCCAGGCAGGAAGGTGTATCAGAAGTGCGCAGTGGAAGATGTAATACATCTACCTGACCACGATAGACAATGATCCAGACACAATGCACTGCGTTGCGCAGTGATGAACTGAAATCAATCAATATTAATACTGTGCTTCACTTACCCGCTATCCTGGCTGATGTCAGGCTTGAGCTAAATTAGACACATTCATACAAGTATATTGGCCAAAATAAATGAATGAAGTATCTTATACTTAGCTATTAAGCTTCAAACGCGACGTTTTCAGGACACGTTGGCACGTGGAAGTCGATACCAGATTCACAATTTTCACAAATATCAATCAATAGTTCACAATCAATTTACCGTTGCCAGCACTAGATCAGGCGGCGTTCAAAGCGGTTTACTTATTCGCGTAGCTACAATGATGTGCTTTTCAAAAGGCGAACAATTATTTTATTTTACGTACGAGTCGACAACGTGGTAACTTTTCAACGCGGGAAGAGACCGAAGTGACAGTTCAGTGTGACCATTGTCAGAAATTTTCAATAGACTAAACAAAATGTTACTCAATCGATCTAATCGATTTGACTTATAATAAAAACTAATTCTATTTCAAACAAACTGACTGGCAGACAATGTACAGCCGAAACAGCAGGGCGCAAGAATTTATAGCTTACGAGAAAACGCCCGCAGTATGCACGCACATAATTTCTTTTTTATTTAACCGTTCCTTTCCATTTGGGGAAATCCCTTCTCAGTACAACCAACGCTCCCCGAGGAACGTAAGTTTCAGCTTCTTGCGCCCAATAGTAGTGTGCAGTGTCTGTCAGTCAGAAACGTAAGAATTTTATATATACAAATCACTGACACTTATATAAAAATTGCTAAAGTGAGTAATAAGGTATTTAATTTCATTCATTTGATTAACGCTAGAACCAGCCACAAAGCATTTACCTGTATGATATTTATATTTTATCTTTAGCTAAGTTGTTTACCTTACATAAGATATATCGTCTTGATAGTTTAGACATTAATCTACCAAATAGGTCTGAGAACAATAAATGGGAACAGCAGATTGCCCGAACGATGCCAAATACCGAATCACTTCAGTAAAAAGTTGTCGTATAAAATTTCCACATGTATGTTATGAGCTCCGAAATTGTTTTATTTTATTTATCTATTATTGTAACAATATGTTGTTTCTGCCAACCTCACAATTTAATGGTTGTAAAACAAATGTTGATGTCAGAGAGCGGTCATCTTTAATTAAATGTAAGGGTTATTGTACATTGTTTATTATACAGGTTGTTACATAATTGGAGGATTACTTTTATGGAGCATATACTCATAGTCGTTAGGGAAAGGTGAATACGGTAGGTGCTTTTAAAAATTTCATGTCATTTGTGTGAAAAAAGATTATGTAGTGAATACTGAATACTTTCGACATTTAGTACAACTGACATAATACACTCGTCATCATTCTAGCGAAATGTTGGTGTAATCTTACACCTCTACCTAGCGCTTGAGTGATACAAGCGTGAGTCTATAAAAAAAATACATTCTAGCCTTTAAAATTGGTGGTTAAATTTGTATTTCAGATTTGCTTTGTACTTCGATTTGTTATGTTGCCTAAGAAGATTTGATATCATACTGAAACTATTAGTATTTGCGCGGAAACACTTTTGCCACAGCGGCAGCGGTCTAACTCCATAATTAATTATGTCGATGCCTTACGGCCAAAAGAGGCTAACCGCCACTTTACAAACTTTACAGGGGAGTAGTTTAAAGTTCAAAATAAGTGAAAAAGAATCATAGAAAATTTTCTGTACGTTCCAAAAGTTTCAAAATTTAACCATATAGTTTTTGATTAGGTCCCTACGAAATGACATTGTTATTTAAAACAAATCACACTCCTAACACTATTTACTGTCGCTTACCCTCAAATGGTCCTAATTATACTAAGAGGAAAAAACGTCGTAAATGAAAACAACTCAATTAATGAGTTCCAACCCAAATGATTTAACTGCACCATTTATTTTATTTCTGTTCAAGAAAAAGAGCATACCTGTGCTTTTTCTGTTCATCAAGTGGAGCCAATATGATATAACCGGCTATTGGTTAATGGCAGAAAAACAAGGAAATTGTAATAAGTTAATTATCTATAAAAAATACAATAAGCCCTTTTATACAACGCGAAAGCACATTGTGATTAATTCTTGTAAACTTATACATACATACTTACATACATACATTAGTTTTTAAACTGGCTAACCGACTAAGGTATGAATTAAAAAAGAGAGAAATTGTGCTCAATCAGTCTTTATTTTAGAAACTTAAACAAAACAATTGTTACTCATTGTAATTTAGTCTTGCATTATACGTTCATGCTGACATTCTAGGTATGACAAAAAATATAAACTTAAAATTTCGTACCTAAGGACCACTTTTAGATATGACAATAATAGTAAACTTAAAATTTCGTAATTATGGACTAACTCTTAAGCATGACAAAAGAATAATTAACTTAAAATTGTGTACTTATGGACTACCTACTCTTAGGTATTCCGTATGATAAAAAAATAATAAACTGAAAATTTGAAACTCAATTTTGTTTAATTTATGATATAAAACCGGTAAAAGCACTTTAATCACTAAAATGTATCTACCATCATATCATAAAATGTTCTTTCATCTATTTTTTGGAAATAATGTCTAAAGTGAGTCTTAAGATGATTTAGTTTACAACTAGACCGCACCCGCAGAACCTGATGTATCTTCATTCGATGTATTTGTTATATTAATTATTGACTCATTTGGCTCTGGGTAATCGAAATTATTTTTTCTTTGATTATGGAGGCTTACGTTACATCTCCTTAGTGCTTTGTCAATGATATCAGATGCCCGTTGTTTTTGAGTCATAATGTGGTCCTGAAACGCAGTAATTATTTTAATAATTACATCCGCTCGTAAATTTGCGTGAAGTCTTCTATGCTCATTTTAAAAATTGTATCGGGCATCAAATTTTTTTATAGAATGCTTGCGCAAAAAAACATACTTCTAAGTTTCAGCACACTTATTCACCCACCCACTCACTCACTAATCACCTGCTTCTTACGTGGTAAAATCATCAAAGGAGACCTCTCCACTCTTGGTTGAACGGAAGGAACGGTCAGACTCGTACTCACTTAAATCCACGGTGTCCCTTCAACAGCCCTTTGCGTTCCAGGGTCACGGTGACCTGTTAAGTTAGTACGCGACCCGGTAGGCGTTTGGTCCTTGCCGTCCGCATGTCCGCGTCGACGGTCGCCGTAAATCCATCGCGACGTCCGTTGCCGGGGGAGTCCCCCGCATCAAATAAACTACCCAAAACAATCGTGTCCGGTGAAGACATGTGTCAGGCGGAAGGTGAGGACACCATGGCAGCCTCCAGCCACTCCGCAAAGAGGGTTCTTACTATCGCTTTTGCGGTGTATCCATTCATTCGCACTCACCCAACCACTCACTCAATCGATAAAACAATGATGATGACACATGTCAAATCAGTTACGGTGGCAAATCTTGAGGCAGAATAACAATTTGCAAAAGAGGGACCTACTAACGTGCGCTAATATATGTGCAAAACAAACATGCAGTTTTTATTCTCTCACTCTCATAGTCCCATAGGTAATTCGACACAACAGAGTTATATCAGTCGCAGGATTAACTCTTGACTGTTAATAAGAATTAATCAAAAAATCCAATAATTCCTTGCTGGCCCAACCTGGGATTCGAACCCTTGATTATGATCCTAAGCCAGGTCAGCCAACAAAAACTCTGGTACTTATTTAACCATTCAGTATAGTCTGAACGAGTTAGCAAAAGAATGACTTCTTACCAATAAAACTTAAAATAACTAATTAGAATACACTATAGATAAATATAAAAGTCTATTAAAATAATGTTACCGTTTTATTTCCTTCGAAAACCTTCGCGCCAAACGGACTCGCGAGCACGCGGGTGCTTACGCCGCGGTTGTCTAGACGCTGTGCAACGCTAACGACATTTTGTTCGAACGAAAGAGAGAGATAACCGATGCTGTTTGTCATTATTATGTAAGCTAACCGCCAAACCTTTGACTTATGTTCTTATCTAACCACCATACCAGATAATTTTTTTGGGAGGGAAAAAAAAGGGTAAGCGACAATGTAAGGCGACATTCGTTTGGATGATTAATCCTAAGCGCCTTCGATGACTGATTTGGTGACTAGGGAAAATAAAAATAAGCGCCATATAAAGTCACAGAAATGAGACCTAAATGTAATTAATGACATATATTTTATCCAAAAAAACTGCCCTAATATCCTAACCAAAAGTTTGGTAAACATAGATTCAAGTAAAATTTGATTAAGGTATTTTTTACAAAAAAGTATTTACAGCCCAAACTACTTAACGTTCAAGTAAAGAAAAAAATATTCAAAGCCAAAATTGCTTATATCACAGTTTTGAAATATTATTTTTATCCAACCACCATAACACAAAATACACCAAAAATAACTGTCGTTTATGACGAAAAACTTGGTGTTAGAACCTCAATTCCTTTACCGCCTAAGCGACAAAAAGTTTGTCCTAGAGCCACGAAACTTAGACCATTAGACGCAGAAAAAAAAGCCGATTCTAACCATATATATAAGTCGATTTCGCAAAAATGTCGCTTACCCCCTTTTGGCCGGAAGGCATCGATATTCTACAAACAAGTGCCTAGTGCGGCATTTATGAATGTAAAGCTGTCGGTCTCCGTTCTTGACCCAGGACAATTGGGTGAATTTTCCGCGAACAAAAATTACGTGGCACCAATGAAATCGGTACTATAAAACATAGTTAGAATGTTCTATTCTTTTTTTTCTGGTTAGGGGAAATAGTAATCTATGTGTTGCACTAAATATTTAATTAAATAGGATTAATAGATACTCCAAAAAATTATTAAACCCCGAAATCTTTCATTGCCGTGTTTGTCCACACATCACCTTGATGTGTATTATACGTTATTGATAAAAATCTATTGGTTATTTATATAAAAAGCTGGTTTTATTTGATACGTGGTTAGTTAAAGTATTGTTACGGAATACATTTATTCATATATTTAAACAACACAACGAATGGTTAATAAAAATGCATTTGTCCTAGAACTACCATTCATCGCCGAGTCCTTAATATAAAATAAATAGAATATTGTTTTATCTAAGGACTTGCGTTCCCCAACCCTGTGCGCTAAACGTTGCAAAATAGTGTCGCTTGGTGCTCGACGTGGAACGACGTGTATGCGTGACTGCGTTTTTGCGCCATAAATGTAATTATTCGAATTTTATACTACTGGACATTTTTTCTTTCATCGTCGTAGATAGGTCTAACTTCTATTTGAATAAGTTTGTCCTTTTGATTAAGCATTCGATAGAATGCCATTTATCTTATGTTTATTTGTTACGTGTTAATTACTGTGAATTATTAATAGATTTTTGGTAACTTGATATTTTTGCCTTGATTTTCATCGCCCTGCTCTCATTGCCGTGGTTTCCGGGGGCAAAATTTGCTACGGCAATGAAAAAAGACACGGCGATGAAACAAAATTTCATTGCCATGCCTTTTAAAATAATTTAGTTTCATTGCCGTGCACGCATGTTTCATCACCGTGGCACGAAATATTTAAACTTGTATATCTCATTAGTTTTTCAAGCTATCTGCTAGATACTAAGCAAGAATACATATATTATCAAAAACTTGAGTTAACACTATTTTTCTTGTTCTTAAGTTGAAAAATAAATAATCCACGGAAATGAAGATTTTATTGGACCTGTTGAAATTCACCCAATTATCGTGAGGTCATGTGAAGGCCTTTAGACGGTTTGGAAACTACGACACAAGAGTTGGAACGTCACACGCAGACACACGAAAAAAAACCTCCATTTTAATGTATGAGGATGAGAAGTGGACTTGTACCTGCGGCGCTATCACTTACGAAAAGGAATACCTTATGTTGATGTTTTGCCAGAGAGTGGAACTGCAATTGCCATGAAGCATTATAAATAATAACCTTCCTATTGATAACTAATCACGTCAACGTCAATGGTTCGTCGCTGCTCGGCCAATCCGAGCGATCCTTTTCATGAATCCCCTCCCAAAACGCCTCGCTATTGGCCGCCCTGCTCAATGGCGACGAAGAAAGAATAGAAGATTCGAGACGCTCGGGAACTCATGTCCGCCGCATACCGCAATCCGCACCGCCATATATAATTATTACCGCTTATACCAAAACCTAACAAAACCGCTCGCGAGTGAAAGTGATTTGTGTAGTGGAGTGATTCAAGCAGCTACAATATACTTGAAGATACCAGGAGACTGCCCTTCTGAGAAGAAGAAGACTGCCGAGCAAAGTAAGAGGCTCCTATCCACAACACCCTTTTCACTTCCTCACACACTTATACAACACACAACACATTATACAACACCATCTAGTCCCTAACTAAGCAGAATCTTGTAGTCACTAGACTGTGGATAAACATAATTATATAATTTCTTTTTTTTGTAAATACATATATATTATACCAAGACATCAATGTTCACGCCCACAAATGTTTGACTTGAACGGAATCGAATACACGTGGCAGTCGTTTGCATTCCCATTACCCCAATGAGTCGTCGTCAAGTATCTTGACATAATGTGACGTACTAAAAAACGAATAAGTAAACAAGCCAAGGAAAAGAGCAAGCACCTTGTGCAATAACGGATAATTGTATAATAATACAATTATGCGTTATTGCACAACAGTTTCACGTTATTAATCTCGTTTCAAACAGAAAAAATGCCACGATGTCAATAATACTGCAGAAATATAAGCAATTCAAAGGAAACAGTGATTCATCGGAATATAAGAAAGCATCATATTACTTTAAAACTTTGTAATAAATTTTCTCATTTATGCAAAGTAATAGAGTGTAGTAGGTACAAGACAGATAGATCGATGATCTTTTAGTTTATTTATAACCTGTTTCAATTTTCGATTCATCCATGAATTTGGCTACTAGAGATACATATTTGTCATATTTTGTATTGATCTTATGTCAAATTTATTACAAACATCGTTTTCAACAAAAGATGCCATAGTTTGGAGTCACAGTAAATATATGTTTATGGTACTTACAACAGCACCTTGGATACTCGAAACATAGGTTAATGGTAAATATTCCGAAAATTAGGTCTTCAGCAGTACAACTACTATATGACTGAAATGTATTTGTTTATTGTGTTTTCTTCAGAGTGATTACTATGTATTCTACGCAAACCAACGCATAGCCGCTTGCTTTAAACCAGGCACGCCATAATGACTGCTAAACGCATACATCTTCCTGACAAACGACGGCTTTTTAATTAAGCAATTAAATTAAATGAAGCAAAAAAAAAAAGAATAGGCCATAAATAAGAATTTATGGCTGATGCTTTTCCTTTTTTTTAGCTGTTGAACTCATGATTTAACTTACAATAAGAGGCAACTTACCGTTTCAATACATCCAAACCGAGGCTTGCTGGGTGGGAAAATAAAGAGTGGGCATCCAGCACTCTCATTAGATTATCATATTAAAGGAACTTCAATATTCTATTGAACGATAGTACGCCTCACTCAATCCAATCCCATCCATGCGAAAACCTACAAGACTCTACTGCTTAGATTAAGTTCGACTATGATCTATTTGTAACTAAAATCTCATTAACAATATAACTAACGTTCAGTAACTATATTTAACACGTGAATTTATAAGCCTGTTTAATTTTAGACATACCAAGATTTAACATAATTATTACCACAGTAATCGTATAATTATTCACTGTCAGACATAGGCCTTTCCAATTTGCGTCACAATATGGCGCGCTAGCGACGCAAGCCTGATCGAACTGCCGGTGGATACCAATCTCTATGTCATCTACGCGAAACGTATCATCATCATGCCTAAGAAAATACAGCGCGGCCCGCAGTATCAGAAGCGAACGTCGAAACAACGTCGCGTCGTCGACTCAGTGGGACGATTTGGCTAACTACACTACACTACGCTGGTCAGACTGGTTGGTAGAAGGTTGGATATCGAATTTACCGTTATTTTACAAAAATAATAATGGCTTCGTGTATTTTACTTAGACGCCTCTTACAACAGCCACCGAGTAACATGGGGTAGTGACACTTTATCCCTAATCCGTTACCAGACGAAGAAATTCTATAATTACAAAATGAAAAACCATCTAGCAACTTCAAAGTTACCATTACTCACACTAACGTAATGCTTGTATACGACAATTCATTGAATAATTGAAAAGTTGTGGTTACACGGCACTGACTTACAAATAGAATATTATACTAGTTTGGTCCTTTCAAGTCTGAATTTTGGGTAGGCGAGTGTCAAGTGTCAACGTAGTCTGAAATGTCAGTTTAAAGACTGTTTACGTGTTTTGGATAAGAATAAGCTATGAAATTAAATAATGTAATGTGGTAATGAATAAAAATGAAAACAGCCTATGTCTCTTTTTAGTAATCAATCTTACTTCATCATGATCTCAGGTAAGAGAAGTACACTGCAAGTCGCAGGTTCTCTACTGTGGCGAGCCAGAAGTGGCAATGGGCAGGGCACACAGGCGCTGAATCAGTTCGAATGAGGATCGAGAATCAGTTGGATGTGTGCGGCTCAAAATCGGTCTTACTACATACCTGTATCAAAATCATTTACATTATAGTACCTACTGCTTCAGATGGCGTGTAAAATCGTTGGTCCCAGTTTTATATCAGGACACGAATTGTAAAGCTTTATCTGAAGCGAACGGACAGTCTAAAAACTCTTACACTATCGTTGACTCTCGCGAAAAAGAAAGAAGAAAAATAAGTCGCCAATATTTTCATAACCAAGTCTCAGAGCCTTATAGCCTTCGTTGATAATATCGGGGGGTACGGCAGTACCAAGTCGAGCAAAAAAGCGGCACAGCCGTACCATCCTTTTCTTGAAGCTATTCAGGCCACTTTCAACCCCCTATAACTTATTAAATTCTTAATTCTGTCACTCACTGACCGATCATCAAAAGTCTAAGGCATTTCTAGCAGACACAGAAGATTCAAATTTAGAATGCAATTCGTGTTTAGTATATGAATCAAGGAAAAGTTAAAATATTAATCAATTTCTGTCCAGTTTTCGAGATACATCAACTGCATAAATAAGTTTGTAATCCTATATAAATATATAGGATTACAAAATTACATTTGCAGTTAGAGCTTTAATTAAGAAAATTAGTTGTTGGTGTACAAGAAGTACAAGGTACCGGAAAGGTCAAAAGTAAGACTATCTACAAAAAGAAATGAGATCCCATAAAACAATACTTGTCAAAAATACCAAGTCTCGCGACCGTAAAAAGTTGTGAGATCTGTGTAATACCAAGTCGGTTAATTAAAAATCTTTAATGTTTAAAATAAATATATGGACTTGGCAATCGCATTCAACAATCTAATTAATATATGCATTACTTAATAGACGTATTGTGTTTTTATGCGATGGCCGAGTCAATCCATTTATTTTAAACATGAAAGATTTTTTATTAACCGACTTGGTATTACATAGATCTCACAACTTTTTACGGTCGCGAGACTTGGTATTTTTGACAAGTATTGTTTTTATGGGATTATTATGTCACGATTTAAAACGATATACTATGCGGGCACTGTTCCAATTCTTGGTTATAGTAAGTAACTTACAATAAAATATTATGTACCTTTTTTTTATCGTTAAGGAAATCCTCATTGGACTATCCTCCGCCAGGGATAGACGGAGGGGTATGCCGGACTCTTACCGGCTAAAACCACCACGGTCATACTTCTCGAACCTGTTTGGAGGGCTACGGGAACACGCTATTCTTCGCGCGGCCCATGGGTGTTCGTCCGCCGGGGCGGAGCACACTGGTTACTGGGGAAATTCTAACCCCTTTTCCCCACGGTCTCTCCCTTAAGGGAGGCGCGCGGGGTATCACACGCCTTCCACCTCAGACTTGGACGACGAGCTTCCTCGCCGCTCTAGTCCATTTACGGGGGCCGAAATTGGGCGTTATCTGCCCTCCTCCGACGCCCGCTGCGCCTTCTGCGAATGGAGAGAGTTGTCGTAATTTCCCTATCTCTTTACGCAGATTCCTTCTGCATCATGACGGCTTCGCAGAAGGTAGCCATTGCATCCCACGCTCTCTCACTCTCGAGCATGGCTCGTACAACCGCCGTAAGTGAGAGGTTGGTTCCAACCTCAGCTACTAGAGCAAGACGTGGCTCTTCCCACGCAGCACACTCCTGCAATGCATGTTGCGCTGTTTCCTCCTCGCAGTCGATGCAGTGGTGGCACCTCGCGTCTGGCTCTCTGCCGATACGCCTCAAGAACTTTCCAAAGCACCCATGATTGGTAAGCACCTGTGTCATCCTAAATGTCAAGGAGCCGTGCTTCCGTTCAACCCATTCCCTTAGTACTGGTTGGATCGCCTCTATGGTGTACAGACCAGCGGCGGGATGGGATAGTCTCATACGCCATTCCACTACTTGGACCTCCCTCAATTCGACACGGCGCCTCTCCACCTCTCGTGGTGCCAGTGCAGATCTCTGCTCCCGTCCTTCTGCACGCCATTTATATAACGACGCGAGAGTTTCCGCCTCTAGGTCCCAGGGCGGTGATCCAGCTAGTACGCACGCCGCCTCGTAGGAGATCGTGCGGTATCCCCTCCCTACTCTGATGGCCATAACTCTCTGCGGTTTTCGCAGTATGGTGATGTTGGGTGCTTTCAGGTCTTCAGCCCATATTGGCGCCCCGTACAGGGCCATAGACCGCACGATCCCCATATATAGTTGCCTGCACGCTATACTAGGCCCTCCAACATTAGGAAGTAGCGTAGATAGGGCGCCTACTGCACCCATCAGTTTTGGCACTAACTCCCGGAAGTGGGGTCCAAAGTTCCACCGGCTATCAAGAACCAAACCAAGATATTTGATCGTGTTCTTGACGGCCATTCTTACGCCACCAACTATAATGTGGAACCCTGGCGGCGGTGCCTTCCGAGGACCATAAAAAGCAACGGCTTCAGATTTTTCGAGGGCTACACATAGACCCAACTGCCGGATCCTACCCACCACTTGAGACGCCGCAGCCGTAATCAGCGACGCTGCCTCATTATGTGTTCTCCTCCGGGCAGTGACCAGTGTTTCATCCGCGTAACACATCAGATTCACGCCCTTGAGGAAGTCCCCTCGCAAAACCCAATCATATCCGATGTTCCACAGGAGTGGACCCAATACCGACCCCTGTGGAACACCGCATGTCATGTTGCGACAGCACATGTCATCCTGTCCTGCATAAATAACGCAGCGCTCCGACAAGTAAGCCTCGACTATCCGACGGAGATAGGGTGGTACTTTGTGGTACCTTAGTGCCTCAATAATACAAGACCAGGGCAGGGTGTTGAACGCGTTGGAAATATCCAATGACACTGCGAGCAACACTTCACCCTGGGATACCACTTCTTCCGCCAGATCCTTCACGCACTTGATAGCATCAATGGTGGAGCGCCCGTGGCGGTACCCAAACTGATGATCGTTGAGGTCCGGTCCTATTGTGGTCAAGTGTCTGACGAGGCGGTCAGCAACGATTCTTTCGAACAACTTGGCCACCTCATCAAGCAACACTATGGGTCGGTACGCCGATGGTGAGTTCACCGGACGCCCCGCCTTCCGAAGCAGTACAAGTTTGCCGGTTTTCCAAATAGACGGAAACCGGCTCTGTTCCAGACATGCTGTGAAAAGCTCTCTTACTTGGGGCTCTAACTCTTTCATAGCGAGGACTAATACTTGACCCGGTATGCAATCTGGCCCTGGAGCAGTGTTCTTCGCCCGGAGTCTCAGTATCGCGACCCGCAGGTCCGGTTGCGTTACTTCTGGGACAGGGTCCTCATGACTGGTCTCTGCAGCCAAGGGCAGTGACATTGGTGGTGGTGTGTGCGATCCTCGAGTGGGGAAGAGGGTTGTAACCACCTCCTCCAGTAGCTGTAGCTGGAGGCTTTCCGTCAATGGAGGTGCCCAGGAACGAAGCTTGCCCCTTACCATGCGGTAAGGACGCTCCCAAGGATCTCGATCTAGAGATTCCAGCATTTCTCTCCTAGCAGCATCTTTGGCAGCGCAGATAGCTTGTTGAAGAGCCAATTTGGCTTGGCGGTAAGCCTCGTACCGCTCTTCCTCCTCTTCGGGAATACGCAGGCGTCTTCTCCTATACCTGGCATAACGGCGACGGATCGCCACGCAATTTTCGCGCAGGTGAGCAATTTCATTTGACCACCAGTACACCTGGGGGCGCCTGTGACGGGATCGAACGCGTGGCATAGCCGCATCGCAGATTTTAGTCAATATTGACCTAAGCCATTGCGCATCCTCCTCAACATCAACATCTCCTCCAGGAAGGGAATTGCGGATCCAAGACGCAACGATGGAAGCTTCCTCCAAGGTTTCCCTGTTGAAATGAAATGAAATGAAATGAAATTTATTTGCATAGAATACAGGTAGTACCAGGTATTACCAGAGACGAGTAAGAATATAGACTGCCAAAGTCGAACAAAAAAATGTGCCTCGGAAAAAGCTCAAATCGCGAGCTATATCCAGAGGGCGCTGATCAAATAGCACGCGACGTTAATTACAGCCAGACAAGTCATAAAAATATCATTATTTGTTCATTAACGGCCATTGAAATTGTTTAAGTATTTTTTAGAATTGGTAATATTGCTCATAATAAGCTAATTTATCTATTTCATTTTACGTGCATATTTTATCACTTTTGAACGTGTACTAATAGATGGCGTAGTAAAAACACGAAAGGTAATGTACAACGGTTTACATTGAATTTTCACTAGATGACGCTTAAACCAAAATAAAATTACCTATTTAGATGGGATGGGTACGTTACGGGTTTTATAGGTAGATACCATTGAATTATTACCTACAGAAACCAAGTACGCGCACGCAATACGCGCCGTTCATTTGGGTCAGGATCTGACCCAATCGGCGGCCGCGTTGTCTGTAGTCAGAGTCGCACGGTAGCGTAAGCATCTCCCGCAAAATAATAGAAATTATGACATATTGTACAGTGTTTTGTGCCACAATGCTTCAGAAAAAGATTATAAGGTTGCTGGAGTAGGTATCATTCCACCGGTCAGACATAAATTTTATTACGTAGATTTTCTAATAATACAAATACAGTGAATCATAATAAGTACGAGCGAAGTGTTGCTAGTTGGGTGTGAAATTGTCCCAGTTTAATTTACACATTCTTTACCATATTGACAGTAATAATAAAAATAGGAATTAGGTAGTTACATATATAAACTTAACCTTTCAAACACCGCTGGCTGGTACATACCAATCGGTTCCGACAAATTTGTCACGTCAAGCTCTAGCCGAGCTCGGCTAAGACGACATTGTCTCAAAGCACTCGATTTTTCCGTTTTTGTATTGAAAGGCTAGTATCTCTAGTCTAGTATTGTCTTGTAATGTAGATACGCGTAACTAACTTCGTTGTTTAACGAATGACGTTACCGACCGAATTATATTAGAATTTTTAAACTTTTCGCCTTTTTTTGGTCACCATAGCGCAACGGCGCGCACATAGTACTCGCTGTTGATTTTGGATAATTTTTTCTCACAAATATACATAAATACTTTTTTATGTACCTACTATAAAGAGCATTTAACTAGGAAATCACTCGGCACTTGTTAGTGCTCACGTTTGAGTAAGTTTCGTCAAGATTGATTTAGCCATCGTTAGTCAGATGTAAAAACTTAAAAAGCAGACAGTGTGACTTTAGAATTTATAATATACAATTACTTATTTCATGCAAAAATTATGAATTTGCCCTATTTGTAGGGGAAAGACGTTGTAACTGGCAACTCTATAATTGCGTCTGTGTGCGTGATGCAGCAAGTAAACACAGCACAGTTCCGCACACATAGCGAATTTTCGGCTTAACTTCTGAGCTCGCGTTGTTTGAATACTGACTTTCTGTAGGTAATAATTCAATGATAGATACACTTATTTCGTAACAATTCGTAAACAACCATCACCGTGTACGAACTAGTTCTATGTATGCCTCAAGGACGCACGCACGAACTCATACCATGAGTGAGACCATATTATTTATTAACTAGGTACTTTGTATGAGAAAATGCAAAAAGCAACTATACCTAGAATCGAACCCGGTACCGCTATAGGTAGTATCGTAGTATCATAATTATTATCACCTAGGTGTAAAGTGTTCCTCAAGAAAATTCAATCGAGCCCAAACTATAAAATATCTTAATATATAAAATCCTTGCGTTACTGACTGACTGACTGACTGAAATTTGGCATGTATGTTCCTTGGGGACCGTAGGGGTGCACTAAGAAGGGATTTCCCGAAATTCCCACGGGATCGGCCAAAACGGGTAAATTAAAAAAAAATGCAGGCGTAGCTGCTGGCGTCCTCTAGTATAATATAATATTCTACCACATTCACACAACACCATCTAGTCCGAAATTAATTAATTAATTTATTTATTTATTAGCACAACCACATCATATATATTTATACAGTTAAGGTAAACATGATATAATAGGTATGACAATTACGGTATGCATAGCACTGACAATAATAATGTGTGTAGTAAAACTATTTTAAATGTACCTAGTTATTTTACAGTTAACAAAATAGCAGAAAACAAAAAAATAAAACAATTCAAAAAAAGTATGCTTATAGTCTTTGAGTAACTAAGCAGAGCTTTGAGCTTGTAGGGTCATTTCGCCTGTTCGCGTCCATCGCCCAATTCGCGTCCATTTACGGACCTCCCTTTAAAAATGCTCGAAAATAAGTACCTATACCAACACACTAATAAAATGAAAAGTCAGTACCGCCAATACCTCAACGTATAAGAGCATAGAGATATTAAGAATAGAGTGGCAGAGTGAGGCCTATTCGTGTCCGCCGGTGGGAGAGAGAACGCAACATTAAAGTCCCCCTGCATCTCTCTCTAACAATACATGCACAACATCAACATTACGCAGTGGCGTGCTACCTGTAACTATTATTTAAATCAAGTATGTATGTATGTATGTATGTTTATTAGTAATCAATAGTTTAAAAGTTGTTTTAATTGATACACGAAGATAGTTTGAAGTGACAATATATTTTTAAACTATTGATTACCAAGGCCAAGTGCGTGTCGGGCCACGCGCAATGTTGGGTTCCGTAGTTGCCCATAATAGCCATTATTGATAATAACTTCTGTTTCACATGGGCCTAAAAATGGGTATCATTAAGATTAAGCCAGCGCTCCCAATGTAAACTCACAGAAATTGGTATTTATAAGTTAACCGACATACATACATACATATCGCCACGCCTTTTATCCCCGAAGGGGTAGGCAGAGGTGTATTTCTAAACCCACTTTTCACCAGATATACTTTAGTCCCACGTGGTAAGGGGAGAGCCTATTGCCGTACCGGGCACATTTCCAGACTCCGTGCTGCTACTGAGAATTTCGTGACAGAAAAACCCAATAACACTGCCCGACCCAGGAATCGAACCCGGGACCTCCCGATCCCACGCGCACATTTATGCCGCGTGACCAACGAGGCAGTCGTTTAGGGTTTGATGTCGAGTTTTCCGTCTCTACGCAAAAATGGTATTTGCATCGTGTTATCCCTTAGTCGCCTCTTGCGACACCCACGGGAAGATAGGGGGTGGTGACACTTGTATTCTATGCTGTCAACCACACGGCTCAACCGTTCAACAGTTAACCGACAATTACTCATAAACTAGTGATGTCTACTTAGTCTAGTTTTCCTTTTAAATCGTTATATGTACTACATTTGTGATTTTTTTCACCTCTTCCAAATTAACAGTTTAGCCGGCAGAGGGGGAGGGGGACACTTGAGTCTAACAATTATTTTCTACAAATTTTATTCTACAGTTTTGTTGCAATATCTTATTTCTATATTCATGTCAAATATCAGCTTTCTAGCACCAGGCGTCTTTGAGCTAAGCTGCGGACGGACAGACGGACGGACATGACGTAACTATAAGGGTTCCTTGTAGACTACGGAACCCTAAAAATAGTGTGCAGCGGCGTGTTTGACGGTAAGTATTTTATTGTTTTATGTGAACTTTAGGATACATAGCTGTTTCTAGATATTAATCATGAAAATACGAATAGTATGAAATATGAATTAGCATGTTTTTTTATAGTTAACAATTATAATAAGGTGGACGCGAATTACAATACCGAATTTATAAAACTTCCACTTTGCTCCGCAATGGACTCGAACTCGTCTATTTATGTTTTCTTTAGTTGTTTATTTTTATATGATTAAAATATGAGAGAGAAATAAGGATATTGTTTATTTTAACATTAATAGTATGCAAATGTAATGTCCAATTTGCGTCCACATTATAATAGTTCTAATAAAAGATACAATCCTTAAAATAATCGATCACACGAGGACGCAAACTATACCTACAAGGGATGATATTATAGCAAATTGCGTCCATTTTTTCATGAAATAGAAATGATAAAATAAATATATATATATTTTAATAATTTAAAATGAATTTTTGATTAAGACTGAGTTTAAAATCTGATTTTTACGAATTTAGTGCAATGAAATGCGTAATTTCTTTTATTGCATATTTTTTTATTCAAAATGAGTTCTTAGGAGACAAGAAAGAAGAAGGATAAGAAAAAAAATCAGAAGATTGATTAAATAAAGCAAGCGTTTAGTGATATTTGTGAAAAGAAAAGAAATCGATAAGACAAATACATTATTATGTAAAAATTATGCTATTCCGAAGACCACAATATTGGACAACATGTACCTATCGTTATGTTTTTTTGTCTTTGATTTTAAGTTCCATCGATGTTGAAAACAATAAATAGTTTATAGTTTCTTTAGAGTGATTTAATAATGATAATAATGTTGACTTTTTTATAACTTTAATCTTAAATGTAGAAATTGTAAAAAGCCAATCTTTCTTTAGATTCTCTTAACAATATCACCCTTATATTCCTTCTCTAAGCTGGTGGACGCGAAATGGTCCACAGGTGGACGCAATTTGGATTTTTTGGAAGCAAACTGGGCAAAATGCCAAATTTTGAAGCTTGTTTATTTAAAAAAAAACCCAACAAGTTTCGAAGAAAAATGAAAGCTAATATTAAAATAGACTATAAAATGAACGCATTACATAAATTTTTCTTTGAATCAATTTGCTGGAACAAATTTTTTACATTTTTATTTTCTCCTTCAAAGGACAATGGGCATTTTTGTATGGAGGCTAGGCGGTCCGCGGCTACGAATGATTTTGTTATTAATTAGTGTGTTTTAGTCCTACGATTACTGTGGACAAGTGTTATCACTGTGGTGTACTTCTAAAACAGATAAAAGACGTTTTTATTTTTGAAACTTTAATCGTTTTACTTACTACTCTGGCTAACGAAAGTGTTAAAGAAAGTTAAACAAATTATTTAGATTGTCATTTTATAATATATCACATATTATTGTATCAAATTGTATGGTAACTGTGCTTACTAATGTAAGCACAGTTTATTTATTTATTTTATTTAATCATTTATGCACAAACATAGTGTACATCGGGGGACATAATACCATATGGCATTCTCTACCTGTCAACCTTAAGGTGGTGCAGAGATGAAAGTGGTAGGTGCATTTTACTATTTAGATGTAACTAATGTTAAATAATATACCTAGATATATAACACAGTTACCATACAATTTGTTATAAACATAAAATCTTTATTTGGTTATAAGGGTACAGAGTGTCACAAGACCCATCACCAAGCCGAAGTCTACTCGTTGTGGACATCATGCCAAGTGATACTAACCAAAAATAATAGCTGGGAAACGATTTTTTTTGAGTTTTCACATTTTTTTAACTATAATTAAAAGCGCGCGCGTGCAATTTTCGAAATACCTACATATTCATGGGGTTATAGGGCATCTAAAGAAAATATGAAGGGGTTAATGCATCGATTTTGTACCTAATTAGAAAAAATCCATACTAACTTTGAGCCTCAATATCTCCTAAACCAGTAATTTCCCAGGTATAGTGCCCAAGTAAAAAATGTTCGTACTGATTGGTACAACATAGGATTTCAGTTTTCGTTAAGGGTCTTGTTACACCCTGTATATAACTAACATAATATCATCATATTATGTTAGTTAATTAGCGTCAAAGCGTAAAAGTTGTCAATAAGCTATTATGATGCATAATTAATTATTGTATGTAGATAAAGTTATGAAAGAACATAATGGTTTAAAAAAAGAATGAAGTATGATTTTAAGCCTTGTGTAGCCTAGTTCCTCTCATTCATCCTCTATAATCCCAGTTAATTCTGCTGCTGCTAATCGCAACTCTTCGGATTGATTTCTTACCCAGCCATATAAGTATATAATATACCATACTACGCACATAATAATTATGTGCGCAGCATTTGACCGTGCGCCTATAACTCGGAATAATCTATGAGTAATAAGTCCCAGATCTTACTTACGTATTAAATAGTTAATTATCGCTTGCCCCATGCCTCGGAGCGCAGAATATACCGTCGGTCTTGGCTTTAATGAAGATCTTTGAAAGTCAATACGGTTGCCTCAAATAAACTGATACTGGTCTAAGCTATGGAAATATCGCTATTCCTTTGGGTTACGGAGGTCAGACGGCAGTGATCCTTATGTGGAAAAGCCGATATTCTGTCATGTCTGTTTGGACTAGTAAGCGGACGTCGAGCTTCAAGGCGTAAGTCTCGGATGCAACCGGGATAACGCTAGGACGATGATAAATAAGTCCTAGGTCTTACGTGCCTTGACTGTATTCGAACGGGTAACAACCACACTTCTTCCTCTTCAATATATTCGCTATAACGTCTTATTTGTTGCTCTCGGTACACTTCAATATTTTACACGCCCTGTACTAGGTGCTCAGCCTTATAACGCCGAGCTATCTTCACACGAAAGATCACGTGCGATACTTTATTATATAATTAGGTATATTGATGATGTGTTACCGTGTCACAAAACTTTTATCTATACAGTTAGGTTATATTGACATTCAAATATTTCTTTTCCTAAATGGAATACAGCGTAACGCCCATAGATGTTCCTAATTATTAGTACTTTCATTTGATATTAAATTCATTGATGGCCGCCGACCGCCCAAAACCGCCCATTGTCCTTTGTCAACTGCACTAAATGGATGCGAACAGGCGAAATGACCCTACTATGGGTACTAGATAATGGATAAACATACATACCTATAGTTATACTTTTTTTGTAAATACATACTTATATGTTATACTTACATAGAAACACCCAGATCAAGACAAATATCCATATTCATGCACACAAATGTTTGACTTGAGCGGGAATCGAACCCGCGACCTTTGACGTAGCCGTCGCTTACCTACACTCCCGCTACGCCAACCGGCCGTCTAGGGTAAACTCGGTAGGGTTACATCGTTTTATTACAAAGATGCCGTAGCCACCTCCAGCTTCATCATCAGACCCCGAATATCATCTAGGTGTACCTAAAGAGCTCCCCAAGACAAATTAATCTACCCCAAACTTGGTGGGCTTAAGTATGTCGTTTTATAACAGAGATGCTGTGGCCACCTCCAGCTTCATCCTCAGACCCTGGATATCATCTAGGTGTAAAGTGCTCCTCAAGACAAATCAATCAAGCCCAAACTCGGTCGGGTTTTGTCGTTTTATTACAGAGATGCCGTGGCCACCTTCCAGCTTCATCATCAGACCCTGGATATCATCTAGGTGTAAAGTGCTCCTCAAGACAAATCAATCAAGCCCAAACTCGGTCGGGTTATGTCGTTTTATTACAGAGATGCCGTGGCCACCTCCCAGCTTCATCATCAGACCCTGGATATCATCTAGGTGTAAAGTGCTCCTCAAGACAAATCAATCAAGCCCAAACTCGGTCGGGTTATGTCGTTTTATTACAGAGATGCCGTGGCCACCTCCCAGCTTCATCATCAGACCCTGGATATCATCTAGGTGTAAAGTGCTCCTCAAGACAAATTAATCTAGGCCAAATTCGGTCGGTTTATGTCGTTTTATCACAGAGATACCGTGGCCACCTTCCAGCTTCATCATCAGACCCTGGATATCATCTAAGTGTGAAGTGCTCCTCAAAACAAATCAATCGACCCCAAGCTCGGTGGGCTTACGAGGCCATCTGCCAGCTTTGTTATCAGACCAGCAAAATATAGTGTAACATTTAATTGCAAATTTACACCTTAAAGTACTTAAACCACGCACATAATTAGAAAATTAAAATTGATTAAAGAGTTGAACGGTAGCATTATTGATAGTACCGTAGTAGGTAGGTTGCGCACCCTTGAGGGCCTCAACTCTCGAATGACCTTGCACGTTGCACAAGGGCTACCTACGTTGTCGTTTTTCGTCCACGTTAATAAATTTAAGACAAGTCAATTGAATATAACGCCATCTAGTGATGTTGTGTACCATTAAGCGGGGGTACAAGTGACGTCACGCGTCATCTGGCCCTAATTATTATTCGATTCGATACGCGTAGCGACATCTTTCGTCATTTATGTTAACGAATTATCGAGTCACATTTTTTTGTTCGACTTTGTAAGTCTATATTCTTACTCGTCTCTGGTATTACATAGGTGGTTTAGGATCGATACCATATTCTGCCCACATTAAGCATGCAAATGTATATAATAAAAACAATAGAAAATAGAAATAAAATTTTTAATTAAGTCCCAACTATCAATAAACATTATATAATAAATTAATAGCATGTCACTTGATTGAGCATTAAATATGTCATAATATAAGTCAACATTGAATGAATATCTCAAAATTTGAATTTCGTTATTACAATAATAAAACATAATAATAATTTCCTATTTTACATTATATTTCATAAATTCATCCAATCTATAAAAAAACCTATCTACTAACCATTTGCGTAATTGAATTTTAAAATGTTTAAATGGTAATTCCCTTATATTTTTGGGCAATTTATTGAATATAGAAATACACATATGATAAACATTTCTTTTATTAATAGTAGTTCTACAATAGGGGATCACTATTTTTGAAGGATCTCTGGGTTTATATTTGGTGTAACTGTCACCTTTGAATTTAAAAAAGTCGTTTTGTTTTCTTACAAATACAGACACTTCAAAAACATAAATGCAGGTCAAGGTCAATAAATTCAGTTTTTTAAATAAAGGTCTACAAGAATCAAGTGGACCGACGCCACATACTGCTCTAATACATTTTTTTTTGGACAATGAATGCACAATCAATATCTGTAGAATTACCCCATATTATTACCCCATATCTAAGTACTGACTCAACATAGCCTCTGTATGCCATGACAGTCGTCTTTTCATCTGCAACAATCCGAAGCTGCCTCAAAGCGTATGCAAATCTGCTAAGCCTACCGCATACGCCATTTATGTGATGCTTCCAACTACAGAATCTATCCAACGTAATGCCTAAAAATGTTATGCTGTCAGTTTCCTCAATTGCGGAATTATTTATTATTATATTAAGACTATTATAATTTTTTGCTTTATTAGTACAAAATTTGATTATTTTGGTTTTTGATATGTTAACTTTTAGATTATTTTGCTGTAGCCATGTTAACATCTTTTGCACTGCTTCAAAAATTTTAATCTCATGAGATGTGGTCATGTCTTCATGAGGTACTATCACCGATACATCGTCTGCGAATAGGACACTTTGATAACTTATAGAATCAGGCAAGTCATTTATATACAGCAAAAACAAAAGGGGTCCTAGCACGCTCCCCTGCGGGACACCCATTCTGTTGACTTTGGATGAGGACACACTTACCATTAATTCTAAGTCATTGTTTAAATTATTAATCTCGACATGTTGATGACGGTCAGTTAGGAAGCTTTCTATCCAGTTCAATGCTACTCTCCTTATGCCGTATTTATCACATTTGTTGAGTAGAATTTTATGTTCAACAAAGTCGAAGGCCTTACTCATATCGAAAAATATTGCTACAACTGGAATTTTTTTATCGATGTATTCGGTGATGTTACTGATTAGAGTAAAGGCTGCTAAAGAAGTTGATCTACCTCGCTGAAAACCGTTTTGCTCCTGTTTAATTATGTTGTGTTTATTTAAAAAATCCAACAATCTGCTGTAAAATACCTTTTCAAAGATTTTGGATAAAATGGGAACAAGAGTAATTGGCCTATAGTTATTACGCTCCTTTCTGTCACCTTTTTTAAATAGAGGCTTAACTATAGAATGGTTTAATTTTTCCGGAAAAATCCCTTGACTTAGTGACTTATCCAGAATGTGATTCAGGACTGGAGCAATCACGTGAGCACTAGCCTTAATAATACCTGTGGATATAGAATCGTAACCCACCGCTTTAGTATTATTTAGGGATTTAATTATATTAACTATTTCTGATACCGTCGTGGGCTTTAAGAATATCGACTGCTCATTAATTTGACTAAGCGTATGGCTTTGTAATGAAGGTGCATTTAAAGAGAGTGCATTTTTTGTGTCAATAAAAAAGTCATTAAATGACATCGCTATAAGGGTGGGATCACTTATAATATATCCGTTAACTCGTATTGATTCTACATTATTTAGAGTCTTAACACTGTCGTTTGTTCCTTTTATTACGCTCCAGGTAGCTTTACATTTATTATCAGCCCGCGTAATAAACTTTTTATTAAGGTTCCTTTTTGAAAAATGAATACATTTTTTAAATATTTTTCTGTAATCATTATATCTTTTTAACGATATTGCCGTTTTTTGTTTATAATAGGTGAACCTCATTCGCCTTTTTGTGGCGCTACACCTTTTTAGGCCCTTAGTAATCCATCTAGGCGATTGTAGGTTAGAACTAATTTTCTTTTTGTAGTAAGGAAAACAAAGGTTATAAAAAAGTGTTAGTTCCTGATGAAAAATATTAAAAATTTTGTTAACATCTGACTCTGAATAAATCTCTTGCCACGATAATTGTGAAATGTAATGTACAAATTTCGCAACATTTTCATTACTAAAGTCTCGCCGCTGAGTGTACCAATAGCGTTCAATTTTTTTATATTTGCCAGTGAACTCTAACATTTGAGCAGTGTCTTGGTCTGATAGATATAACTGATGTAATGTACCCTTTGCATCTTTTATGTTACTAGCTATAAGATCTATACAGTTGCTTTGTCGTGTTGGTTCATTAATGTGTAGTGACAAATTATAGTTATATAATAAATTTTTGAGAATAATTGAATTCTTATTGTCTACTAATATGTTAATGTTCAGATCACCAGTAATTATGATCTTTTTATTGTTATATTTAATTAATAATTTATGCAATAGTAATTCCAATTTATTGAAAAATGAATTAGCATTAGAGGAGGGTACTCTGTAAATACAAATTACAATGCTATTAAAGTTAGGTAGTTCTACACCACAACACTCAAATATATTTTCGCACGAATATTCCTTACATATTTCTAGTGGGGAACAATCTATTCCTTTGCAAATTAAAATACAACTACCACCACGCTTTTGCTTTTTCCTGGAAAAGTAACTTCCCAACTTATACCCTTTTAAAATAATGTTTTCTTCATCCCCTTGTTTGGTAAAGGTTTCACTAAAACATAGTATTTGTACAGGAAATGAAAGTCCAGTTAAGCATATCTCAATTAAATCCATTTTGTTTAACAGACCTGCTATATTTTGATGAAGGAGTCTTATTTTTGCTTCCTCCTCATTATTTA
Source organism: Euclidia mi (assembly GCA_944739405.2). Lineage (NCBI taxonomy): Eukaryota > Metazoa > Arthropoda > Insecta > Lepidoptera > Erebidae > Euclidia > Euclidia mi. Next base: position 23,203,050 of record OX123192.2, on the reverse strand, counting down.
ATTTAAGCCTTAAAAACTAGGATTTGTAGCAGAAGGCACCTGAGATATGACCTTTTTTGCAATTGGAAAATAATAAGGGATAGTACCTTTTTTAGGCATGTTTATCTTACCAGTTTGATGAGGCTTTTTAATGTTCCCTCGATTCGGAATAAACTTTGTCGTGTAGTCCTTTGTATCTATTATTAAATTTATTAACCTGCATATATGACTCTGAATATATTGATATCTGTTACAATGTATAAATAAGTTTGATAAATCTAAGAAATTACAATTTTGAAATGATTGGTAAGTAAATTTTAAAAGGTTGTTCAATTTATTTTCATTAAGATACTTATTTTTAGCAACACTTAATACTATTACATTACATTTCTCTAAGAACTTTAATATATTCATTAACTTAAATTGTATCTGGGTAGGATTTTTATCATTTTGACCAATACAAAGTATAATCCAATCTTTTTCTGTTATATTCAAGTTGTAGCATGGCTTTAATGATTCGCTACATTTTGCAAAAGGTTTTATAAACGAAAATAAGTTATATTGTTCATATTTAGTATTTTCTCTAGAAATTGTTAGTCTTTTTGATAGACCTACACATTGTTGCTCCCCTATTAAAAAGATCCTCCGGTTATTTTGTTCAGTGTACGTATTTCTCTCGTTCAATACGGATCTCATTGTTTGAGATGTTTTATTTTCAATTAAATTAGTAGTTTTACTCGTTCCAGCGCCATCTTTTGTCATTTTCCTGAACTCGGTTGAAGATGCCTGTTGATCTATGTCATCGATATTGTGAATTTTTCGGATATTATTAGAATGTGGCGATAAGTGTGCTTTTGATTTTGTGACAGTAACGCCATCTGTTGGGCTTGTTATTTCCATTTGGTTATTGCTTTCGTTCATGGATATTTGTTCTGTTAGTTTCACGCGTTTAACCAACTTTTTAGGCCTGGATTTTGGGGTGCTTTTCGGCGTTTTTATTATGTTTGGTGACTCCGTACATATCTTCTTGAATCGATTTATGACACCCTGGTTGTTAGCTATTTGATTTTTTAATGAGCTATTTTCAAGTAGTAAATACTCAATTTCCTGGTGACAACTTTCTAATTGACGTTTCAGGGTTTCGATTTCGTCCCTGAGTTCTTCATAAGCTTCGGGTTGTATAGTTGAGAGATCAGGTAAACTTTTTGCCAGATAACCAGGTGAAGAATTTTGTGATAAATTTAGAAAAGAATCATCAATTTCTGTGTTATTTTTATTTTTTCTTATGGTTATATTTTCTAAATAGCTATCCATTATTTTCGGTTTATTGTTCCTGTTTTTATACTAGATAATGCTAATATCCAATAAAATATGTGTATGTATGTATGTCCAAATGAATATATTATGTGTATGTATATAATTATGTCCAATTAAAATGTCAATATCTATCTGTATTCAATTCATGCAGTTCATCGAGAATGTCCTTTAATGATTTTAACGGTAGCACTGTTGTATATTGTCACTCATTCAATTAGTAACTAATCGGTTGGTACATCACTAGACCTGGTTCTATCATTCTATCTTGTCGCTAAAGTGACACAGTACAAAGGTCAGATGTTCTTGAATTAGTTTACCGTTTAAAAATGTTTTTAACGGCTTTTAAACATTGTGATGGTGTGATTTCAGGTGTATTATTGCTCTCTTTGCGTTAATATAATAAGTAAGTGATTGTACGTACCATCAGGTGTCCAGCATGCGAGATGTAATCGGTTTATTGTGATCCGTGGCAAAAACAAAGTGTTCCAGTATTTATACGTGATGATGGTAATTTCATCATATGTTTATCGTACACCATAGAAAACGTCTCATGTGATATATTGGACACTTGTCGTCAGTAAAAGTGACAGTTTGTATGGCAAACTACACATAAAACTTTTAATTTAAAAATTTGTTGTATCAACCTTTGTTTACTCCTTGCTGTCACTTTGACGTTCCAATTCAAGCTGTTTAGATGTGTTTGGGCCCATCGTGGGCCATTGTGCCTTGGGATAGCGGCGTGTTGGCTGCGCTCGTTTTGGTTGGAAACGTCGAATCGTATGTAGCGGTGGTCCGACAAAGTCTCCACTTCCTGTTCTACTACCCAGTGCTGGACACGACGCGCTAAAGCAGGACTTGCGAGCGTTATATCAACAATGGACTCACCTTGCCATCTTACACACGTGCTAATCGATCCTTGATTTAGAACAGAGAGCCCTGTGGTCAGTGCTCATTCTTCCAAGATCTCTCCGCGTCGGTTTGTAATGCGGGAACCCCAAGCTGCAGATTTGGCATTAAAATCGCCGAGCACGAGGACCTGTAGAGAATGACATCTGCTGACAACCACACCCACATCCCGAAGGAAGGTTTCAAACTCTGCGAGGCTCCTATTGGGCGAGAAATAAATGCCTATCACGTATATGTTGCCCAGGAGGACAGCAACCCAGCCATGTCCCCTGATTACGTTCTCAGGAACCCTGCCGATAATCGCTACCAGGCCATTTGTATCCCCAGTCCAGTTTTCTCTTACGGGCACAAAATATGGCTCCGCTACGACCGCCACATCAATTGACCACTGCGCCATACTTTGGAGTAAGAGATCCTGAGCCCTGGCGCAGTGGTTGATATTACCTTGGAGAAACTGAATTGCCATACTTATTTGAGATCCACTTCCTCTTCTATCTCCTCCTCGGTACTGGTTTGTACCCGATGAATGGCCGAGTGCGCAGTAGCTATATCGCTACCGACACTCTTTTTCGTTTTCGCAGCCGGTGCAGTGCAAGTATTTGCACCGACTTTGTGTCCTGCAGGTTTTCCTGCGGCTTCGCACAGATTACAGTGCAATGCTGCAGAGTATCCACCAGCTTTGTGGCCAGGTTGACCACAGCGATAGCACTCATCACTATGGTCAATATTAGAAGTGCAGAAAACCCTTGCATGGCCTTCCTGGAGACACTTGAAACATCTTCTTGTTTTGGGTTGCAACAGTTTTACACGTGCTGCAGCCCATCCGACCTGTATGTGGCCATCAGTGACCAATTTTTTGGCCACTGCGATTGGACAACGCACCCATGCCGTGCCCAGACTATTACGGTCTAGGCGGACCTCGCCCACCTTCACCTGATCGCCGGGACACTGACAGACCCGGACGATGGTTGCTGCAACTTCTTCTTTAGTTATGGAGTCCTCCAACCCACTAATACGCACTTCTGCGTTCTTGGTAGGTCTAGAGACCCGTACGTCCTCCTCCTTAAGTGTCTCTCGAATTTTGGTAGCCAGTGTGTCCGCCATTGGTTCGCTAGTGGCACCAGGAATCTCCAAGATACAGGCACCTGTGGCTGCTTTCTTAAATTTGAGTCCCTTGAAACCCTGCATCCCCAAACTGGCTATGTCCACCTTGGACCTAGCCTGTTTTAGAATCGAAGCATACGTCACACCTCTTTCGATCGCTTCAGGCTGCAGAGTAATAACTACAGCTGCTGATTTTGGAGGACGAAGTCTGGGAAGCTTTGTTAGGTTTTGCTTCGCCAGATGCAAGTGAGCGTTTTCCTTCTTCTGTTTTTGGACCATAGTCCATGTTCCGCTGTTGTCTACTACTGGTAGTTTGTTGGAGGACGCCATATCAGTCGTAGTAGTCAAAGGCTTTGTCTGCGGTTGCTTGGCGGCAGGTTTTGGGAGCGCAGATGTAGAGGTGGTGGTTGTGATGATATCTGTATGCGACGATGGTGTGGCTTTTGACGTTGGCAACGTGCCCGTCCTTTTTCCCTTTCCTTTCTTGCCAGGTTGAGAGCTGGGAGAAGGATCTTTTGGGTTTTGGTTGGCCTTAGCCTTGGTATTCGGAGGACTTTTTTAACTTCAGAAAATTCACTCAGCTTTAACTTTACGAGTTACCAAGTAAAGAGAGGTGCCTGGGTAAAAAAATCTGGAAATCATTTTAACTAGCTTTTTATTTCATAGTGATATCGACTTGAATATTTAATTTCTTTGAAGCTTGAATAATTCATATTATTAAGAAGATTATTTGAATCTGATTTCAATAGGTCCTAAATTGTTATTATGTCAAGCTACGTATTTCAGGCATTGTTAAATTTTTTTTACAGTGATTACTTTGTTATAAACTGAAGAGAAGCCTTAAAGAATGAACACAATTGGAAAAGGGATAAATAATTTTGGGTGTTGTTTATGGAAAAAAGATTTACAGTGACCTCAAAAGGTTAGAATATAGGTAACTGTGGAGATAAGTATTGCTTTCTTGTCATTGAAAAAGTTATGTTAGTAAGGGAAGACAAGAATAAACTTTTTGACAGTAATATTGTTTTTTTTTAAACTTCCACCTAATAACTAAATGCTATATCATCGGTAGCTTTACTATTATCCAACATTTATGATCAAAAACATACCCGCACTTGAAAATACAATTTATGAATTATAGAAAGCATTGTCTCGTGTAGAAATAACGAAAATAACACGCAGTGCTAGAAAAAGATTGTAACGTAGTAGTATTCTTAAATTTTGCATAAGTAGCTTATTAACAAAAAAAATCTTAGTTCTTTCAAAAGCAGAACGAGACAAACAAATTACAGTAAATCAGCATTTACCTCCAGAAATTAAACACAATCCGATGTTTTTCTTATGAGAACAAAGAACGAATGCATTTTTACATTAGCAACAATTCTAAACACTATTCAGCGGGGTGGCGTAATAGCTTAGAGAGACACACTGGCGAAAATAATCGCGTCAAGTAGAAAATGTGGAAAATATCCTTAACCTTCATAAAAAAATAATTGGTAGTAAACTTGTACACTTTATTCGTATTTTACAGAAATGCATTTTTTTTTTAATATACATAGGTACTCGATGTTGGAGTCTTAACGAAGTTTACGGAGCCCTAACGGACATGCAAAAAAAATTGAACCTGGCGAAATATTTGTAATTGAATGCATCCCTGGACGCTTTAGACCCTCAATAGAATCTGGTAGGGAATCATTGACGAGGTCTTGAATTACGAAAGTAAAGCCATGTGATAAAGAAGAAATTAATCCCACTACAAGTAGCTCTTACATCAAAGAAAAAGGAAAAGACCAAACATATTTTTAAAATAAGTATTCAACTTAAATTTAAGGCAATAATTTAGTTTCGATAAAAATCAAAGTAAACTTGCTTTCAGCAGCTTGTTCAAAATAACACTGCGGAGATCGCCGTGACCCAGTAGAGGACACGGCGCTGCACACTTTGGCGGAATGCCCTGCTTGGGCATCGCAGCGCCGGGACCTAGTCGCGGCGATAGGAGTGGTCGAACTCTCGCTTCGGACCTTGATTCGTTCCATGGTTCGGAGCGAGATGTGTTGGGACGCCGCCGCCTCCTTCTGTGAGACGGTGATGTCGATCAAGGAGGCGGCGGAGCGGGATAGGGAGCCCATGCGACCTGTCTCCACCCGCAGAACCGGGCGTCGTCGCCGGAGGGCGCTCAACGATCTCCGGCCACCGTGAGTACACGCCAGCGGGCGGCGGGCCTGTTTTGAACCGCCCGCCGTCCGCTAGGCCCGAGAGGCGGCGCACGTGTTCCGCGTGCGCCTCTCGTAGCGTTAGTAGACTACGTCTTTCTTTTCCACTCGTAGTATGAAAGAGGATGTATGAGGACAATTATGATGGATGCAGATGGATGCATGCGAGGGACGGGGCCCGCTTCGGCGGGCCAGCTCAGGCGGGGTCGCGGCAGTAATACTAACGTAGGTCCCGTGACCCCGCCATTCAATGGGATCGGATAGAGGAACACCATGGTGGTTTTAGTGGGTAGTCCCGGCGCTTCTCGTCGGGGAGTCACCACACTCTCCCTAGACTGAGCCCCTTTAGGGGCCCAGCCTGGGGGGGTCAGCCCGTAAATTGTCTGGTTTCCACCATGAGTCAAAAAAAAAAAAAAAAAAAAAAAAAAAAAAGCTTGTTCAAAATAAAACGCTAAAAACTAAAGTTTTTAATAATTGTACTTATACTTCAGCAAACACTGTCTGCAAGTTGCTCCTAAGTGGGATATTTTCCAATGAGATCTCTTGTTTTTAAACCAGATTAAAATGATCTGGAAATTTTGCTAAGAATTTTAACAAAACCACTTTTATTCCTAATAATTCTTATAAATTGAACAGGTGTTTTCAAAAGTTTTCCGTTTTTGTTCTAGACTAATTGGTCTAACCTGGTTACGGCTTTTAAGAATAGTGTTTGACTTTCGTCTACGGTATTATTTAAAGGCAACAGAACAATATTCCTTGGTCTGAGAGTTACACCTGGGTTTGTTGATTTACTTTAAAGGACGGAGAGAGACTTTTGACTTACAAAAGTCTCTTTCCAAGAATCATAAAGAAGTTTGATGTATTTTTGTCTACTTTGATGTTTCTACAAGGATATAATTAATGGCAGAAGTAGTGAGGTAAGTTAGTTTTGTGGTTAGGTAATATTGACAAAAGATTGTCAGGCACATTTTAGCTAAGCAATGTTTGATTTATTCTCTCGCTTGTAATAACTTCTACTAAAAATTCACGTCCAACAGACTGCCATGCATGGATCGCGCTCGAATCCACTGTCTGCTTTACTCACTTTAGGGAGTTATATGCGTATTGAATTGTTAATTATTACTTGCCTCGTACCTCGTAGAGTACTTTAAGTCGTTGACCCCAGTTGTCATGAAGATCTTTGACAGTCGTTATAGAGAGTCAGTACCTACCTCTAAATAAACTGCCACTAGTCTAACCCATGGAATATCGCTATCCTTTTGGGTTGCGGAAGTCAGACAGGCAATCGCTCTGTGGCCAAGGCATATTCAGTCAAATCCGGCTAGACAAGTAAATGGACCCCGGGTTGCAAACGGAATAACGCAAGGAGGATTATGAATGTGTTGACAATTTATTTTTCAACACATATTATAAAATGAAGTCCCCCGGCTGCATCAGCCTGTCTTTATGTCCGTGATAAACTCAAAAACTGACAAAAGTATATTTACAAAGTTTTTACCAATAGATAAAGTATTACCTGAAGAACGTTTTGGTATATAAAACACGAGGTCGTACTGTATTTTCTATATAAAACCTACTAGCCAATAGTTTTAACGTTAAAACAGTATGTCAAACCCGTGGTCCGTGTGTCCGACTGTAACATTTCCCCCTTCAAGTGTGCAGCTGCATCTAAAGGGTTATTTCTCAAACACGTCGCTCACCGGGCGCCGTAATGGGTACCATTTATACCGGTGATCATCGCTGTCGTTTACTACTGAAATTCTATATAAGTTGGCTTGTTTAAGTGCAGTAGAGGTTTTGTGATTGTTTTGTTACCTTTTTTGGTGTTGTGGTGAGAAAAAGTTGGTTAAAGGATTGAAAGATGACTTGCTTAAGTAAATGCCGTTGTGAGAAAAATACAAATTGGGAAGTTGCATAATGTTGATATTTAGCGTCACATTTTAATTTTATCTGTATCCAGTTCTTGTGTTACTGAATGACTGACAGGAAGCGCACAGCTACTGATTGCAAAATGTGGAAATTGGATATGTTTGTTCTTTGAGCACCGTATGCAATAAAACAGGATTTCCTAAAATTCCCCGGATCGGGCAGAAACGGTTTAGTAAAAGCAAAATGTGCGGGCTGGAGTAATGTATAAAAAATAAAATTATAATTCTGTATTGCGTGCCGCTTTCGCCCAACTTTCAGTATCTTTTGTCACTAAGGATACCAAAGATGGCGTGAAGAGAGAGACTTCATTTGCTATTCTTAATATAATAGATCGGCACAGTTAAGTGACCATCTCAGAGGTCATCACTTGAATGGGTAACCGCTTGTGTAGAATTTAGAACAATTACACTTTTGTGCTTTGGCGTTCTCTTAAAGTCGTCAATCTTGGTTTTTGTCCCATTACAATAAACGTTAGGATATATCGGAGGCTTTCGGGCGGTCTAAAAACTCCTACACCCGCGTTTGCCACATAATCATAGTCTTGAAGACAATGATTATTAGATTTATTCGATTACTAGCTTTTGCCCGCCGCTTTGCGCGCGTTAAATTCGGGGTAACACAAATCTACTTTCAGTCTCAAGTTGTGTGAAGGTAACTCTATAGGATACAAAGTAACTCAGTCAGTATCCATGATACTACATCTACCGACAGGTACATAATAACATCACCTGCCATCACCCATCACCAACAATCAAATCTCAAAGCCATGTTCTAATACATATCCAATATAATTATATCTATAAACATTTTCGCATTTATAATATTAGTACGGAAAGTCGTTTCAGCCGTTTAAGCGTAGTATATAGGTAACTTATTAGTTTATATATGCGAACAATTTAATCCCCGTGCACAATGACATTATGTATGACGTGACAGTACTGACAGATATGCGTTGGCACATGCGCAGCATTCAATTATTAGCGCTTGCGTTCTTACTTCTAAGAGGTAAATTTGTGCCGTACAAACTTCTACCCTCCCTACAATCCCTCCCAGTTTATTTTTTGCAACTTATGGTAGCCTATGTCCGTCTCCATTGTTCAATGTATCTCTATATTAAATTTCAACAAAATCGGTTCAGCCGTTTTAGCGTGAAAACGGAATATACATACATACATACATACACACTTTCGAATTTATAATATTAGTAGGGATTATTCAGAACCTCGCGATTCACAGTAGCATAAACTACCTTCACCACTGCGGCAGTCAAATTACCGCAGTAATGACACGCACATTACTGAAATCAGATAAGCGCGCATTGTCGAGTGGGTCATGCTCATGTGTAATAATACTGAACAGTCGGAACAAATAATATTCTATTTCACACTGATTTTCAAATAATTACTTCTAAACAGTATTAGTAGACGCTGATAGTGAGTTAGTGATCGCACCAGATATTCTTTATATACAAAAAATAATTCCTATGTATACCTTGCAGCCTTTCACCTCTTGTAAAAGTGTGCCGTGGTCTAGCTCCCAAAATTTACAACGGCTGGACGAGCTTGACAGACCGAGGTAAAACTTTGGCGTGTATACGCACGCAGTTCACTCTGAAGGCTTTGGCCTTCTATATCACGCTGGCCAGTTGGGTCGCTACATGATGTGTTTTCCGCCACATCGCAAAGATATTATTAGCTTCGTGTATTTTCATCAGTTGTTTTTTACAACAGCTACGGAATGAAATGGGTGGCGACATTTTGTATTGTTAATCCATCACCAATATCATCACGAGGAAAACCTCCTAAACTCTTAACATCTACCAATCACAATCTCATCATCTTCCACATATTAACGCAGTATCGTCGCTCTCATTACGTACGTATTAAATCAGATAACGTCGCCATTGTCGGCTGAGTACGCTATCGTGTGACCTATTGAGATCAGATGTTTGAGATCTCAGATACAATAGTCAATAGTGTCAGTTTGCTCTGTGGCTGCACTTTAAGCAACAGTTTGCTTTGTTGTGATTTAATTCTGTTACGTTAAATTAACAAATCATAATAAAATATGATAAAAAATAACCAAATGCCCGTGCATCTGTAGGTCTGTTTGTTCGCAACAAGCTCAATTACAAAGGAATTTTTATTTGATGTTTACCAATAGACAGAGTGACTGATGAAGAGGTTTTGGTTGTGTCATGTAAAACGCGTTAAGTGTTTTTATTATTTTATTTTGTTTGGAAAACAAACAGTTCCGTATAACTGATTGAGAACATATTTTTATAACTAACGTGTTGTGCCTTTGATCCCCAGACAGGGCAATACTGTGTGTGATGCTGTGTCTATTTGTGAAATGTTCGTAAACTCTACTGCGACACAAGTTTAGTTATAATCGTAGTACGGGAGATGTATTATAAAATAAGTTCTGAAGATTTTTATGCAATAAAATAGAGCTTTATTTATAAAGCTTCTTCGTCAATTTCCTAGTTACGGACCAAGCCAGAGCATCGTTAAGACTATGTAAAATATATATAAATTTAAAGCTTTATAATATGAGATAAATCAAAATACACCAATATCTGTGTACAGACTGTCCCACTTCTGGGCGCAGACCTCTTCTCACGGTCAAAGATTTCAAATAATAAGATAGTTCTATGCATACCAGCGTGTTAGTCACAAACTGGGTAAGAATGCATTAGGAGATAAATATTTTAAAACATGAATATTTTAAACGTGTAGTCTCTTTCAGTCACAGCACATACATAGTTTAATCCTCAATAAACGAACAACATTACTCCTTTATCCGACAAACATTCCCACAAAAAACATCCACACAAGTGACATCACTAATCCATCCATCTCCTTTTTACTAGAACAAACATGTTTAAGGATTTCGTTCAGATTAATGGAGTGCTCAAATTACACGTCAAGATTGGACCCTTAGGGAGTATAATCGGAATAGGTATCTGCCCCTTGCGTCTCGCAAAACAACGGGAGATAAAAGTCATATAAAATTTACCAACCAATTTTACGGTTTGTTTTCATGTGTTACGATGTCATGGATATTTATGTATGTTTGTGTTTTAATCATTCTGTTCGCTGAGGTTGTTTCTTCAAGTTACTGCATAAAAGTGAAGGGATTTGACGCATGAAAGGGGTAGTGGTTCATGCGGCCGGCTTGCTGTATGTATATTTTTCAAATTTTTGTGGAATCGATCCCCATATGGGGACACTTTGTGTGTTTTAAAAATTGTTGTCTGGGCTGTTCTTTGTGCTTCTTGATTCGCACGTTTGCAAATGCCCAAGTCTTAAGGAAATAGAAACAATTGTAATAAGAATATGGACATCAGGGAGGAACGAATATAGACTAGCGAATAAAGTGTTATCTCTTGTATCAAAATTCGGAACTTCTCGAGTGCGAGACCAACATTCACATGACCGTATTCGCGTGGATATACGTCGAATCCCATGCGGACGAAGCTACATCGCTTGCTTCAAAGAGGTTTGACTTCATTCTCATAATGCATTGTGTTGTCTCTGTGGTGCAGAGAGGTTGGACTAGGTTTAGACTAGAGAGAACATGCCCTATAAATTTCCTTATACCAAACGTGCAACATGTAATGTCAGTTGGTCTTAGTTGGTTAATCATAACTTCAAATTACGCGTCTCATTTAAAGAGGCATAGACTCTTAACATACTCATATCTTTGACTACATTCTCTAAATAGCCGTGCTGTGATCTGTCAGTCTGATCAGTGTAAAACAAAGAGATTGGATATATAATACATAGAGGTAGCCCTAGTACTGAAAAATCAAGGAGCAAGAAAAATTGAACACAGTCAACTGACGTGTAAGATACAATTTAGACAATTTAATGCCATCAAATTATATAACTTTAGTGATTCATCTTTTATGACAGTTGTATCATGATTTTGAATTTAGCCGTATAATATTTATATCGACTTTTCAAGTGTTGTAAGAAATCTTATCGATATGTCTATCCATCGTATATTTTTATCTCGTTATTTTTTAGATTCTTTGTGCACGTGATAAAGATTTATAAAATAAGTGGATTGCTGCAGTATGTTGTGGAGAAAATTGGGTGCCTAGAAAGCACCATAGAATTTGTTCCAAGCATTTTACTGCGGAATGTTTTTATAGTAATGACAGATGGCACAGACTAAAAGAAAATTCTGTGCCCACATTACTCCTCCATTCTAAACGTATCAGTGTGAGTGTTTAAATTATTACTTGCTTTTACTTTTATTAGGGTAGCAGCGCCAAACAGGAGTCGGATCTTGGGCTCCATTCGATGTCTCGACCAAAGGAATAATTTAATTTTAATATTTTCTAAAATTTTATTATCAGTGCATAGGGTTCCCACCAAGAACGTAGGGTCCCAAGCCAACCTCACCTGCAAGTGGTGTACCTGCTTATCAACGGATGAGGCTCTGACAAACAAAACATTAGGCTCGCCACCTATTACGTGGGATCAAAAGTCTGGCAAAAAGTGGGCGTTTAATATGCCTCTGTCTACCCCTTCGGGGAAACAGGCGTGAGCCTATGTATATATGTTATAAACAATATTCAGCCAGTTACTTGCAGTTACACTGTTGCCACGAAAAGCCACGACACGCTAAGCGTCAAGCGATTTCGATGTTTATTTGTGCAGTTTAGTTCTGCACTGAGGTGACAGCGCCGGCGGCAGAATAGAGAGCGGCATGAACATTGAAATCGCTTGTCGCTCAGCGTGTCGCGGCCGTTCGTGGCCAGGCTGTTAGACGACATCCACTCATTTCATAGTTTTACTATATCCTTACTAATACCTATTATAAATGTAAGTGAATTTATTTATTTGTTAAGCTTTCACATTTTGACTACTCAATCGATCATAAAAAGTTCAATGCACGTTGCTGGGAGTAATGGGAGTACAGAAAAAGGTGTAAGGTACTTTTTATCAATCGGCTTTGGCCTATAAATCAAGCTTCAGGTATCATCAGTGATTGCTAGGGTGGCAAACACAAAGGGTATGCTTATTTATTTTAATATACTGCTTTGCATTAAAACGTGGCTTTTTTCTTTCTTTAGTGTACGCGTGCGCCTTCCATAAATGAGACATCTTCTGTTTCTCCGACAACCAGCACTAAAGCACCTACGTTAGTTACGATTTCTCCGCCAGTAGGTACAGAAGCGATGAAAATCGTTTGCGCTAAACACTTACGTACAATAGAAAAACTACAAAAAGAAGTTTTTCACCTTGAGCAGCTTGTTAAAAGACGTTTGTTAAAAATTAATTACCTATTTAAGACAACGTTCTAAACGTCTGATGAAAAAGAACATTGCTATGAATTCACGTATATGTCGGCGATACGCCAGGGTTATCGTGTTCAGTCCAGACTCCATTATAATAAAAAGACTCACGTAATATTACTTGGTTTATTTTCAGACGATTTCTAGCACAGAATTGAATTAAAATGTGACCTACAATCCTTTTTATAAACTAACCGTCATTTCACTTAATGTTAACACTGCCACTTCCTTTTCAACATATAATTGAAATTACTGTAAAATTAATTATCAAAAATCAACATTAATATTGTTATGTATATTGCACAACACCATATGATTTATTTTATACGAATAACAAATCTATTGTAATGATCAAACGCTGCTTTACAACATTCGCAACAATCGCAACAGATGGTGATGGGATGCTATCAACAGGATGTAAATATAAGCGCAGGTTATTTATTACCGTTAACATAAAAGTATCAGAATAATGTTATTTAATACTAATTGATTTTACTTTGAAAGTTTCTGGAGTTATCTTAATTATTAAGCGATAAATTAAATACCCAATATTTATAAAACAGTGAAGCAGTCAATACAGTGTCTAATATTCTAAAGTAGTGAAGTTCTCAGTTCTGTGTTCACAAATAGTTATTTAAATATCAATCTTAAATATTATTAACATTTTCGTAACAATATAATCATTATATATTAATTTGCGCCCATATATATACTTGATAGTTTGCAAAACGAAAATATCGTGAAGAAGGATTTGATAATTTTAGATCACGTGAAAAATAACAGTGTTATTAAAAAATACCTTTCACGCGCGGCTGGTGACAAAACACGTGAGATTAGCTTGAAGTTAAAAAAAATGCTGTGACGCTTCATTATTATGTGCTACTGAGTACCCATTTGAAACAAAAAAATATAGATTCCGTTTAAAAATGCAAGTTTGTGTAATAATTATATAAATACTATCCATTAACTAGCGTTCTGTAACTCGCCGTGTGGTTGACGGCATAGAATACAAGTGTCACCACCCCCTATCTTCCCGTGGGTGTCATAAGAGGCGACTAAGGGATAACACGATGCAAATACCATCTTTGCGTATAGACGGAAAACTCGACATCAAACCCTATACGACTGCCTCGTTGGTCTCGCGGCATAAATGTGCGCGTGGGATCGGGAGGTCCCGGGTTCGATTCCTGGGTCGGGCAGTGTTATTGGGTTTTTCTGTCACGAAAATCTCAGTAGCAGCACGGAGTCTGGAAATGTGCCCGGTACGGCAATAGGCTCGCCCCTTATTTCGTGGGACTAAAGTATATCTGGCGAAAAGTGGGTGTAGAAATACACCTCTGCCTACCCCTTCGGGGATAAAAGGCGTGACGTTATGTATGTATGTATGTATGTGTAAAAGTTATCTGAATATATGTGGAAATATGTCTCTACTTTGTGTTCGTGTGTGAGGTATCTCGGGCCTTGTAATGAAAGATGGTAGTATGCACAGCTTATTATTTATTTAAGCGTGCGTCTACGGACCGAGCGCGACAATGACTGACTTACTGACTGGTGAGCAACGCTACCTAGCCACAGAGTAATAATCTGTGTCCCTACAGTACTCTCCTGCCAAAAAAAGAAAAAAAAACTACAGAATACAATCAATATTAACTTCAATAAACTAAGTTATAACCTTGAAATAATACAAAGCATAAAATGAGTACTGTTAGTGGTCCTAAGTTGAAACAATTTGCCAGTCAGCAGTCTTGCTCGATTCGCAGGCGTCACGATTACAATACAATAGCGTATCAAGTTGCGTTCCTGTTAACGCAATTCGTAATATAAGTACACAGAATTAATTACAAGTTTTGAAATACGATATTTTATCGTAGACGCAAATTATATGTTCACCTTTATTAATCAGTAAAATACACAATTTGAAAACAAATAGGTATAAGAATTGTTATACAAATATTGAACCACACTTCATTAGAAGTGAGCTATTGACACAAAAATACACAAAAATTAGGTAATTTCAGTAAAAAAATTTTTACCTTTACATAATTATACAAAAGTAAATTATGGTCAGTTCCATAATTAGATGTGGCCAACCACACCTGGTTGTGGTTGTTGCTGCTGCTGGATAGTATGTACCTTAACAGTAGGTACCGCATCTGCTACAGACAATATTTCTTTCCTAATCCATTTCTTAGCGCCTTTTGAGCATCGTTTCCAAACAATGCACAATATAATAATCGCGGTCAAAACCACAAAAGTACACAGTATCCATGTGAAATTATTAATTTTATCGTGCAATCCATTGTTAATTACTGTCTCGTTAATAATATTTTGATTTTGCTTTTCTTTACTTTGCCCGTAACCCATCTTTACTATGAGTACGTAATACGTATATATCGTTATAACAACAAATCGTAAATAAGTATGTACCAAGGTAACTTTGTTAAAGAAACGACACTGTAGTCAATTGCGAAATTTTAAAATTGCTGACCTATCAAATGACATGTGTTACTAACCAACCTTAAAAACTAATACACATTTAAAACACATTATAACAAATTACAGAATTGAATACTGTGACCGTCGATGATGCAATCGCAATTCAAAGAAGTATTTCAACACGACATAAATTAGATTGATTAAATAAATCTTAAGGGCTTTTTTACCACTCTGCCGCTCGTAGTGCGCTTAATTATTGAATTTACCAATAGACGTTATTCTATCTCCTATTTTGATCGTAAAGACTTTCCCGCGGCGTTTGACCACCGGGTAAGGTCCGTCGTAGGGCGGTTGCAAGCTACGACGTACCGAGTCATTACGTACGAATACCATTGCACACTTATTTAAATCGGGATGAATAAACAAAGACTTCGACGCTTGGTGGGATGCCGGTTTAGGTCGTAAATTACTGATTGCTGTTTTTAACCTATCTACATATTCCGCATCGGAGATTTTTATACTTACCTCATCATAAAAATCACCAGGCAAACGTAATGTTCGGCCATAGGTAAGTTCTGCAGCGCTTACTCCCGTATCGGGCAGCGGGCGCGGGCGCGGCGGGCAGCTGTCGTTCCCAACTAGTGTCGCATTGAAAACGTGCCATAAGTGCCACTTTAAGTGCTCTATGCCAACGTTCTATCATGCCATTACTTTCCGGATGATAAGGTGTAGTACGCATTTTGTCAATACCTAAATATTTCATGAGTTGGCTAAACAATTGGCTCTCGAACTGTCTGCCCTGATCGCTAGTTAGCTTAACCGGACAACCGAAACGAGCTACCCAACCAGAAAAGACTATCTCGGCTACTGTTTCTGCCGTAATATCGCGGGTCGGAAATGCTTCAGGCCAACCGGTACACCTATCAATCATTGTTATACAATACCTGTATCCATCTGCTGTAATTGGCAAGGGTCCTACAATATCTATGTGTACATGCGTAAATCGATCTGCACTAGGGAAAGTACCTAATTGCGATTCCGTATGCCTATGTATTTTAGCGCGTTGACATTGGATACATGATTTTGCCCATGCAACAATGTCCTTATTCATAAACGGCCAAAAACATCTCTCAGTTACCAACTTCTTACTGACACGAATTCCGGGATGGCTTAAATTATGAACTGAATCAAAAGCTGTACGTCGAAATTCTTCCGGTAAGTAAGGTCTCATTTTATTTGTAGATATTTCACAATAAATAGGTTCATTACAAAGAGGTAACAAAATTTGTTTAAATTGCAATTTACTGTTCTTTGTTACTATCAACGCTTGCGCGAGGTACTGGTCGCTATGTTGACGTAATGCGACTTCTGAGAAATCTATCGCCGTGGGACATGTTATTGTTTCTATGCGCGATAACGTGTCCGCTACCACGTTATCCTGCCCACTAATATGCTGTATGTCGGTGGTAAATTCACTAATGTAAGCTAACTGCCTAATTCGCCTAGGACTATCTACATTACTATTACTCTTGGTGAAAGCGTACGTCAGGGGCTTATGATCCGTAAAAATTGTCAGAGGCCGGCCCTCATACATGTTCCTGAAATGCCTCATAGCTAAAAATATCGCCAATAATTCTCTATCATACGTGCTATATTTTTGCTGCGCCTCTGTCAATTTTTTAGAGAAATAGCCTAACGGTTGATATACATTACTTACCTTTTGTTGAAGCACTGCTCCCACGCTTGAGCCGGACGCATCGGTCATCAGAGATAAGGGCACGTCTCGCAACGGGTGAAACAATGTAACCGCGTCCTGTAAGCTAAGTTTACATTGATCGAATGCTTTATTCGCCTCCTCTGTCCACACGATCTTAGTTTTGTCCTTCTTTTTTGCGTTATGCAGATAACTATTTAATACCGACTGACATTCCACAGCCTTCGGTAAATGAGATCGATAAAAGTTCAACATCCCTAAAAATCGCCTGAGCTGTTCAGTATTTTCCGGTTTCGGAAAATCTTGAACTGCTCTGACCTTCTCACCAAGCGGTCGAATTCCTTGCGTAGACACCTCGTAACCTAAAAATTCTAGCTTTTCTAAGCCAAATTTACATTTACTTACGTTAATAGTTATGCCAAATTGATTAAACCTCGAGAAAACGGCTTTCAAATGCTCTTTATGTTGATTTTCCCCATCGAAAGCCACGATGACGTCATCGACAAAATTGTATAAAAAATCTAAACCCTTTAAAACTACTGTATCCATAAATCTTTGGAATGTTTGAGCTGCGTTTCTCAACCCGAAGGTCATGCGCGGAAACTCAAACAAACCGAAAGGAGTTATGATGGCTGTTTTCTCGATGTCTTCAGGTGATATTGGAACAAAATGGTAAGCTCTATTTAAATCTAAACGTGAACATATTTTCTTTCCAGCAAGTACATAAGTAAAATCTCTCAAGGGGGGTATAGGGTAACGATCGGGCTTGGTAATCGCATTAAGGCGCCTGTAATCGCCACACGGCCTAAGATCACCGTTTTTTTTCGGCACTATGTGTAGGGGACTAGCCCACGCACTCTTGGACGGTCTACATATACCAAGCTCGGTCATGACTCTAAACTCCTCTTTTATTCTAATATACCTGTCAGGTGGCAATGGCCTCGCCTTAGCGTACACAGGGGGGCCGGAAGTTTCAATGTGATGTAACACATTATGTTTGGGCTGCTCCTTGTAACATACGGGGTTTGTCACATCTGGAAATTCACTTAACAACATATGCCATGGATTATTATCATCTATTGTTTTGATACTTGCCGTACTATCGCTACATATGACGGATGCGATAACCTTAAGATTAGTCAACTGATCAACTAGCTTACGCTCATTTAAGTCTACTAAAAGCTTATGGAATTTTAAAAAATCTGCACCTAAAATTGGCTGCTTGACATCCGCAACGATAAATGTCCAACGATATGGTCTTCGTAAGTTCAAGTTCAGGGTCAACGTACAAGCACCGTAAGTCTTGATTTCCGTACCGTTTGCAGCGTAAAGTTTGTAATTATCACTAATTTTACCGCACTTACTAGGTTTCACTAAATTTTTTGGCAACACTGATATATTTGCACCTGTATCCACCAGAAAATTGTAACCACATTTTACGTCGGCCACACATAACCGGTGATTAGCAAAGTCTAAACAGCCCTCCGCCAAGTCTAGTTTCCCGACTGCGATTTCTTGTCCCAATTACACGGTTTAATACATTTGTTCGCTTTTTCAGCATATCTGTAATGGTAGAAACATAGCCAATCCTTACTGTCGCGGCTGCGACCTTCCCTGGACTTGCTCCTTGTCCTTGTCCCTGATTTTGATTGTACGAAATTGCTCCGATCTGTACGATAATGTTGCCTGCTTCGCCGGCTCAGCTCCTGTACTTCCAACGTCAGCTAGGCAATTTGCGCGGCTAAATCTGGCTGAGAAGTTGCGCTGGCACTGGCTACTTCAGTAATCTCTATTGGACGAGTAGTCTCCATGATCTTGTCGGCAACGACTGCCAAACTCTCCAGGTCCTTAACGTCGGTGACGGCTAACACTGCTCGCACCGATGATGGTAGATGCCCTGACCACATAATCTTCAGAGTCTCATCTGGAATTTTGCTACGAGCTAGGTCCTTCATGCGTCGTAGTAATTGAGACGGCTTCTGACTGCCCAATTCCATCTCGCCTAATAATTTCTGGAATTGACGAGCTTCGCTCTCCTCAAATACCTGCAAGAGCCTTTCTTTAAGCGTCCCATACTTGTTCTCCGCTGGTGGGTCGAGTAACAAGTCGCTGACTTGTTCGATCGCGTTCTTGCTTAACTTCGTGACCACCAGGTTTTGCTTAGCTGCGTCGCTAAGTTTCTGTGAGTAAACGGTGGCTTCAAAGTGGACAAACCAAAGCCGGAGTTTATCCACCCAAAATTCCGGGATCCGTGAGGTCACGGTAACCGAGGCCAACGCGTCCTCACCTGCGCTACCCTCGGGTTTTATCGCCTGTGGTTGCGCAGGTGCCGGTGTCGTATGTCCTTGCAACATTTTTGCCTCGTGAGTCACTGTCCCGCCCGATAACTATCACCGTATCCGCAAAGTCCGAAAATCGTCCGCACAACATTCATCGGGGTCACCAGTGTAAAAGTATCTATGTATATGTGGAAATATGTCTCTACTTTGTGTTCGTGTGTGAGGTATCTCGGGCCTTGTAATGAAAGATGGTAGTATGCACAGCTTATTATTTATTTAAGCGTGCGTCTACGGACCGAGCGCGACAATGACTGACTTACTGACTGGCGAGCAACGCTACCTAGCCACAGAGTAATAATCTGTGTCCCTACATATGTAACTAGCGTTCTGACTGCTGTGGACACAAACTTACGGAATGTATAACATGTAGGTACATACTTACTTTTACAAGTCTGTTTGATTTTGAACCTATATTATTGAAACTTTGATCGATATCGATAGCGGATTTGCTCAATCACTAAAAAATTAAAAAGTTACGAAATTTGTGTTCAAATTGTCTTTAGCCCTAACTGACAAACATAGTGCCATCTTCTTCTGGCAACTCTAATTTGTCATATGAGTGAAGAGTGTAGCTATATTCAATTTGTTCATAAAAATATCGTTCATTCCATGCTTTAGTTATTCTTCCATGGTGTAAAATTTGTTGGACGTTTGTGTTTACATTTTTAATAACTTTTTTGCTTTAAATAGTAAGTAAGCTTATAATAATTAAATAGTGTACTCATTAATTAATACACATCGTGTATGTGATATCGGGATGTGGATTCCGCTATTCTCGGAACGGAAATGACAGGAGAAACTTTATCTTCTAGCAGTGAGTCGGAATTTTCCAGCAAATTTATTTACTTTTGTCGTATTAATGCTATAATGAGTGTTAAGTTTACACAATATCATTGTATTGCAAATCAAAGGAACAGCTTGCATACGTATGTGTTATGAATTTAACTCACAAATTGTTATTTTGTACATTTATTGATTTAATAGCCTTAGTGATGGGATTTGACAGTGAAAGGAGATATCGATGTTTTTAAATGAGGGATAAAATACGGAAACTAACAGCTATCGGGCATGAATGTAAGACTGTAGCTGGAAGCGACAGCGGGTAGCCGCGGTTGCTAAGTTGGCAATAAACAAAGACGTCCAGCGGTCGAATTTTCTATCGCGCGTTTGATAGTAAGCGCAGTTTAATGTACATAATTTACTTAGATACCTACCTTAAAAGTAGCGTCTATTAACCTTAAGCCAAGTGTTGCAGTGTACGCGTGTGTGTGTAGGCTTACATTTTTGCATCTATAAAATAGTAGATGGATTAGGGATGTGAGTAGCATTTTTTATTATTAAGAAGGTGTTTTTTATTACAGGTTGCCTATTAATGACGTCACAAGAAAATTTTGGATAAATGCCGTTGGACGGCCAGCACCATTTAGCAGAAGTACCATCGTATTTGTTCACGTCATTTTGAGAAAGACTGTTTTTAAAGACAGAAAGCACCTGGCGTCGTTTAAAACCAAAAGCTGTGCCTACATTACATTTATGCCCGGACATTTGCACACCCGGTAGAATTATTTATCCAATGCTAAACAAAAAGAGTGTAATTTTAGTTTGAACATATTAATAAAAAATAATAATTACAACGATTTTAATTAATCTACCTACTTCTATATTATTTATCATATTAGTGCTATCCTGACTGATCAAAGACGTCTTGCTTTGTAGTCCGGTACATAATATTCTACCATAAAATATAATATTCTTTCACATTCACACAACATTATCTGGTCCCAAACTAAGCATATCTTGTACTACGGGTACTAGACAATCGATAAACATGCATATATACTTTTCTGTAAATATATTACATATTATACATAGTACCATCCAGACCAAGACAAACATCCATATTCATGCACACAAATGTTTGACTTGAGCGGAAATCAAACCCGCAAGCTTCGGCGTGGCAGTCGGATTATCTACAACTCTAAAAAAATTGAGCAGTGTCCAACTTTAGCGATAGCAAGCAGCGTGATATGATGCGACGCAAACAAATTGCCAAAGCCTGCCATGGATCCTCTCAGATAGTAAGGCTGTCCTCTCAGCCCTCAAAAGCCATACTATCACCTCGGCACTCACGCTTGAATGCCACCAGAAACTTACAGAGGTAGGTAAACTAAACAAATTAACACTGCAATGGATCAAGGGCCACAGTGGCTCAAGAGGGAATGACGCAGCCGACGTACTTGCCAGAAGAGGGGCCACTTTAGAGGTGGTGGGACCCGAGCCCAGTATTCCCCTCCCTTCTGGTTTTTATCGCAACCTGGTAAGAAATAGGACCAGGACCAAACACAACCAGTTCTGGATTGGTATTGAAACATGTAGGCAGGCCAAGGAGGCTCTTCCCGCAGTAGACGGTAAGATAGCCAAACAAATCCTCCGGCTGTCCAAACAACAACTACGGACAGTCACGGCCGCCTACACAGGACACGGATTCTTTAATAAACACCTATTTACTATAGATATCACCGACAGCCCGCTGTGCAGGGCCTGTATGGCAGCAGACGAGACGGCAGCCCACCTGCTCCTCGACTGCCCTGAGGTCGCACAGTACAGGCAGCAGTACCTGACCAGATACAGCACCCTGAGGGAGGCCGTAGGCCACATCAAGAGTCTGCTGGCCTTCCTCGAAGAGCTGGGATGGCTCAAATGACGACACCATTCCC
Source organism: Euclidia mi (assembly GCA_944739405.2). Taxonomy (NCBI): domain Eukaryota; kingdom Metazoa; phylum Arthropoda; class Insecta; order Lepidoptera; family Erebidae; genus Euclidia; species Euclidia mi. Next base: position 23,181,088 of record OX123192.2, on the reverse strand, counting down.
ACCCGCACGCAAAATACACGCCAAGACGTGGAGTTGCGGAAACAGCCCGTGCCATCAAGTATCAAGTAAGCCTGCCGTGCCGTATTAGCCAATCTGGTATAATTCGTACAATACATAATCTAAGTGACAGTTTCTTAGCATCGCATCGCAACGCATCGCTCATTAGTTTATGAATACTTTTTGTCAATAGATTTTATGGCTAAAAGGAACAATTAAACACGTGATTTTTTTTGTACTGTCTGTCTGGCAAGTCTTTGCAAAGCTCTGTCCGGCGTCAACAGCAAAAACTACAATTACAATATTTTAGTTGTTTACTTCTACGGCTTAAATATATCGACACATACTAATGTTAGACATTTGACCAAAAATATTTATTGATAAATCATCACTGTTACGAACAACACTCGGTTTCCTAACTCTACGTTTTGTCTACTGTTTGCCTACCACGATGCTGCTATAAGAGCGTGCTGCTAAACCTATCGACAGCTCTTTCTATCATACTGCAAGTGCCATTAGAAAGAAGATATCAATCATAGCAACCGCTGTTGTTATTTAGTGTTACTTCTATGCCTTAGGTTATATTTCTTTGCTGTGGTGTTTCTGCGACTGCCACAACGTGCCGCGAGCATTTTCATACATACATACATACATAGACTCACGCCTGTTTCCCGGAGGGGTAGGCAGAGACTACGGAACGCCATTTGCAACGATCCTGACATACCTCACTTGCTTCACTCACTCCCATCAAGTTTCTCATGCATGCTCTTCTGTTAAGGGTACTTCTGACTTGTCCTTTTTCAGGATGTCTCCAATCTGGTCAGAGAACGTTCTCCTAGGTCTTCCCCTTTGTCCTGTCCCATTCACACTAGCCTGATATATCTTCTTTGTCAGTCTATCGTCATCCATCCTCTCCATGTGCCCAAACCATCTTAGCATGCCTTTCTCAATGCTTGTCACTACATCTTCTTTTACCCTACACCACTCTCGTATCACACAATTCTTTACTCTGTCGGTCAAATTTTCATCAACACCGCAATACAACATTTTGAGTAGGAGATGCTTTACGGTGACCATAACGAAACGACATCGCTTTTTTTGTCTTTAAACGTGACACGTATACTTTTATTCACCACGTTATTCATCATCAGCCCCCTAGCGTTATCCTAGTTAGAACCCGGGATCCCTTTTCTACTCTAATCAGATTTAACTGAATATTAGCTTTTCCACAGAGCGACTGCTTGTCTGTTTTCCGCAACCCAAAGTAATAGATTGCTATACTTCATGGTTTAGACTAGTGTCAGTTTATTTATAGGCACTGATTCCCTATAACAACTGTCAAATATTTCGGCTGAACGTTGTCTTCGAGGCACGAGTCAAGCGATGATTAACAATTCAATACGCACATAAATCCGAAATGTCATTGGTGCGAGCCGTGGATTTGAACCTGATACCCTGTGCATGTATATCCACTAAGCTAAGGCTGCATGAATTCGCCAATTAGTTTAGAATAAGAATTTAATTCTGATAGAAATTTACATATAAACACTTCTGCCCACCCTTAATAATAGACACGTGTAACATCTACATATGTACATTTTTCTTCTAAAATTCTTCACACACAATCGCAGCATCAATATAATATATTATAGCCCTCCCAGGAACAGATACAATTGTTTATTCTTCACGGACATACGAAAGGGCACTTCGCAGCTAATAATGTACCAATTAGTTGGCGTTATAGTCCAATCATAGCTCAGGGGGCCTTAACGACCGGCAGCTTACTGCCACGACTTATTTATATTTATGATATGAGCCTTAGTGTTGCCCAAATGCAAGAACAAGACGAGACTTAGCCAGTCTTGGTCTTGGTCTTGCGCCAATACACCTGGTCTTGGTCTTGGTCTTGGTATTGCGCTCCCAGTCTTGGTCTTGGTCTTGGTCTTGGTCTTGCAGCAAGAGTCTTGCAAGTCTTGCAATTACCTATCAGTCTATTACTATTTATTAAAGTTTTTAAATCTTAGAAAAACGTATTAGAATTGGAACATTGTGAGCTTGAATTAACACAGCCATAGTAAAGATCAAGCAGATTAATAAATAACTGAAGATTTGATAAGAAATTCGAAAAATCAACTGACCTATATGTCGTTTTCCATGGAAGTAACTGTTTCTTAATAAACATTTATGATTTATAAGCTTACATTTGCTAAAACATGTAAAAAAAAACAAATTAATTACAATAACTTGACTGTATTTTAAAGAACAATATCTGTCTAGAAAGAGATTGAACCCTCAACTTATATGAAATTTAATAAAAGAGTTTTACGATTTATCATTTATTTCAACAAAAAATAAAATACAACACAAATCAAACATAACAGTACACAACAGCTTTATCATTAGGTTATGTTACTTTATATCAATTCTTTTGACCAAGAATTAATACAAAGTAATGCGCATAGGTCCAGTTTTTCATATTCTTTGATACAGTTTTTTGCGTCTCATAGAATTCCTAAGCGTACCTATACACCGAACTGTTACACCTAACTACTCCGTGAAATAGCGCTAAGTCCTAGCTGCAAGACGCAAGAGTCTTGCAGGCTTAGTCTTGTTCTTGCTCAAGTCTTGCACGATCAGTCTTGGTCTTGGTCTTGCTAAAAATACGCGGTCTTGTTCTTGGTCTTGGTCTTGCAAAAACGCAAGAACAAGACCAAGACTGCATGACCAAGACTGAATTTGGGCAACACTAATGAGCCTCTTAAGAAATATAAGAGGATTGTTTTTCGTTGTATAATTAGGTATTTTATATCGAGTTGAAATGTGCATTTGATATTTCAATATATACATGAAAATGTGTATCTAGTTTTGAATTAATGCCCTAGAAAAATGTTTCTGTTTAAGTCTTTCAACTTTTGAACAGAGCAAAATTATGATGAAGTGTGCTAGTTCTTTTCATAAAGATAAGACATTATAAATTATTTAATAAAGTTTATGTGTGGGTCACTCGTTTATCTGAGTTTATTAGTAATAGAACTAATGATAAATTTCTTACAGTCACGGATCCGAACTTAGAACTTCAATATTCGCGAATACGAATGCGAATGTCCTATCTCAAAAATAAAAACGCGCTGCCTCCGTGGTCCAGTGGATAACGTTTGCGTCTGCTGATCGGGAAGTCCCGGGTTCGATTCCCGGGTCGGGCCTTTGCCCGAGATTTTTCCAATTCTCAGTAGCAGCTTCGAATCCGGCAATATTGGGCATATTGCCGTAACGGCTATAGGCTCGCCCCTATTACATGGGACCAATTAAATTCATCAGAATGCGTCAGAATGATGAGCGTCCAGACAAAACCAACGCACGTACTAGTCTCATGAAAACATATTTAACTCCCTAATCCGTAATAAAGTTAACTTACAAAGCGATTTCGTATCTGTTCGAGTTATTATCTTCAAAATATGGATCGATGTACAATCATGAAAGTTGACGTGAATTTAACGACGCTACCGCTTTGAAAGCTGCTAGATAGATTTAATATTGCTTTTTACTCATACATCTATAACGGAGCGTGTAAAATTTTTAAATTTTGTGATGCTCCGGCGCTATATTGCTCACGAATAATAGAAATATGGCTGCATTCCTGGAAACTGTAGATTTTCGCTCGGTCTTTTAATTCACTTGTGGGTAATGCTGTTGCTAGATAACTGTAAGATTTGTATTGATATGGTGAAGATAAGCCCACACCAGGCTTCCCACCCTGAGATTAGATAAGGTTCTAGTTGTGAAATTTGAACATTATTGACATGACCATGAACAGCAGTAGAATTTTGAAAAGCAACTATATTATTAATTAATTTTGTTGATAAAACAATAACATCCTCATTCGAAACCTAGTCATACATATAGGTATGTATCTTCATAATGTTATGAAAAACAACATTCACGTTGGAAACTCAAAAGAGATTAGCTTGGATAAAAGCTTCAAGCTTGTGTCGAATAATTCTAAAATGTAAATTGATTGTTACCATTCATCACTCTAGAAATGTTACGTAATAAATGCTATTAGATTGCTTGCAGAACCTCATCTGTATACAGGGTGTAAAAAGACCCTTAACGAAAACTGAAATCCCGTATTGAACCAATCATTACGAAAATTTTTGTACTTCGGAACCATGCCTGAGAAATTTCTGGTTCTAGAGATATTGAGGCTCAAAGTCACTATACAATTTTTCTAATTAGGTACAAAATAGATGCTATTCCCACATCAATTTGTTCTATAGATGTCCTTTGCACCCATGGATAAGAAGGTATTTCGGGAAATGCACACGTGCACTTTTATTTTCAGTTTAAAAAATGTGTCTACTTAAAAAAAATCGTTTCCCCGGTATAATTTTTGCTTAGTACTTGGCTTGATGTCCTGAACGAGTAGACTTCGGCTTGGTGACGGGTTTTGTGACAACCTTTATATAATTTTTTTCCGTCACTGGCTGACTGACAGCCAACGCATAGCCAAAATTATTAGGCACAAGGAGCTAAAATTTGGCATATGTAGCCAATGTGATACCTATTTTCACAATGAATTCATTATGCAGGCAAGAACTTCACAAACTTGTTTTTTACAAACTAGAATATTGAAACAATATTAGATTTGATTTTGGTTTGGTAAATCAATGATACATTGAGACATATTGCGGCGATAGTCCAGTGGCATAACGGACAGCCGAGACGATGGTCTCGGGTTCGATCCCCAGGTACCCCGGGCACACACGTCTGACTTTTTGAAGTTATGTGTGTATTAAATATGTTAATTATTGCTCGCTTAATAATGTGCCCGGTAGATGGCAATAGTCTCGCTCCCTATTACATTGGGACCGAAACATAGCTGGCGAAAAGGGGGTGTGTAAATACACCTCTGCTAACCCCTTCGGGGATAACAAGCGTGAAGTTATGTTATGTTATTTTATTGAGACATTCGCTGAGAGAACTTTTTAAGATCATTTGATTTAATTATTAATTTTATCTTATTTCATGTCAGCCCTAAAGCAAAAAATACCTGAATATGGCTAGCTAGATTAATACAAATCCTCTACCACATACACAGCATCCAAATTAAGCAGAGCTAAAACTGTGGGTACTAAACAATGGACAAACACAAACAATATGTATTTTTTTGTAAAAACAGATATCATACATGACAGCACTGGGTGCTGTCATGTATGATATCTGTTCTGACCAAGAGGACTATCATTTTCAGGCTCTTAAATGTTGACTCGTGCAAGAATCGAATGAAGAACTAAATAAGAGGGTAAATCATGACCCTCGCACTACGCCACCGGTTAGCCAATTGCGCCTTTGGTAAACTTATCATATTTCAATTTACCAATTAAATCTTTTGTCATATACGTGTTTTACTTCTACGATTATTTTTTACATAATGAACAACTATCCAGAAAAAAGTAAGTTCTGCCGTCGTAATGTAGTTATTAACCCATGCTATTTATATCCGAAAAGTGAAGACTGTATTTACCCTTTTCAATATCCATAATAAGCTCGGCTTTCAAATGTAATATTTTTGTTGATGCAGACTATATTTTCGTTTGCAATACTTAATTTATTATACTTACAACGATGCATTAGACAATTCATTTGAATCTTTCATAGGACTATTTCACACAGCTTATGGCCTACTAGTTCGTCTATGGAGCGTCGGTGACTGTGTTTTACCTTTCCCTGTCCCACTCATACTATTCGACACATATTTATGTTGCTGTTGTCGAAAAGTAAGCGGGTTCCAGAAATAAATGACAGCGAAGCGATTATACTCAAGCCGTTTATTCCAGACCAAAGGGGTCTGGAATAAACGGCTTCTTCATATAAGCCCCTCCTAATTCACTTCACAGTAGCACTGTTACTCAATAGAAAGATTTGGCCCACTATACAACGCTGGTCAGATGGGTTGGCACTGGTATTAATATCGAGTTCCTCATATCTTGGCAAAGCTACTATTTAATTCGTCTATTTACAACACCCACGGAATGAAACGAGTTAGTGACATTTCGTATTCTTAAGCCGTCCCACGGACCATTCCTATTACTTTCCCAGACGTACTCGAACATAAATAACTCCCATGTGAAAACTAATAAATTCCAATCCGGGCTCAAAAAATCGAACCCCAATAATGATAAGCATACGCTATTGAGGGTGTACCATTTAAAAGTAAACACATAATCTCAGAGATCTCCCATTCGCCCTACCGTTTTTATAACTTCATTTTACGCTTCGGCTGCGCCTGTAATGACCTCTACCGAAAACTTTCCGGAGGTTTTTTCCGTTCGCCTCCTTGATATTCTTATCAAGAAGTCTACTCCAGTTTATCTAATGTAAATAAGGTCGGATTAGTTTAAAATGAAGTCTATTGGGTGGATAAAGTCTGCGTAGCTTAGAGGTTGTTTTGCGATTGAAGATTTTGGTGTAAGGAACTATTTTAATCGATGGTATGATAGGAAGAAGAATGCTTATGCCTTTCCATACATGCACCCACGGCGGTGTTTTGAAAATCTGCTGATTGCTAAATATAGAAGGCTTTTGGACTCTATAATTATTATGAGTATTCAACTTCATAGTTGAGGTAGAGGCAGTGATAGAAAAGTGAAATGCCAACAGACTGCTATGCAGTCGGTATCGAGTTCTAATCCATGGCACGCGCTTTTGACGCTGACATCATATACCTACATTAAAGTGAAAAGTACGATTTGATGACAAGTATCCCTATTCAGGTTCAAGGTTAACATAATCCCATGGTTAAAAAGATTTTCTCCAGTCGTTTAGACGTTGATTTGCCAACCAAATTCGTTTGACCCTCCGAGAACCTTGGCGCGCGCTTTTAACCTTGGTGAGAATAAACCGCTTGCCCTTCCCTTAGACCCTATATCCTAACCATACGGATGCGGATCGAACGAGCGGCGAGAACGCACGTGTAGTATTTGACTAGCCTGTTGGTCTGGTGTGATTCGATCCGAACTTATGATAAATTATTCTGTTTTGCACATTAAAAGTACCAATAATACACATAAAAATAAATAATTTATAAACAGAAAAGTAATATCTAGATCCCCACGGATTCGAAATACAATACGGTGTTGTAGTTGACACGTCAATGAAATCTTTAGGTATTTAAAGTATTTTTAACATGAAAGATTACCGTACTTAAGTAAAATGGTACTGTAAAGGATGTTTTGCCGATACCCGTTTACTGTATCACAGTTCGAACCTTAATGTGATTTTTGTTTGGTTTAGCTGGCATCTCTCACCGCGGTTAGTAAACCACAGCCAATGTTTATGTTGGAACTTTGTTGGTCGAAGCAAGCTCAGTAGCGATTGGGGTACACATAAGCTACACGGATGGTGCAGTGGTTAGAGTGGTATTTTTGCTACTGCCAGTGCACCACATACAGCAATTCTCGCAATTAATTATAACGAATTTTGGCGTTTATTGTGTCCTCTATCTAAGTGTTTGTAAAGTTCTCCGCGAAAGTTACGGCCGATCCCAATAATTGATCTACTTGAGATACATATATACCTACATATGAAATATTTTGAGTGGAGCTTATGTCAAATATGTATCTGTCGTAGTGTCAAATATGTATCTGTCGTCAAATCCGTGGATAGATCAATAATATTACTAGGCCAGGCCGTTAATTGATCTAGTAATATTACAAAGTTTATTGACCTACAACCATAAAAACATTACCATAATCTGTAGATTTCTATTAATCTGCTAATCTGCCTCCCTTAGTTGTAACAATCAAACTCACTATCTGCCTAATCTTTCTTTGAACATAAATCTTAATTGGAGCCAGTAAAAACGTAATTTACATTTAATGCCAATAATTTTGTTTTATATCAGGCACTAAAAGTTTGGTAGCAGGTTACTACGTCTTAATGTATTCGTTTGGGTGCTCTGAGGCACAGAGAAAGGAAAGGAATTGATGATTAATGTGCAGAACTTCTGGACAAGTAATTGGATATCTGATACATAGGTACCTAATGCATTGTCATTATTTACTCTAACCCAATATTTTAATCTTACGACCTAATAGGCATAAAAATAGGCATTCTATGTATATGTTGTAAAAAAAAGGTCACCAAGCACATGTTTTTGTGTATCTATAAAATTAAGCCAAACGGCAATTCTGTCCACCTGTATGAAAGCTGTAAACTCAAAAACAACGAAACGGATTTTAGGATGGTTGTCACCAATAGATATTGTGATTCTTGAGTAAAGTTTAATTGTATAATTCACACGGGCGGAGCCGCGGGTAAAGTTTAGCAAACGTATACTTCAAAAATGTATGTATAAAAAGTAAAGTAATAAAGCTGAAGAGTTTGTTTGATTGCACGCGCTAATCTCAGGAAATTCTAGTCCGATTTGTATTGTGTGTTCCATTTAATTCTGTCAAGAAAGACTATAGGCAATACACTATGTATTTTAAGTCAGTGTCTTTCCGAAAAGTATGGACTCAGTCCATGATATAGAAGCTACCCAAAATATTTATTTTACAAAATATACAAGAAAGATATTTTTTCTGTGAAACATTTCATTATAATCAGCATTTCATAGGACTAAAATATATTGTGAACAAAGGATAAGCTTTTCAGGTTATAAATAAAGTGCATTCACCTTACGCATCGACCGTCATGTTGTTATGCTATGAAATATTAATTTTGGCGAAAAATAAAATTCGGGTACAATTTTTTTTACAAATTTTGTAAATTGAATGTTATAGGTAGCTTCTATATCATGGGCTGAGTACATACTTTCCGGGAAAACATCATTCTCTTAGCGTTATGCCAGTTTCAATCTGGGGTCCGCTTACTAGTCTAACCGGATTTGGCTGAATATTAGCTTTTCCACGGAGCGACTGCCTGTCTGACCTCCGCAACCCGAAGGGATAGCGATATTCCATGATTTCCATGGTTTAGACTAGTGTCAGTTTATTTAGAAGGTACTGACGCCCTGTAAAGACTGTCAAAGGTCTTCATGACAACCGGGACCGACGGCTTAACGTGCTCTCCGAGGCATGGGACAAGCGATAATTAACAATTCAATACGCAGGTAACTCCGAAAAGTCTTTGGTGCGCGCCGTGGATTCGAACCCGATACCACAGAATAAACAGTACTTACGTACAGAAGCACCACTTGTCAAACCAATTCATTTAAATTGCGACTCTTGCCACTAAGCAACAAAGTGCAATTCAGCTCGCATAAGCACTCAGTGCCTACTGCGATATTAACCTAACCGTTCCCGCTCTTTTCTAACATATAACGCTGTCGCTGTCTGGAGCGGAGTGAAGCGCTAGCTGTCGCGCTAGGGTTGTCGACCTGCCGCTGCTACTATAATATTTATTCATCGTCTATCTACCTACTTGACCACGTACCTAATAATAAATATTCATCCTATAAGTATCCTATCCCACTATTTGAGCTTGTAGAACAAAAACCACAAAAAATCTGGTCGTTTACATTTTCACTATACTAATTCTTAGTTATTTCCTAAACGCGTGGCCCGATTTACATGATTCAAACAGATAAAATGGTTTTTGAACTAGATCTTTAATTTGACACCATAATCGTTGGGATATCTCAACAAAAAAAAAAAAATTTTCAAGGTGCTCTCGTAAAATAAATAAAATCAAATTTTCAAGTCGACAACCCTTGCGCGACGCGTCGGACGCGGGCTTGGGAGCCGCGCGAAAGTGTAGGCACTTATCGCTGTAGGTACGGCCGAGTGAAGGAGGCCTGCCGATACCCTCTGCATGACAGTCTGTTGGTATCTCCACTAGGCTATCGCTGCCTTTCTTGACTTTCCGGGAAAACACTGACTTAAAATACACGATGTATAACATAACGCATTGAGGCACGGGAGAAGCGGAGTAGTCCTAAATAAAGCGGGTGTAACCACTGGCTTATCTAGTACTCTCTACTAGCATATAATATTAACGCCAACACTCCACGTTATATTGTGTTATATTATGTTGCTCAAAAAATAGGGGGCAATCACACTGTCAACACATTTACGGCGCTTTCAAATCAGTTTGTACCGGAGTTCAGAGCGTGAACATTTTTTTCCCATACAAAAGCGAATGCATGAGAACATTGCGACACACGGTCGTTGCCGGAGAGCTGCCGTACGATCTTGGATAGTCTACTTTGAATGAATTGAAAACATAAGCTACAGTCTTACATTAAACGACTAATTTGAAACGGCTTTTATGAGACTTTTTTTATTACTTTAGGTACGCGGGCATTTTGAATATTTATGAAATAATATTATTTAGCGTCCGTTTGATGACGGAATAAGAATACGAAATGTCACCACCCCATATCATCCCATGGGTGTCGTAAGAGCCGACAGAGGGAGCATATTATGCAGAGAACAGCACTGTAAGAGAAGGAAAACTTGATACAAACCCTATACCAACCCGTTTGGCCAGCGTGGTATAGTAGGTCAATTCCTCCTTTCAAAGGAGAGGCCTAGTCCAGCAGTGGACTGTTAAAGGCTGATGATGATGATGATGATTATTTAGCGCGCCTTAGTCACGATAATTGACTTATTTAAAGGCATTAATACCTCTGTTATTCTCCTACGTTTCTACCGGCTTGCAACGGCCGTGGTCGCGGAGGGACTTGCTTTTAAATAAGTTTAGTCAATTATCGCGACTATGACCTGCTAAATAATATTGTATGATGTATTCAAATCGCAAACGTTTAAAATCGATTATTGAATATTTATGTTAGTATTCAACTATATACACGAAATACCGAACGAATTTTGAGTAATTAACTCGAAATGTATAATTTTAGTTCGCCTATTTCCGGCTGTAATAAAGAGAGAAAGACCGTTTAATTCCATAACAAACGAAAGGGCATGAAATAAACAAGAGACCATAATCTAATATGTATATTAAGCTGAAGAGTTTGTTTGTTTGCTTGAACTCAAATCTCAGAATCTCTGGAACTATTGGTCTGATTTGAAAAAAATCTGTCAGTGTTAGATAGCCCATTTATCGAGGAACGCTTTAGGCTATATAACATCACGCTATGAGCCACGGGAGCGGATCAGTAGCCTTAAATAACGTGGGTGTAACCGCGGGCTGATCTAGTTATTAATACACGCCTATCGTCCGCAGGAAGGAAGCTAGTTCAGCATATCGCCGGACACATGTGCCCGGCGCTGGTTTTCAACTGGCTTCTTGGTAGACGCGGGCAACAAAATGTATGACAATTCCATTCACTTAAGATCTCAAATAATCGTATGATTATTGTCTGATATGAAGCCCTCCAGTGTAAACTGTAGTGTATTTTAGAACTTATATTATTATACCTAAGCTCTCATTTATTCTACAGTGTAATACCAAAAAAATAAAAGAAACAAGATATATTTCACATAACAGTGAACATAATGACATCAAGTGCAACATATAATCAGTCTGTCGCTACATAAATTCTCATAAACAACTTAGAGAGCCCGGCGAATGTTTATAGCCCGCGCACATGTTATAAAAGTTGTAGATGCAAGGGCGGTGCCACACTTATGCGTACGGTCTTGAAAAGTTAAATATTTTTAGAAATTTTAACATGCAATGTTCAAAAGTAGACGTGTTTTAGAGTTGAAACTGAGCCTTGGCAAACGTAGCGTAGGACGCCCTTCGGGTAGATGGAGCGACGATTTACACGGAGTGGCTGGCAGCGATGGAACATGAAGAGTAGAAAATCGAGTTTAGTATCGTGCCATTGGAGGGTTTCATATCCAGCAATGGACTGCTAAAGCAGGCTGATGATGATGATGATATTATACACTAATGACGTAGACACTACACGCATAGCACTTGGTGCTTAAGACTGTGTTGAGCGTTGATAGTTGATCTCAGTGTGTACCTAATTTATTTTAGTATAGTTTACCCTTCATATAAGCTACGTGGTCATTTATAGCCTGTTAGCCCGTATTTTATGAATTAATTTATTAATTCCGATACAGTACTTTCTTGTTTACTTTTTTATGATAGCTTCAGTCTTTTAACGACTACGTTTTACTTACAGTGCTCATTTAATTATTTTATTATTTGTTTTCAATTTTGTTGAAAGAATGGTTTAGACTCTTTTAAAATGTATTTATGCTTAAAAATCAACCTTGTGACTCGTTTGATATTCAGTTCTTGTCGAACGATTGAAGCTTTTTTAATTGATAATAATAAATTATGCTATAATTACATTGTAAGCATTCACGTGTAGCCAACACCAATCGCTGGCAACAGTCGCATAGTTACAATATAAAAGACGTAGCAGTGGTTCGCGACTCGTAGGCGAAATGTAGCACTATCGTCATGCGCGTAGCACACCACAATGTTTTAGTAAAGCAAAATACATTCAGAAAGCAATTTAAGATGTTACTTACACATAAGCAGAAAAAGGACAATCACGGTAGGAATAGCAGGGCTTTCTACAGTGCTATTTTAGTACAGTACGGGTTACGGGTAGTCAAAACCCTTTAAAAATACCGGCGAAGGCAAGAAAGCTATATGTCAACGTGGGTCTGGCTCGAATTTTTATTTATTTTGGCCAACTAGCAGTGTATATAACAAACATTATTTTCACAATAATTTCTACAATGTCTGACACCGGCCTAATTTTGTGTGAGTCTTATAAAGTACTTTTACACTGGCAATCTTCAGATCAATCGCTCACATGCGTTGCGTATCACAGGCGGTCTTGAACGATTTTTGATTTGCTATATTTTTGATTTATATTACCGATCGTTTTTTAAGTTTTTTCGTATACAACATATACTGAAATTTCTTGAAATAAAATGTAACCAATAAGGCAAACGTTAGCTATTTTTACTCTGCACAAAATAATGACGGTGATACATAATTACATGACTGATTTGACTTGTCATCACATTTAATGGGACAGCTTTGCTTTAATAAAAATGGAACTGAATCTCAAATATTTGACCTAAGCTTTCGCGACTTGTATTCATCATATACGTTTATTTAACAGGTCTCAGTACTGTTCACTAATTCAGTCGCGACCACGACTGTTGTAAGTCCGTTGAAACGTCGGACGAACAGAGGTATTTCATTTGCTCCTATAATTACTTTACTAATGTGATTAAGACCCATCAAATAAACTCGTATGCTGCTACTGCAAATACGACTAATATATGGTCTCAAAGCATTTCATAATACAGTTTGTAAAGTTCTACAAAACGAGAGAGAATTCCTAGTACAAAATACAGGGTAATACACTTGTGGCAAATTACTCTGGTGTCACTTCCCAGCCTGTTTCGTAGTTACCCTGCACGTCAAACACGTCAAGCTAAAATGAAATAAGGGACTTGGAACAAATTTTACAGGAGAGTGAGGACACGTATTTTACTTATACTGAAGGAAATGATGGCCAAAGTGAGAACAACATGATTTGTTTTTTATTAATTTAGTCTGACGTTATTATTGAGAAAAAGCTTGTTTTCAGATAAAAACCAAAGCACAGAATGTGTATGACATCGATACATATTATCAAAAGTAAAACGATATAAAGAAAATTCTGCAGCACCTTTTTGTTACTAAGTTTTGAGAAAAACATTTTTTTATATTATAATATAATAATACTTACATACATACATAGACTCACGCCTGTTTGCCGGCGCACTGTGGGCTGAAATCAGCGTTTCATAGACATTCAAATATATTTTTTATGTGTCTTTTTTATCACTAGTAATACTAGAGGAGACTAATTACATGCCTAAAAATATATTTTTTATGAAATGGGTACGTAAACGGAAATCTGAGAATATTTTCTTTAAAAATTTGTATGGAGACAACAGAAAAAAATACGATAACTCTGCTAACGCACAATTGGCCCTAATTCCCTTCTAGGGGGATCCTTGAATTATTTATGATTTTTTGACATACTCGGTATCACACCCTCAGGTGCGCTTTTTTTTTAATTTTTTTTCTTAAATTTTGTATTTGTGGCAATTTCTTTGGACCAATTTGGCTTAACATAATATATATGAATATGACCCGGATATTTGGATCATATTCATATATGTTAAGCCAAATTGGTCCAAAGAAATTGCCACAAATACAAAATTTAACAAAATAAATAAAAAAAAAGCGCACCTGAGGCCGTGATACCGAGTATGTCAAAAAATCATAAATAATTCAAGGATTAATCCCCTAGAAGGGAATTAGGGCCAATTGTGCAATAGCAGAGTTATCGTATTTTTTTATGTTGTCTCCATACAAATTTTTAAAGAAAATATTCTCAGATTTCCGTTTACGTACCCATTTCATAAAAAATATATTTTTAGGCATGTAATTAGTCTCCTCTAGTATTACATGTGGAAAAAAAGACACATAAAAAAATATATTTGAATGTCTATGAAACGCTGATTTCAGCCCACAGTGCGGCGGGGTAGGAAGACTACGGAACGCCATTTGCAACTATCCTGACATACCTCTCTTGCTTCATTCACTCCCATCATTGCTGGATATAGGCCTCTCCAATGGCACGCCACTGAGCTCGATTTTTGGCTTTTCGTGTCCATCCGCTGCCAGCCACTTTGCGTATATCGTCACTCCACCTAGCCGGAGGACGTCCTACAGTACGTTTGCCAAGTCGCGGTCTCCACTCTAGAACACGACTACTCCAACGGTTATCGGTTCTTCGACAAATGTGGCCGGCCCATTGCCACTTCAGCTTGCTAATTCTTTGAGCTATGTCGATTACTTTGATTCTCTTTCGGATCACTTCATTACGCATTCGATCCATCAGAGAAACTCCGAGCAATTTCTCTTTCGTTCTTTGTTAATTATTAATTCACAACTTTCGATTCAATGTGTTTTTTCTGTGTCTCAAGTTTATAACCTATAACACCGTTGTAGATAAATAAAGTTTGAGGTTGAATGTACTTTAGCGACACAATAAAACATCTCGCTATACAGTGCCGTCAACCTTATTACATTAATAAGAAAATCCGCCATCGTCGAAGCACAATGCGTTCAATTGCATTAGACCAACACTCGATCTCGGCCCGATTTATCTCTTCTCCAAGATCCGAGCAATTCTGTGTCTTGAATTGAAAATCGTTTAAACTTTTATTATTTTCAAGTTTCTATTGTGACCTTATTTATAGAAAACTGTTAGCTGTCTTTGTTCTGGTTAGGACTTGTATGTGCTGATAATTGAAAGGTAGTTTGTGATTCTTTTCTTAGTTATTGTATTTTTTTTTCACTTTTATTTTATCGCGTTTTGTAGAGCTTCATCATGCAATACTGTCTAACGGGTGTTACCTACTTGCGTTTGTGTTTTTACCAGATAATATTAGTTACTCGTTGGCAGACATGTCATTTAATATACAATATTTTTAATATTGAGAGCATGCATGAGAAATTTGATGGGAGTGAATAAAACAAGAAAGATATGTCGAGATCGTTGCAAAAGGCGTTTCGGAGTCTCTGCCTACCCCTCCGGTAACCAGGCGTGAGTCTATTATGTATTAATATACAGACATCATTTTCAACTTTTATTTTTTTATTTTTTTAGACTCACGCCTTTATCTCCGAAGGGGTAGGCAGAGGGGTAATACTACACCCAAATTTCGCTATATATATATTTTATATATAGACATACAATATCTGTTCATTTGAAAATTATATATAGACATAATTTTCAAATGAACAGATATTGTATGTATAATATGGATATTACATATACTTTGATATTTTGGGTCATTCTTCGGAATAGGATTATTGTTAAGAGGAAACCATAAGAATAATTATGGTTTTGACGTATTGGCTCTGTGAAACAAACCTTTCCACAAATCGTCGCCAATGTTATAGGTGGCAAAAGTAACCATTCTGTAAACTGCAGACATGTTACTAATAACAATCTATGAAGAAAACAATACCGACTAACCAAATATATCAAAAGCATAACTCAAAATCCAGTCACCATACATATTTCCTACTAAACTCACAATATAAAAATAAACACAAGTTTACTCCCACTATAGACCAACTTCTGAATTCGTTCACATAATATTATTGTGTGAGAGTCAACAAAAAATCCCTTAAGCTGAATTTTCAATATGGACCCATGTTGGGTGGCAGTTGGACAAACAGGTTCAACATTTGACATTAGCGTATGGACGTTTTCATGTCACGTATTGCTTGCTTTGTGACTTGCAGGAAAATGTATATTAACAATAATAAAAACTGCAGGGCAGCTTTGTGGCGAGCTGAATGTGTGTGGCGACACTGCGGTCCCGAATACTTCAGGGAGTCGGTCAGGGCCTCGTCTCCGGCTTGCCTTTACAGGCTGGTCGGAGTGGATTTCCAAGAGCGCCCGCAGGACTCTCGACTCTGGCTTGCCTTAGTCGGCCGGCCAGAGGGAAGTCGCAAGAGCTATTTGCTCGGGGGTGGAAGTGTCATTTTCAAGGGCGTAATTACGGGGGGAAACCCGCTCCGGGTCACTAGACCCGCGATGGCGAAACCGGTGCCGCACCGCTCTACACCCCTAGCCGCTCACACCGGTGTTGCCCTCTTGTTGCCTTTATGGTAGAGTTTGTTTGCCTTGGCGGCTATTTAGAGAGGGTGCATCTAGTGAGCTGGCGAGTCACCGTCTGCCCCTTTTCGACGTACTATAAGAGTACTTAGGGCAGACGCCGGCATTCATCCATAGTTTTCATCTAAACCTATTCATTTAACACCCATCCCAATAGCCCAGAGTAATTAGTTTCCATATAAGTAGCAATAGTCCCTCACCTGCTGCGGCTAACCCGTGACTGTACTTAATAGTGCGGTGATGGAGGCGCCTCAGTAGGTGTTCCATTACATTCTAGATTAAAACTCTCGAAGGGCCTCTGCGCGTTGGACCTATGTCTCCGTGTACGCCTGCCAAAGGGCTGGGTATTGTTCTAACAAATTAGAATAATACCCGAGAAAGAGAAACAAATAATAATAAATTTATTTGCATAAAATGTGGTTACAAAAGATGACAACAAATAACAATAAGTACAAGACACATTTCGCCATTTTACAAATAGCATACAAATATTTATTGAGTCAAAACACAGTGACTCAAGAGAAAAGAAAATTAACATAATGTATTCCTAATTCTAAAATGGTAAGACTGTGAGGCGAATTTTTTTAGAAATTCGTTGACTGAATAAAACCCCTCTGCAATCAGCCATTTTTTTAGTGCACGGCAAAATTTATGGTACGGTAAGTTAATAATATTCTCAGGTATTGAATTATAAATAAGTGGAGCCATGTACACACAACTTACCCGAAACATCTCCAAACGAGGTATGAGCATTTTTAAATAGGCCTGGTTAATTTTACGTGTATTCTTATAATCTTTGGCTTCAAATAGTTCTTTGTTACTCTTGACAAATTTAGCTACTTCATAGATGTATAAACTAGGCACAGTTAAAAGACCTTGTGATTTAAATATTGAACTACAAGAGTCAGACCATTGCATATTAAACATCGCTCGGGGACATTTCTTTTGGGCTATAAATACCCGACTCATTTCAGATGAATAGCCCCAAACAAGTATGCCATAGCGAATTATGGAGCACACGTATGCATGGTATACCAAGAGTGACGATTCCCTTGAAGCCACATCTTTCACTTTCTTTAGAGCAAAGACAAATTTATTCAACTTTTTGCAAACACTATCGACATGTGGCTTCCATGTAAGATGGTCGTCACTGAAGATACCTAAAAATTTTGTGCTATGTATTTGTTCAACTGATTGATCATTGAATTTAATATTTAACTGTTTGTGTTTAGTGCTAACAGATTTAAACCGAATAAGTTTTGTTTTATCAATATTCATTTTTAGTTTATATATATTGAGCCAATTATTAATATCAATAAGTGCATTATTTATTTGACTTTCGCAGATGTTAATGTTATCACTTTCTATAATTACTGTGGTATCATCCGCAAATAAAACGCAGTCGTGCTTTTGTAACGCTTGAGGAAGATCATTAACATAGATGATGAATAATAAGGGTCCCAAAACACTACCCTGCGGCACGCCACAATAATTGTATTTGGGTTCAGAATCAAAGTTTTTCAAATGGTTAGTAAGATTATTGAATTTTGTTATTCGTGTGAATTGTTGTCTGTTATTTAAAAACGATTTAAACCAATTTAATGCGACTCCACGTATACCGCATTTGTCTAGTTTTTCAAAAAGTATATTATGATTAACGAAATCGAAAGCTTTGCTTAAATCTAAAAATAGAACACTAGTTTGAACTTTTTTATTAATATTACTTATTATTGATTTAACTAGACTGAAAGTAGCATGTTGAGTCGATCTGCCTCTTCTAAATTCGAATTGTTGATTAGCTAAAACGTCATATTTAGCAAGGAAATTAAGGATTCGCTTATTCATTACCTTCTCGAATTTTTTTGAAAATATAGGCGTTAGGGCTATCGGACGGTAGTTATTTTTGTCTGTTTTTGAGCCTTTTTTGTGTAGTGGTTTTATAACGGATAGTTTTAAAATTTCTGGGAAGCAGCCGTGTTCAAATGATAAATTAATGATATATGTTAAAGGTTCTGCTATATATTGAGATATAAGTTTAATAAGTTCCGTAGTAAGGTTATCGTATCCTGCTGATTTGCTATTTATCAAAGATTTTATAATGTTATAAACTTCTATTGAATTTGTGGGTTCAAGAAATATACTATGGCTATTTTAATTTCATTTTAATATGTTTTTTTTGTGTACAAGTAGTCAAGTATGTTACATTTATTCTGTTCTTTGTTGTGAATATAATTATGGTGAATATTTTTATTATAGTTTCTATTTTCTCTGATAACTTAGCCATAGTTAGTAGTTCTCGTTTTCAAACAAATAGTGCATCACGATT
This sequence comes from Euclidia mi, assembly GCA_944739405.2. Lineage (NCBI taxonomy): Eukaryota > Metazoa > Arthropoda > Insecta > Lepidoptera > Erebidae > Euclidia > Euclidia mi. The sequence goes on along the minus strand of OX123192.2, from coordinate 23,162,138 downwards.
TTTCCCATTTGTCTGTTGTTATTTTGAGTTTACATGTCTTTTTATCTCAATAACATTTGTATCAAATTGACAAAATTTACAATATTACAGAATCGACCAAATTTTTCAGTTAAAAGACATTTATAGTCAAAAGAACGATCAAATAACAATAAAATAATTTCACTTAAGCTTATAAACATAGTAAATTATGAAGAAAGCCCAGGTGTTTTACTTTTACATGAAAACCTAAGTGCAGCTAGAAAATACTTGTGCATGAAGTGCTATTATTCTCTCTATCAATCACAACTACTAGAACGACTACTTTAACAAACTATCAGTGCTTCAGTAGTATTTACTCAACTGCAACCAACATGCCCTACCCATCAAAACTCAATCCACATAATTTTGAAGTAATCAGATTCAAAAACACTTCTGTATTTCGCAGCTCATGTACCCACCATAATTGTAATAGTTGTGGCACCCCGAAGTAATGGTGCGGTCACAGGGGGTATTTTGTAAAAAAGGCATTCAAGGGAATTTTTAGAGCGCCACCATTTTACGGGCTTCGGGGTTTCGGGCATTTTGTGTTTAAAAGTGTTTTGTAGTGCGGAACTTGCTCTTTATTGTATTTTAAAGGTATATGTGTCCAACATTGTTTAAATTATGCCGTGTACTTCGGTATTTTGTTGGCAAAGAAAATATTTTGTTTGCTTCTCAAACAGTTTCTTTACTTTTTCGAAAGCCACATGTAAAATTATTACATACAAATATGCGCTGCAGTTTTACCCGTCGATGTGGTTGTTGTTTGGCGTCATTGACTTATATATTACTGCGTAAGGACCGGGCCAACCGCGCGATTAAATGGCACCAGTGCGTTGGCCCTAAAATGTCAGTTTAGGGCCAACGCGACTCAGTCGACATTGGTCCGAGTAAGCGAGTATTGGCTTGTCATAAAAATGCCTAGTTGTGTGGTAAAAGGCTGCAAAAATTACGATACAAAGGTTAAAAAGGAACATGGGATATCATATCATAGGTAAGTAACCTAATATTACTTTGTTGTCATTAAGTTATTAAATAAACACATTTTAAAGTGATATTCATTTTACTATCGAAGACCACGATGGCGGCCATTGTGTGACCGTCATTGAACACGCTAAGTAAACGAAGTAACTTTGTAGGGACGTCATTTTTATTTGTTTTATTTTTGTCTTAAGAACTTAGTGCAAGTAATTTTGGTACTTAATAATATGTTTTATATTCAAAAAGTAATTCAATAAAAAACAATCACGCAATCTGTGAGTTAATGCCGTCATCTAGCTTCTGGTGAAAATGGATAAGAGAAATCTTTAACACAACGAAATTTCGCCCGCGCTTACGTCCGCGTGAATTTCCGTTATCGTAGATACTAGCCTAGATCCTTTCTTGGGGTTCAAGCTTAGTCTGTACCACATTTCATCAAAATCGGTTCAGTGGTCAAATCGTGATAGCGTAACAGACCAACAGATAGACAGTTACTTTCCCATTGATAATATTAGTATGGAAGTATGGATATGGATATTAGTATGGACGGATGGATATGCAGTAACGAATTACAATTCAAATATTTTATAACTTACAGATTTCCTAATGATTCCACACGTAAAGAGATTTGGAGTCGCATTATTAGGGAACAACGAAAGGAGCCTTATTTCAAGCCTCATAAAAATACAAGAGTATGCTCTGCTCATTTTTGTGACATAGATGTAGATATCTCAAAAGCCGGACTCCGAAGGCTAAAAGGATCGGCTATACCACGATTTGAGGTTAAGGTATTGGCCTCACGCATACCTATTTATCTGCATTAAAACTAAATATTTTTTACCTAATTAGAATCCTATCTACTAAATATCCTATATTCCTTCTAAATATCATAGGCATTTACAGGTTTGCGAGAAGGAAGAAAAGGTCTAAAAATTTTCTCTAATGTGAAACGGATTATTAAAAGACATAACAGACAACCACGAATAGTTTTGATCATTAGAAAAATAAGCATTTTGGAATCCAAAAGCAGAGTAGGATTCTTAGGATTGATTGTGTGCTTGGAGAGTTTAAAAATCCTCTATAAAAATTTAGTTGAGTCGTCGTCTAAATTGAAGTACATTTCGACGTACCGCCTGTCTCAGGATCACTTAGAGCTATTTTTTAGCTTGATAAGAAATCACGGGGGTTACAACAATAACCCAAATGCTATACAACTTAAAGGAGCGTACAGGCGTTGCATGAATCACTTGTCATTAAAATCGACATTTACTGGAAACAGCATTCCTTTAGACAATTTTCCAATTTTAACCGTGTCATCTGTAAGAGCTATTAATTGCACCACTGAAATGAATCGTCACGAAGAAGAAGACAAGCCCATGAATCAGACATCAACGGATACGTATCATGAGGAAAGGGATGAAGTTTATAACAATAACTCTGTTATCGCATACTTTGGATAGTCCAACAGAAAACGTCTTTGGGCACCTAACAGAGAATATAGAACTCATTGTTGGGTATATTGCTGGATGGGTAGCCAGAAGTTTAACTAAAAAGATTAAGTGTGAAATTTGTTTAAACAGTCTAGTTAGTAACGAAAAATTATTTTTTCATAAGCTGATAGAATTGACAAATATGGGCGGACTTTATTTTCCTTCTCTTGATCTGTTTGAGGTATGCTTAGAAACCGAAAAAAATATAAGACATAATAATAGACCCCAATTTATGACAAAAAGTGACTATATGTTCCTATCCACAAAAACTTTAGCAAACTTTGTAGGAAAGAGTACATTCACTGTTTTAAACTTGCACTCTGTTGATCAGCCGGCCACACTTAATCATAGATTGCATCTTATTCGGGCCATCATTAAGAAATATATAAATATCAGATTGCATCACGAGTCTATCACAGAAAACACGGGGAAGGGAACTGAGAGGCAAAAATTTAAAAAATATGTTTTATTTAAAGGACAGTAATTTTGGTATAATATGTAAAATAAGCTATTTCGTCTTTTTTTAGTTGCTTTTATCCCAATCCCAATACCTTATAAAAAGTTGATTACAATTTCAAATAAAGTTGTTTGAGACAAATTCGTTTTACTTACACGTCTTTGTAACCTGTAAAATATCATCACAAAAAGGAAATCGTTATGTACCTACTTTTATCGGGATGTTAAAATGTGATAAAAGTTATATAGTACGTGCTTACAAGGTTACGTCGTTGACCTATGCAACGCGTCACTCATGAAGTTCGTATTTGTTATGCCACATATGACAGATGTCAATATTTTTGCTTGTATTAAGAAGGCTTGTATAAAATGTTCAGATGGGCGCATCCTTTCTTTTGAAATCATTGTTTGGCGTATAATAATTTAGCTATATTAATAAAGCGAATAAAATATAATAATATACTTTATCTAAGAGTTGTGACTATAAAAGAAAGAAGTAAAAAATAAATTAATTTTTTAAAAACAGTTTGGTGTATTGACGAAGACGACCACGCTACGGATTTATTGGATTTGCAAGATGCGGTGCGAAGCACATTACTTATATATTAAGTAGTGATGCGCCTTTGTTAATAATGTGTGACGGCCGGTGTCATGCCAAGCTGTCATCACTACCGTTGCCAAGGATTTCTGACGTCTACACGACAAACTATCCGGTCATCAAACACAATAATTTATTAGCAAAGAGGTTTGAAGACTATTTTATTATTTGGAAATGAGTTTTTAGTTCGATGACGTATACACTCTGTCAAGTGTTCGCCAAATTCACCAGTCATTGACAACAAGGCGATGGCCGTGCGGATAACACATTCCGTTCACGTTCTGAAGGCGTGGGTTAAAATCCAAGTCATAACAATTTGGAAAATGTTTATGAATATTTGGCAAATATTTAAAAGATTATTTAAATATTTCGAGTAAAAATTAGAAAATACTAGAAACTTCAGGAAGGAATGGAAAGGTTAAAAAGAGACAGGAGATGGAAACACAAATTTAAATATTTCGAATAAAGATTAGAAAATTCTAGAAACTTCAAGAAGGAATGGAAAGGTTAAAAAGAGACAGGAGATGGAAAAACAATTGAATAACGAAAAGACAATCGAAATTAGTAGATCTAGAACATTCTTAGGGGTATATAAGGCGGTGTAGACGCGCTAAGCGCCAGTTTAACTTGAAAAGTGGTAAAGTGAAGAAGAAAAGGAAGAAGTAAAGGAAGAAAGAAGAAGTAGTAAAAAAGTGAAGTGAAAGTATAGTGCAGTGAAGTGGAGTGAAAAGTGCAGTGCAAAAGACGCTAGTGTTGGTGCTGTCTGCGTCGGAATTAAACGGCGTGTCGTGTGTCAAGTCGAATAAAGTGTCATCAGTGCTACTCGGTGTTTCCTTCCAATCCCGTTACCCCGTCCGTAACAAATGTTTTTTTTAATATGAGCTACGAGTATCTTTAATACTTTTTAATCATCAAGTATTCGATGATCTGGTTATGATTTGTGACGTCACATCGCGCTCCTGCGCCGCGAGCCTCGCTACGAGTGACGCACAGCAATGGGCCGCTCCCTCGCGCCCCTCCGCGCCGGCCCTATAAATACAGGGGACACACGAGGCTTCGCCCTTTTGCTCCGGCCAGCACCACCGAGTTGAGTACAAGATCATCTGAAGACCTGTGAAGTGCCAACGCCGCCCACGCCCGGGATAATTTGTCTCTTCTGTTAGCCTTAATCGTCAGTTCTTTTTTGTATCGAATAACTGGAATTATAACGCGAGTTTAAACTTTCCTGGTGATATTTTTATTTATTTCCCGTAAGTCAACCTAATTATCTCTCTTTAATTGCTCGGTGAGTGATCGATCCCGGCTACCCCGTGGAAATCAATCACTTGTGCGACATTGGCGCCCAATAAAATTTTTAATTATATTATATATATAATTTTTAAAACGTAAGATGGCACTTTACAGGTGAGTGAAATAATTTCTTTTTCTCTTGTATATTTTTCTCCTGTGTGTGCATATATTATGGTGTGGTGAATTGCGTGCAGTTTCTATCTATTTTGGTTGGCCATAAGCAATTTAACTGTGTAAATAACATAACGGTGATTTAATTAACGTCGGTCTAAAATCACGTTCCACCGCGGGCAGCGTGTCGAGCCGCCAACCGGTTCTAACCGCTTAGCTGTTGAACTAACGAGCCACGGGTTCGCGAAAGAATATTGTGATTCAACCTTTGAGTGACGTTTAAGAAATTTTTTCTTCCTTGACCAATCATCACACCATTGTATAATTTAGTGTACTTCAGCTTTTTTTAGCACGGTATTCGATTTTCTGGCGATATTTAATTTTTTTTCTAGTGCCGGCGTAAATACTTAGATTTTTTATTATTGTTTTGTAATAATGGCTTACATTATAAATTTCTCATTATTAACTAAAGCGGAATTAGAATATGAGACCACAATACGCGGCGTTTCAAAGCCTGACGATCCCCGAAAACAAATCGCTAAACTTTCAGTTAAAACTCCCTCAGAGGATATATTATCTTCACCCTTCCCACCAGAGGAGGATGTGGCAGAAGTGGAAAAGTCGCTATTAAGATCAACTAAACACTTATCTATGTTGGAAGCAAACTATAGTTCCGAGCTTCAACAGAAGGTCGAAACCGTGCTGCACCATTGTTTTCATCGACTGAATAGGGTGGATACCGGCAGTCTTGATATTAAAAAAATTGAGTCTGTGTGGAATAAATTAATCACGAGACGTAATTCACGGTCGGATTGCTCAGTGGCAGAGGGAAACACTTCCTATAATTACGACCGTAGGCTTTTTTCGGAATTAGGTAAATTCAAATTTAACGGTAAATCATGTGTAAGATCCTTTATTGAAAAAATTGATGAATTTATGTCCTGTAGATCTATTCCTCACGACAAGATGTTGTCTTTCGCTTTTGAAATATTTTCGGGTGACGCATTAGTTTGGTATCGTTCTGTTAAAAATAATGTAAAGACTTGGTTAGAACTTTGCAAACTTTTGAAACGAGATTTTAGTCCGCATAACTACGATTATCGGCTTATGACGGAGATTCGTCAGCGCTCACAGGGCGAAAACGAATCAATAACTATTTACGTGGCAAAAATGCACGGTCTGTTTTCGCGACTTAGTTCTCCTATCGCTGATTCGGAGAAGCTAGAAATTTTGCTAAATAATATTAGACCTTGTTACACTAATTGTCTGCTCACTGCAAAGGTTGTTGATGTTGATAGTCTGGTCGAAGTTTGTCGTCTTTTCGAAAATTACCAAAGTCGCAGTAAGCAATTTTCTGAACCCCCGAATGTTTCAAAGAATACTGTAGCACCTGATCTAGCGTATAATTATCCGTTTTCTAATTTTTCTTCAAACAAAAATGTTCACAATCATAATCACTTCAATAAATATAACTCTGTCGCTGATACATCGAGATACAAGTCTGTACCACAAGTTAACGCCGTATCGAGTACTTCTAATATAAATAATTTTTTTTGCGTGCGTTGTAGATGCAATTCGCACTCATTACGTAATTGCCGTCAACCACACTACCTAATCTGTTTTAAGTGCGGTACAAAGGGTTTCAAGGTGTCAGACTGCCCCAATTGTAAATCTAAGTCGACCCCTACAGTTTCAAAAAACTAGTTAACAAGGATTGTGGAAAATCAAATTATACAACTAATTGTAATAAAACAGAGTGGAATAATTGGTTGGACTTTTAAAAAAAATTCTTTAGTAGCTATCATATTTCCTCAATCCGTAATTCTAAAGTAGAATATTTACCTTACGTTACTCTAAAATTAAACGGAATACCTACCACTGGTCTTTTAGAATCTGGATCTTGCGTTACAATTTTAGGTAATAATTCGCATAACTTATTTTTGAAAGACGATGTTTTGGATAAATCGAAACCTTTAAGGTTAATAACAGCTGGCGGCGAACGATTTGAGTCTTTGGGATCGGTGTTTCTACCCTTTGAGTTTCAGGATAAATTGATTAACTTAGAAGTTCATGTTGTACCTGGGATTCAAAATTCCCTTATCCTTGGCATGGATTTTTGGCGAAGCTTCGGCCTATTTCCTAACAAATTAGAGTCTGTTTTGATTGTGAACAAGTCTGACGCTCAAGTAATGGAGTTGCAGGCAGTTCCCCCTACACATCTTGTTTCTTATGATCATCTTACAGTCGACCAGAGAGCTACCGCTGACAACATTATTTCTAAATTTACCGATATTTCATACGAGAAGCGGGGTCTCGGTTGCACAAATATTATTTCTCATTCAATTGATACAGGTGATTGGCCCCCTATTCGGCAAAGATTTAATCGCATGTCTCCCAATAAACAAAGAATTTTAATAAAGCATCTTGACGACATGCTCTCAGAGGATGTTGTTGAACGATCTGAAAGCCCGTGGTCAAACCCGGTCATTTTGACCCCTAAGAAGAATGGTGAACTGCGTTTCTGTTTGGACAGTCGTAAAGTAAATTCCGTTACAAAAAAAGATGCTTATAGCTTGCCTTATATTTCGGAAATTTTAGATAATTTGAGAGATGCTAAATACTTGTCTAGTTTAGATTTGTCTAAATCTTTTTGGCAAACATTAATTAAAGAAGAGGACCTTTGCAAAACAGCCTTTTATATTCCTACGCGTGGCTCATTTCAATTCAAAAGAATGCCCTTCGGTCTTACGAATGCGCCAGCTACTCAACAACGATTAGTTGATATTTTATTTTATGGTCCAGAATTTGAAAATAAGGTTTTCTGTTTTATCGATGACATAATCTGTATCACTTCCAGTTTCAACGAGCATATTACCCTTTTATTACGCATTCTTGATAAACTAAAAAGCGCTAATTTAACAATTAATCTCGAAAAATGTCAATTTTTTAGAGATAAACTAAAATATTTAGGCTATGTTGTCGACTCTAGTGGATTGCATCCCGATCCGGATAAAGTAAATTCAATGAAAAATTATCCCACTCCTTCTAATAGAAAAGAAGTACGTCGTTTTTTAGGCGCAGCCTCGTGGTACAGGCGTTTTATACCGAATTTTAGCTCTATTGCTGCACCCTTAAATAAGTTAACATCTCAAAGTAAAAACGCACATCCATTCTGTTGGACGACAGAGGCTAATGAGGCGTTTAATAACCTAAAGAATTGTTTGATTTCCTCCTCGGTGTTGGCTTGTCCTGACTACTCGCAACCTTTTGAAATACACTCAGATGCTAGCGATTTTGGACTTGGCGCGATCCTCTGTCAAAGGTTAAATGGTGAGGAAAGAGTCATAGCGTACTATAGCAAATCACTCACTAAGCAAAAAAAAAAAACAGTGCCACAGAGCGCGAAGCCCTGGCTGTTCTATCTGCTATAGAACACTGGCGTTGTTATGTTGAAAATGGTAAAAAGTTTATTGTTTACACAGATCACGCTGCTTTGAAATGGTTCTTGACCTTAAATAACCCTACTGGCCGGTTAGCCAGATGGGGAGTTCACTTATCTTCCTATAATTTCGAAATACGTCATCGTCGGGGTTCCGATAACGTTTTACCTGATTTTCTGTCTCGCTCTTTACCCGTTTCTGCTATTGCTAATGATATAAATATAGATATTAATTCTAATCAGAATTTACCAGTTTCTACTAATGATCCTTGGTATTTAAATATCTATAAAGGCTGTTTAAGTTCTCCGACTTCCTTTGTTAACTATCAAGTAATAAACAATAAATTGTATTGTTTTAAAAAAACATTAAACCCTCTCACTAGAGAATTTCAATGGAAGGAGGTTATTCCGTCTGACCAAAGAAATGACATTCTAAGGGAGAATCATTCTTCGCCCACTGCTGGACATCTGGGTATTTTTAAGACATACAAACGTCTCGCACTTAATTACTTTTGGCCTGGTATGTACACTGATGTTGTCAAGTTCGTCAGTTCATGTGAACCTTGTATCACCCATAAACACCAAAATCACCCAAATTTAGGTCTAATGGGAAAACCCAAATCATGTCAAAAGCCCTTTCAGACGATTAGTATTGATTTGATTGGTCCATTGCCTCCCAGCAGGAAACAAAACACTTTTATATTTGTGGTCAGTTGTTGTTTCTCTAAATATTGTTTACTTTTCTCCATTAAACGGGCAACTGCAGAAGTGATAACAAAAATTCTTGAGGAAAATGTATTTTTGGTGCATGGAATTCCATCTACTATTGTTTTGGATAACGGTAAACAATTTATTAGCGCAACCTTTAAAAGTATGTTGTCAAAATATAAAATTCCAAATTTGCATTTTACACCGTTGTATACTCCCCACGTTAACTCAGTTGAACGTTACAACAAAACCATTATGACAGCTATTTCAACTTTCATAGAATCTGATCATTGAATCTGGGACACTCTAATCACTAAAGTTCAATTCGCCCTTAACTGCGCAGTTAGTGAGGTTACTGGTTATTCTCCTAATTTCCTTGTTTTTGGTAGGGAGGTCATAACATGTGGTTCTCAGTATATTGATCATCATCATCATCCTAGCGCTGTCCCGGTTGCGCTCCAAAACCCACGCCTTGGAGCCCGGGGTCCGCTTTCCGGCTATGTCTCCTCCACTTCGCACGGTCTTCAGCATCCCTGGTGGTTAGTTGGTTGGCACGCATATCATCCCTTACGACGTCAAGCCAGCATTTTTTTGGCCTTCCCCGTTTACTGGGGCCCGGTGGAGGTAGCATGGCAAGACATTTGTTACCCACGTAAGATGCCGGTTGACGTAAGACGTGTCCATACCAGCGTAGACGACACTCTTGCAGTTTGTCAGCAATGTCACGGACATGAAGGCTACCCCGGATGCGGGAGTTCCTAATGCGGTCCTTCCGCGTGACACCACACATCCAGCGCAGCATGTTCATCTCCGTGACACGCAGACTCTGCTTGTGTCGCTCAAGCACAGGCCACGTCTCACTGCCATATAACAGGACAGGTCTAATGATGGATTTATAGACCTGTCCTTTGAGCTTAACCGGCATTTTGGGGTCACAAATGACACCGCTCACCTCATGCCATTTGGCCCAGGCTGCCGAAATGCGTGCCTTGACGTCGCAATCGATGTCACCGATGTTCTCAGTATATTGATAAGGAATTTAATTCCGATATGGTGCTTGAACCACGGGACGGCTATGCCGAAACTTTAGGCTATTTATCTTCTATTTTCGAGAAGGTACATTCAGCTCTGTTGTCGGCCCACCAACGAAATTGTTCATCTTATAATCTTCGCCGTAAACAGGCAGAATTCAATGTCGGTGATATAGTTTGGCGCAGAACGTTTCTTCTTAGTGATAAGGATAAATACTTTAGCAAGAAATTGGCGCCTAAATTTATTAAATGTAAGATTGCCTCAAAAAAATCACCTCTAGTATACAAACTTAACGACATGGCTGGAAAACCTTTAGGCGAATGGCACATCAAGGATTTAAAGTTAATTAATTACAAAGAATTATAAAAGTATAAAAACAACAATAAGAATACCTTCTACCTATTCATTGTTTAATTTTTTCAAACGAACGTTTCTAATTTATATTACCGTTTGTAGTAGTGCCTACTATAAATTGATATTTTCTGTGGTGGGTAGCAAATGTTTTTTTTCTCGTAAACAATACTATTTTTCAAATTGCTGCGCAATTGTGTACTCAAATGTTATGTTGAACATTGTTTTAAAAAAATACTAACCATAAACCAAATATATTGTTTTTTTACCCTGTGATCAGTGGTTAAAAGGTCGCTATTAGCTGAGCATACAAGTTCGATTCTCGCATGTGTATTTTCTTTCCGCAAATCTATTTGCTGAAATGCATCTTGATTGGCGTATTGTTTTTCGCCGTGCCTTGTTCTGAAGTCCTATTGTTATTCTTAATTCTGTATAAATTCCGTAATCAAATTGTTATTATAGGTACTTTATAAACGACCATGGTGATTAACCGTGCGTCGCGAGCTCGGAACAGTCGAATAGTACCTACCATTTAGATCGTACCTAGTTGTCGTTATGACGCACGCGCGTTCACTCAGCGACGCGCCGATAAATAAATGCCTAACTAATGACTCACCATTGTTTACATTCAAAAGGTGGTTATTGGTCGTGTTCTAGTTATTAATTAGAGCAAAATATTTATTAATTTCTTTCCTTTGACATTGAGCGGTCCGGTCGTGTCTGCGGCTTGTATTATTTTTATTCATCTTTACGAAAAATCTGTTGTTATACCTAACTATATTCAAAAAGTTTACTTATCTAGTGGCAAAGGCCGAACCCAAGATTTATAAGTCGTAGGGCTAGATCAAGTTTCTTATATCTACAAATCATTATTACCTAATAATTACCCTAAGCGCTTCTCCATAGATTGTTATCTTTAATATTAGGCTATTACACTGGCCTCGGCATTTACATGTAGGTATGTGTGATGAATTATGAATGATAAATGTTTATGTTCAAATTCAGACTGCCGTTGTACGCGTGAAGAATGCAAGCGTGGGTCATTATTATTTAGGTATCCTAATTAGCGTATAGGGTTGTCACTTGTTCAAGGTACTCAGGCCCTTGTTTTCTCTAATTTCAGGGAGTATCTTCAGGGCTGCTACGCCCGTTGGGCTAGGGAATTTTCCTTAGGGAAAATCCCGGCCTAACGGTGGGGGGGGGTGTGTGACGTCACATCGCGCTCCTGCGCCGCGAGCCTCGCTACGAGTGACGCACAGCAATGGGCCGCTCCCTCGCGCCCCTCCACGCCGGCCCTATAAATACAGGGGACACACGAGGCTTCGCCCTTTTGCTCCGGCCAGCACCACCGAGTTGAGTACAAGATCATCTGAAGACCTGTGAAGTGCCAACGCCGCCCACGCCCGGGATAATTTGTCTCTTCTGTTAGCCTTAATCGTCAGTTCTTTTTTGTATCGAATAACTGGAATTATAACGCGAGTTTAAACTTTCCTGGTGATATTTTTTATTTATTTCCCGTAAGTCAACCTAATTATCTCTCTTTAATTGCTCGGCGAGTGATCGATCCCGGCTACCCCGTGGAAATCAATCACTCGTGCGACAGATTTTGGGAAGCGGTTGGATGCGGGCGGCTCAAGATCGGTCTCTGTGGAGAACCTTGGGGGAGGCCTATGTCTAGCAGTGGACGTCTTTAGGCTGACATGATTATGATGAATCATCAAGTAAGCCTGGTAAATACTACCGTAAAAAATCACAAGACGATATAACGAAATGTGCTTCTATAAATTTAAACAGCTATCCAAAAAGGCGTCAAATAAATAAATCCCAGTAGTCACCCAGTATTACCTGAGAACTCTTTCACTCCACCAAATTGAAACTGTACAGCAGATTACGACGCATACTCTACTACTACTGGCTACCAAAGCGGGTACACACTTAACTTAATTGCTTGCTCGATTTATTCCTGTTCTATGGAAACTATTAAAATGTTGGCTAAATCTTCGTTTTGGTTGCATTTTGTGATGGACTTTTCACCAGTCTTTATTGTTCGTTTTTGGGATTCATATAAAAAAACTAAAAGGGTTCGTCATAAGGATGACACGTCTGTTTGTCGTCTCGTGATTTGACTAGTATTGTCAATACGGTGTTTATATACACATAAAGGTATAAAGGTGGACTTAATGCCTTAGGCATTTTCTGCCAGTCTGCCTTAGAGTGGTGCAGAGATTAATGGTACCTACCATAATCTCTGCACCACTCTAAGTAATACCAAAATACACCTGTATTTTAGAAGTGAAGTTTGACTTATATATTTAATGGAAATTAATAAATATGATAAACGCATTACATAAAATTAAATAATAATAATATATAAATACATATACTTACATACACATACATATTATATATACAAACATAAATAAATATATAGGTACACAAGTAATAAATATATACGTAAAATATATATAAATGTTACGATATTTCTGCCAACTTAGCCAATAAAAGCTGCTTTGCTTTTGTCTTAAAGCTATACCGAGTGGTGGACTTCCTGATTTCGAGAGGAAGGTCATTCCAAAGAAGAATAGCTTGAGTAGGAAAAGAAGAGTGGATGAAAGAAGATCTATGTAAAGGACAAAGAAGAAGAAGGTTATCAGATGAACGAAGGTTACGATCGTGGTTGCTGCATAAGTACTGAAAGTAAGAACTTAAATATTTGGGAGTATTGGGAGACATGAGGATAGAATAGAGAGTAGTGAGAGCACGCAGACTGCGTCTTTGACGAATAGGAAGCCACTTCAACTGGGAACAATAAGTAGACACGTGGTCATACTTGCGAAGATTGAAAATAAATCGAATGCAGTTATTGAGAAGATGGTCAAGTTTGTTAAGAAGATCTGCATTCAGGTCATAGTAGCATACATCACCATAGTCGATCAAAGGAAATACCAAAGTTTGCACAAGCATTGTCTTAGTTTTGGGTGGAAGGAAGTTCCTTAGGCGGTTGGTAGCACGTAGAGTACCGGTAATCTTTTTGCTGGTTTGAGTGACGTGGTTTCGCCAGCTTAACGTAGAGTCCATATGTAGGCCAAGGTTCTTGACTACTGGGCACATATCTATGATGTTACCATCATAAACTAGTGGTGGCAAGGTGGAGACGTCTAATCTTTTAATTGTCCATTGGCTACCAATTATAATTGCTTGGCATTTGCTAGGATTTACACACAATCCAAACTTGTCCGACCAGCTCTGTATGTCACTTAGGTCGCGGTTAACTTCCAGAATTGCGGATGGAACGTCCTCAACGGATGCCTGAGAGTATATCTGCAAGTCATCGGCATGCAGATGATAAGCGCATTGAAGATTTTGAGTTAGGAGATTAATAAAGATAGAAAATAATAAAGGAGAAAGAACACCGCCTTGAGGAACACCAGAGTTATTGTCACGCCACTTCGATGATGACTCGTCAAGGCGGACAGACTGCTGGCGTCCTCGAAGATAACTTGAGAACCAATCCAGAGCTTCGGATGAGATCTTAAGATGGGTAAGGAGGGACAGTAGGACATCGTGACTGATGGTATTAAAGGCATTAAAAAAATCGACCTGGCTTTGGTCGATTTTTTGGTCACAGTGACTTTGGTGTTCTCCATGCCCTCCCTAACATCGCCAGTCACTTTGAGAAGGACGGTTGTAGTACTGTGTCCAGGCCTGAAACCAGATTGGTGCGGGCTTAATAAGTTATTTGAAAAAACAAATCTAGACAATTGCCTTTGGACACAGGACTCAAGAACTTTGGACAAGAAAAGAAGAATAGAGATGGGACGAAAGTGATTCGGGTGTGAAGGGTTTTGGACTTTAGGAAGAGGAATAATATAAGCTTTACGCCACAGGGCTGGGAAGGTGCCAGTAGTAAGGGAAAAGTTTATGATGAGGGAGATGGCTAGAAGGAGTTGGTCTAAGACAGCAGTGATCATGCGCCGGCTGATGTCGTCGCATCCCACAGCAATGGACTTTATAGAAAGGATTATCTTTTTGATCTCATCCGGAGCTAGTGGAGAAAAGTGAAAGGAATCTATGTTGGGTCGGGTTAAAGAAGCTAAGTAGTTCACTGTTAGAGACGCAGTCTGATGATCTAGTGTGGTGGTGGTTGTGAAATGTGTATTGATGTCATCCAGACTGAGTGTCCCAAGACAGCTAACACGTCGCTGTTTGCCGATACCTAGAGTTCCAAGGAACTTCCAGATATCGGCAGGAGATGAGGAAGAAATATTATGTAGAATGTGTTGGCGTTTTGCGTTGCGTACCATCCGATTACACCGATTCCTTGCAGACTTGAACAGGTTCCAGTTCTCATCACAGCGGTCCCTTTTATAGATCCGGAAGGCCCGGTTCCTACGCCTCATTGCCATGCGCACACCCTTAGTAATCCAGGGTGCGGGTGGGCGTTTTAATTTAACTTTTCGAATGGTTGCATGGGCATCGTATAGTTGACAGACACTATTACTAAAAATGCGAATTTTATCGTCTATTGTCGAGGAACCCTCCATAATTTCCCAGTTAAGATTAGCCGCATCTTCACAGAGTTTGCCTAAATCCATACGTCCAAAACAACGCTTGTGCAAAACTTTAGGCAAGGATTTGGGAGGTTTTAGGCGGTATGAAAGGAAAACAAGGTCGTGACGGGCAAAACCAGGGGCTGGAAATTGTCCATGGAGGGAAACTAGGGCAGGAGTAGACGTGATTATCAAGTCAAGCCACGTATTCTCCCGATCAGTGTTGTGGTGAGTGGGTTGTAGTGGCAGAATGTGGAGGTTGGCTGACTCAATGATATTGAGGAGATTACGGGAACGACTGGATTGGGGGAAAATGGAGGTTAGTGTTGAAGTCGAGCCATGATGATGTGATGTTCATACTCTGACCCTAAAGATTCCAGTATCAGCTCGATACTGGAGAAATAATCAAGAGCCGGTGGACAATAAACAACTGCAAGAACGGCTTTAGCCCCCTTGACGTCGATTTCCAGAAATAGGTATTCTTCAGGTGAAAAAGCCGGTGAGGACTCAATAATTTTAAAGGGAATGGCACTGCAGAGATAAATAGCGGTTATAAGGTTTGATGTGGAGTTTTCTTCCTCTTTGATAATATAATATTTAGTATCGTGTCTTTAGTCACCTGTTACGACATCCACGGGAGAAAAAGTGTAGTGACATTTTATATTCTTAAAATAATGCTTTCTTTCATGTATAATATTCAAAATTTATTATAGAAAGACACCAGTACACCGCACACTAGGAATTCAAATACACTCTTCAAAGAAGTTCCCCTAACACAAATCATCGGCGACCAGATACCAAAACAATTTGTGCTTGACAGGAAATACAAAATCCAACTGTGCGAGAATCTACTAGGACGTAGGAGCAGTTAACCACAACGAGCTCACGCTCTTCACAGATGGGTCTAAGACGGATACACGTACGGGTTCAGGAGTATTCTCCGAGGACCTAAACATCAACATCGCAGCACCGCTAGGAGCCTACAACACGGTCTACCAAGCCGAATGTTTAGCTATAATCCTAGCCGCCACAGCAATCATGGCACGTGAGGTAAGGGAACGATCCATTAGGATCCTCTCAGATTGTATAGCTGTTCTTTCAGTCTTCAAAAGCCATACTATCACCTCGGCGCTCACATTTAAATGCCACCAGAAACTAACAGAGGTGGGTAAACTAAACAAATTAACACTGCAGTGGATCAAGGGCCACAGTGCAGTGGCTCAAGGGGGAATGACGCAGCCGACGTACTTGCCAGAAGAGGGGCCACCTTAAAGGTGGTGGGACCCGAGCCCATTATTCCCCTCCCTTCTGGTTTTTATCGCAACCTGGTAAGAAAAAGCACCAGGACCCAGTACAACCAGTCCTGGATTGGTATTGAAACATGTAGGCAGGCCATGTAGGCTCTTCCCACAGCAGACGGTAAGATAGCCAAACAAGTCCTCTGGCTGTCCAAATAACTACTGCGGACAGTCACGGCCGCCTACACAAGACACGGATTCTTTATTAAACACCTATTTACTATATGTATCAATATTTAGGCTCCAATTACGACAAAAAATTACGGTCATCTAATTATCGTCTCCTTTTGTGTCCCTCCCATAGTGCTGGGTTTGTTAACTCTTCATTCTTCGTCCAAGCTGTCTCATTATGGAATACGCTCCCTTTTGAAATCAGGATGGCAAACAGTCTGCTCACTTTCAAACTAAAGGCTCAAGAATTTGTACGGAATAAAATGGCGGAATAATATCACAATGACTGTATTTACTGACTTATACAGGGTGTTTCATAACCCCCCGTCCGATCAATGAAGGGGTTGTAGAGTAGCGTAAAATGATGAGGTATTTGTCATTATTTCCTGGATATTCAAGATAAAATTTTCCCATGTAAATTTAATTAATTTTCAATAATATCATATCAGATAACCCATGGCAACACTGAAGACTCATAAATCGTATTAGCTAGGTATCTCTACCTAAAGTTCATAAAGTTAAAAAGCGGCGCCTTTGAGTGCATAGGCCAGCCGACCGCCTCCTTTGACAAAAGCCGCCGTCGCGAGTCATCGTGCTTTACACGTGCCAAGTATTATTTTAGGTATAACAGATTTTATGCACTTCATTGATGCAACAGCTGATCTCTTGCTTTGATGGTGTAGGTAAAACAAAACGCAGTATTCAGGTTGCCTGTTTGTTTCATGCGAGTGCGTGACCAACTCTGGTGTCAGTGTTTTCAGACAGCCCGAAGGCCTTCGACATGGCCTAACGATTCTTTGATTCGGCTTTACGTTCCGTCGGAAACCCGGTAGCGCTCTCATGTAATGTCACACGTGGTCACCCAATTAAGAGAAGACTTTTGCAAGCGTTGCTAACTTTGCCGACCTATTACGATCGGTAAGCCAAGTCGCGCTCTGGCTATTACGGTACTTACCTATGTTAATAACAACTTTTTAATTGGTTTAATCTTACGTAAGTAGGTGCCTACCTTAAATTGATAAAAATATCAACTTGCTATAAGTTGCTACGGCCATTCTCCGCATGTCCTTCGCTCACGTCCAGACACTTACGGCACCTTTGCACCATCTTTGAACACACACTACTTGAAAAGCTGCAACGACGCGAGCACCGCACTGAGCCACTGAAGCCGTTGAAACGCGCGTACCGACGGCACGAGTAGACCCCGTGGTCTAACATACCGTTCCTCATACTCCCTACGAGCTCCTGCATAATTACATTCACTCCTACCTAAACACATCAACATGTTAAAATATTAAGGATTTGAATACGAAATACCTAAAGAATTTACTATTTCACAATTTAAAGAGATCCGGAAGTCTAATCAAAAGGAATGCTCGCGAAAGATTGAGTGGTCAGGTAGGCAAATTGGTAATAATTCGTAAATCAAATAGGTAAATATTTAGAGATGTAACCAATGATATTCATTGGAGTAATGTTTTATCGATATTTTATGTTATTGTTTACCTGATAGGTACAATATCGGTAGATAAACCCCTAAAATGTTAGCTTTGTGTAATTGCATGTTTTTATGTACTGTTATTCAATAAATATTCCATGGTTAAGACCAGTATCAGTTTATTTGAGGGTACTGACTCCCCGTAACGACTGTCAAGGATCTTCATGACTGTTGGTCCGACGGTTTGACATCCTCTTCTGAGACATGGGGCAAACGCTTATTAACAATTTATTACGCACGTAACTTCGAAAAGTCTTACTAACTTATTATGTATTATTATTGATACGCACCGTGGAATCGAACCCGATACCCTCTCGTCTAGTCCGTTGGTATCGCCACTAGACTATTGTTACCAGTTTGTAACATGTCACGTTATAATTAAATAAATCGATATTGTCTGTTGATCGTAAACATCACTAGAGCGGTCCCTTTGTGTACGGCGGCTCGATTGACGGTAAAATTGCACTATTTTAAGGCTGTTGTCACAGCTGCCGGGAGACTCGTACGGGCAGTCCGTGTGCGGAAGGCCCATACGGTGATCCGTATGGGCCTTCCGCGCATGGACTGCTGCGGGTGTGATCACCCGCAGCACTCTGAAACGTGGGTTCATTCAGTACGATACGGTTTTCACTTAAAAAGATGAATCATGAAAGCAAAAAATTATTGTACAGAGTACTCCAGGAGCACAGCCGTTCCGTGTCGAGATAGCGGCAGAGTGCGGGCGGAACCGGGCGCGGGACGCGGGTGGCTTTGTACGGGTTCTTCCTGGAGCGGGTCGCGTGCGCACCAATCCGCGTCACTGTGAAACGATGTTCTAGCTCCTCATGTGTGCTCCCGCTCCGGGCGCCCGTAGCAGCAGTACAGGTCTCCCGGACAGCTGTGAAAACAGCCTTAAAAGGCGTAATGCCCTTTGATACGGAAAGCGGCGAAAGCCGACGATATTTTAATAGAATTAATAGAATCCTCTGTTGAGGGGAGTGTTGTTAGCTTAGAGATTTTTCCCCAAATTCGGGGTAATGTTTCTCCATAGTACTGTGTGTATTTTTATAATTTTTCCTGGTATGCCTGATAAGTCAGTAATATGTCCTTTCGGGATCGGACAGGGGGTTATGAAACACACTGTATATTATTATGTATATATATTTATAATATGTGTAGGCAACTATACACTTTATTCAAATTATTTACATATGTTCATCTATATAATTTAAAACTTAAAACTAATATTTACAAACAAACACAATTACAAATTACTATACAATTTATACATATATTTATTTACATTTAAACACAATCACTGAACACCATCATATATACAGCCTTACCAGTTGGTCGATAAATTTTCTATCGATAGTCGATGTTCACTGAACTATCGACAGAGCCGTCATCACTAATGACCGATACCTGCATGATTATCAATAGCCATATACGGCCGGCTACGGCTGCGCGGGCGCATTCCTTCTCACCGCGCAAGGTCAAACCAGTCAGGACCTTACCTCGACGCGGAGCGCACGCTTGCCGCTATAATATTATAAACACGCGAAATTGCGAATTAGCTTTGATTTCCATGTTATTAACCTTTACTATACTTCATCTATCTATCATTCTTCTACTTTCATCCTTACGCTATTCATCTATACTGTGCTTCAGCTTGTGCTTGTGAACTCTTCTCTATTGTGCCTTCTGAACTTAGTGTTAACGGTGTACGACTGTGGACAATAAACTCCTCTACAACGTGAGTTACGTATTATTTTCTACCACACACCACACCTATACCCAAATATGCAAGTATTTATTCATATACATATATATGTATTTATACTTATATAATATACTAATTACGTGTACACCTATATATA
This sequence comes from Euclidia mi, assembly GCA_944739405.2. NCBI lineage: Eukaryota > Metazoa > Arthropoda > Insecta > Lepidoptera > Erebidae > Euclidia > Euclidia mi. The sequence continues at coordinate 23,142,288 of OX123192.2, read as the reverse complement.
TTTATAAATTTTAAATATTTATCTATAATTTAAGTAATTATTATCTAATGCCAAATACCTAATTATTTTCTAATAGTCACGCACCTACTATCTACTATCACTGCATCACCCTAGGTTGACTGGTAGAGAATGCCTAAGGCATTGAGTCCACCTATGTACGACATGTTTTTGTGCTGTGCAAAAAGTTAAATAAAATAAAATAAGAAATATAGGTATCACCGACAGCCCGCTGTGCAGGGCATGTATGGCAGCAGATGAGACAGCAGCCCACCTGCTCCTCGACTGCCCTGAGGTTATCACCGACAGCCCGCTGTGCAGGGCATGTATGGCAGCAGACGAGACGGCAGCCCACCTGCACCTCGACTGCCCTGAGGTCGCACAGTATACCGGAGGCAGCAGTACCTGACCAGATACAGCACCCTGAGGGAAGCAGTGGCCCACATCAAGAAACTGCTGGCCTTCCTCGAAGAGCTGGGGTGGCTCGAGTGACAAGACCATTCCCACCCGCACGCAAAATACACGCCAGGACGTGGAGTTGCGGAAACAGCCCGTACTACCAAGTACCAAGATGTAGGTATAATATGCTTTCTTTAAAATGCCTGCACCTGGACCCACGACCTTCAATGTGGCAGTCGTATTTAGTCGTTAGTCCCGCTACACCAAGAAGTGATGAGAAAACTGATTTTAATTGATCATCATTTGATTTACTCACACATTTCCATGTCTATATTTGGTGGTTAGCGACCAACCGATAATATGCAAAAAGTACTCAACACAAAGATCATACATACATACATACATAGACTCACGCCTGTTTCCCGGAGGGGTAGGCAGAGACTACGGAACGCCATTTGTAACGATCCTGACATACCTCACTTGCTTCACTCACTCCCATCAAGTTTCTCATGCATGCTCTTCTGTTAAGGGTACTTCTGACTTGTCCTTTTTTCAGGATGTCTCCAATCTGGTCAGAGAACGTCCGCCTAGGTCTTCCCCTTTATCTTGTTCCATTCACACTTGCCTTATTTATCTTCTTTGTCAGTCTATCGTCATCCATCCTCTCCATGTGCCCAAACCATCTTAACATGCCTTTCTCAATGCTTGTCACTACATCTTCTTTTACCCCACACCACTCTCGTATCACACAATTCTTTACTCTGTCGGTCAAAGACACTCCACACATACTTCTCAGTGCTCTCATTTCTACAGCATTTATTTTACTTTCAAATCTCTTCTGCCATACCCAACTTTCACTACCATACATAAGGGTAGACACTAACACGCCTCTATGTACAGCCAAACGTGCCTTTTTGGGCACGTTTTGACTGTTCATAAACGCTTTCAGAGCTCCATTCACACTATTACCTGCATTAACTCTCCTTTCAATATCTTCTTCATTCTTACCATCTCTTGTAAACAACGTACCTAAGTAAACAAACTCATTCACTTGTTCCACTCGCTTTCCATCGATCAAAACATTACAAGCCGTAACGCATTCCTTCCACATCCAAAATCACATATCACTAAAAGTGATGCCTTCAAATACATTCAATATTTTATACCGAGTGCAATACCTGCACCGTGTAAAAAACGCGCATGTGCACTTAGCTTAAAGGTTTGCAATAAGTGTAATGGAGTAAATGGATGAAATCTGCATTTTGGTACCCGTGTTGATTCTCAGTTTTAATCGTTGAGGGAAATCATTTTAAGCTGACTTTATAATATTGCGCTTTCTATCCTCCAAGAGTATAATTATAGTAAAGAGTAACAGATTTTTTAAACAAAATAATAAACGGCATACCAAATAATCAGTTGTAAAAATTTCACACCATTAAAAGTGAATAACTCATTAGAAATGTTGCGACAAAGACAACTTGAACGAGATCTGAAGTCGGCCGCACCTAACCTGCAGACAAAATGCCGACGATTCATGTTGGTGGGCCGACGGTTTGGGTGTGTATACTACTGAAGAACACGATTAGATAGGTATAATGTGTGTATTATTAATTTCTTTGTTTCTTTTTTTTTCTTTTTTAAAGACACCCGCACTAGGACTAAATCCTGTGTCGCGGAGGACTTTACAAACATACAACTAACGGACACAATGAACACCCAGACTCGAAACAACAATTTATGAATCACAAAAAGTGTTGTCTCGTGTGGGGATCGACCCCCAACACTCGGCACAGTGTCAAGCGGCGAGGCGGCCGCTTAAACTACTACGCCAACCGTGCAGTTGGCGTAATGACTGTACAAAGAGCGAAATATTTAAATTTTGCCTTCAATTAAGTTTACAAATAGAATGAGTGAAAGAACGAGATTGGAAAGAGACTCAAGACACCCTTCGCACAGCAACATCTTGGTGCCGCAAAGGCCCAAAAGCCGCAATAGCTTTGTCAGGCGAGTCCTTGCACTCAAAGAAGAGCGAACACAGGCAAGGCGTAGACTGTGGCGGGATAGTGCTATCTTACCCACTCCATTTGTCCAGCTTAGCATTTGCTAGGATTTACACACAATCCAAACTTGTCCGACCAGCTCTGTATGGCACTTAGGTCGCGGTTAACTTCCTGAATTGCGGATGGAACGTCCTCAACGGATGCCTGAGAGTATATATCCAAACTTGTCCGACCAGCTCTGTATGGCACTAAGGTCACGGTTAACTTCCAGAATTGCGGATGGAACGTCCTCAACGGATGCCTGAGAGTATATCTGCAAGTCATCGGCATGCAGATGATAAGCGCATTGAAGATTTTGAGTTAGGAGATTAATAAAGATAGAAAATAATAAAGGAGAAAGAACACCGCCTTGAGGAACACCAGAGTTATTGTCACGCCACTTCGATATGACTCGTCTAGGCGAACAGACTGCTGGCGTCCTCGAAGATAACTTGAGAACCAATCCAGAGCTTCGGATGAGATCTTAAGATGGGTAAGGAGGGACATCGTGACTGATGGTATTAAAGGCATTAAAAAAATCGACCTGGCTTTGGTCGATTTTTTGGTCACAGTGACTTTGGTGTTCTCCATGCCCTCCCTAACATCGCCAGTCACTTTGAGAAGGACGGTTGTAGTACTGTGTCCAGGCCTGAAACCAGATTGGTACGGGCTTAATAAGTTATTTGAAAAAACAAATCTAGACAATTGCCTTTGGACACAGGACTCAAGAACTTTGGACAAGAAAGGAAGAATAGAGATGGGACGAAAGTGATTCGGGTGTGAAGGGTTTTGGACTTTAGGAAGAGGAATAATATAAGCTTTACGCCACAGGGCTGGGAAGGTGCCAGTAGTAAGGGAAAAGTTTATGATGAGGGAAATGGCTAGAAGGAGTTGGTCTAAGACACCAGTGATCATGCGCCGGCTGATGTCGTCGCATCCCACAGCAATGGACTTTATAGAAAGGATTATATTTTTGATCTCATCCGGAGCTAGTGGAGAAAAGTGAAAGGAATCTATGTTGGGTCGGGTTAAAGAAGCTAAGTAGTTCACTGTTAGAGACTCAGTCTGATGATCTAGTGTGGTGGTGGTTGTGAAATGTGTATTGATGTCATCCAGACTGAGTGTCCCAAGACAGTTAACACGTCGCTGTTTGCCGATACCTAGAGTTCCAAGGAACTTCCAGATATCGGCAGGAGATGAGGAAGAAATATTATGTAGAATGTGTTGGCGTTTAGCATTGCGTACCATCTGATCACCTGTTGCGACATCCACGGCAGAAAAAGGGTAGTGACATTTTATATTCTTAAAATAATGCTTTCTTTCATGTATAATATTCAAAATTTATTATAGAAAGACACCAGTACACCGCACACTAGCAATTCAAATACACTCTTCAAAGAAGTTCCCCTAACACAAGTCATCGGCGACCAGATACCAAAACAATTTGTGCTTGACAGGAAATACAAAATCCAACTGTGCGAGGATCTACTAGGACGTAGGAGCAGTTAACCACAACGAGCTCACGCTCTTCACAGATGGGTCTAAGACGGATACAGGTACGGGTTCAGGAGTATTCTCCGAGGACCTAAACATCAACATCGCAGCACCGCTAGGAGCCTACAACACGGTCTACCAAGCCGAATGTTTAGCTATAATCCTAGCCGCCACAGCAATCATGGCACGTGAGGTAAGGGAACGATCCATTAGGATCCTCTCAGATTGTATGGCTGTTCTTTCAGTCTTCAAAAGCCATACTATCACCTCGGCGCTCACACTTAAATGCCACCAGAAACTAACAGAGGTGGGTAAACTAAACAAATTAACACTGCAGTGGATCAAGGGCCACAGTGCAGTGGCTCAAGGGGGAATGACGCAGCCGACGTACTTGCCAGAAGAGGGGCCACCTTAAAGGTGGTGGGACCCGAGCCCATTATTCCCCTCCCTTCTGGTTTTTATCGCAACCTGGTAAGAAAAAGCACCAGGACCCAGCACAACCAGTCCTGGATTGGTATTGAAACATGTAGGCAGGCCATGTAGGCTCTTCCCGCAGCAGACGGTAAGATAGCCAAACAAGTCCTCTGGCTGTCCAAATAACTACTGCGGACAGTCACGGCCGCCTACACAAGACACGGATTCTTTATTAAACACCTATTTACTATATGTATCAATATTTAGGCTCCAATTACGACAAAAAATTACGGTCATCTAATTATCGTCTCCTTTTGTGTCCCTCCCATAGTGCTGGGTTTGTTAACTCTTCATTCTTCGTCCAAGCTGTCTCATTATGGAATACGCTCCCTTTTGAAATCAGGATGGCAAACAGTCTGCTCACTTTCAAACTAAAGGCTCAAGAATTTGTACGGAATAAAATGGCGGAATAATATCACAATGACTGTATTTACTGACTTATACAGGATGTTTCATAACCCCCCGTCCGATCAATGAAGGGGTTGTAGAGTTGCGTAAAATGATGAGGTATTTGTCATTATTTCCTGGATATTCAAGATAAAATTTTCCCATGTAAATTTAATTAATTTACAATAATATCATATCAGATAACCCATGGCAACACTGAAGACTCATAAATCGTATTAGCTAGGTATCTACCTAAAGTTCATAAAGTTAAAAAGCGGCGCCTTTGAGTGCATAGGCCAGCCGACCGCCTCCTTTGACAAAAGCCGCCGTCGCGAGTCATCGTCCTTTACACGTGCCAAGTATTATTTTAGGTATAACAGATTTTATGCACTTCATTGATGCAACAGCTGATCTCTTGCTTTGATGGTGTAGGTAAAACAAAACGCAGTATTCAGGTTGCCTGTTTGTTTCGTGCGAGTGCGTGACCAACTCTGGTGTCAGTGTTTTCAGACAGCCCGAAGGCCTTCGACATGGCCTAACGATTCTTTGATTCGGCTTTACGTTCCGTCGGAAACCCGGTAGCGCTCTCATGTAATGTCACACGTGGTCACCCAATTAAGAGAAGACTTTTGCAAGCGTTGCTAACTTTGCCGACCTGTTACGATCGGTAAGCCAAGTCGCGCTCTGGCTATTACGGTACTTACCTATGTTAATAACAACTTTTTAATTGGTTTAATCTTACGTAAGTAGGTGCCTACCTTAAATTGATAAAAATATCAACTTGCTATAAGTTGCTACGGCCATTCTCCGCATGTCCTCCGCTCACGTCCAGACACTTACAGCACCTTTGCACCATCTTTGAACACACACTACTTGAAAAGCTACAACTATGCGAGCACCGCACTGAGCCACTGAAGCCGTTGAAACGCGCGTACCGACGGCACGAGTAGACCCCGTGATCTAACATACCGTTCCTCATACTCCCTACGAGCTCCTGCATAATTACATTCACTCCTACCTAAACACATCAACATGTTAAAATATTAAGGATTTGAATACGAAATACCTAAAGAATTTACTATTTCACAATTTAAAGAGATCCGGAAGTCTAATCAAAAGGAATGCTCGCGAAAGACTGAGTGGTCAGGTAGGCAAATTGGTAATAATTCGTAAATCAAATAGGTAAATATTTAGAGATGTAACCAATGATATTCATTGGAGTAATGTTTTATCGATATTTTATGTTATTGTTTACCAGATAGGTACAATATCGGTAGGTAAACCCCTAAAATGTTAGCTTTGAGTAATTGCATGTTTTTATGTACTGTTATTCAATAAATATTCCATGGTTAAGACCAGTATCAGTTTATTTGAGGGTACTGACTCCCCGTTACGACTGTCAAGGATCTTCATGACTGTTGGTCCGATGGTTTGACATCCTCTTCTGAGAGACGGGGCAAACGCTTATTAACAATTTATTACGCACGTAACTTCGAAAAGTCTTACTAACTTATTATGTATTATTATTGATACGCACCGTGGAATCGAACCCGATACCCTCTCGTCTAGTCCGTTGGTATCGCCACTAGACTATTGTTACCAGTTTGTAACATGTCACGTTAAAATTAAATAAATCGATATTGTCTGTTGATCGTAAACATCACTAGAGCGGTCCCTTTGTGTACGGCGGCTCGATTGACGGTAAAATTGCACTATTTTAAGGCTGTTATCACAGCTGCCGGGAGACTCGTACGAGCAGTCCGTGTGCGGAAGGCCCATACGGTGATCCGTATGGGCCTTCCGCGCATGGACTGCTGCGGGTGTGATCACCCGCAGCACTCTGAAACGTGGGTTCATTCAGTACGATACGGTTTTCACTTAAAAAGATGAATCATGAAAGCAAAAAATTATTGTACAGAGTACTCCAGGAGCACAGCCGTTCCGTGTCGAGATAGCGGCAGAGTGCGGGCGGAACCGGGCGCGGGACGCGGGTGGCTTTGTACGGGCTCTCCCTGGAGCGGGTCGCGTGCGCACCAATCCGCGTCACTGTGAAACGATGTTCTAGCTCCTCATGTGTGCTCCCGCTCCGGGCGCCCGTAGCAGCAGTACAGGTCTCCCGGACAGCTATGAAAACAGCCTTAAAAGGCGGTATGCCCTTTGATACGGAAAGCGGCGAAAGCCGACGATATTTTAATAGAATTAATAGAATCCTCTGTTGAGGGGAGTGTTGTTAGCTTAGAGATTTTTCCCCAAATTCGGGGTAATGTTTCTCCATAGTACTGTGTGTATTTTTATAATTTTTCCTGGTATGCCTGATAAGTCAGTAATATGTCCTTTCGGGATCGGACAGGGGGTTATGAAACACACTGTATATTATTATGTATATATATTTATAATATGTGTAGGCAACTATACACTTTGTTCAAATTATTTACATATGTTCATCTATGTAATTTAAAACTTAAAACTAATATTTACAAACAAACACAATTACAAATTACTATACAATTTATACATATATTTATTAACATTTAAACACAATCACTGAACACCATCATATATACAGCCTTACCAGTTGGTCGATAAATTTTCTATCGATAGTCGATGTTCACTGAACTATCGACAGAGCCGTCATCACTAATGACCGATACCTGCATAATTATCAATAGCCATGTACGGCCGGCTACGGCTGCGCGGGCGCATTTCTTCTCACCGCGCAAGGTCAAACCAGTCAGGACCTTACCTCGACGCGGAGCGCACGCTTGCCGCTATAATATTATAAACACGCGAAATTGCGAATTAGCTTTGATTTCCATGTTATTAACCTTTACTATACTTCATCTATCTATCATTCTTCTACTTTCATCCTTACGCTATTCATCTATACTGTGCTTCAGCTTGTGCTTGTGAACTCTTCTCTATTGTGCCTTCTGAACTTAGTGTTAACGGTGTACGACTGTGGACAATAAACTCCTCTACAACGTGAGTTACGTATTATTTTCTACCACACACCACACCTATACCCAAACTGGTGACCCCGTGAAGAACGATGGAAAGAGACATGTTCAAAGACGCACAAGGCACGGCAGCGTTGCCGCCACCGGGCACTAGTGATGGACCGATGTCGATAGACTCCAGCAACGTCTTTAAAGTCGGCGTACGAGTGCCTCCATTTTGGGCTGAAGAGCCGGAGATTTGGTTTGCTCAGGTCGAAGGCCAATTTAATATAGCCGGAATAACCAGCGACGTAACCAAATTTAATTATGTCATCGGACACCTAGACAACCAGTATTCCAGAGAGGTTAAGGACATAATAATTAGCCCGCCTGCCAGTAATAAATACGAAAAACTGAAGACCGAGCTCATCAAGCGACTCACCGCGTCGAACGAAAAAAAATCAAGCAGTTGTTGATGCATGAGGAGCTTGGTGACCGGAAGCCGTCGCAATTTCTTCGTCACTTAAAAAGCCTGGCAGGCTCAAACGTTCCTGACGACTTCCTAAGGACGATATGGGTTAGTCGCTTACCGTATGGCATCCAGACTGTGCTCGCAGGTCAACCAGGGGCGGCTTTTCTCGAGGACCTAGCTGACTTAGCCGATAGAGTAAACGACCTGGCTACGACAACTCCGAAGGTCGCCGTAGTGAACGACGCTATCCCTAGCTCGGGTCTGAACGAACTAACTAGGGAGATAGCTGAGCTTCGTCGACAGTTCCAGCAGATGTCAACTCGGAACAGCCGTCCACGCTCCCGTTCCACCAGAAACACTCGAAGCAGTTCGAGGCAGCGCTCTCAATCGAACTATAAGAAGTTCCCAAATTGTTGGTACCACAACAAGTTCGGAGAAAAGGCCAACAGGTGTATCCGGCCCTGCGACTATAAGGCGGAAAACTCCAAGGGCGGTCGATAATGGCGACTGACGATTGCCCTTTGCCCGTTTCTGGTCGCCTGTTTGTCACTGACCGATCTTCGAAGACGCAGTTCCTGGTCGACACAGGGAGCGACCTCTGCGTATTCCCACGGTCAGCGCTTCATGATCATCGTGTTCGTACGGACTATAGTTTGTGTGCGGCTAATGGTTCTAGCATAGCTACATATGGTTGTATTAACTTAGATTTAGATTTTGGTTTACGCAGAACATTTCAATGGCGTTTCATTGTAGCCGATGTCACGAAGCCTATAATAGGCGTAGATTTTTTAAACTTTTTTAATCTTATAGTTGATAACAAGCGCCTCATTGATAATGTAACATCTATTTCCATTATTGCTGCTGTAGCTAATTTTAATAACATTTCTTCTGTTAAGGTCGTGACTGGTGAGACTCGATATCATAAAATTCTCAGCGAGTTTCCGGAAATTACTCGACCAGCTGGTAAGCCACACTGCACAGCACACAAAACAGTACATCACATACGCACGACACCAGGCCCTCCAGTTTGCTCTTCACCTCGTCGTTTAGCACCGGACAAACTCAAGGTTGCCCAAAAAGAGTTCCAGTCTATGCTGTCCCTTGGTACAGCTAGACCTTCTGAGAGCCCGTGGGCGTCACCTCTACATCTAGCGCCAAAGAAAAACAATGGCTGGCGTCCTTGCGGCGATTACCGTAAGTTGAATGCCCGTACCGTGCCTGACAGGTATCCGATTAAGCACATCCATGACTGTTTGAAATAGAATTAGTTTTTATGATAAGTCAAATCGATTAGATCGATTAAGTAACATTTTGTTTAGTCTTTTGAAAATTTCTGACAATGGTCACACTGAACTGTCAACTTCCGTCCTTCCGCTTGAAAAATTAACTCGCCGTTTGCACTCTCGCGTGCCTTGTACCTATTTAATAAATTGATCGCCCTTTGAATTAACGCGAATTGAATCAACTTGTAATTAACTTAATACGTTATTGCCGCTTTTGACTTCCGGCAAAGTTTGTTGTAAATTGATGACTTATTGAACATTTGTGAAAAGTTTTGTGAACCGCAAACGTGCATCGTGGTCTGGAGAAGGACTTCGCCGAATTGTACACTGGTATCTATTCGATTCTCTTGTTATTTTGGCCAAAATTATAAGTTAATCTATAGGTCCACTTCAAGAACATCACCAGGATATATAAGGTAAAATTTTCATGTACCTACTCAATACTTTACTCACTGTGCAACGCAGTGCATTGTGTCTGGATATATTGTCTATCGTGGTCAGGTAGATGTATTACACCTTCCACTGCACACTTCTGATACGCCTGGCTACGGTAATTCTAGACATAAATTTTTGGTGCAGAGCTGTAGTTGAAATTTAGCCGCTGTTGCATTACTGAGTATAAACTCAGATTGATATGAGCTTGTATCTTATCACCTTGTAGACAGTATTGTAGTGTTTGTCAGGTCAGTTATTGTCTAAAATACATAATATTTAATTGTATAAGTTGACCTAGATAATTTGAAATACATTGTCACATAACCTCAATCAGTAATTGTTGATTTGTATTGTTGAAAAATCTAACTTAAATTTGTTGTTGCATTAATAAGTCAGTTTGTTTGGATACATAACAGCTGTATGTATCAATAAATTTAGTAAATTTAGTTCATTGCATATATTCATAAACATTGTAATAATCAAACTTGACCTTGCCACTTGGGCGGGTCACATTAATAAACTTTGTTTTGTTATAATATAGATAATATTGCTAGGTAACACATATTCTGTGCTTACTTACTATTGTATATCTCAAATAACACAGCCAGTCTGTCTGTTGCAAATAATTAATTAATTAATTTGAAGTTTCAACTTTTAATTTGTTATAAGTTATAACTTTGATAACTTTGACTTTGTTTTGTGTCAATATATATTGAAACTATTAATTTTGTTGGACAGTAGATACCTGTCACTTGCCTGCACTTGCAGTAAACAGGCTAATACTTTGTTGGTTTCAAAGAATTGAGAAAAATTAAGTTTTGATTGTTAATATTGTTTAACGCTTGTCCGGGCTCTTTTGAAATTTTGATTATGTCAGCTATCAAGGACTTGCGTGCGGCTGCTGGTGCCATTGCATCAGATTTGCGCTGGTTTGCCTCGGCCAGTGCCTTAGTGAACCGGCCTGATCGCCAGCAGGCCTTACTACAAAGGTACGAGCGGATTGACGATCGCCTGGCAAGTGCGGAACAGCAATTCCGCACTTTCAGAACTTGCTGTCTTGAAGTGTCAATCAATGATTTCACCGCTGACCAGCGAAATAAGGTCAGCGAAGACTATGCCCAGGTCTTAGACCTGTATGATGCTGTCTCCAATACTGCGAGACAACTAGTTGCCGATAGGGAAGGGCAACCCGGCCTGAAGCAGGAGCTTCCTAGGTCAGCACCGGGGCTGGTGAGTAGGCTCCCTACTTTGGACCTCCCCCATTTTGATGGCTGCCTAGGAAGCTACCTGGGCTTCGTTAATTTGTTCGACAGCCTAGTCAATGATAGGGCTGACCTTCGGCCGGCACAAAAGTTGGCCTATCTAATGTCGGTTCTGGATGGGGAGGCTAAGGGCCTCATCCAGCATCTGCCCGTGTCTGACGAGGCGTACCAGACGGCTCGGGACCTAATTACCCGTAGGTACCATAATAAGCGTGGCCTCGCCGACACGCACATCGAGCAGATTTTGGGTTTGCCGACGCTCACCCGGGTCTCTGGGCGCGCACCCAACTGTTGAACCCGCTCTTGGTGGCCATCAACGCACTTAAGTGCCTTGACCTGCCCGTAGACCAATGGTCTTATCTATTGGTGCACATTGTGCTGAAGAAGCTGCCAGCCGACCTGAGGTCGCGTTTTGAACAGCACTTTGGTGGGGATAGCGCGACCCATCTGCCCCCCTTTGCTGACCTGGAGAAGTTCCTGTGGTGAGTCCGGTGGTGACACGCCGGCTAAGTCGCAGCCGCCCAAGGTCAAGGAGCAGGCTCGCGGTCACACCCGAGCCAATGTCGACCGGCGCCCTCCTCGCTTTGCGGTCACGCAGAGCCCAGCGGAGTGCTCCTACTGCAAGGTCACGGGGCACAGAACGGCCAGTTGTAGGGCATTCTTGGACCTTCATGTCGCCTCTCGTAGGCGCATCGCGAATGCCCGCCGCCTTTGCTTCTCTTGTTTGGGGTCCCACTACCAGCGAGACTGCCCAAACTCTCGCCCCTGTCCTCACTGTGGAGGACAGCATTTGGACATTCTCTGCATGAATGCCAGAGGTTGGCCGCTTGTCCAACCAGCCGACGCCGCGCACGGGCGGGTGTTTTGAAGGTGGCAGCCGAGGCTCACCGGCGCGTAGCCGAGAGTCGCCTCGCTCAATTGATCGCCACTCACTCCGCTTGGAGAACCGTAGCGTGCGCACGCCTCCTCTCTCTCGCGCACCTGAATGTGCTGTTCAGCGTCACCAGCACCATGACTGCTGCCCCAGGTATTCCCCTCCATTGGCGGAGCGTCCCCGCCTTGACTCGCGCCCCCCCTCGTTTTGGGCGGGTGCGTCATTATGACCACCCACAGATGGCGCGCGGATCGAGTCATCGCGCCTTTGAGGACTTCAAGCCGCACCCTCGTTTTGACTTGCCTGGTCCTGGCCAACGGTCGCCGCCCAGGCAACAATAGGTCATTGACCCCTGCCCTATAACTCCAACCTCCCCCATTGAGACCGTTATCCTACCAACGGTTGCTGTTAGGGTCTGGGGACCCACGGGGACCTCTGTTGTTGTCCGTGCTATATTGGACACAGGCTCACAAGGTTGCATTGTTTCAATTTATTTGGTAGGACAGGTTAAATTAAATATGGGTTTATTTCCAAATTGTATACGGGGCATAGGGGACGTAGCCTCTAATGTTGAAGGGCAAGTTAAGGTTTTGTTTGGCCCTGTTGAATCTTCACACCCGAGGATTAAAACCTCGGCTATTGTGCTGAAGAATATTTTGGGTATGCACCCACAGAAGCAGCTACCTGCTGCTGTGGTGAATTTGACATCGGGATTGGAACTGGCAGACCCCAAATTTGACACACCGGGACAAATCGACTTGTTGATTGGCTCTGATGTCCTCGGTGGAATTTTGATTGGTGGAAAACGGGTCTTGGTGCCAAATGGTTTAACTGCCATCCCGACCATATTTGGATTTGCTTTGATGGGACCTGTACCTAGGGACCCCCCTCCACCCGAACTTGATAATTTGTTGGCTGTAGGCTCTGCTCTCTCTGATGCAGTTCAGAGGTTTTGGGAGGTAGAGGAGCCCCCTCAAGTTGCCCGTTTGAATCCAGAACATGAGGAGTGCGAGCTGTTCTTCCAGAACAACACTCGACTCCGTTCTGGTCGGATTATTACAAGGCTACCCTTTCTGTCTGTTCGGCCTCCGCTTGGTGAGTCACGACCTTTAGCCGAAAAGAGATAGTTGGCTATGGAGCGCCGCATGGGTCGTGATCCGGAGCTCAGACAGAAGTACATTAAATTCATGAGAGAATATGAACAATTGGGACACATGTCAGTGACAAATTTGGATTGGCGTTCGGTGGAGCACTACTTTCTCCCGCATCATGCGGTATTGAAGCCATCAACTGGCAAGCTGCGCACAGTGTTTGATGGTTCTGCGCAGACTTCAACGGGCGTATCCTTGAACCAGTGCTTGCATTCTGGTCCCAAGTTGGTCAAGGACCTTTGTGACGTCATCACCAGCTTCCGACGACATCAGGTTGTCTTTGTAGCCGATATAAATATGATGTTCAGGCAGACGATTATCCACCCTGATGACCGTCGCTTCCAGCTGATCCTTTGGAGAGAGTCTCCTCGTGATCCCATGGTCGTCTACGAGCTCAATACCAATACGTACGGGTTAAGGTTGAGCCCCTATTTGGCAATACGTTCTCTTTAAGAGCTCACAGACCGAGAAGGCTTACGTTTCCCAAGAGCCTCCTCCATCTTGAAAGACGATATTTACGTCGATGACATTTGCTCGGGCGCCTCCACAGTGGACGAGGCGATCCTCCTGCGGGACGAATTGATAGGTATTTTGGCCTCGGCTGGTTATGAGTTGCGCAAATGGATTTCCAACTCACCAGCGCTTTTGGAAGGCTTGCCAGAGGATCATCAGCAAGATCCACATCTATTTGAGATTGTTGACAACCCCGCCATGATGGCTGTTCTCGGCGTTCAGTACAGACCAGTCCAAGACATCTTTACATATAACGTAGACTTGAAATTGCCGTGTTCTTGGACTAAACGTCTCGTATTGTCTACTGTCGCTAGAACCTTTGATCCGAACGGTTGGATCTGTCCAATTATATTTTGGGCAAAATGCTTCTTGCAGAAGCTTTGGACAGCAGGATTGACCTGGGACGAACCTCTGCACGGCACTCTTGTTGAGGAATGGACCTCTTTTGTATCCTCACTTCCTGCCGTCAACGAGATCTCCTTGCCTCGTCCCATCCTTCCTCCCGGGAAGTACAAGGCCACCCTTCACGGGTTTTGTGACGCCTCGAAACGTGGTCACCCCGCCGTGGTGTACTTGCGCACAGTCAGTGCCTCAGGTCAGGTGAGGGTTTCCCTGATCATGGCAAGGAGCAAGGTTGCACCCCTTCGGACATCTCTGACCATTCCGAAATTGGAGCTCTCGGGAGCAGCCCTGCTTGTACGCTTATTGAACCACGTGTCCAGTACTTTGGGTAAAAGCATTTGTATTAATGGGACCTACGCCTGGACAGACAGCCAAATTGTTCTTTGTTGGTTGAAGGCTTCTGTCCACACCTTGGAGGTATTTGTCGCTAATCGCGTTTCCCAAATCCAGAAATCCGAAGTCAAACTTGTTTGGAGACACGTGCCAGGTGAGCTCAACCCCGCTGATTGTGCCTCGCGCGGATGCTTGACGCCTAGTTTGATAGGTCATTCGCCGTGGTGGGGTCCGGAATGGTTGAGTCGACCAGAAATTGATTGGCCTCAAACGCCAGTTTTGAATACTTCTAATTTGCCGGGTCTACGAACACTCGCTGTTTAGAAGGTGGAATGCGCCTTCGACCCCGATTTTTTGTTGAATCGTTACAGCTCCCTTGACAAGTTGTTAGGTGTCACTGCTTGGATAAAGCGTTTTGTTTTTAACTTTAGGCACCCACAACAGAAACGACTGACACCGTTTATCTCACCACAGGAACGACAGGAGTCCCTCACCTTTTGGGTTCGTTCTGTGCAATTGGCGCATTTTGAAAAGGAGATTGCTATCCTTAAATCAGGGAGATCGAAATTGTCGAGAGCTGTCTCTAAATTGAACCCCTTTTTGGACGATACGGGTCTCTTGCGCGTTGGAGGGCGTCTCAAGAACGCCAACCTCCCTTACGGAGAACGTCACCCCCTTTTGTTACCTAAGGACGGTCATTTGGTATGCTTGTTGGTAACTGACCGTCACCTTAAAAATTCGCATGCTGGTTGTAATGCTTTGTTGGCCATTTTGCAACGCGAATTTTAGATTTTGTCTGCCCGAAGAATTATTCGGAGTGTAGTCTTTCGCTGCATCCCTTGCTATAAACTCAAGGCTTCTACCATGCAGCCGTTGATGGGGGACTTACCGGCAGATCGCGTAACTGAGAGCAGGACATTTGACGGTGTTGGCACGGACTTCGCTGGTCCCTTTTTGGTAAAAACGTCGACACTTCGAAACAGCAAGACTGTTAAGGCCTACTTGTGTGTTTTTGTTTGTCTCTCCACAAAGGCCGTACACTTAGAACTGGTCTCCTCGCTTACGACCGAGGCGTTTGTAGCCACATTTGACAGATTTGTATCCCGCAGGGGGCTGCCTTCCTTGATCCGTTCTGACTGCGGCACTAACTTCAAGGGCACCTATAATTATTTGAATGATATTGTTAATTTCCTTGAAACCAACAAAGCTGATATAGGTGATAGGCTTGCCCGACGTGGGATAAATTGGTTGTTCGCCCCACCAAATTGTCCACACTGGGGTGGTATATTTTAGGCCGCCGTTAAATCGGCCAAAACACACTTGCGAAGGACAATCGGTGAATCTGTCCTTACATTTGAGGAACTCGCAACTGTGTTTTGTAAGATTGAGGCCGTTTTGAACTCTCGGCCATTGTGCCCGATCTCCTCAGATCCGAATGACTTGGAGGCCCTTACGCCGGGCCATTTTTTGATTGGTCGCCCACTTGTCGCCTTGCCTGAGTACCCTTATATTGATACGAGACCTGGTCGTCTCTCGCGTTTTGAATTGGTACGCCAGATTACTCAGAGCTTTTGGAAACGCTGGAACTTGGAATATTTGCACATACTCCAGCAACGCGTTAAGTCGACCGACAAGACCGATCCACCCAAGATTGGTGACCTCGTTTTGATCAAGGAGGCTAACCTTCCGCCAGATGGCGCAGGGGGCGCATCCTTCATTTGGTAACTGGGGCTGATGGAGTTCCCCGATTTGCTGAGGTCTTGGTGGACGGTTCGATTCTGAGGAGAGCGGTTGCAACATTGTCACGTCTACCAACCGATTAGCGGACCGGTAGGCCGGTCCGGGGCGGGTGGATGTTTGAAATAGAATTAGTTTTTATTATAAGTCAAATCGATTAGATCGATTAAGTAACATTTTGTTTAGTCTTTTGAAAAGAACAATGGCAAGTTCCCATACAACACTTTATTTGAAATCGATTCGAAGCGTCTATGTATGAAAAAATGTTAAAAACAAAGGGGTTCTATTACTTAAACATAATCATCAAGAGTTTTATTTTAGGAGGCCGTAAAAAAAATATATGAACATTGTTTATATTTTAAGGTTATGTTAATAGAAAACAACTTTGTAACTACACAAATGCATTAAATACATTTAGATAAGGGGTGGTGATGTGCAAAAAGCATTGATAGGATATACCTAGACCGATTCAAGATCAGTATCTAGACTTGATAAGTAGGTACCTAATATAAAAAAACAAAGTTCCATTACGAAATAGGGATGTAGACTATGTAGGATTTATGTAATCCTTTATCTTTCACAATTGTATTGAGTATTAGACTTTAGAGCCCCACCTCATTATGAGGCCATGGCGACGTCGCCAGCTACCGTACAATTTATATTGAAATGTATGGTAACTAACTCACTTGGCCACGGTTTTGCAGCCATAGGTACATTTCAATATAAACTGTTTGCAGGCAGGGCTCTTAAGATTAGACGTCATGGCATGATGTTAGATCTATCTAATAAATAGGTACAAGTCACTTGCTTTTCTATGGAACTAGCTTTTGACCGCGTGGAAGTCGAAAGTTATCCCACAGGAACTCAATACCAGGATAAAAAGTATACTATATCCTATTCCAGGTTATGGTCTATCTGTGCGCCTAGTTTCATTCTAATCGGTTCAGTAGTTTTTCGTGCGTAACAAACAGACAAACAAATAAACATCGTATTTATAATATTAGTAAGGATAAGGATATGGGATCTCTCTTAGTGCGCCACCAACAGGCATGACAAACCTTATCTGAAGGTGACAGCTGCAAATGAAATAAAGGAATGTTCTTGTAATCAAATACTTACTCCATAATTGATAAAAAACAAACAATTTGTATTAGATTGCTTTTAAAGAGACACCAATAGACTTATAAAACTCTTTAGTAATAAAACACTGCAAAAGGATTTATTATTTAATAAATACCTACTAATTAAAGATGAATGGACCTGACGTGGTTCTATTTTCATTTGGTTAATATTTATCATGTTCTGTTGCAGTTCGGTCGGGCTATCTTTTAATAGTTTGTCACTTTGCCTTCGTACTAATGAACATCCACACAGAAGGCACACATTTCTATGCCCTAGGACACGGTCCAGCTTGTTCACCTTCATTTGCATCTCGCTGCAAACTCTGATTTACTCAATCCATAGCGAGTTCCCAACATGCTTCACAAACATAATCATCATCAGTAATCTAAAAATTAAGAAAATCAATTATTAATACAGGCAAAGAAAACGCATCACACCACATCTAGACAGACTAATGTTACCGAATTTTGTAATATTTTAAACGGCTTTGAAAATTCACTGAATTTTACTAACGCTAAATTGGTAAGTAAGTATAATAATCTTAAAAAACTTACGATTTGTGGATAATCCCAGTTGCAGAGCAAAGTACAAACTCTTGTGTTCTGATCTAAGATGCGATATCGCCGGAGAGTATTGACGCAAATGTTACAATTCACGCACAATATGCGTGTAGGCCTGCTACTTCGTATCATAAAAAAATCTTAAGGCACAATCGAAGTCCGTGTAGAAAAAGCTATAGGTCTGGATGTTTTGAGCACAGATAGTCCGTAAGAAAGCACAACTCGTCGTATGGGGCAGCGAATCAAGTCCAGGGGGTAAACAAGAAAAAAAAAGGATAATTCAACAAAAAACTGCGAAAACAACGAGAACACTACCAAACAAGCTTTTAGGAAAGAAAATAACGTTGACAATGTCACAGACTATAGTTGGTGCCACGAGAAGATAGACTTTTTGCAAACACACATTCAGGGTTTCACAACCTTTGTTTCTAACAGTTGTTTTTGAGATTTTATACCTTAGTGAACTTTTATGCTTTTTGAACAGTAGTTTTTTGTTTCAATGCTCAATTATGCTACTAAGTATTTGAATTTATATTTTATTATCTATTACTTCTTGTCGTGACAATTTTTTTCTAATTTTACAAAAATAAACATATGTTATTTTGTGTTTGAGTATTCGAATTTTCCAGAAGTATTTTCATGAATTTGCCGATTTTTTTTAATTTTTACATGTAAGTAATTCTGTAAATGCAAAACAACAAAAGAAAGCCGTGTATATCAATAATAGAGTACAAACATGGTACTCGATCGTATAGTCAATAGCTAAGCTATCGTGAAATATAAAAAAATACCACTAATGAATAATATTACTGACCACTAGCTAGTACATTAGGTGCATTAAAATGTCTAGGCATAGTAATTTTATATTGTGTATGAATTAAAACGTCACAATGAAATTAAACAAAATCGTTATATAATAGTTTGCCATCTGCAATTCTGCACCCGCTTTTCCGAGATGCCGACCGTAGGACGAGCATTGCGACACCAAAAATATTCTTAACATCCAAAAAATATGTTTTATCTCTGATAAATGCCTAAGAATGAAAAAAAAATTATGGACTAACGCAAAATGTTGACATTCCAGGCGTCTGACATATTCCAGTACCACAAAACACTGTTGGCAGCGCATATATCGATAAAAACCCGATCAATTGACATATTACATTGCAATGACACATATTTGTGTACCGTAGCGCTCATTGGATTTGACATTATTTGTTTTTGACAGATCTGTCGCTAAGTTACTTACTAGAAATTCTTTGTTTCAAAAAGTCTATGTTCTCGTGGCACGGTCTATAGGGATCATAGACAAGGGCAAGGAGTAAGTATACTGACAATGTAGACATTTTCACTTAGTGTTGTCATTAATTATTTATCTTTCAATTGCCTACTGATACCTCTCATTAAATGATATCTCAGATCAAGTAAAAAATATATATTTATTTATATCATAATTAAAATCTTCATTTTATATAATATAATATACAAAGAATATTTTTTTTACATTATCGTGATTTTTTTCTAGATGTAGGTTAAAAAGATTACTTACCTTTTTTCTATTAAACAAATACGATTGTTTGTAAATGGTAACTCTGAAAGTGACATTAAACAAGCACCGGAAATGAACGTATTCAATAAATAGTTTATCAATTTAGATAATTTAACGTACGCTTTTATACGTGAAACTAAAAACGTACAAAATACGAAATAATTATATTAATAAGTTTTTCATAAGTTACGTTTATAGACGCTTCTAACACTTCACAGGTATAATTCTGCCATTGTTCTTTCTGACCCATTGTCAGAAATTTTCAAAAGGCGTCACCTCTACATCTAGCGCCAAAGATAAACAATGGCTGGCGTCCTTGCGGCGATTACCGTAAGTTGAATGCCCGTACCGTGCCTGACAGGTATCCGATTAAGCACATCCACGACTGTTTGAAATAGAATTAGTTTTTATTATAAGTCAAATCGATTAGATCGATTAAGTAACATTTTGTTTAGTCTTTTGAAAATTTCTGACAATGGTCACACTGAACTGTCAACTTCCGTCCTTCCGCTTGAAAAATTAACTCGCCGTTTGCACTCTCGCGTGCCTTGTACCTATTTAATAAATTGATCGCCCTTTGAATTAACGCGAATTGAATCAACTTGTAATTAACTTAATACGTAATTGCCGCTTTTGACTTCCGGCAAAGTTTGTTGTAAATTGATGACATATTGAACATTTGTGAAAAGTTTTGTGAACCGCAAACGTGCATCGTGGTCTGGAGAAGGACTTCGCCGAATTGTACACTGGTATCTATTCGATTCTCTTGTTATTTTGGCCAAAATTATAAGTTAATCTATAGGTCCACTTCAAGAACATCACCAGGATATATAAGGTAAAATTTTCATGTACCTACTCAATACTTTACTCACTGTGCAACGCAGTGCATTGTGTCTGGATATATTGTCTATCGTGGTCAGGTAGATGTATTACACCTTCCACTGCGCACTTCTGATACACCTTCCTGCCTGGCTACGGTAATTCTAGACAACGACTTTACCCACAGTATAGCTGGATGTAAAGTCTTCAGCACGCTCGATTTGGAAAAAGCCTATACTCAGATACCTGTCAGCCCCGAGGACATTCCTAAGACCGCCATCACAACCCCATTTGGGTTATTTGAATTTCCTTTTATGACGTTCGGTCTTAGGAATGCGGGCCAAACTTTTCAGCGGTTCGTGGACGAGATGACGAGGGGACTAGACTTCGTATATTGTTACCTGGATGACTTTCTTGTGTTTTCTAGAAGTCCTAAGCAGCACGAGGATCACCTTCATCAGGTCTTCAACAGGCTGAAGGAATATGGCATGTTGGTGAACACCTCGAAATGCGTTTTCAGTATGGAGGAGGTAACTTTTCTGGGCTACCGGATTACCGAGAGCGGTACTAAGCCACTTGATGCCAAAGTTCAGGCGATCAAGGATTTTCCCCCACCAAGCAACGTTCGCCAGCTCAGAGGCTTCCTCGGCATGGTTAATTTTTATAGGAGATTTCTTCCTCATACAGCTGAAATCCAAGCCCCACTTCACGCCTTACTAACAGGCTCCGTCAAAGGCTCACAGCCAATTGCCTTGACGGGCGACACACTAGCTGCTTTCGAAGCTTGCAAAGAAAGCCTGACCAACGCTGCTCTTCTAGCTCATCCGGACTGCACCGCTAAGCTTGCTGTGGTTACAGACGCTTCCGACAAGGCTATCGGAGCAGTCCTGCAACAATTTAAAGATGACGCATGGCAGCCCTTAGCTTTCTTTTCAAGAAAATTGAGCCCTTCACAGGTGAAATACTCACCATACGATAGGCCAGGCCATTAAATATTTTAGGCACATGCTAGCAGCTCGCCATTTTATAGTATATACTGACCATAAACCTATAAGTTTTGCCTTCAATGAAAGGAAGAACAACTGTTCGCCTAGGCAGTACAGGCACTTGGATTTTATATCCCAATTCACGACAGATATCCGCCACATTTCCGGTAAGGATAATGTGGTTGCAGATACCTTGTCGCGAATCGAAGAGCTTGCAGAACCCGTAGACCTCGAGAAATTAGCTCAAGCTCAGGCTTCTGACGCAGAACTCTGTAAGCTTTTGAGCGAAGGTTCTTCTCTGCAGCTTAAAAAGTTCAATGTCCCTGGAAGCCGACTTCCCCTGTACTGCGACGTCAGTACTTCAGCTTCCAGGCCATACGTACCTAAACCCTTTCGGCGGCAAATCCTTAATAGCTTGCATTCCTTAAGTCACCCTGGTGCCAATGCGTCGGCCAAGCTGATAGCCGAGCGGTTTGTATGGCCGGGTGTGCGAAAGGACAGTAGGGACTGGGCGCGTGCTTGTATATCGTGTCAGAGGACGAAAGTCAACCGTCACGTGACTTCCCCTCTCGGCACTTACAACTTACCGCGCGCTCGGTTTACGCAAGTCCACATTGACCTTGTGGGTCCTCTCCCAATTTCCCAAGGTTACCGGTACTGTTTAACGGCCGTGGATAGATTTACACGGTGGCCAGAGGCAGTACCGATACAAGATATTACAGCGGAAACTGTGGCCAAGGCTTTGCTGTCCATTTGGATTTTTCGGTTCGGTTGCCCGACAGATATTGTAACTGACCGTGGTCGCCAGTTCGAATCAGCTCTGTTTCAATGTCTGTCGAGGATAGCCGGATTCGAACATAAGCGGACGACAGCGTACCATCCGGCATGCAATGGCTTGGTCGAACGGTTTCACCGTCAGCTGAAGGCCGCAATCGTCTGCCATGCACACGATAGGTGGACCGAATCTCTGCCATGGGTCTTATTAGGTGTAAGATCTGCCTTTAAGGAAGACCTCTAAGAGCCGCTAAGGTTACCCGGAGAATTTTTTGAGCCAACGGTCAACGGTACAGTAGACACTTCCGAATTTACTGCAAGGCTCAGAAATTTTGCCGAGAAACTACGACCGGTACCAGTTTCCCGGCACTGCAATCCCAAGGTGTACATTTATAAAGAGCTAGAAACTTGCGATCACGTTTTCCTCCGTGAAGACGCATTGCGAGGTGCTCTCCAGCCTGCTTATTCTGGGCCATATAAAGTCATCACACGAGGGGACAAGATATTTAAGATACTCGTTAAAAACAACGAAGTGACAGTATCCATTGACCGACTAAAGCCTGCCTTCATCCTATCTGACCAGGTGGAGGAACCCGCACCAGAAACGCCGCCAAGTGATACAACACGTTTGGGGAGGCGTGTTAAATTTACTGACTTCTATCGCCCTTGACGGTCTCTGGAGGGGGGTGGTGTAGGCAACTATACACTTTATTCAAATTATTTACATATGTTCATCTATATAATTTAAAACTTAAAACTAATATTTACAAACAAACACAATTACAAATAACTATACAATTTATACATATATTTTTTAACATTTAAACACAATCACTGAACACCATCATATATACAGCCTTACCAGTTGGTCGATAAATTTTCTATCGATAGTCGATGTTCACTGAACTATCGACAGAGCCGTCATCACTAATGACCGATACCTGCATAATTATCAATAGCCATATACGGCCGGCTACGGCTGCGCGGGCGCATTCCTTCTCACCGCGCAAGGTCAAACCAGTCAGGACCTTACCTCGACGCGGAGCGCACGCTTGTCGCTTTAATATTATAAACACGCGAAATTGCGAATTAGCTTTGATTTCCATGTTATTAACCTTTACTATACTTCATCTATCTATCATTCTTCTACTTTCATCCTTACGCTATTCATCTATACTGTGCTTCAGCTTGTGCTTGTGAACTCTTCTCTATTGTGCCTTCTGAACTTAGTGTTAACGGTGTACGACTGTGGACAGTAAACTCCTCTACAACGTGAGTTACGTATTATTGTCTACCACACACCACACCTATACCCAAATATGCAAGTATTTATTCATATACATATATATGTATTTATACTTACATAATATACTAATTACGTGTACACCTATATATATTTATAAATTTTAAATATTTATCTATAATTTAAGTAATTATTATCTAATGCCAAATACCTAATTATTTTCTAATAGTCACGCACCTACTATCTACTATCACTGCATCACCCTAGGTTGACTGGTAGAGAATGCCTAAGGCATTGAGTCCACCTATGTACGACATGTTTTCGTGCTGTGCAAAAAGTTAAATAAAATAAAATAAGAAATATAGGTATCACCGACAGCCCGCTGTGCAGGGCATGTATGGCAGCAGATGAGACAGCAGCCCACCTGCTCCTCGACTGCCCTGAGGTTATCACCGACAGCCCGCTGTGCAGGGCATGTATGGCAGCAGACGAGACGGCAGCCCACCTGCACCTCGACTGCCCTGAGGTCGCACAGTATACCGGAGGCAGCAGTACCTGACCAGATACAGCACCCTGAGGGAAGCAGTGGCCCACATCAAGAAACTGCTGGCCTTCCTCGAAGAGCTGGGGTGGCTCGAGTGACAAGACCATTCCCACCCGCACGTAAAATACACGCCAGGACGTGGAGTTGCGGAAACAGCCCGTACTACCAAGTACCAAGATGTAGGTATAATATGCTTTCTTTAAAATGCATGCACCTGGACCCACGACCTTCAATGTGGCAGTCGTATTTAGTCGTTAGTCCCGCTACACCAAGAAGTGATGAGAAAACTGATTTTAATTGATCATCATTTGATTTACTCACACATTTCCATGTCTATATTTGGAGGTTAGCGACCAACCGATAATATGCAAAAAGTACTCAACACAAAAATCATACATACATACATACATAGACTCACGCCTGTTTCCCGGAGGGGTAGGCAGAGACTACGGAACGCCATTTGTTTAAGTAAACAAACTCATTTACTTGTTCCACTCGCTGTCCATCGATCAAAACATTACAAGCCGTAACGCATTCCTTCCACATCCAAAATCACATATCACTAAAAGTGATGCCTTCAAATACATTCAATATTATATACCGAGTGCAATACCTGCACCGTGTAAAAAACGCGCATGTGCACTTAGCTTAAAGGTTTGCAATAAGTGTAATGGAGTAAATGGATGAAATCTGCATTTTGGTACCCGTGTTGATTCTCAGTTTTAATCGTTGAGGGAAATCATTTTAAGCTGACTTTATAATATTGCGCTTTCTATCCTCCAAGAGTATAATTATAGTAAAGAGTAACAGATTTTTTAAACAAAATAATAAACGGCATAACAAATAATTTGTTGTAAAAATTTCACACCATTAAAAGTGAATAACTCATTAGAAATGTTGCGACAAAGACAACTTGAACGAGATCTGAAGTCGGCCGCACCTAACCTGCAGACAAAATGCCGACGATTCATGTTGGTGGGCCGACGGTTTGGGTGTGTATACTACTGAAGAACACGATTAGATAGGTATAATGTGTGTATTATTAATTACTTTGTTTCTTTTTTTTATTTTTTAAAGACACCCGCACTAGGACTAAATCCTGTGTCGCGGAGGACTTTACAAACATACAACTAACGGACACAATGAACACCCAGACTCGAAACAACAATTTATGAATCACAAAAAGTGTTGTCTCGTGTGGGGATCGACCCCCAACACTCGGCACAGTGTCAAGCGGCGAGGCGGCCGCTTAAACCACTACGCCAACCGTGCAGTTGGCGTAATGACTGTACAAAGAGCGAAATATTAAAATTTTGCCTTCAATTAAGTTTACAAATAGAATGAGTGAAAGAACGAGATTGGAAAGAGACTCAAGACACCCTTCGCACAGCAACATCTTGGTGCCGCAAAGGCCCAAAAGCCGCAATAGCTTTGTCAGGCGAGTCCTTGCACTCAAAGAAGAGCAAACACAGGCAAGGCGTAGACTGTGGCGGGATAGTGCTTTCTTACCCACTCCATTTGTCCAGCTTACTGAAAATCCTCCACCTAGACATGGGCTTCCTTGGCTGATCTGAAAGTCTTTGAATAGACTTAGGACACAGATTGGCCGAAGCAAAGAAAACTTGCTTAGGTGGGATTTAAAAATAATTCCAATCTGGAGTGCAAGTGTGGTGCTGTTCCACAAACAATGGGACACTTACTATCGTGTCCTGCGTGCCCTAATACCTGCACGTTACAGGAACTTACGGACGCTACTGAACATGCCATACTCGTAGCAAAGTTCTGGGCTGACACAATTTTGATTGCCATCGACACGCTAAGAAGAAGATTAACAATATACAATAGTCATAAAAAAATAACATTGACTAAATAATTAAGTACTTACGAGTCTTGTGGAAAAAGGTTAAAGAATGAAGCCCAAAAAAAGCTTCATATTTTTTTCTCCCTTAGTTAAAACTATTTGGAACCCAAAACATTCGGTTTTACGTCACAGTATTTCTCGTCGAAACATTTTTGTGACCAACGAATAGTTGTGCCGAGTCAGATAGTGTTCCATATATCCGTACAATGAAAAGTGCCAAGCGATACTTGAAACTTGTTTTATGTTCAGATTCGTCAAACTTTTGTCGGCTCAAGTAGGCTCTTCTGGTCATAAATTACCAAGCAATTTACAGGGATATTATATTTTTGCTACTACAAATTAAATTGATGTTAGTTCAGTAAAAGAGAACGCCCCATCTTTTTATTTTTAAAACCAAATCATATAAGCATTTGTTAAGCCAGAAGTTATGATTTTGATTGCTTTCTAAGAAAAAAAATTAACTAGAGTATGCACTATGTATAAATAATTCATATTTAATTAAATACCTAGTTCGACAGTACAGGTATTACTCAGTTTTGATATAATTATTATTAAACCTTAAATCAAGTGCTTGAAGCTTTTTAGGCTTTGAAAATATTGGTTCAATACTAAACCTTATTTTAAAAGTACAATTCACCTTTGCATTGCAATACACTATACATAAATTCAGCGGGATAGCAAGTGTTAAATAATTCACTCAAACATCCACTTATATTATGCACACACTCGTGTACCAGGAAATGTAGGAGAATATCGGCTATATTTTTGAGATTATGGTGTCAACTACACTTGAAACCGCTTAGATTTCGCTTTGATGTCAAAAGTCAATCGGTGTTTGAGCTACATATATACAACACATTAAACATTATGGTTTCGGTGCTATAGCTTACATAATCCATGGGGTAGCATTGTGTGTAACGTGATATTACGGATTTTTCTTCGTAAATAAGATAGTTTGGAACCTAATGAGAATTTGATACGATTTGTTTTTTTTTTTGTTTGATAGTATTATTTTACTGTTATTTTGTGGTTAATTCTACAAATGTGTTTACCGTACTATAACTTAAAAATAATGTTGTAAGCATAAACGATTTGTTACGCCTTTCTTCTCAATACAGACTTTTACTTTTAGTTAAAGTTAAAGAATATAATTTATAGTTTATCTAAACACCCTGTTCACGGAAAACTGCATTGAAATTCGCTTTGTAATTTTAGAGTTTATCGTAAACAGACAGACAGATGTGGCGGTAAACTTTATTTTATAACAAGTTACGGTATAAAAATACTCTTGAAAGTGTTAAAAAGAGTTCCTTTCGTTATGCTTCGTAGCATCGATAGTTGTAACCCAGAATACAGTAGTACGAACATACTCGTACAATAATATAAAAATAAAACCAGGAGCATTTTAGTTTGGGCGCTCGCCAACTCAGGAACATGTCGTTTAGATTGATGAAAACCGAAACAATAGTGTCAGCTAACCGAATGACAAGATTTACAAGAAATATGATTGCAGTTTCTTGTTTTGTTTTCTTTTAGGTATTTGATTTTACTAGCCTGACATATTTTGATTCGAATTTTGTGACATAAAAATATTTCAGAAAATACACTATGGATTTTTTTTAAACATACCTATTGGAATTCAAAAGATTTGATTTTAGACACCGAATGCAGCGCCACTTATGGGTTTCATGGTTTCTTCAAAGAGTCTAGACACCTAGTCAGGTATACACAGAATTCGATCAAAAGTGGGTCCGTCGTTCCAGATGCTATGTAATAATAAGCCAGCAGTATGCATTGCTGATGAGGACAGCAGAGGCTCAATTCTCATAATTATATTTGTTCAAAATGCAGTTTCGGTCTAATGTCAGTAATGACATGTCACAATTGGCTTCACACACAAGTTTCTTTATTTTAGATGTTTCCTTATATGATATGGACAAGATTGGCAGTAAAATAAAAAAGTTTTGCAAATGGTTCTAGTTGCAAACAAAGCTAAGTGACAACAGTGAGATATGTATGCGATCATGAACAGCTGCAATTGATAGTAAATAGCCTGATCGCAGTCCCATAAAACTGGAGGTTGTACCTTGATTCTGAGGAATGCCTGATGAGTTTGTTTATTGGATTGAACGCACTAATCTCAGAAACTACAGTTCCGATTTGAATGATTACTTTGTATTGGATAACCCATTTATCGAAAAAGGCAGGGTATATTACATCGCGCTATGAGCCATGGGAGTTGAGCAGTAACTGTAAATGACGCGGGTGTAAGTGGTTACACCCGCGTCATTACACATAGCGCCCGTGGGGGCCCTAGTAATATATATTTCGAGAGCAAGTTATCTACATACAATGCACACTCGCTTTCTCACCAACTGCCGAAATAAGTTATAACCTCATTTAGCAACTAGTTGAACTAGTGAACAATAACAATTATTATAACAGTTTCTCTTATACATAGCTTGCATACTGCACAACGCAATTTTTACTAATTTAATGGTTAATGTGTGAGTGTTTGTGTTATAGTCGTAATAAAGAGATGCATATTTACCAGATGAATAAATTGTATTTATCGCTTGTCCTATGCCTTGGAGAGCATGTTAAGCCGTCGGTCTCGGTTGTCATACAGATCTTTGACAGTCGTTATAGCGAATCAGTACCCATAAAAAATCTAGAGAGAAGAAGATAAAAAAATTCGGGCAAGTGCGAGTCTGACCCGCGCACCGAGGGTGCCGTACGCATTTTACCTTATTCGAGGTTGGTGCTAATTACGCTAGTCCTGTAAATCTGTATGAGCGCCCATACAACTTAGAGGAATATCTTAAATGGAGTCTACTATGTATGTATGGGGACAACCTTAAATTTTCCACTTTTTATTTTTGTAATTTTTCCTTTATTTGTGCTGTAACACCCTGCTTTTGGCCAACTTTCGTGATGATGAACTTTCGTATTGAATTTTAAATTATCGCAATTTACGATTCAATACGCACATAACTACGAAAAGTCATTCATGCGCGCTGTGGATTCGAACCCGATACCCTCTGTATGGCAGTCCGTTGTTATCTCCACTAGGCTATCGCTGCTCTGTGCTCTAGGAAATCTAAATATTCTGATAATCGGGTAAGGCTTGAAAACGTACTCGTCTTTGTTGATTCCGTCGGGATAACGTTACGACGATGATTGGGAACTTCATTAAAAATTGATATGAAATAGAATCTTTGGGTACTTAGATTGTTTTATCGTTTAGTCAATGCCAAGTAATCTGAATTATACAAATCTTATATTCTGCCATGAAAAATATAGATGTCGGTCGGGGTGTTATAATATAAGCCTATATTATTATGATACAATTGTTTTTTATCTTCATAGATTCTAATATGTATCTATCTTATTTTCACACGGAGAAAGTATTCTTATTAATCCCACAACAGACGTATGAACTACCAACTGATCTGCCAATCAACATATCCCTATACCAATACGTCTATCATCTGAGCTTACAAACCTTTTACGTCCACTAACCCTATTGTTTCAGCTAAGCCGTCCATAGAAGCATTTTTGGATACAATCCAAAATACAGATTGATATTTCCTTACAAACAATGAATGCTGCAATAATATCGGCATGGATTTATTTGACTTGGATATTTCTTGCTGACTCAGTGTTACTGCATGAAAGGTTATTCACGGTTATAGCTTTACGCTGAGCTGAGTTATTAGAGGGCTCATTGATGCATATTTTTAATCTTACTATTATTCTAAATGTGCAAGTTCGTAAGGATGGACGGATGGATTTATAGATCATTGTTTTTTCACTCAAGAATCTCTGAATTTATTTCGATGAAACTTTGCAGTAATATAGCTTATATATTAAAATAACTCATATACACATTTTCTTGCGATAACTAACATCTGCCAGTTGCTCCTAAACTGAATTTCAACACATCATTCTACGATAGGATTTATCTTTGACATCATGCAACTCTTATAATATGTCCTAATTTAGACAATATATTTTTTGGATGCTTAAATATATTCAGAACTCGTATGTATGTACCGTACGTAGTATACGTCCCGAAAGAAAATTTTAAATAATAAGTGGTCTATCTCACTGGACGTCACAGCAGAGGTAGGCCTCCCGCAAGCTGGACCGTTAATCTCGTTGGGATTGCGGATAACCCGATGAACGCTGATGGCCCAAGTCCTGGAGTAGTAGACCTCTTTTGGCTGAGTTACTGAAGTAGACTATTAGGCAGCGATAGCCTAGTAGAGATACCAATGGACTGCCATGCAGACGTTATCTGGTTCGAATCCACGGCGCGCACCAATGACTTTTCAAAGTTATGTGCGTATTGAATTGTAAATTGTCGCTTGCCCCGTGCCTCGGAGAGCACGTTAAACCATCGGTCCCGGCTGTCATGAAGATCTTTGACAGTCGTTACGGGGAGTAAGTACCCTCAAATAAACAGGTACTGGAATGAATGGAATGGAATGGATGGAATGTCGCTATCCCTTGGGTTGCGGAGGTCAGACGGCAGTCGCTCTGGGGAAAAGTTGGTATTCTGTCATATCTGGTTAGACCAGTAAATGGACCTCGGGCTCCAAGGCGTATAAGTCTTGGATGTATTTGGGATAACGCTAGGACGATGATGACAGAAGAAGACTATTAATCCGTCACCAGTTGCTGTATTTTCATTTTGTCAGAAAACTCCATAAGTGATATAGAACCTGCAACTTCGTTTCAAATGAATATTATTTCATTTAGACGTAGCGGGGAATAGGAACGCGTTGCACCACAAGTAATATTGTTATCTAATTTCGCTAGAATGTGTCGGCGGCTGCTTGAGCTTGCAACGTTGGCGGTACATAATATATGAAATTGCTGTATGCACGTTTGTGGCAGCATTTGATTTATTAAGTGTTGGCCTTTTAGTTGTTTGTGGTGCGTTGGAGAGCTGGTTAGATATTGAAATAATGTGGTCTGTAACGCCACGAATACTCATTAACAGAAAAGGTCATCTGTCATGTAAAGCTCATCGCAATTTTTTTCTTTTTCCTAGAGCTTTCTGTAGCATATATTATTATGTCAGAGGTTAATCTGAAAGGCTATTGCTCATGAATAATTACTGTCTGAGCATTAGAGAGGCGATGTCAAAAAAATAAAATAAAGTGACGTAATAAATTTACCTATTTGGGAAATCAATTGAACAATTATAAGATAAGATAAGATAAGATAAGATAAGATAAGCTTTATTTGCATAAACATGTGTGTGTACATACAAAGAAAGTGCATACATACAAGATGACAAAATAAATTAAGTGCAAACATGTTTGTCACAGCATGACGTGCAAAAATAAATTGGTTACTTATAAAATTATACAAAAAAAGATACATTTAACAATATATTATTTTTTTGTCCAAATTATTTAAATTTAATTATTTCATATTCAAATTATAAGATTATTATATAGATCTATTAAATTTAATTATGTAAATACAAATTCTTTCTCATTAAGAAACTCAGTCACGCTATAATATGCTCTGGCGGTCAAGAAAGCACGAAGTTTATTTTTAAACATTGATTGAGGCAGTTCCTTCCAACTTTTTGGTAATTTGTTAAAAATAATTGGTGCCATACAGTACACACTTTTGCGCATCAGGGTCGTCTTAGCGAATTGGAGACAAAGTTGACTACTGTCGCGTCTATTGCGTGGAAATTCGTCGGCTAGACGCTTATAGTAATGTGGGTTCGACTTAACAAACACAGCTACTTCTAATATGTATAAGCATGGTAAAGTTAACATTTTGTATTTTTTGAAATAGGGCACGCAGCTATCTGTCTTCATAAGTCTAAACATCGCCCGTAAACATCTTTTTTGAGATTTGAATGCTGTTTCTTTTTCCGTTGAGTTACCCCAAAATATTAGCCCATAGCGTAGGTGGCTTTCTACCAAACCGTAGTATGCTGTAAGTAGACCATCCGTATATAATGTGCATGAAAGTGTCTGTAAAGCGTATGCAGATATACTTAGTTTTTTACATAACATTTCAATATGAGTTTTCCAGTTAAGGTTTTTATCAATCTGGAGGCCAAGAAATTTTGTTGAGTTAACTTCTTCTATGTTTTCATTGCGGTAATGTATGTTGAGGTTCATACTAGGTAACCGTTGCGTAAAATGTATAGCCTTCGTTTTATTTAGGTTTATTTTTAAATTATGTTCCTGCATCCATTGGATAGCTGATTTTAAAGCATTATTTATATCAATCTCATACGTCTCTACACTTTTACAAGGTATTGTCAAAGTACTGTCGTCCGCGAAAAGAGTCACTGGTTCTTCAATGCATTTAGGCAAGTCATTAATATATAATATAAAGAGAAATGGTCCTAAAACACTTCCCTGCGGTACCCCATATTTTACTTCACGACCTGATGATCGATAAATTTCTTCTTTCTTCTTTAAAATATTTATATGTCTAATTTCAGTGATTTGATACCTTTGTCTTAAATATGATTCAATTAAATTAAGGACATTACCTCTAATGCCATAAGCTTCCAACTTGTTTAATAATGTAGTATAGTGTACGTGGTCAAATGCCTGGGTCATGTCTCCTATAAAAATTGTCTTATGAAGTCTCCTACATAAGACTGAAAATGGTATATGCCACTATACCAAACAATATTGTTGTTATGCTACCACGAAATTATGGAAAATAATACACGGCCACTCTATTACTGTCATAATAAACTTAGTTGAGAGCTTTTCACTGAGATCCGGTGGGAACGGCAGATTTACGAATAAGGCTAATATGAACATTTTCAAACTAATTAATGTCAAGAGCCGCACTCGTCAAATAGGTTGGTAGCTTTCATTATTGTTTACGGGAAATTTATCTGAAAATATGTTCGGTAGATGCTTGTTATCCAATTATACTTATTTAATAATTGAATGGAATTTACTCTCATTTTGGTAGGAGATAACTAAGTTGACGTATGGCCGGTGTCAATATTTGATCTATCCATTGATTTGGCTCCTAGAAATACAACTTATGTCAAATTTAATATGTACCTCTAGTAGCCAAACCATGAGAAGATTAAATAATGGTACCAGCCGTTAGTTGTAGGTACTTGTTGGTAGAGCTGTCGTATGTTGACTGTTTTGTTTTTTGTTACGCGTTGAAAACTTTCCTATTGTAGATTTTCCTCCGCCACTTAAGTTGCTGTTGTACTACAAAACCTCATATTATAATTGATTAACATCATCGTCCGAGCGTTATCCTGACTGCATTCAAGACTCGTCTTTTTCCATGGCAGTTACAGACTCTGAATTACAACTGTTTAAGATCTTGGCGACAGCCGGGCTCGGCAGTTTAACATTTTCTCCGAGGTTAAGCGATAATCAACAATTATATACGCACATATCTTCGAAGCACTTTAGTAGTTTATTGGTCTCGCAAATATATACTTACGCTGCCTTTTTATTTTAATTGACAAAAGCGTACAGTGCGTAGTTTTACAAATTTACTAGAGCGCGCAGTTAAGCATATTTTTTTAAGTTTAATTGTTTATGCCCCAATCCCCTGGGTATCCAATTGCATGTCTGTCAGTCAGTCAGTAACGGAAGGATTATATATAAACAGAAGATTACATATAATAATTGTTATATGAATGTTATAACTTAAGCTTAGTGGTGTACGTAACGGACTCCTACGACGATGGTCCCGGGTTCGATCCACAGGTATTCCGGGCATACACCTCATACTTTCGAAGTTATGTGTGTATTAAAAATATTAATTATAGCTCGCTTAACTTTTTGTGGGTGTGTAATACACTTCTGCCTACTTTTGATAAAGGCATGAAGTTATGTTATGTTACGAAGTGTTATTTCAAAATTACTTATAGGGAAAACATTCCATTGTACTTTTCCATACAATATATTTTTCTTAGAATTTAAGCTGTACAGTATAAACACTTGGAGAAGATAATTATTTACATGCGCAATTTATTTCAACCACTTATTGTGTATAATTTAATAGGTTCATGTCCAAGTACGTATTATGAATTCAGGGATGTTTTCGTAAAATGGTTTCTGGTTTCCATGAAAATGAATTGATATGAGTGGCATTATTGTCTAATTACTGGCTTTTTAGTCAGTAAATTAGTAAATATATTAACTGTTTTAGAATTTCAGAGACCCTTACTGCTACGCTGAAGGTCCTTGGTTTGATTTCAGCTCGGGAAAAATCTTTACGTGATGCGTACAGCTGCGTACTAGACCGGCACTTAATGAAAATATTTATATTTATAAATGAGAAGCTTTTTCCGACTGTTTTTTCTTCTACGGCTATTGTAACTTCGGGAAAGAGGCGTGAGTCTATGTCTATTTGTGCTTATTAATACTATTGTAAGCATGTAGAGATTTAGCCAGGAAGCAAATAGTTACATATAACAGACTTCCTAAAAATCAAAGACTACCCAGACCAAAGACTTAGCCTTGATTTATACTAAGTATTTTAGTTTATCTATAGACAGCGTTATATACTTCAATATGAAGTTTCTTACAATACAATATAGAGTCCGAGGCTTTAGAAAAATAAATAGTTTACATATAACACCTTAAGATAGACTACAGCCGCCATTCTCAAAGTGTGCTCCGTGGAGTCCCAGGGCTTCACGATGCATCTGTAGGGGTCTAGAAAGAAAGAAAGAAAGAAAGAAAACATATTTATTCTGTTACGAACATACGAAATAATTACATTTTTTAGCACACATAACAGGTTTAGTAACAGAATTGGCCTCCAACTCAGCGTAGTGCCATCTAGTTCAACTAGATGGCGCTGATATTCTGTTGGTACCATTTTATCTTAATTACTAATAAATAAATATTGTTTATTTATTTTTTTTTTACCCCGGCCGGTCGTTTCACATTTGCACAAAGAGGAACACATTTATATACCGACAAGGCTTATTGTTTACACTTCTAAAATTGTGACACTTGACACATAGGAAATTAAAGGTAAGCCCAGAGAAGGCAGAGAACATGTTATATTCCATTTCACACACGAAGGCGCTGGTGACATAATTTCATCTCCGTACAAATAAATGAAAATCAGACGAATATGATCCTAAATAACAAACACCATTACACCACCCGCACCCCCCAATGTGAAATAGAGTATAATTAAATTAAATTATGGAAAATAGATACAAAAAAGAGAAAATAAATAAAATAAAACAACAAAGCTGACTGAAGCTGACAGAACAACAATAGTCTGACAGGTGTGACCTGTCAGACCATTGCTGAATTGTGTGACATACTGACAAATATCAGAAATTAACGTAGCATCCCGTTCAAAAGAATGATTACATATGTACTCTATGACTCGGCATAGGTCTACGAATACAAATACGATCAACGAAAATGATGGCAACAGCATAAGAACGTAGCACCTCAGCGAACATAATGTCAACACGTAATAATCCGTGAAGGTAACATTGTCCCAAAATAAAACGTTTGCTTAGTCTTGGGACAAAGTCACCATCATGTATGTATTAATAAAAATTATGGCATGCATTATTATTATGCAATTTATGGTGTGTTAGAACATTTCTATAATCAAGGTACTAATCACAGACTATTGGGATACTACGATACTAATGAAACAAACAATTTAATAGAGACATCATTAAGGACCAAATAAAATT
Organism: Euclidia mi; assembly: GCA_944739405.2. Lineage (NCBI taxonomy): Eukaryota > Metazoa > Arthropoda > Insecta > Lepidoptera > Erebidae > Euclidia > Euclidia mi. The sequence goes on along the minus strand of OX123192.2, from coordinate 23,106,939 downwards.
TGTCCATGAATCCCGCTATGCTATGTAATCTGTGCCATGAATTCATGCTTAGACTAATTATATACCTATGTAGGTACCTATTAGAGAATTCATGCCTTCTTCCTTTTGATAAGAATTCTTTGTTTTTTTATTTTTTATTGGTGCGTTCACTGCACTGTCTTCAGCTGGCTCCAGTATTATAATATTAGTCTTTGGTCATTAATTGTCTATAGCTGAATGCGTAAGCGTCGGTACCTAGCGCGGGGTTCTCAAATGAGCCAAATTGACGCCAAGCCATTTGCGAGCTATTTTCGCAGAGGAAACTACGAAGATGTATGTCAGTAAAATAAATGGTTTAAAAGTGCACGTAGGAATTAGCTCTGTTTTATTTTAGGGCTCCGCCAAATATTTGGTTACCGAAAAGGGTTCCATCCCAAAAAAAAGTTGGAGAACCACTGGACTACAGGATTTAATTTTATTTTAATTTAACCGTTTCGCAGACGATATTGTAGTCATGGCTGAGACCATGGAAGACCTAGGCACAATGCTCGATGGCCTCTGTAGAGTCTCTCAACAAGTAGGTCTTAAGATGAACATGGACAAGACGAAAATCATGTCGAACGTCCATGTTGTACCTGCTCCTATTCAGGTTGGGAAATCTACGCTCGAAGTTGTCGACAAGTATACCTACCTGGGACAAGTAGTCCAATTAGGTAGGTCCGACTTCGAGAAGGAGGTCAATCGTCGAATCCAACTCGGTTGGGCAGCGTTCGGGCAGCTACGACATACATATCTTCTCGTCCGATATCCCGCAGTGTCTCAAGACGAAAGTCTTTGACCAGTGTGTGCTGCCAGTGATGACTTACGGATCAGAGACGTGGTCGCTCACTATGGGCCTTATCAGAAGGCTCAAGGTCACTCAGAGGGCGATGGAGAGAGCTATGCTTGGAGTTTCCCTGCGAGATCGCATCAGAAATGAGGAGATCCGCAGTAGAACCAAAGTCGCCGACATAGCTCTCCGGATAGCCAAGCTGAAGTGGCAGTGGGCAGGGCACATAGCTCGAAGAACCGATGGCCGTTGGGACAGAAAGGTTCTGGAGTGGCGGCCACGTACCGGACGACGCAGCAGAGGTAGGCCCCCCGCAAGGTGGACCGACGACCTCGTCAAGATCGCGGGAGGCGGTTGGATGCGGGCGGCTCAAGACCGGTCTGTGTGGAGAACCTTGGGGGAGACCTATGTCCAGCAGTGGACGTCGTTTGGCTAATATGATGATGATGATGAACCGTTTCTTCCCGATCCCGTGGAAATTTCGGGAAATTCCTACTTAGTGCACCCTTACGGACCCCAAGGAACGTATTTGCCAAATTTCAGCTCCTTGCGCTCTATAGTTTCGAATGTGCGTTATCTGTCAGTCAGTTAGTAACGCAAGAATTTTATATACACAGAAGATAAGGGCAGGAGTAAATTGCGTACTATACCTTAACTATGTCGTAACACTAAGATCAAGACGAGGTGCAGACGTACAGCATCGCAAGATAGGCTTGCGTTCACTACAACAGACGCATGAATGCTCTCATAAGCAACTGAATAAACATGTGACTTTAAATTCAAATCAAATACTTAGTGTCATCCATCGCACAACGGCAAAGGTACAGACAAACACTGGCGTCATCTAGAGGGCATCGACAAAACTACTAAGTCGCGCTATTAGTTTGCACTTTAGATGTTGTAATCAATTACTATATAATACAACTTCTTAGCGTTATCCCACGAATCACGCTCCATCAGACACCACAATACCACACCTCATACCTACACTACAAAACGAACAAAATCGAATTTATTTTACTACAAGCGAGCTGTACAAAAGAATACACATATAAACAAATAATGGTTTCCGATTAATAGACAAACTGTCCACAACTCTATTAACAAACTAAATTAATAAAACCCACATTCCGAACACCATAGTTATTAAGGCGTCAAACCCAATCGGACCAATCATTAAATCAAAATCAACTACGGAATGAATTAAAATTACAGTGAAACAAAACAATTCCACAATCGAACTGCTTGACCAGATAACACACAATATAGAATTAATAACCATTGCAATTTTGTATTTTCAGTCGTAAAGCCCCGTATAGATAAGGCAGGTGACAGAATTTAGGCCTAATTGAAACTGGGAAGGCCCGTGCAAATTAAAATTGAGTACCTAACGAATCGGTGGGTAGGATATATCTATGTTTTGAACTGGGGTGTGGTACTAATATCTATTTAGTGTAAGGATTTAATTTTGCTAAAGTTCTCATCTCACTATTCTTTAATATGCCGGCGATAATTGCTGAACATCATTTTCTCAGCATTGGATCTGTTCTGTGTGTACAAGTGTAACTGGCTTGTAGATGTATGACTCGTCACGAAAGGTCAGAAACCGTTCATGTTTAAGCGTACAGTGAAGAGCGATGAGAAGTTGTTATGAGAAGTATATTCCCTTTTACAATAAGTATAAATACACTGATCAAAAATGAAACTTTTGATTTGAGCATCCAAACTTCGCTCGTCAGGCTAAATGAATAATGACAAGAAAGATTGCAAATCACTCGGAACTGATAATAAAAGAGAGTAAAGTTAAACAATTTTAGTATACGTAGGTATACAAGGCATATCTATAGTATCGAAATGAATCGCTGAATGTGTTGCTAAGCGCAAATCTCCAGAGCAGCTGAACCGATTTTGCTAATTCTTTTTTTATAATAATCCTTGAAGTACAAATATGGTTCTTATGCAGAGAAAAAAAAATAAGAATCGACTGTTAGGCGATCCGAAGTTCGCCGGGTCATCTAGTTGTAATATAGAAACGTATTGTACACGTATGTAACTTGGTGGGCATAACCAGATATTCAATAATAATATTTGCAACAAGCCAATAGTATTTCATCTGTATTATGTTGTAAATATCATGAATTTCTGACTACTACCTACTAAACATTCCTCTTTAGGGATTGCACTATGGTTTGTTTCGTGTACCTAGAATCCAACAAAAAATTTAGGAAAATGTTGCCATTCTTTAATAATACTGCGATTGTTTTGTTGGTTTACTCAATTTCGCCCCAAACTATGCTGATTAGAGGACAGGCAGGTTACCAAATCATTCAAAATTACCAGGGTAAAATATTAGATTGCCTGTGTGTTGCCAGCCTTACCATGACAATTGTATTTTCAAACGTAATTTATTAACGTACTCTTTAACACATTATTAGTTGACGTATACTGTGAATTGTCAGTTTGCCTGTTTACTGATGTATTCGATTATTGAGCAGTGTGGTTCGTTTTAAAATAAATATAACTGACCGTGTGGAAATTTTAAACTGCGATTATAACTAAAATATATTTTGGTTCATCATGCTTGGTTGAAATTTTTGTCTTGAAGTCCATCCCATGAAGTCTTTTACGATAGTTTTGTCTTAGTGTAGTCTAAGTTCATTTAAAATAGTTTGTGGTTATCGCCAATCTAGTCCACTAACTGGCTTATCATCGCTGAGACTAAGGCAATAAAGCTTCACTGTGAATTGTCACCGGCAAGCTTTAGTACCTTTGGGTTCACTTTCTGACGTAGGCCATGTGTAAGGAATATTTTTGAATATTGCGAGCTGCAGCTAGTTACTCATATACTTAGTAATGGGTTGTGAAAGAGTGGCGATTCAGCGCAGTATTAAATGGCCAGGCAGCTATTTAACCAGCATTAAACGAACTTTCAAATGACCACATCTTTCTTTTCATATATTACCAAACCAACAACGATGATTACCGCCACTCCTGTATCCACTCATCCACATAATCACTATGGGTTCGGTAACGAAATCGCTCCTCAACACGAGAGAGACGCATTACGATCATTTTGTGAGCTATTTTATATCTCGTGTAATGTTCGATGCATGTGGGTATTTATAATAACTATATGTCCTAAATTTATTTTCACAGATTCTTCCACCGGAGGCATTACTAAATTTGAATTAATCGGGCAGCACAAATTCAAGTAGATCATAGACCAGAATCAGAATCTAATAAACAGTCCAGGCTTTTAAATTAGTTTTCTTTTCAATACACTGAGAAACAGAAGACTTTTAAAGATACCATCTCATTTCAATAATCCTGATGAATCGCCGAATGTTTAAACTTTACCTTCGTATGTCCTCCAGCATATTTTTTGGGTCGTTATACCAAAAATATGAAGTCTGAATATAATAACAGTGGCTCGAACGGCTTACACGTCGAGTTCCACTTAATTTTTTCACCAGAAGAGTATAAAATGGACGGTGTCATCATGTTCATCATCCTAGCGCTGTTCCGGTTGACATCCAAAACCTACGCCTTGAAACCCGGGGTCCGCTAATAACATGGCCGGCGTATGATGTATAATTCAGACACTAACATATATTATTTGGTGTAAACACAACAGCCGTTATGATAAAGTACACACGCTTACGTAACAAAAAAAAAGTTTTCTTAAGAAAATGCCCAAATTCCTGCAGCAATAAAGAACGGCTCGGAGCATCGGCAATTATCTCAGAAACTTCGCCGTTACTGCTAATCGTCAAGGGTTACTCCAAGTTTTCACATTTGCAGAAATAATTATACTGTACCCTTTACCTCCCCTATATCTAGAGGCTTGTTTGAATGCCAACCTTTCTTTTTACCTTTTCGGAACCTCTTATTGAAAAACTTTTTAGACACATTGCTCGGCGAAATGGTAAAGGTGTCGACTGGCCGGTTGGATGCCTATTAATGTTTACGTGCGAAATTGATTGATTCCGAATATACTGCACTAAATCGTATTCATCTATAGTAAAGAAACGGTCGGTGTTCTTCAAATTATTAAGCCTTCGATTATCCACTGAATTTAGCTAGCTTACTGCGCAGCGCTCTGATCGATCTATCACCACCATATCATGTTTGTTTTTGCAAATGTATTACAGTAATTTCAAATTTAACTAAGGTGTCTACTAACTGTAAATAAACTTTATTTTACCGTTTTTTATTAAGGAATTGGGAGCAATTTCATAAATAAAGATAAGAGTACAAAACACATAATTTAAAGTACTTAAAACTCTCCTTGTGTAATTGCAAGCACTTATGAAACGATACACGAAAATGTTTTCGATTCCTTTTAAATCTACATCTTCATTTCCTCAGTTAAAGCAAATCGACAAAATATTACTCTCATGTAATCGGATCTCTTTCCATCAATTTATCGACGCAAAATTTGTATCTCGACTCAAGTTGAAATTCGCAAAACTGTCCGCCGCAACTTCTGTGAGTAAATTTTCCGTTCCGATGGAGAACGGATTAAGATGAAAAGTTACACTTTTATCTATGTTATTGGAATATTTGGAAACTTCGGCAGCCATGCGTAGTTTAAATGTTTTATGTTGATAAATATCCGCGTCCAAAACTTGGGTAATTACATTTTATCTTGTGCACTGAGATTAGTGATTTTGCCAGTTAGGGAATGGTGTTTAATTATTTTCGGACTCTCATCGAATTACTGCCGTGTTACGCTTTGTTTTCCAAGCAAACAGAAAAAGTTTGTTCTTGAGTTAGCAAACTCTGTAGATTCCGGAAAATAGATGCTATTGTTCTCTTGAAGATTATGAAGCATACTAGTTATTCTTTGACACATTGTTGTAATCTTATTCAACGCGTTCCTAGTTCATAACTTCAAATTTTATTTATTTATTAAGATCACTCACCAAACCATTCTTACAGGCGAACCTAATGCAATGGATGCGTAACTCATATAAATATGAGTAAATAGCATAACAGAAATATTACAAAACCACTTTATACAATACTGAGTAGATGACCACTGTGAACTGATACTGACAAGAAAATAGCAATTGTATTGGACGCTAGGTAATGATCCCAAATGAACGATTTAAGCATATAAGACACATTATCTGGTAAGTATAAAGCCGAAAAAATTTGAGATATGCCGTGAATTTATATTTATTGGATTGCGCCAGTTGGATGGCAGTCGCGTTTAAAAGCTAATACACGGTCAAATCTGGTTAGACCAGAAAATTGATCGCAAGTTCTAAGGCGTAAGTTTTGGTTGCAACCGGGATAGTGTTAGGACGATGATGATCTTGACTGTCGATTTCGAGAACATAATTATACTTAAGAAACTAAATCTAATCTCTCGTGTGCGGTCAATCATTATCAAAATAATTCAAAAGAAAACATATTTGTACATTTTTTATGACAATTTTAATTAAAATATCATACTATACATAAAAGTAATTTCGTACCCTCTCTTAGTTAAATTCTAATCTATAATCTTCTTTTTTTTCTTAATAAAGAAATCAAATTTCAAATGCTATGTTCTGGCTGTACTCAATTAATAAAACAAAACTTGTTTTCTCGTCCCCTAATCGGCTCCAAAATAATTTTGTGAGTATTTCTAGTTCAGTTTCAATATTAAAAATCTCGCCACCGAATTCATGATTTATTACAAACTCAGTTACCAAAATACTTGTGAACTTTTGTTACACGTTTCTCTTCGAATATTTATGTCGTATGGTCTCCGTTGTTTTGCCAAAATACTTTGTAACATTCGGTAACTTTCAGCAACATTCATGCATGACTGTATGCGAGTGCGTCAACGTCAGTGCACCGAGATAAAACATTGAAAGTAACTTTTGTAATAAAATTAAATTGTTTTTCGTGCAAAGGGAAGTGAATGCGATCAGGAGATAGCGTTAGGAAAAATAAGTTTAGAGAAAAATATCTTAACTGGTTTGTCCCTAAGGTGTACAAAATACCAGAGAGGTAACAGAAACACTTTTAATTAGTTTCTACGTAATTGAGTAGCTTGCTGCTTTAATAATATTTCTGCCAGAAAACATGACAACGATTCACTATGGGATCATATTGAAAGTAAAGTCATGCGCTTGGGTTATAGACACAGAGGGTATGTAAAAGAAGTATTCGTCCTCCAGAACCCACTTGAATTCATGACGGGTCGGTGCAGTATGTCGTTCGCATCCATACTACTCTGTCGCCCGTCAACTGATCTTCCCTTTCCAGTCCTTTCCTGTGGTATTTCTTTAGCCCATTTGAAATTCCTCCCCAAGAATGTAGAAAGTTACCTTCTTATTCATCATTTGACAATTATGTAAAAGAATTTTGGAAAATATATCCCGTCAAGAACATCAGCTCTTTACTTAAATATTTTGTTTATTTTAGTAAAACACTTCGAGATGATGGTTTTTTCCACTGTATGATATATATAATTATAGTGCTCATAGAATCATAAACGAAAGGGTGCCACGGGAGTCTAAATGGCCTCTTGCCGCTATTATTAGTAGTTAAGGTATAAAATACACCATAGTTATTCTAAGTTTAAAACTACTAGTATAAATATATATATTTATATTTTTTTATACTCCCAACAACAACGAAATCCAAAAAATAAAAAACACGCGCTCCTTCCCACCACATACATTCAGTTCGGTAAGCCTAGTTAGCAATTTTAACATGAAGAAGTAATCCAATAAAAGTCGGTAGAATAGCTTACTTTGTATTGGAATCAGGTCGGTGGATTAAGTACAGTCTATCGGATTATGGGATTAAATACAAGTGTTATTTACACTGACTACTTTATTTTCTGGCGGTGTTTTTGGGCCACAAGTAATATGTTAATGGTCTGCTATTTATATACTGTCCCACTACTGAACTTCCAACTATGGGAAGATTAAGCCCATAGTTCATCAAAGTCATATGCGGGTTGGCAGACTTAACACGCAATGATTAAACAATTATTTATCATTAATCTGACCAACGCACATCATGAAATGGCCTATGGATAATAAGACTTTTCAAGAAAGGCGACCATTAAATGCTTGATCATTTTTTGAAATGGATAAAACTTATGATATGACTACAACATTACTATTTATTAAAACCAAACAAATTTCATACAATTGAATTCTCCTATTAAGACAGTCCTCTATAACTGAGCGAGAAATCAAACTATTCAAATGTGGTATTACCCCTTTCTAATTTAACTATTAATTATTAATAATAAAATAACAAGTCTATTACAAGAAAAACATACTCAAGACCACTTATTAATTTAATTAAGTTAGATTAGCACTACTCCAAAACTTTCACTTAACTAAAACCTATTTTCACACATTACTAACTAGTGAAAAATAGACGCAAAATATAAAAGAATACGACGATTATTTGAGAAAAATATAAGTACGTATTCGTTGAGTTTTTTTATTAGAAATCGCAAGAGACAAGTCTGTTAGGTACTAATTAAATTTTCATCGTTAGTAGTTTTCGCGTTGAAAAATAATAAAATGTGAGGGCGCCTTTTGTGCGGTTTATCTTGTTTAAAAGCTTTTTATTTTACTTGATAACTAGTGAAAAATAATTATGGGCTGTGCAGTTCCAACTGGAATGAATAATTAGTTACACGTTCACTGCGGAACAGGCCGATTTCAGCCTGCCGCTTTACGTACAGCTGATGCGGACGAAGAAAATTATGTCCCTCTCGCTGGTGCGGAACGATTATTTTAGGTGTTTTTAAGGTTTTGACAGAGACAAATACATATTTCGGCTTATAGTCAAAATTGTAGGTATTCCCCATAAAACATCACGGCAGGCCTTTTTCGACCGGTGACACGCACTAGCGGTGAAATATATCCACTCAGTGCGGCAGTGGGTCTATTTCAGCCCGCCAACCCAACAGGCCGCCGGCGACCTGATACCGCACAGAGCGCACGCGCCGTCAGTTAGTGTTGTGTTCTGTCGATAAAATTTACGATGGCAAACAATAAAAGAATAATACAAATTTTGGCAGCTTTTTATTTGCTAAAACGATGCTAAAAGCGGTTCTAAAACGATTTCGATCTAGTTTTTTTTGCTTGAAAGGTGATTTAAAAGCTTCGATCAAATATACAATAGATGCACGATCGCGGCTCAAAAAACGCCACCAATCAAACTGTGCTTAATTACAATTTTTAGCACAGATAACCTACTCTCAGACGCTTCACGACCGCGCTAGCAGTGTGACGTACCCATTTTCCAATGTTCACGATGCTGATGATGATGATGAATTTTATAACATTTTTATGGAATTTACTATGTAATAAAAACATATTAATTAAGTATAAATTCCCGTTTTTTAATAATTTTGTTTCTTTTCAATCGTATGAAATTGTGCAGGGTGCTATGAGAGATTGCGGCCAACCTTCAGTAGCGACAAAGCAAAAAAAAAGAGTGAAAAAGGATTAAAAATATTGCAGGAAATGCAACATGAATCTTTGCGTGTCATGTTTTCAAAACAGCCACAATCAAATAAAAATCTTCATTTTCTTTATGTACGATAGTTCTGTTTTATTTTCGATATTCCTTTATTTTGGTATATCCCATCACTATTAAAATACCTTCTAGTGCGGTTCAGGTCGATATCAGCCTGCCACTTTTCCTGGTTTATATCTCATTTCCTATTTGGTAGATTCCGGGGTGAATCAAACCTAAGGAAGATATGTTCAAGGTTATTATAAGTAATTATTATAAGTAAGGTATACACCATCTTTTCGCAAAGTTATAGCATTTTAAGCTACCCTAGTGCTGGTAGGTCGAAAAAGACCTGCCACGCACTGGCGGAAAAAGCGTTGGGGGCACATTTCGACCTGCCGCCGCACCAGATGAAGATTTATGCTTTTACTTGCCGCAGTCAACGTGTTAAGCGTGTATTTATATCGCATTTAGAAGCTATTATGCTGCTATTTGCTGCTTGAATAATACCTCTCAACAAAAACATTTTCTACCAAAAACCAAGCTTTACCAAAAAAAAAATCAACAAACTTTTATTTCCAAATGCCTCAATGAGGCATTTGGCAATAAAAGTTTGGTAATTTTTCACTTCATAATAATATATGATTGCGGTAAAAATACTCCATTTCAGTCCTAAATTCATTTACCAGAAACCCATGTATACTAATTCTACTTATCAACAATACTCGGACGAGAGAGTTTACGGAATTATTCTCACCAGAGCAAGCCGATCCCGAGCTTACATAGCCTAAGTATTTAGACTTCCCAATAACTGTTTACCACATGTAGGAAACAAGCTCAATTCCACCCCAATGTACAATAGATCGTGGCCATTTGAGCCGTGTTCTATAAGTGATTGAGCTATAATCTTATCTAACTAATATTTTAAAGCTGAAGAGTTTGTTAGTTTGTTTGCGTGAACGCGTTAATTTCAGGAACTACTCGCCTGATTTGAAAAATTATTTCAATGTTAGATAGCCCATTTATTGAAGAAGGCTACAAGCTATAAAATATCACGCTATGAGCTACGGGAGCTGAGCAGTTGCCCTAAATAACGCGGTTACTTTTTTGATGTGAAAATTTTGCTTTTACAATTTCCTACGGGACTCGGTTACTCGAAACAAAGGTACGTGTTATATACACATACCTTTGTTTGGAGTAACCGATATGTCAGCACTGTTACAAGCGTCATGTTTACGGATGTACTAAAGTATTGCGGGTGGGTGTATGTTGTTGGATTTATTACACTTTCACGCCAATACTAATGTACAGATTTTGGCTTACTTTGCTTTGGATAACATCTTTGGCTCTATGACCAGAAGAAACCATTTAACGCCAGGCAGAAGTATTTCTGTAACAAAAGAATGATACTGCGTCTTAAGACTTTATTATTATTGAAATGAAAACGAGATTGACCCCGTTCTAAACATAAAATTAAGAATCTAAACATAAAATAGCATTGAATTAAGAATAAAAGTTACTTAATATACTAGGAGTAGATTATAATATCACTTTATTATTATATAAATTTATTTTATGGGTCATCCAAAAATAAAGATCCTCACGGAGTCGAAGTCGTTTCCTTATCATGTTTTGGCTTGCGATAGTCATGATATATTTTTGTGGTTGATAATAACACGAACCGAGGACAACATATTTAACGTTAATATAAATTATGTTTGTGGTTAATATATATTTGTAAAACTCGAATGCCCCTTAACCGATGGCAGAAGTTGTTACGCAATCCTCAAATGAGAAAGATGGCTTTGATAGAAACTGGCACAGGACAGGCACGCTTGGAGAACTTTGCCCAATGGTATATTATATAATCATTATATTATTTTCTACCATATTGAAAATTATCAAGCGGTTAAACTGGAGTTATACTTTTCGTAAGTTCCGACTTAGTTCTGTCCCCATTGGAAACCTAAACCGTTAGAGTGGTTGCACGGCCAAAGCAATAGTCACTGGAGATGAAGGTATTTCAGAGCGGGTTTCAAGCCTCTAACAGCGTCGAGCGTACCAATATCGTGCAGTTAATGCATTTACATGCCATCCCAAATCTAAGGTTATGTGAACTCTACAAGCTCAATGATGGCAGCGGATTCTTTTTTCTAGAACTGGCAAGTTTGTAAATATTTTCCCATTTCTCTATAGTAAATTCTTTAAGCTGATGTCCGTTTTTAAACCGCACTGCGATATTAAAGACGATTCAATTCAAAAATCGCCACATTAAATAAATAACAAAATAAGATTATACATAATATATTATCGTGAACGGTATGTGTATAAAACTATGTATGGTTAGTGGTACGAAACAATTATGCAAAAAAAACTTACCTACTGCTCTAATTTATGCTCTAATCCCAAATTGAACAAAACATACTTCAAGTACAAAATTATCACTAACGTACCTTCGAAATACGTGCATATTATCATAACAAACATCTCACTACAGATTTAAATCAAAACTATTTTTGAAGAGTAAACATTTCACCATTTTAAGAAGAATTTAATACCTATTCAGACAGTTAGCGAATTTGAATAATGTTTTTCTTCAAAACAATCACGAGTTGGCAGTTTCAGCCATTTGTGGTGCTGAACAAAAGTGCTTAAACCGAGACGGGCTTAAAACAGTTTCTTTTTTTGTATGAAATTGAAAATACAAACCTTTATTTAACGTGTATTCTTTGCTGAAGTTTTATACAAATAGAATGCCGTGATAAGTTGCGCCGCTCTAACGATAAAAGAATGAGCTTTAGACTGTGATTAAATTAGGAATTGGTAAATGTATTTACTTAATGCATTTTGAATAAATCATCCTTAAAATTACTTCTTTAGTTCTGAGCCAAAAGAAATACCTTGAAGTTGTTTTAAAATACCCCAATCAATTCATGGAATATATTTCAAAACTTTCGGATATCTTAAGAATTAATGCAATCAAATATGAATATTTATGATTTATCTTAAGTAAGCCTATTTTCATGAAAGAATACATTGTTTTTTTTTAGTATATCCTAAGTCACATTAAGAATAACAGCGGCACGTACACACGTCATTATAACATGTATCTACTGTATAAAGACGATATATTTTAATTGTAGTTACTAAATAAGTGACATCACTATTCATGTCTTACTAGCAACTTGTCTTACTAGCAAAAGACAAAAGCCATATACTGGCAGTTCAGCAATTCCTTTTTGAAAGGGTTAAGCACCTATAGGAATGTCTATGTTTACAGATGTCTATCTGTATGTAGTGTTCGGAGGTTGTGTATAGGAGCGTAAATGACAACACGGGACAACAGTTCAAGATGGAAGGTTTATTGCGACTAAAGAAATATTTCCATCGCGGGCACAGCCGCGCGCAGCACACACCAATACATTATGTTTACTTGACAATAACACACATGTGTCCCTACACCCCCTAATATACCAGTACTCTAAGCCTAGTTTCCTAAGTCATTCACATAAACAAATACTAGCTTCAACTGTCTCTTAACGTTCAAACGAATTTCAGCCGCTTTATTATGAACATAAGGTTTGTCTCATATCTCATTGTGACAAAGAACTACGCATACATTTACCATTACTAGAATATGTTCAAATGAAGCTGTCCTCTGTCTTTGTCGCGGTTTTACAACTAAATTAATGAAGACTCCGTAAATTTGAACCCACAGGTCTATTTTATGCGGATACTAAAATTTGAATGGTGAAATGTGAGAGTGTTGCGTCCAGGTAAATAATGTGTTGTTGTTGTATTTACATACAAAATCAAATAATTAAAGTAATCTTATTGAATAAAGTATCATAATTTAAATTGTTGAAAAAGCCTGTTACATTCTTTCAAAACCCTTCAAAAGCAAATAAACCTCTCTTATGCTACATCGCTGATTAAAAGACAGCGATAGTTTAATGGAGAGTAGCGGACCCTGAGCTCCAAGGCGTAGGTTTTGGATCGCAACCGGGATAGCGCTAGGATGATGATGATCATGAGTTTAGTGGAGATTCTTACAGACCGCTACGCAGAAGCTCTAGAGTACACATCCACAGCATGCACCTTGTCCTTTTCAAAGTTAAATACGTAATAAATAGTTAATTATCGCTTGTTAAGCGGTGACGAAAAACATCGTAGACTATGGCTTAACCCTTTTTTTATGTGATAGGAGGCAAACGAGTGGACAGATCGCCTGATGGTTAGTGAATACCGCTGCCCAAGAATGCCCGCTATACCAGAGGAGTCGGAAGTCGGTTGCCAGCTAAGCATAGCTATTATATAAAGTGCCTATTATGTAAATCGCATTTCTCTCGTATAACAACCTTTTTTATAAATCCATTATCCAGGCCTGGTAAAAAAAATATCATGCAAGCCTACTAAAACACAGCGATGTTAGTATAATCATTATAATTTTCAAAATATGGTTACGTACCTCCCACATAACGCGGTCCAGCCAACCGAAATTCGTTCACAAATCTTTGAGGACCCCAAATTGTAGCTTTAGACAATCCGCTAATAATAAACGGTTAATTCAACTGAGGTTATATTGTGAACTGTATTATAATAAGTTTATGCGCTATTATTGTGCTAAGCCTTTCTGAAAATGGATGATTGTTGCCGTAAAATGTTTTGTTTTTGCGCTGGCAACCGAATGGAACTGTGATAAAACTGAATAAAGAATTAAATGACACCTTCGTGGTGTCACTTTTACGGGATTTAAAAAAATATTTATTCTGTGTATAAAAAATCTTAGTGACGTAATTAAATTTAGAATTGTTAAGGAATAGTTATTCAAAACCTTAGTATCATAAAATAAGGACTATAGCAACGGACTTAGCAATATAATATGTACTGTTTTAAGCCATTTGTCAAAGAAAGTCATTATTATTTTATTCGAAATATGTTTCTATGAATTAATAGACAGAATGGTCATTAAAATAACGCAGTAATATAATATTATCTTGTTCATAGATAAAGTCACTTAATTGCTTTAACACAAAGGACTTAATTTCGGAAATCATGTACTAAATATATTTGTTTATACATAATCATAATGTATGTATGTATGATTGTAATCCTCGTCCTAAATAAATATAATAATATTAATAAACGTTGTGATAATATTTTTTTAACCCTTAACTCGCCGAAAGTTCTATACATATAATGCTTCGGCACTTTAATATTATTTTGTTACGAGTTTATATCTTATTTTTACTTTCAATATCTATCTTCTCTATATTTTTATAGTAGGTACTTATAGTCGATAACGCGTGCCAAGTTGTTTTTATGACAATAAGGCAAATAATAATACAGATATTTTTCGGTAACTTCACTTAATTTCTAAATACTGCGAACAAATTCATCTTCTAAAATAGGACTTTAAATAAATAGAAACGTTATTATACAGCTAAAAAGAAGTATTGTAGCGCACCCAGTATCGCGCTAATTACATACAGCTTCATCTAGATAGCGATAAATTACACGTAGCAGTACGAGACGTTAATAAATTTAAGTAAATTAAAACTGAAATTCTTCACTAAAACACACTCAAGTTTAAACGTTCAAAAGACTTACCGAAGTAAAACTAGGTGTACTATTCATTCAAATGATTTAGGGAGATACAGACGTGCGAATTTTAGTTGCCGAAGGTGTGATTCAAGGCGACACTTTTCTAGAAATCTTTTAACGCTAAAGTATTGTATGCCTTTGTCTAAATATAATTTTCTTGGGTTTACGCAAATCATCATCCTCCTAGCGTTATCCCAGTTTCAACCTGGGGTCCGTTTACTAGTCTAACCGGATTTGGCTGAACATTAAGCTTTTCCACAGAGCGACTGCCTGTCTGACCTCCGCAACCCGAAAGGATAGCAATATTCCATGGTTGAGAGTAGTGTCAGTTTATTTAGAAGGTAATGACGCCCTATAACGACTGTCAAAGATCTTCATGACAACCAAGACCGACGGCTTAACGTGCTCTCCGAGGCACGGGACAAGCAATAATTGATAATTCACTTGGGCTTACGCGAATGTTACACATTGAAATCAACGTACAGTTTATGGATTCTGTCGCGGTATGTTGGTTTTACTGACCTTTTATTTAAACCGAATGATCTACAAACTATGTAATTATTTTTAATATACATTAAATACACTACAGGCTTAGGCACATAAATACATGATTTTTTCGGTCTTTTATCATTAAGGTTTTTGTTTTTATCCAAAGAAGTCTATCCAAAGTGTGCTGGTTGTAAATTGTATATCTTTACGCTCCAAAATAATTCTTGACAATGAGATTATCTCCATAGAACTTATAACAACTCTTAACGGGCTATAATGGGTGCTTTTAAGTGATCATGACATAATTTATGTATGTGGGTGTATGTAAATATGTGTGTAATGTGTATGTGAGTTTCCTTTGTTTCACCAAGGCTTCTAAATGCCTGAACGGTTTGAGAGTTCGGAGTATTGTAGGCATCCTTATTATTTAACGCTATTGGCTTGATATCAGTCATTCAAGGGCATCTATTGGTGCTGTAATATATTTATGTGGGTATATTACAGCAAAAATACCAAACAGGACGGCCCATTATCAGCATATTTTGTAATCCTAGTTTTGATATAGTTAATCAAACTATGTTTCCTTTTTTATCCCAACATTTTGCTAAAAATACAATATATTTAATTCAATAATGCATTAAAAGTATTTGTTTTATATGACGACTAAAAGTTACTAGTCTGTACATCACTTGAGTAAATCTAAAATACCATGTGTTTTACTTAGAACCTGTGCTTTGAATATTTTAATTATATTTTTTATTTATTCAATTTGTATAATTACCCTAACTGCAGAGATTAACATTGCTTTGAGATTCCCGTTACATAATGCAAATTTAAAGTAATATGCCATTACATAGATAAGTAATGTCTGACACTTAGTCCTGAATAATCTAAGAAACAGGAAATAACGTGATCATAATTTAAGTATTTACATTCCCTGTAAGGTCTTGATGCCTCGAGCCGAAGGCACTGGTTGGTGCCAGCATTTTTTCATCTATCTGTTTTTTGTGTCGTCACAGAGGAAATCCAACTTTGGGGCTCATCCGCCACCTCTTTGTGCATGTAGAGGGTATGTGTGACTCTCTCTTATAGGTGCTATGGACCTATTCGCTTAGAGCGTGAATGGCTAGCCGCAGTTTATGCGGTCGAACGCAACGTCACGCCGTATGCGGATAACTGCATCGGTTTCGAGATCAGCGTTATAAGTGAGATACATACAGAGAGCTACGATGTATATGAATTATTAACTGTTTTGAACGCCGACTTTCACATGTAGAATAATTCCTGTAACATAAGCCACCTTGTAAGACAAAGATCGCTCGAAACTCAGCAGATCTACCTGCACACATAATGTTATCGCCACAATATCTGTTTATTCCGCAATTCGTTTGCTCGCAACTCACGATTCATTTTGTAATAAGTCGATTGGCCTGTGAATAAAATAGGTATGTACTAGGGGCGTTCAAAAAGTAATGAGAATAGCTATGTAAGAAAATGAATTTATTTAATATTATTTTATTTTTCGACGTCATCATCCTTTAGGTTAATACATTAAGCAAATCTTTTTTCTAGAGCCAAAATTCCCTTTTTAAAAAAGTCTTCATCTTGAGTACTTAAAAACTCGTTTAAGGCGGCCTTCACTTCTTCGTCATCTTGAAATTTTGTGCCTCTCAAGTGTTATTTCAAACAAAGAAATTGGTAGAAACCACTAGAAGCCAAGTCCGGTGAATATGGCAGATGATCGAGGATCTCAAAGCCAGCATCTAGGATTGCTGCCGTGGCAACTGCAGACTTGTGCGCCGGCGCGTTGTCTTGATGAAACAAAACTTTTTTCGCGAGTTCTCCTCGTCGCTTTTCAAAGATTTCCTGACGTATTTTTTTTATTAGTTCTGCGTAGACATTTCCTGTTATAGTGGCTCCATGTTTAAGGTATTCAATCATTATCAACCCCTGGCTGTCCCAAAAAACTGAGCCTACGATCTTGCCGGCAGATGGTTGAGTCTTGAATTTCTTTGGTGTGGGAGATGACGGTCCTTGCCAGGCCATTGATTGCCGTTTCTTTTCTGGATCATAATGATGAAGCCATGTTTCATCCATTGTTACGAATCGAGCCATAAAAAGTTCAGGATCTCGTTGAAACAGTTCCTATGAGCTCTTTGAAATGTTGAGTCGCGTTCGCTTTTGTGCGTCCGTTAGCATTCTTGGCACCCAACGCGCGGATACCTTTTGCATTCCTAAGTGATCTTGCAAAATGCTATGCACACTACCAGTTGAAATCTGCAACTCTTCAGCTATAAAACGGACTATTACACGACGATCATCCAGAACAATTTTTTAATATTTTCGACCATTACCTGATTGGCTAACGTCGAAGAGCGGTCCGTGCGCGGGTCATCTTTAACCGATGTTCTAACACGTTTTAACTCTGTACACCACCGAGCCACTGTGGAATATGGAGGAACAAATTCCCCCAATATCTCACGTAAATCTTAAAACAGTTGTTTCATAGTAAAATTTTTCATGCAAAAGTATTTTATCACCGCATGGATTTAAATTTTATAAATTTTTTGCGAGAGCTATCGACACGTCACAAACAAAAATTTTATACAACTGATGCAGACAAGATAGACAGCTAATTATTTGAGGTTATTATGACAAAAACCTAATCTTTCCGTGACAGTATTTTTTTTCAAGTACCCTCCATTACCACGTCATTCTCATTACTTTTTGAACGCCCCTTATTTATAGAAATGAAATTAAATGAAATGAAATTGTTTATTTTGCGATACATGGGTAAATAGATGGATACAAGTAAGGTATTGTGCCACCATGATCAACCGTGCTAGAGCGGCATGCAAAATGCCGCAATGCGGCATGCAAAATGCAATACCTTGAGTTAGGCAATAGCCTAATGTGTGCATCGTACGATCTAGTGCGTCATTGCTGAGTGTGCATCGAACGATCTTTTGTGCGTCACTGCGTAAACTGCACTATTGCAGATTTAGCAATAAGTTTAGTTAATAAGAAATATTATAATTGTAAATCAGTCTTGTAGAATATTTCAATCAATAAACATTGTTTTAATTAAATAAATCTTTCTTAATAATTATCTCGTTCGCCGTAACTTAACTGGCGCAGTCGGTAGGATCGCGACACTCAACTTCGAATATAACTCTTCGGCTAGAGTGAACGTTATCTAACGCTATCTTTGCGATCGTTTATACGAACCTACGACGGCGAAATAACCTGCGGGAGTTCCGGAGAATTGGAAGTCCCGCGTTCTACAAGGCCCGGCTGGAGATGCAGAGGATACTAGGGTGAGTGCTAGTTGTTTTCCCAGTTTCCTATCGTAATAGTTTTAATGTTTTATGTGTGTTCGTCTTTTAGCTAGAATCGCTATATACGAGTATACTAGGTTTATTTTATTATAGGTGTGTTTAACATATCTGCTCACATCGCGGTATAGCTTTCACATTACGTTGATTACGCAGCAAATTGTTAATTATATAAAAATTATAAGTTTTATTATTCGCTGCTATCACATTTGTTGCAACACTATTCTATTTTTAGAACTTCACGCTGCGTTTATAGGGTAAGCAGATTGACGGCTTACTTATATCCAATTAACTTTTTGATAGTTTTTTTTTAGAGGATTTGTATTTAGTTACGATGGCAATGGCTAGTATTGAGTTAGCTACCTTTAAGTTCGTATCAGAACTGTTGCCGAAATACGACGGCAACCCTAAAACATTAAATTATTTTATTAGGGAAGTAGAGAACGTATTGTTATTATTAGACCCACCAGTCAGGGCGAACCCTGCGGTTACTAGTTTAATCAAAAGTAAACTAAGTGGCGCTGCTGTTAGTGCAATTGCTTCGGAAGGAACGGTTGACACATGGCAAGCTATTAAGACCTCCTTGACTCGTAGGCTAGGCGAGCCACGTAACGAGATACAGTTAATGCAAGAGTTAACACGGTTGCGTCGTAATAAAAACGAAGACGCAGAGACATTTGGTAAACGATTAAGAGATGTGTTAGACACTCTAAACGTGGTAGGTAGGCACACCGACAAATCCTATTACGAGAGTATGGTCATAGATCAATACGTTAATCATTTAGATTTCCACGTATCTATTGGCGTAAAGATTGCAAAACCAGAGACCCTTGAGGCAGCTATAGTAACGGCTAGACAAGAAGAGGCAAGATTAGCATTCAATAGATATAATAACAGCTTTAATGCACCTTCAACTTCTCAAACCAACCATAAAGAAATACCCAAGCCAAATCAAACGGTACACCAAGTTAGTAATTTTAACCGCCCCAACTGGAACCCAGACGCAAGGCAACAGAGGGGTCAAAATTTACCCCCTTGGAAGAACACTCTTCTTTCAGGTAATGTTAGACCTAGTGGTTCAGGTATCTTTAGAAATTCAGGAAATTTTAGATCACAGCCAAATGTACCCCGTCAACAAGTGAATCCACCACAGAAGGTGTCTGACGTCACCATGAGATCGGTAAGTAGACCTGAAAAACCGCGTTTCGCCCCTGAGGAAATGTTTTATACACAACATAGTCAAGAACAGTATCACCCCGATAGTTACGACTCGTATTATAACGGTGAGTATTATAACGATAATGCATATTACAATCAAGACCAAGACCACGAGTTTATGCAGGATATGTCTGGAGAAGGATCAAGCCATCAGGATTTTCCACAGGACGAGGACCAAACGAATCACAGTTGATAAATACTGTTGACCTAAACCACCACGGTAAAGACCACCTTCCGTATATAGAGCTACCGGAGTTTCGAGGTAAATTTCTTATAGATACAGGAGCCTCACGCTGTATGATATCACCTGATGTAATAGCCGGTACTGTTTTCGAGCATTGCGTTGAACGTGAACCCTTTCAGGTTAAAATCGCGCATGCAGTCACCCGTCATGAATACATTGCAGTCTTACCTTTACCACCGGTATTTAATTCAGATAAACATCATACATTTTTATTGTTTGACTTTGATCCAAAATATAAAGGTCTCATTGGTATGGACTTATTAAAGGAATTAGGATGCAACATAGATTTCAAAAATAAAGTTTTACGCACGTATAATGCAGAAATACCCATTTATTTTGATTATCCAATAAAACGAGTTAAAATTGAACCGAATTGTGAGAAATTTATAACAGTCAAATCTAACTATTTAGACGGTAACTACATCTGCGATGAGTATAATTGGTCTTAAGGACTGAAGTCACCCGCCGCGGTGGTATCAGTAAAAAATGGCACATTTACGACGTCTATACTAAACTACACTGATAGACAACAAGTAATCAGTAATAATTGTCATTTACCACTCGAGCCATTACCGCCACAATTAGTAGAAAATAATAACATACAAAAGTTACATACACTCCAAGGGCAGACGAACATAGATAAAGAACTTTGTGAGAATTTAAATAAAGTCAGAACTAACCACATGAATGAAGAGGAAAGACGTGAAATTACCAAAATTTGTTACCAATACCGTGAGATATTCTATTCCGAGAAAATACCTTTGTCTTTCACTCATACAGTTAAACACGAATTGAGACTAACCGATGATACTCCAATTTTTGTGAGAAGCTATAGGCAAGCACCCAAACAGCGTTTAGAAATTCAGAAACAGGTAGATAACTTACTGAAACAGGGAATAATTAGAGAGAGTATTTCACCCTGGTCCTGCCCTGTTCATATTGTCCCCAAAAAACCGGACGCTTCGGGCAAGGTAAAATGGCGACTTGTTATCGACTACAGACGACTTAATGACAGAATTATAGAAGACAAGTACCCACTGCCAAATATAAATGACATCTTAGATCGATTAGGGCGTGCCCAGTATTTCAATACCCTTGACTTGGCAAGTGGCTATCATCAACTGGAAATGCACCCCCGCGATATAGAAAAAACCGCGTTTACTACTAAACGAGGCCATTATGAATTTTTGAGAATACCTTTTGATGAAAAAATGCTCCAAGTACATTCCAACGTCTAATGGATCACATACTAAGGGGTATAGACAACGTATTTACGTATTTAGATGACGTAATCATAGCAGCAACGTCCCTCCAGGATCATAACGATAAACTTAAGCTAGTATTCCAAAGATTCAAATTGCATAACCTTAAAGTTCAGTTGGACAAGTCAGAATTCTTACAGAAACATGTCAACTTCTTAGGACACGAATTGACTGACCAAGGACTACATCCTAACAAAGACAAAATAAAAGCAGTTTTGAATTTCCCCATACCCCAGACGCAAAAAGATATAAAGCCTTTCTTAGGACTAGTAGGTAATTACCGAAAGTTTATTAAAGACTTCGCAAAGTTAACGAAACCCCTAACAGCTTGCCTTAAAAAGAACGCAAAAGTTGTTCATACTGATGAATTCCTAGACGCAGTTAACAAATGCAAACAAATCTTAACAAACGCCCCAATCCTTCAATACCCTGACTTTGACAAACCATTTATCCTGACAACAGACGCATCCGACTTTGCCTTAGGTGCAGTCCTATCACAAGGAAACGTTGGCTCAGACAAACCAATAGCTTATGCATCTAGGACACTATCAGAAACTGAGACTCGATATTCAACAATAGAGAAAGAGTTGTTAGGCATAGTTTGGGCTATTAAATACTTTAGACCCTATCTATATGGTCGCAAATTCACAATCTACACAGACCACAGACCATTATTATGGTTAATGTCCCTAAAATACCCTAACTCTAAATTAACTCGCTGGAAATTGAAGTTATCGGAATACGACTATAAAGTTGTTTACAAAAAAGGTAAACTGAACACTAATGCGGACGCACTATCTACAGTTAAAATCTTTCATAAGAGTATAGATTCGTTAGCGGTAAACCTAGACGACAACGAAGACGACGATATCATTAATAGAATATTTGAAAATGCCCGTAGAGAAGCAGAGACTAATAATGATCGCCAGAATGACAATGATAATCGACCTAACAGCAACAACGACATAGAAATCAGAAGTACGCATCCTTCACACCCTGACGGAGACACAGACTAGATGAGCGTCTTTACAGTTGACCCCGACCAGTTAGTTTCCACGAATCATACGCAACCCGATAATGAAAATAACGGTATTCCCATTCTATCCGACGCAATTGATAGGCAGTTGAAGCAATTTTATATTAGGTCTACCCCTGGTTCTACTTATAGGGTAGACAATAGATCAACCAATTCTAAGGTAGTCATTAAAGACGTTTTTATCCCTATTAACAATACAGAATCCGAAATAATAAAATTCTTAAAAGAGCATACAATAGCTGACCGTATCTTTCACTGTTATTTTTATGACGAAAGCCTGTATTTAGCATTTTCACGAGTTTACACTACGATTTTCAATGATAGAGGACCTAAATTAATTAGATGCACCGCTAGAGTAACACTTGTTGAAAACAAAACCGAACAACAAGATCTTATAAAACGATATCACGAGGGAAAATCATCGCATAGAGGTATACAAGAAACATTTAAGCAACTGCATAGAAACTACCATTGGCCTAATATGTTGTTGTCAATTCAGAGATATATAAATCAGTGCGAACAAGAAAGAAATCCATTGAAACCACCATTGGCCATAACAGAGACACCTACTAAACCACTCCAACATCTGTTTATGGACCTCTACTCAACAGGAGGTGCAACATTTTTAACCATAATTGACAATTTTTCAAAGTTCGCGCAAGCCATCCCTCTAAACGCTTCTAGCAGTGTTCATATCGCAGAAGCATTATTACAAGTATTTTCTACATTAGGGTTACCTCTCAAGATTACCACAGACTCAGACACTAAATTTGACAATGACGTAATTAAAGAGATATGCGCTTCACATGACATTCACATCCATTTTACCACGCCATATAATCCAAACTCCAATTCACCTATCGAACGCTTTCATTCAACCATCGCGGAAATTATTAGAATCCAGAGAATGACAAACAAAGACGACCCTATACAGTTAGTAATGAAATACGCTACTATAGCCTACAACAACGCTATTCACTCTACCACAGGCTATACACCGCCAGAGCTTCTGTTTGGTCATACAGCCTCCAGGAATCCATTAGAACTATATGATCCAAAAGAATTTTACCAAGACTACGTCCTTAATCATCGTAAAAACGCAGAAGCCGTACAGGAATGCATAGCCGCGCACGTATCCAAGAACAAGGAACAGATTATAGAAAAGCGGAACCAGGCAGCTGAGGCGATAATGTTTAAGGTAGGTGAGACAGTATTTAAACAGGTTGCGAAATCTACGAGAAGTGACAAGACAAAACCCGTATTTAAAGGTCCGTATAAAATCATTCATCTTCACCCAAATAACGTTGCAGAAATTATAGGGAGCCACCCCAATTCAAAATCCATTCGAGTCCACTTTAAACTTTTACGAAGACCACATCTTGTTCCAGGATCATCCTCACAGGAGCCTTAATGCTCCACGCAGCCGCCAACTTGACCCTTAATCCCGTAGATAACTCCAACGGTATATTGTTGTTAAAACAAGGTCAAATCCTAAAACAGATAGACACCTTAAGTTTGGCTTGCGTGTATAATGTATCATACCTACATGAAACGACTTTTAAGCTTATGTCTTTATACGCCAGTACTAAAGCTGCTGAAAATAACAGCGATTTACATAGGGCTTATAAAGATCAAATAGAGAATAGTTTAAATCTAATAAGTAAGAAAATAGTGTTTATTGCACCACACCATAGATTTAGACGTGGTTTGATTAACGGCCTAGGATCTATCGTTAAAACAATTACAGGCAACTTGGATTACGAGGATGCCCTCAAATTTGAAAATGAAATTAATATTTTACGTAGCTCAGTACAGAAAATTAACACATCCCAAAAACAAACATTATTTATAGCAAAACATGCAGTAGAGGAATTTAGTAAACAAATAGAACTTTTAAAC
This sequence comes from Euclidia mi, assembly GCA_944739405.2. Taxonomy (NCBI): domain Eukaryota; kingdom Metazoa; phylum Arthropoda; class Insecta; order Lepidoptera; family Erebidae; genus Euclidia; species Euclidia mi. Next base: position 23,082,560 of record OX123192.2, on the reverse strand, counting down.
GAGAACCAGGAAAAGCTAGGTCTGATGTTGAAAAACACCACTTTTAGTAATAGTATTAAATAGAGTGCACTTTTTAGATTTATACATACAAATAGATTTTAGCTTACAGATACTTTTAGATAAATTAGTAATCTTAGAAGACGCTATGACGTTTGCACAATTGGAAGTAATGCATCCAAGTATCATATCCCCTCATAGCCTCATCAATGAAATGTTAGGTATTCAAAAGTCAAATAAATTCAATCCAGTTGACAGTATTAGCTTAAATAATATTCATAACATTGAAAAATCTATAAGCGTAAAAGCTTATAGCACAGAGCACACTTTAACATTCATACTAGATATTCCTTCCATCGAAACCAACCCTTATGACCTTATCCATTTGTACTCCATACCAGACAAACAAAACCTTACCATTATCCCTAAATCCAAGTACCTTGCACTGGGGACCAACGAGTACTCATATCTAGAAGAAGGCTGCAGGAAGATCACACAAGACATCCAACTTTGCACAATGTTGAACATTATTGAGAAATCTGAAGACTGCATAATAGCCCTGATAAAACACCAAAGAACAAATTGTACACGAGCCAGGATGGATCTAAAACAAGGAAAGATCCAGAAATTACAGGACAACAAATGGCTAATCATCCTTAAGGAAGAGCAAACAATAAGAACTCTCTGTGGAAGTAAATCTGAATATAGAAAAATAGCAGGCATACAGATTACTGCCATCACAAGCGATTGTCAAATGGAAATTCTAAACAGAACCCTCAAGACAAACATCAACACCGTCGAAGCTGATGAGATCGTACCACTCCCAAGTATGGTCATTACCCCCGAGGACAACGTCCATTACAATCTACAGTTAGCAGACATACCGCTGGATAGTATCCATGAACTAATGGACCGGGCTGAGAACGTACCAGAATCTGTCATAGACTGGCAAACTATGATGGCAACACCGAGTTGGTCAACACTCGTACTCTACGTTATCCTGACAACAATCATCGTGTGGAAGCTGTGGCAGTGGAAACTACGACGATCACCGCCAGAGAAACCTAGCTCGGAAGAATCACGCACCGAGGACGCTGCGAGAAGCTGCAGGACGCGCTTCTATCTTAAGGAGGGAGGAGTTAGGCAATAGCCTAATGTGTGCATCGTACGATCTAGTGCGTCATTGCTGAGTGTGCATCGAACGATCTTTTGTGCGTCACTGCGTAAACTGCACTATTGCAGATTTAGCAATAAGTTTAGTTAATAAGAAATATTATAATTGTAAATCAGTCTTGTAGAATATTTCAATCAATAAACATTGTTTTAATTAAATTAATCTTTTTAATAATTATCTCGTTCGCCGTAACTTAACTCTTGTAGGGAATACAATTTTATATGAATTTAATACAATGAAAATAATTAAACAATACATTTGAAAACATAATATTAATTGATGATGAAATGACCACATAACATAATTTTAGTCAAATTAAATATGTATGTCAGTATATAGTAATTACAGGATATGTCAAAAATTTAAATTAAATTAAGAAATTAAAAATGTCAATACAATATAATAATAAATTAATAATTTACGACATCAATATTACTATTTACTAGCATATAGGCATTCTCATGATTCTAACATTATAATTATCACACTTCACAATTCAATGTCTTCGAAGTAACTTGCAATGGAATAGTATGATTTTTCAATTAAGAATGCAAATAATTCCTTTTTAAATTTGCTAACGCTCTCTGCTGTTCGTATGTATTTTGGAAGATGATTATAAACTTTTGGAGCCATTACAAAAATGCTATTATGAAAAAGGCTACTTTTACTCGGTACCAAGCGTAGTTTGTCAGCCCTTCTTTGGCTAGTAACTTTTATGAATTTACTCATATTGCGGCGCACAAACATGGCGGTTTCATATAGGTATTAGCAGGGCATAGTTAAAATTTTCAGCTTCTTGAAAATGGCTTACAAGTGTCATCTCTTTGTAGGTTGCATATTGCCCTGATGCAGCGTTTCTGCGCAATGAAAACTTTTTCTTTACCCGTAGCATTACTCCAAAATATTATGCCATACCTAAGAGATGAGGAAACTAAGCCATGATATGCAGTCAATAAAACCGACTGATCCACAGTTTTGCTTAACCTGTATAGGGCATATGACTGCTGATGTAATTTAGTACATACCTTGTCAATTTGCTCATGTCATTTTAATGTATTGTCAATATAAAGACCTAGAAATTTTGTTATGCAGTTTCATTAATTCTTGTACCCTTATAATTAATATTTAAATTTAAATTATTACTATTTAATTGATGTCCAAATTGCATAATATACGTCTTGTCAAAGTTTATTCTAAGATTATTCAATGTCAGCCAAGTTACTACAGAGTCAATACTTTGATTTATATCATTTTCTAGACCTGGAACATTATCACTATTAAATACCAATGTGCTATCGTCAGCAAACATAATCATAGGATATTTTGTAGCTGATGGAAAATCATTAATATAAGTAATGAACAATAAAGGCCCTAAGACACTGCCCTGTGGTACACCATATTTTACTTGTTTCTGGCTTGATGCATACGTAATATTTGTTTTTTTATGGTTGATTCTATTTATGACAGTTATTTGATGACGATTATTCAGATACGATTTTATTAATTTTGATATATTTCCCCTAATACCATATGAATAAAGCTTTTTTATTAATATATTGTAATCCACATGATCAAAAGCACGCGTCATATCCATGTATAGTCCTAAAACTGGTAGCCTTTTATCAACTCTAGCAGAAATAAGATTCCAAAAATATACATCGCTACATCAATTGACTTATTCTGTCTAAACCCTTTCTGATTGTCAACCAACAGATTCATTTTTCCAAATATCCATATAGACTACTATATATTACCTTCTCAAATATTTTTGAAATTATAGGAACCAGAGCAATAGGCCTGTAACAGGCCATATTATCCCGATCACCTTTTTTGAATAATGGCTTAATAATTGAGATTTTAAATCTGTCAGAGAAAATGCTGCCAGTTATACATTGATTGATAACATAGCTTAGGACTGGTGATATTAATTCAGATACCAATTTTAGGATTTTTGTGGCAATATCATCATAACCAGTGCTATTTGTATTTCTAAGTCCCATTATTATTCTAAAGATATCTTGTGGAGTGGTTGTTGGCATAAACATGGAATTTTTTGTACTAGCTATAGTGTTACTATACTTATATTCAGTATTGCATAGGGGCTTCACCTGATCTATGAAGAAATTGTTGAAAACTTCTGCTATTTCACTCGGCTGGTATATAATTTTTCCACCTACGTTTATTTGGAATATACTCTCATTTGGAACAGAACTTTTACAACCATTTATTACTTTCCAAGTTGCCTTTGATTTGTTTGTGGCAGTTTTTATAGAATGATTATTTTGCGTCTTTTGTGTAAGTCTTGTAATCTTTCTAAATTTCATGTTAAAATTTTTAAACTTATTTTTATTGACCTTACTAGGTACAAGCCTATACTGCCATAATAACATACGTTTTCTTTTGCTACAAATCCTTATACCACGACTTAACCACTTGGGTTTTGGTTTGGTGTTTATTTTCACTCGAATACTTGGAAAACAGAGATTGTATAGTAGTACAAAAGAGTCATAGAAACTATTAAAAATTCAATGCATCTTTCTCTTGGTACAATTCACTAAAACTAATACTTGATAAGTATTCTCTAAATTTTTGTACATTTTCTTTTGAGTAGTCTTTTTTAGTGGTGTACCAGTAGCTAAGACAACATGTTTCTTTAACAGGACACTTTAATATTTGTGCCGTGTGATCTGATACCGCAAGCTCTAAAATATCGCCTTGAGATCCGCGTATATTATGAATTATGTTGTCAATGCAAGTGCCACTACACAAACGAGTTGGTTGGTCTAATTGAAATTTAAGGTTAAAACCTCTGATTAAATGCTTAAAATTGTCTGAATACCTCGTCTTTTTCAATAAATCTATATTAAAATCGCCGCATATGATAACCTTTTTAGCATGTTTATAACAGTATAAATAGAGAATGTCGTATAATTTATTATAAAAAATGTCAAATTTACTTTTAGCGTCAATACATTGTGGGCTCCTATAAATAGAAATAATTATAATATTACGGTCTGACAACTCGACAGCACAAGCTTCAAATACTGTTGGCACGCAGTATTTTGATAAAGAATCAATTAATTTGAATTTTAAACCAACCTTTACCATTATGCAAGTTCCTCCATGCCTTGTTTCTCTCGTAAAATATGCTGCTAAATTATAATTAGGAATATGTAACATGTGTGTATCAGACGCAATCATATTGTGTTCTGAGAAGCAAATAACATCCACTATCTTATATTTCTCGATAACTTCATACAAAGCAACAATAAAAACATCCAATTTATTTAACAACCCATTAATGTTTTGATGTAAGATATTAAGACTATTATACACGAAAAAGCTCCTTAGTTGTAGTACTAGGCATTTGAGCTGGTAGTATTTCTTTAGTAGATGGTAGTAATATTATTTCCTCCTCAGTTTGAGTGGTCTTGTCAATTAATTTATTACAATGTTTATGTTTAATTTCCATGTCAAAGGCGTATTTAATTGATTTCTTTAGATTGTCTATTTTTAAAATATCTCTTAGAATATGTCGACTTATGTAATTGTATATATGTGTTTTATACGGCAGATACATACTAGATATAGTTCATGTCAATAAAAGTTACATTGTCAAATTTACTACACATGAAACGAACAATTCATAATTTAATGCTTTTTCATTGAGTGATTTGTTGTATGGTATTTCACTTACTAAAATATGAGGACAAGATACCTTATTAAAAAATTTTTGAAATTGCCATTTGAATTCCCATGGATTTGTATCGTTTATACCACCTAGTACTATAATATAATCGTCTTTCGTTAAGGTAGACACTTCTGTTGTACGCAGCACTTCAGAAATGGTCGCATTGGGTTTCCAAAAACAGCTTACATTGTAGGTTGATCCAAGCAAATTTTGCAGTATCCTTTGAAGATATTTACCCTGTTGGTCAGCAAATATGGCTATTTTTATTTTTGTTGATGGATTTGTGTTCGTTACTGTATTGTCAACGTTTTGTATCTGCTTTGGAAGACAGACTACTTCTTCATTTCTACATTCCTTATCGTCTTGTGTAGAATTTTTAAGTAGTTGTTGCGAGCCTTTTTTGACACTGTTTGTTGTTGACAGGGTGGCAGATTTTGGACTTTTAGTCACTGCAACTTTTGAGGATTTCTTCACTGTTGTCGATGTTAGACTGCTTACTTTTTTCTGGACTTTGCGCTTGGTTCCTGGCGTAGTAAATCTTGGAGACCCTTGTTCAATTTTCTTATACAACTCGATTACCTTAGTTGCTTTTTCTAATTCTGTTCGCAGATGGGTGTTCTCACTGTGTAGATTATCGACCTCTTGATGGGCGCTTTGCAGCTCAGTAGATAATTTATTAATTTGTTCTTTAAGAGCAGCAATTTTTTCTTCGTCATACAGTGTATCATTTGACAAACTCATCATACTGGCTTCAAATAACGATGATTCCGACACCACGGTGGATAATTGATGCGTTCTGAATGTTACATTATCATTCTGCATTTTAACGATTTGTTTTCTACCAGGTTTTACGTATTTTTAAGTTTGGCAGCACTAGTAATGTCAAAGATCTTGAGTGTGAACTGGAACGCGCCCTTGTTCGATGGGCTTATGTTGGTAGAAATGTGATGTTAATATTTAAATAAAAAAATTGTCACTAACGATTTTTATGCGTTTATGTTCATAAATTTCTATGATTATGGGTATTTAAAACACTTTTTTGTCAATTACACACATTGTCGTTCCATAAAATTACACTGATAATTCACTGGTGTCACTGTTGATTACGTTGGTTTAGTTTTATTAGTCACTTCTGTTTACAGTGATTTGAGTTTACAACTTGTTTATATCTTTATCAAAATAACAGCAAACATTACCACTGCAGTATAACATGAATTAGAGTTCACTTATACGGTTTTAAAGGATTATAACTTATTTATTCACAAAAAATACAATTTTCGCAAATAGCTTTCAGTTTCGATTTAGTTTCCCCATTCATTTCTTCATTTTCTGCGAGTGTTGCAAAAGCGATTAAGGGCGGGCGTTTTAAAAGCGCTTGTTTAATTGTTTTGCTTTGTTTATCTTTGGTTCGTAGTCAAAAGTTGGACCATTGGATGGTGGCAGGTTTGTATATAACCATGAGTTTTAAATTAAAGCGTAATAAAACGTAAATAAGCAGTAGGAAATAATAAAGCACCTTTTCTGTTAAATTGTCTAACCTCAGATTTTCGAAAGTAAATTGTAGATTACAAGAATAGATTTGTGAGTTAAGGCTTAAATCGAAGTATCAAAATACCTAAGAGACCTAAGTCCACAGCTGGGCTTAGAACTTTCCCAAGGTTTTCTTCATAAATCGATATAAAGACGCCTGCATCCAACTGCTTGCCATCATTATAATAAAATATGAATATGCAAGAACGAGAAAAAAAAAGGCGGCGATAGCCCAGTGGTGTACGTAACGGACTGCCGAGACGATGGTCTCGGGTTCGATCCCCAGTTACCCCGGGCACACACCTATGACTTTTCGAAGTTATGTGTGTATTAAAATAAAAATATTAATTATCGCTCGCTTAAAAATGTGCCCGGTAGATGGCAATAGGCTCGCCCCCTATTACATTGGGACCGAAACATATCTGGCGAAGTGTGGGTGTGTAATACACCTCTGCCTACCCCTTCGGGGATAAAAGACGTGAAGATATGTTATGTTATGAGTAAAAGAACGACACAATGAATATGTACTGCGTGTGTGTGTGACTTTTTATAAATTAGATATTTAGAAAAATATGCAACATTGTAATGAATTCATAAATAATGCTTTTGTATTTATATTTCAATGGTTATGATATGGCTTTAAATTTGTATTGTACTCCTTTCATATTTTATATGTATTTGCTTTTTCAATTAACAAATATTTAGGTACAAATAATAATTCAGTTAATAAAATGAATCCACACAAACAAAATTTGCTGGCACAAATATAACGGCAAACATGTTTAATTTCATAACAACCCAATCAAAAACTAACCAAATATACTTTATATTTCGAACGATACAGCATAAAAATTCATATACCTACCCAAATTGATGAGTGTTGGTTAGACTGTTCAAATAATTATTTGGTACCTAGTTTGGACAATTACACTGTCTGTAAATCATCTAAGCACATTAACCAAAGTGATGGGGTTGTTGTTTATGTAAAATCCAATTTAACCTTTACAATAGAAGAACCAGTGTTTCTTTAATCGGCCTCTGGGCTTGTAGTTAAACTTAATTCAAACATAGCAATACTATGTATGTACCGATCGCCATCAAACGAAAATATTGTGACATTTCTGTCCACTCTAAATAATATCTTGCCGTCTATAATAACATTTGAAACAGTTATTGTAAGTGGAGACATTAATCTCGACATCAAAAATCTATCAGACCATCGCGCTCTCAACTTTCTTAACTGCATGGCTTCTCACGGGTTTTTACCAGCGCACTGTTTTCCCACTCGGGGAAATAACTGCCTAGATCACATTTTTTTGAAAACGAAAAGGCAAACAATGACTTTTGTATTAGAAACGACCATCACTAACCACTGCTCCACATTGCTATGTTTAAAAATTATAAAATTAATACACCTAAAACTATTACAAAAATTAATTACGAGACCTTAGATAGTACCGTTACACAAATTGATTTCAGCTTACTATTATCTTATGATAACCCTAGCATTGCCATAGATTCTTTAATTACTTTGATATCCACTAAATTGCAAGCTAAAAAGAGAATTATAAAGCCGTGGATAACACCTGGTCTTTTAAGGTGTATACGTAATAGAGACTCTTTGCAGAGGCAAACAAAACTTTCACCCAATAATCAGGTACTCTCCATCACATACAAAAGATATAGGAATATTTGTACTAAAATATTAAAGAAGGCCAAACGTAAATATGACTCTGAACAACTCACAAAAGCAGGACAAAATTCCAAGGCTTTATGGGAAATAATTAGAAACATAACTTACACAAATCATCAAAAACAGTCTTCCTCGCAATTACTTACTCTTTCACAATCACCCAACGACGCTTGTGACAAGGTTAATATTTTTTTTGTTCAAATTGGTAAGAGCCTTGCAGATAAAATTACTTCTAAGTCGAATATCCCAGTAACTAACTATACCTCTACTTTTCCAAATTTAAATTCTTTTGTTTTTGAAGAAATAAGCCCGTGTGAGATAGTAAATATAACAAACGCTCTTAGATCAAATGCAGCAACCGGGTGGGATAAAATATCCACATTTTTTTAACACAGATATTCTAATATTCTTGCGCCAGTTATCAGCCATATTTTTAATAAATGTATTGATTTATCAGTTTTCCCTATAGTACGGAAAAGGGCCATTATACATTCCATCTTTAAGAGTGGAGACGGGTGTTTAGTAAATAACTATCGTCCAAAAGCTGTACTCACCAGATTATCTAAGATCTTGGAGCGGGTTGTAAATACTAGACTAGTTAGCTACTTAGACAAATTCAATATCCTCTCTGCTTCGGCAGAACATGTCTACTTCCGACGCCGTCCAGGAGTTAACAGCACACATAGTCACTAATTTAAATGAAAGTGGTGACTATTTTCTTAGACCTTGCGAAAGCCTTTGATACTGTTTTCATTCCCACTCTTCTTTTGAAGCTGGAAAGAATAGGTGTCAGAGGCCCGCAGTTAGCATTCTTCAAAGTTACCTCACAGATCGTACACAGATGGTCAGGATAGGTAACTACACTAGTGATGAGCTTCCTTTATCCATTGGTGTTCCACAAGAAAGTATACTCGGGCCATCTCTATTCCTAATTTTTATTAATGACCTTTATAATTTGAAGATCCCTAATTCCAAAATTATCTCATATGCTGATGACACGGCTATTACCTTTGTTTCTGATTCCTGGACTGAGCTACAAAAAACGTCCCAAGCCGGCTTAAGCAACGTAGCGGATTGCTTATCTTCTCATGCTCTAACTCTGAACGTCGCAAAAACAAAATTTATAACGTATTCTATCTCGTCCACCACCCTGCTTAATACCCTATAAGATTTGATATTTCATAGTTGAATGACTCTGTAATAAATTGTCTTTGTCCTCACATAAGCTCTGTTGACAGTATCAGGTATCTCGGCGTTATTTTAGACAAATACCTAAACTATAAACCTCAGGTAGAAGCATTGACGTCTAGAGTTCGCAAGCTTATATTTATATTTAGATCGCTTCGTTACGTTGCTAATATTACAATCATACGTAGTGTTTACTATGCCCTCTGTAAATCTATAATATCTTATTGTATTTCTATCTGGGGAGGTACTCATAAAACAACTCTCAAATCTTAGAGATTGCTCATAGAGCAGTTTTAAAAGTAGCCACGTTTCGTCCTATCTTGTACTCGACTGAAGATTTATATAGAAACTGGAGCAGTCAAATGTACGACAAATTTTCGTTTTTCACACGGTAATGTTGCAACATCGCAAAACTCCATAAATACAATCTTCCAAGCGCCGCAGGGATAACATCTGTATTATACATAGAATGCATTTTTCTTTCATCAAAAGATTTTCTATTACCTGGGACCTTACCTCTAGAACCAGATAAACAGGCATATATTTAACTTACCTAGTCATGATTTTAAGTCGGCCGTCCTAAATTACCCTATGCATAAAAATTACGATGAGACAGAAAATATGCTAATCGTTTTGTCCTGAGATATAGCTTTTATTTACCTTTTTGGATACGGTCGCATACACTCACACACACACACCAACTTATAAATTTTAGCATAATATCTCCACCTATTGTCTTAAGAATGCATGTTATTTCATACAAAAAGTGTTTAAACTAAAGTTACACACTTTCTTTTATATTGCAACTAGTGTGTAGTTAAATATTATGTATTTTTATTAACGCGGGTTTAGAGCTGTTTATCCTTAATACAGGCTATTTCATAGCCTAGCTAGGAAAACAGTAAGACATACATCCACTATTTTGTGTAGTAAACTACTTCACAGATACTGTAACTACATACCGTTCCATGTAATGTACTACAATGATTTACTTGCCAATTAAAATATTATCATTATTATTTCTTTATTTATCAGTTATCAAATTAAAATTACATTTTTAAATATACAATGTACAAAAAAAAATACATTTAAAAATATAAAAATAACCTTGGGGTCCCACCAGCATCGGGCACAGTACGTGCCGTGTCCGAAAGTACTTCTTATTATTAAAATGCTCTACCAAAAAAATACCTGATGTCAAAAAAAAATCACACAATGTTCTATCATTACGAAATATGAGATCCATTTGTACACCCAACACGTTCGAATAACCTATCTTCGGTGAATTGTTTCCGATACCACACAATGAAACTTAGTGGCGGCGGTACTTAAGACTCGCTGAGGTTTACCAAGGAAACTGTAAATAAAAACTGCCTTGATTCACAGTGAATGTTTTAAGTTTTACTCTATTCTCGAGTTAAAATAATGGACTGTGTTGATATAAGATTTCTTTTGTGAGTATTCTACTCAAGGTTACCTAACTTTGTTTCGAATATCCGAAATTTCGGCACTGTTGCAAAACCCATGATCGTGATCCTAGCGCCAGCATCAGTTGTGTGTTGCATGGTGTTGCAAGTTTTTAACAGGCAGCAGTCTTGTATTGCCGGCTAAGTAATGGGCTAAGTAACGAGCAAAGATCTTTATCAGATCCTCATCTATGTAGTCTGCTGGCTTAAGATATCTTCCCTATAGCTCCTCATCTTCCTAGCGTTATCCCAGATTCAACCTAAGGTCAGCTTACTAGTCTAACTGGATTTGGCTGAATATTAGTTTTTCCATAGAGCGACTGTCTGTCTGACCTCCGCAATCCGAAGGGATAGCGATATTCCATGGTTTAGACTAGTGTAGTTTATTTAGAGGTACTGACTACCAACGACTGTCACAGATCTTTATGAAAACAGGGGCCGATGGCTTAACGTGCTCCCCGAGGCACGGGACAAGCGATAATTAACAATTCAATACGCACATCATTCCGAAAAGTTCTTGGTGCGCGCCGTGGATTCGAACCGATACCCTGTGCATGGCAGTCTGTTGGTATCTCCATTGGGCTATCGCTGCCTTATAGCTTCCCTATTCGTCTCTAATCTGGCAAATCTTTCGACGTCACCACATATTTCTGGCAACTCGCGAACACTTCGTTTAAGCGAAGTGTTGTGGAACGTTCAAAAAGTTTTAGTGAAAGAATTTCAGAATGCTTTGTGTGTGAATGTACAGTAGAAAAATTTTACGGCGAGTGTGAGTGCGTTAAATGGAAACATACGACGCAGTTCACGAATGTACCTTCTCTACGCTAACAAATTCTCAGCGCAATTTTTACAAAGCTAACTAGAAGACAACATACTATGACTAATATTTTTATCAAATCTTAGACCTCAAACGGAAACTCGACAAAAATTTGAAACTATTACATACATATATTAGAGAGCCACCACGAATAGCCTTCTTTCTTACGAATGCACTTATAACTGAGTAATGTTGATTGTTAAATATTAATTGGTCACCTCGGAACCAATGTTCCGTAATACATAACCGCTTGACCGCGCACAAGTGACTATTTTCTCTTTTTGCAAAAACAGATGAGCGCGTAAACTGTAATTTTCCCACGCTTTTCCGCTGCGCACTAATCTGTTTGTGGAACTCGGATAACTTAACCGATTGCAGTATGTTGCATATCAATAAACGCATAATTAAATGAGCTTTCCAATGATATAAATGAAAACCATATAATATGGTTGAAGCCCACGCAAGGGCAGTATAAAGTGAAAATTAGATTTTATATTTCCGACATATTCCGTTTTCTCGTCGTTTTTTATTATGGGGGTATATAAGTATTATACACAGTTAGAAAGGGTTTTTAATTTACTTTTAGAGAAAATAAATATAATGAAAAGAAACATTTTAATATTAAACATAAAAAAATAAAACAAAGATTTTTTTTAATTGGCGCCAATTTTCATATTTTATTTTTTAAAATACCCTTTTATGTTATATATCAGATTCAAACCCCCCCCCCGTGGGATCTCCACCTTGTCGTGGTGGGAGGGCTCAGTAACCGTGGGTTGGTCACCCGCGGTGAAGCTAAGAGGGATCCAGGAGGAGACGCTCCGCGTGGGCTTGACGGAGGCCTGCGCAGGATGCGTCCAATGGTGCGGGTGCGAGGGACAGTTGTTCTGTCCCTCGCAGTTGGGCGCGGTCGCGGGAGGAGAGGCGTGTCAGTGTTGCGTTGCCGCGCGCCCTATCTCCCGCGACTAAATGGGGGCGCACCATCGTTGCGTCGCGGTGGGGCCGCAGAGGAAGAGGAGATGCGGTGTTACGTTGCCGTCCTCCCTATCCTCTGCGGCCGCTTGGTGTTTTGGCGGCGGAGCCCAACACCTTCATCCGCGGCTAAGGGGGTTTTGTTCGGGGCCCACCTGACCATCTGGCGGGCCAATGCACGTCAGGGAGTGGCGAGGAATGCTTATCCGATACCCTACCCTCCGACACACATGAGGAACACGGGTTGGTTTTTAGTCAGTAAGAGTCTGACAGTCCCCTTCGCCCTTCCCCCCAGGGCGGAGGGACTCCATGAGGATTTTTCAACCCGACACCAAAAAAAAAAAAGATTCAAACCTAGATAACTTTCTTTCCAACTAGATTTCCAAGTATAAAAACCAATTCTGATAAGAATCTGATAATAATTATTTTTATTGGAACCTGCACAGTTGGTTAATTTTTCCGGCAAAAATAAAACTGAATTTCCCGCAAAAATTTTCGATAACTAATATCTCATAAATAATATGAATATTATATATTTTATCAACGGTTTATTTATATACTCATAATAAAAAAGAATACAACGCATAAATGTAACCTTATATACATACATATGTATTTAAACTTTTTTACATAAAATGACGTTTTTTCGATGTTTTTTTGTTTATGATTAGAGTAATACACATTATTTATTTATTTTTTTGCTGTTACTTCATAATAAATCAGTTAATTTACAATAAAAACATAAAAGTATTATATATAATTACATAATTTGTTTACAATGATGTTTTAATCCATAATTACGCCCCGCGCGCGGAATGCAAAGTCAGCGAAATATATATATATTTTTTAAATGCTTACATCTAAATAATTTTCTGCAAGTATTGCTATAACTTTATTTTGTTACATAGATAATATCACCAGGTACATGAAAATACAACAGCAAACCAGATTCAGCTTGTACTTTTATTATGATAAACAAAAGTGTCGAGTAAGTCGGTAAAGACGACATTGTTTACGTTACGGCCGCTCGCCTAAAGTAAACATTTTATTCAAACGTAATTTGTTTTGTACCATTAGAATGAGTCATTCATTAGGTTGCAGAAAAATAAACACCACTTCTCTCAAGTTATTAACAATCGCACAAAAACTAATTAATTGAGCGCGCCCGTCTTTAACTGGCGGCGCGCACTTGAAATTTGTTGATGCTGAGTAAGCACTTAAAAATAGTGAGCGGTCAAGCGGTTAAGATATCAATCTTATGTTTATTTAAAAATAAATCTATTTCTAATTCTTTGCCAGATAGGCCTTGTATGTTTTGATGAACTAAGTTTAAAACACACGAATGCCTATCTGTTGTCTCATCTAATAGTTTAAACTAATAGATGTGTCAATACTACTATTGGTATAACTATTATCTACCAAATTCCTAAGTACTCTAGTAGTACTTCTATCAGTATATAAATTAAATGCTAATAATTTAGCAAGTTGTCGCCTATGTACATAAGAAAGATACATAGTATCTTTTGTTAAAAAGAAATTACTAATAAAAATATTCGTGTCAAAAAATAAAATACTGTCACTATGACATGTCCTATTGTATAATAATAAATTTAATTTGCCTATTTGCCTGTTTTGGTCATCTGTGAGAGCATATGAATAAGGCAATGCACAAATAATAAACCTACATCCTGTTTTTGTGCTTCGATCTATCATTAAGTCTGTTAATTCTATAAGACTGTTTTTGAAGACTAATGAGCTGTCACCATATAATATGATGACAGTAGTTTGTGCATTCAAGTCGGCATTCTTAATCTTATCAACTAGGGTACAAGACTGTGCTCCAGGTGAACAAAAGTTCTGTACTGGTAGTTCAGTGTGATGATCAATTAAGCTACCCAAACCCACGCCCAGTTGGTCTGAAAAAATTATTACATTCTTATTGTCAGTCTTAACTGGATGCAGTTTGTTTTGTGTATTATACTGACATCCATGTGCATTCAAATCTATTAATTCAGCAGGTGTAGTCGCACACTTAGTTGTGCAACTGGAACAGTAATTACTAGAGTTGGATAATGAGATAAGTTGTATAACAACCTACCAGAAACTAATTCTTCAATTGATTCTTCAAGCTTTAATAAAAGAGACTCACACTCTTTATTTAATTTACAGTTATCTTGTGCATACTGACTCAATTTGGTAGACCATTTAGGACCAGATTTAAGTTTCTTAATTAATTTATTTAACTTAAACAATTTTCTAAAGTTATTCCTACTAAAACATTTTTTGAGACAGTTACATTTGAGAGCTTTTAGCACATTAATTTTGTCACCCAGGAGCTCAGAGAATAAGTTGTGAGTAGCAGTACTGTTAAAGGCCGCAATTGTGCCTTCTAGAGTTGAAATTCTGCCATAAGCCTCATTGTGACTTGTTTCTAACTCAGCGTTGCGGCTAAGTTGTCTGGAGTAAATTTGTTCGCAGCTGCTGAAACACCTAACCTCTTCTCGTAGTCTGTCCCGTTGATCCAAGACATCCATATGCTCTATATGCAGCTCCGTGAGTTGTGTCTTCAGCTCAGATATTCGGTCATTAACAATCTTGATTTCTTCTTCACAGTCAATGCGTTGCCTTATTAGTTGACTGTTGTCATCCTTGTACTTCTTTAACTCAACCAATGTTATCCTTAATTTATTTTCTGTCTCCTTGGCCGTTGCCTTCCGAGTCATCATATGAGTAAACATTGCCAAAGATTACAAATTACCTAAAAAAGAAGAAAACAGTTGAGCAAAGTCAAAGAAGAGAAGAGATGTGATGGTGCTTGAGTATTATTAAATAGACTTAGAATAAATAAGAAAAGTAACAAAAGAAAAAGATGGGTATATTAATAAAATAAATTAATTGATTGTAAAACTAAGAAATTGAGAACAATTTATGTAATTTAAATACTTGAAAGTAATTATTTAATACTTTTACAAGGTTTCTATGGAAATATCTCAGCTGATGTACTTAATCAACTTATTTGAATAAAATGTAAGTAGTTAAGTAACTGCCTCGTTGGTCTCGCGGCATAAATGTGCGCGTGGGATCGGGAGGTCCCGGGTTCGATTCCTGGGTCGGGCGATGTTATTGGGTTTTTCTGTCACGAAATTCTCAGTAGCAGCACGGAGTCTGGAAATGTGCCCGGTACGGCAATAGGCTCGCCCCTTATTACGTGGGACTAAAGTATATCTGGCGAAAAGTGGGTGTAGAAATACACCTCTGCCTACCCCTTCGGGGATAAAAGGCGTGAAGTTATGTATGTTATGTAGTTAAGTAACTATACAAGTTACAATAATAACTAATTAACACAGAAAAGTAAACAATTATTACAGACAAGAATAAATAGTGTAGTAATTGTGAAGTGTATCTGTAGATTGTGTTTGTCTGGGGCTGTTGTTTAGTCCTCGATTTTGCTTCCACATGTAGTCAAGCAAAAGGTGACAGAACTGAGCTAAATGTGTGTTGGACGAAGCTCACACGGGGGTGAGCCGAGTAATTCGGTGTTGTGGAGTGTTTGATGAGTTTTAATAAGTATTATACTCCCCGGGCTTAAGTCGTAGCAGATGTAAATTCAAATCCGTCCGTTGACACCAAGTCTTTGTTCTGTTCGCTCGTAAGTGGCTGTGTGGTTATTATACTTCAAACACAATAACTTCTTATCACTATTTTATCGATATATATTAACTAATATGGTAAATAATCAATTAAAATTACATTTAAACTTTAATAATTACGGAGCTAAATAATTGACGTCTGGCGGTTACAGTTGCCAGCGCAAAAAAAAAAGCTTATTCGAAATGGTCTCCATTGGCTGCAATACAGTCCTTTAAACGTTGAGGCCAGTTATTAATAGAATCACGCACTCTTTCCATGCGAAAATTCTGCACTGCCAATCGTATGGATTATTTTAGGGACTCCAAATTATCATGGCGTTTAGAACAAGCCGTACTCTCTAAAACGGACCATAAATCATAATCCAACGGATTAAGATCGGGCTAGAGGACGGCTAGTCTTCAGCTCTGATGAAGTCCGAAACGTTCGCTTCCAACCAAGACTGCTGGAAGGACCGTACTTGGTTATTGAACATGGTGTTGTGAAGGGGCTTAACTACCTTCTCAAGAATGGTATTTTGATACACTCGTGCCGTTGCTTTGATACCTTTTTCGCAAAAATATGGCTCAGTCACTCCTTCATAGCTAACACCCCACCAAACCATCACTGAAGTCGGATAATGCCCACGTTGCTCTCTGTTTACTAATTGGGAAGCTTCCTTAGAGCTTTGAGCATAAATACGGTCATTTTGTTTGTTAAAATGTTGCTCAATTGTAAAAAAAAATTCTTCCGTAAGCAACATTTTCTGTGACCTCCCTTTGCGTACCGCTTCAGTAGTTGTTTCGATTTTACCACCATATTCTTTTTTAAATTATTAGTTAAGAAATGACCAGTGCGTCTCTTATAGGCTGCAAGTCTTAAGTCATCTTTTAAAATACGCGACATGGTTCTAGGTGCTATATTCATCTCCAGAGATAAAATCCTTTGCTTTCGGACAGGATTTCTTCGAATTCTTTCGGACGGTCAGGTCTTTTTCTGACACAAACAGAGGAGGTCTCATTGTACCTATGAATAGTCCGGTATACAAACATTTGAGTTATACCAAGTGTATGGAAAGTTTTAAAAATTGCTTTGATTCCATACCTAATTTGTGTAATGCAATCACAGTGATTCGGTGCTCTTTATCACCCACTCCATTTTAATATCGCAAAATATTGTACAATGTATTGGCGCCAAAACGTAAAAACCCAATAAACAATCGTATAAAAATGTCAGATTCCAAATTCAAATGTAATATTTTTTATTTTTAACTGTAACAGTATTTATGGCCAGACTAAGAATATTTCATACAAAGGCGTCATTGAAGTCTATATATTCAAAAAACAAAACCAATTATTACAATATTCCCACAATAACAAACCTACGTTTGATTTCAACTGAGTCAAAACGTAAAGAGAAAATAATAAACGAAATCATGTACCTACCTTAAAAAACAGCCTTGAAATTTACCTTTATATCTTCACAATAGCCAGAAACAATTATTATATAAATAAACAGAATTATAACGTTTGATAATTTACTATGAAAGTACAACTCTTGCCCGCGGCGGTAAGGTACGTATAGGCAAGTAAAATAAAATTTATTTAATCATCTTTTAATTAGCAGTCCCTCTTTGAATCATGTAAAGGGCTGAAATTGTAGCAATGTATTATTTTTATCAATTTGTACTTGTCGAGTGTTTGGTTAGGTTTACAATGTTTGAACAAATGTGTATGTAACAAAAATTTTTTTTAAATGTGTGGCATTTTTTTGATTTTGTATAGATATTTATCTGTAACTGTCTTTGTCGTATAAATGTGTAAAGAGATTTGGATGTATTCTTATATGATTCTGAGTGACACAGACTGTAAAAAACCAAAGCGGCTCTTTTCAAAAGTGATTAACTTATTTCATGATTTTCTAATTGAGTATGCACATTACAAATAGGTACCACTATCATCACCTTCCTAGAGCTGTCCCGGTTACACATCTGGGGTTAGCTTAGTAGTCTAACCAGATTTGAGCGAATATTAGTTCTAGACCTGCGCAACCCAAAACGATATTCGCGATATTCCATGAATAGAAAATACAGTATGTTCAAATATTTCGTTAATCAATTATTAACGACTGTCAACGGTCTTTATAAAATCCGATATCGATGGCTTAACGAGCTCTCCGAGGATATAAATAGTATACTATTTTTACAATGGTCTCTTAAATGTACAAAATAATTAAAAATTGGAAGGAGTCGAGAAGTAATGTGGAACGCTTTTCAAACATAATATAAGTAGATTAATTTTAACTACCAAAATTGCAGCACAAGAATAACATCAAACTATTTTGAAAGTGACACAAGAAAGACGTATATTGCTTGCACAAAGTACCTAGATACTTAATTTTATTATGTTGAGTAAATATTGACAAACATAGACTGGCACACTTTGCACCACAAAATTTATGAAATAATTCCAGTAACACATTAAAGTTTACGTTGTAATTTTTGACACAAGATGATATTAGTTTCGTTACTTAGCGAAAATACAGCATAATTATTAAGTTTCAGTTTTTGCTATAGTTGGAAGGGACGATATTTTCATAAAGTATCATTCAAATCATAGTACACAAAGCTTAAAATCTAAATCTTCATTAGTATATACGAGGTATTGAAGAACACTCGATGCATAAATATTATATGATTTCGGGGTGTAAACATTTCTATGATCTACACAAAATCAAACTGCAATGGTACAACTACTTCTTACAAGCACTGCCAAAACCTTGTTTTTTCTTTGATCTTTAGCTCAAAAATTCTAAACTCTACTCTTCTAAAAGACTTACAAACAAACAAAAACAAATCTGCCCACTCGAATGGTGGTGACGAAATTGTAACGCTACTCCATTCCATTGAGGAATTACTTGACATAATGTATAAGACGAGATTAAGTATTTTTTGAAGATCTTTTGTTCAAAAGTGCTACGCACGAACTGTTTAACCCAGATGTCTAGAGTTACCGCAGCCAGGTGGGAAACTGTTGAGAAGAGAGTTGCAGTGGAAGCTGTAATACATCCACCTGACCACGATAGACGATTTATCTAAACACTTTCACTGTGGTAGCACAGCGATGAATTATAATCCTAATATTAATAAAATGTCTTACCAACTCTTACTGATGCTGTTCTTGAAGTGGACCTATAGGATTAACTCATAATTTTGGCCAAAATAACAAGAGAATCGAATACCAGTTCAGCGTAGTCCTTCTCCAGGCACCAACCAGTAATTCACACACGTGTTTTACAAAGTTCAATATTTCACAAATGTTCATTAATTTATCACAAACTTTGCCGGAAGTCAAAAGTGGCAATTGTAAGTATATACAAGTTAATTCAATTCGCGTTAATTCAAAAGGCGATCAATTTATATCAATGTATACCAATTACAATCTCGCGAGACAGACCAAGACAGGCGTGTTAATTTTTCAAGGCGGGAACGGAAGTGACAGTTCAGTGTGACCATTGTCAGAAATTTTCAATAGACTAAACAAAATGTTACTTAATCGATATAATCGATTTGACTTATAATAAAAACGAATTCTATTTCAAACACCAGATCACACGAAAAGTATTTGAAAGACTGATCTTGTTTATTTCATCGTTACTTATATTTTATTATGCTTTTAACTAAACATTAGATTTGAAAATCTTTTCTATTTTTTTAATTTTCTTCTACGATAAGAAACACAAATTAAGGAAGGTCTTAAGACGCGATTATACTTAAGCTTAGGTACAACATATTTAAAAACCAGGTACAATTTTTTTTTATAGTCTCGCGCCTGTATCCCCTTGGCAGAGGTGTAATATTACACTCACATTTCACCATGAATTTACATAACTTAAATCATATTTATTTTATTTTATTGTAGAATAAAATTAACTTGCACACGGCATCCTTTATACAACGCTGTACGACACAAAAATCACGAAAAAAAATGGTTTACAAAACGTCTGTCTTTTCCTAACAATAAGGAATACGAAAAAGCAAATGGGGCGCATACGCGAAAATATATTATTAATTTATGTACGCCTCACATCTCGCTGGATCTATTACTATATATCACAACTAAACAGCAGTGATGACGTTGTAAGTTAAGATATAACGCGCATTCGGAAACATACGGCCGGGTATACTACGCGTTTCTATAAGGCGATTTAACTTGAGCAAATGCGTACATAATAATATGACACCAGCCCTGTTTATGAACTGTCCCATTGCTGGTCATAGGTCTCTTCTTATATGGCAAGTCTTCTAACGTGTCCTTGGCCGTACCGGGCCAAGTACCTACATGTTGCAAGATTTAACATGTAATTACGAGTTCGCGGACTTTACACGTGTTTCGAAGATATTATGGTGAACACTCTTTCCTCACTCTGTTTTGACATCATGAAATACTCTCAAATACGCAGACTTCCTCATGACGTTTTGCCTTAACCCTAGAGCAAACATATTGAACTATTTAATACTTACTCAACTACGAGCTTTTAGAGCTCTGTCAGCTTTCCCACTAGGTTGTCGTTGCTTCTTAGTCCGTACGACGTAACTACAGATTCATTAAATAGCTAAACAGGCAAATTATACCTGAATAATGGATCCGGATTTCGAAGTTTACTCGGAAGGTTACTTTAAATATACCTTATTATGATTGATATCGTGGTTAATGACATACATAAGCTTATAAATCAAAACCAGGAGGCAAATGACAAGATCAGCCTGGTTTGGGATCATAAGACCTTGTGTGAATTGAAAAAGGGTATACATTTTAGTTTTTCGTATGAGTGTGTCCAACTCTAGTGTCGGAGTTTTTCAGACCACCCGAAGGCCTCCGACGTGGCCTAACGACTCTTATCCTAAGACAAGAACCGGGACCGATAGCTTCACGTGCCCTCCGAAGCAAGGTAGCGCTCAGATGTAAATGCCACACTTGGTCACCCATCCAAGTCAAGTCAAAGTCCAAGACAAGCTAAGTCTCGCTATGAGCGCTACAGGGTATACATTATATACAATGTATTATACTAGGTGTCCCGGAAAACGCCATATAAATGTACTTTTTGCTGATGTGAGTATAAATATGATTTGATGACATAAAAAATATGAAATTAAAATGTCCACATAAAATAAAAATCTGCGTACGCACACCCTTATCACACAGCGCTATAAAATATATTTTACAACCTATTCTTGTACCTACCAAAGGTGTACAAAAAAATCGTGAAATCCGTCAAACCGTTTCGGAGGTCTACAACCACAAACACCTTGACATGAGATTTTTATATATTAGATGTAGATTTCCGTCATTCATTATAAGGTGGCTATTTACTACTCTTCGCCTTGATGAGACATAGAAGCGTAGATATTTTTTTGTAAGTTATAGCCATGTCAATAATTAGTTTTTTCGTAGGTGTGTCAACTCTAATATCGGAGTTTTAAAACCACCCGATGGTCTCCGACATGGTCTATATAATTATGTCAATAATAAATATAAATAACTCGTGTGTAAACCTTACTCTGGAAAGCTAAACAGAGTTTTTACACACGGCTACTTGTCAAGCTGGACACATTAACCCTTGTTCCATTCTTATGGCGTAGGGAATAAATGATAGAATCGTACTGCAACTGTGTAGCCGCCTGTACCATGGGTACTAGACATTGGATATACATACATATTACATACTTTTTTGTTTTTAAACTCATGCTGTATTAACAGCTTAACTTCAGGACATCCACAAGTCGAGTGGGCCTGACGGCATCCCAGCAGTGGTGCTGAAGACGTGCGCCCCTGAGTTGACCCCCGTATTAACGCGCTTATATCGTCTTTCCTATAATGCTAACAGGGTTCCATCTTCGTGGAAGATAGCCCATGTTCACCCTATTCCTAAAAAGGGTGACAGATCGGACCCGTCAAACTTCAGGCCAATAGCGGTAACGTCCTTACTCTCCAAGGTAATGGAGCGAGTCATCAACAACAAACTCCTCCAGTACCTAGAGGATCGCCAGCTGATCAGCGACCGCCAGTACGGTTTCCGGCATGGTCGTTCGGCTGGCGACCTACTAGTGTACCTTACACACCGCTGGGCAGAAGCTTTGGAGAGTGGGGGCGAAGCTCTAGCCGTTAGCCTTGACATTGCCAAGGCGTTTGACCGGGTCTGGTACAGGGCATTTCTATCGAAGTTACTATCTTATGGAATCCCCGAGGGACTCTGCAAATGGATTGCCAGCTTTCTGGCTGATCGGAGCATTAAAGTCGTTGCAGACGGCAGCTGCTCCGAAATGAAGTCGATCAACGCTGGCGTCCCACAAGGCTCGGTGCTCTCCCCAACTCCAACTCATCTTGCATATCAATGACTTGTTGTCCATTGAGAACATGCATTGCTATGCAGATGACAGTACGGGTGATGCGCGGTACACCAGCCACCAGAATGTCCCTCGGAGCCAGGTACAGGAAAGACGATTGCAACTTGTGTCTGAAGTCGAGGACTCTCTAGGGCGCGCCTAAAAATGGGGTGAAAAAACCTTGTTAAATTTAACCCCACTAAGACACAAGTATGCGCGTTCACTGCGAAGAAGGACCCTTTCGTTATAGCGCCTCGGTTTCAAGGAGTACCCCTGCATATTGCCGAGAATATTGGGATCCTCGGCGTCGAAATATCGAACAAAGTCCAATTTGGGAGTCATTTGGAGGATAAAGCCAAATTGGCAAGCAAGAAGCTGGGAGTGCTGAACCGGGCTAAGCGGTACTTCACACCAAGCCAACGGCTTATGCTTTATAAATCGCAAGTCCGGCCACATGTGGAGTACTGCTCATATCTCTGGGCCGGAGCGCCAAAATATCAGCTTGATCCACTTGACTCCCTACAGAGACAAGCTGTTCGAATCGTCGATGATCCCGATCTCACGGCTAGACTAGAGTCGCTGGAGCAGCGGAGAGACTTTGGTTCTCTCTGCGTATTTTACCGACTCTTTCACGGGGAGTGCTCCGAAGAATTGTTTAATATGATACCAGGGTCACCCTTCTACCAACGTACCACTCGCCGACGCAGTAGAGTTCACCCGTACTACCTGGAAGCGTTCTCATCTAGTACGGTGCGCTTCCAGCGATCTTTTCTACCACGTACGTGTAGGCTCTGGAATGAACTACCTGCTGCGGTGTTTCCCGAGCACTATGACTTGTCCTTCTTCAAACGAGGTTTAAAGAGAGCATTACTTTCACGGTAGGCAGCGGCTTTGCTGTTTATACCCTGACATTAGCGAAGTCCATGAGCAGCGGTTACCGTTTACCATCAGATGGGCCGTTCGCTCGTCTGCCACTAGCAGCAATAAAAAAAAAAAGAAAAATCAGCTCAGTGATGACATAAACGAAAATGCCGTCCTATTTGACGCATCGCCGCTCGCTGCTCTAGTTGATTTTTGGCAAGCCGATGCCAGTGCCGAACGCTTCACTCTACACATGCCATTCCCGTAGACAGTGGATGTCTCCCCAAATGATCTATTACCCTCGGAGTCGACAAGTCACGTAACTCCTGTCATGCGATACCGACGCCTTGCTCTTACCGTGACAGTTATAATAGGAAAAGGTGGCAGAAAGATCGTTGTAATTGAGAATGACGAGGTCAATTGTCATGACAAATATATTCAAACTTAAATTCAGGACTGCCTCCGTGGTCCATTGGATAGCGTATGCATGTCTGCTGTTCGGGGGTCCCGGATTCGATTCCCGAGTCGGGCAAAAGTATTACTGAGTTTTTCCGAATTCTCAGTAGCAGTACAGGCGTGAGTCTATAAAAAAATATATATATTCAGGACTTCATAGAAAAACTTATATTGTGGAGTATCTTGACTCGACAAATTATTGTTTAAATTTCGTAATATTTTTCTAGAAGTAATTCTTGAGCATGTGCTCCAATAATAAAGACAAAAACACTCACAACAGACTTTGACAAACTTATGTCCACTGTGCAAAAGCACTCTAAACATAGGCGTGTATATTTGCTTTTTTTCTGTGTAATGACAGGTAAAAATCCAAAATGTCTTCACCCCATTTCATACCGTGAGTGGCGTAAGAAGCGACTACGGAAAATAACACGATGCAAATATTTACTTTTAAAAGTGTAGTAAAACTCGATACGTCTTTAGGGATAAACTGCAAACTTGACATCAAACCTTATTAGTCCATTAAAATGTTACATATTTTTGGACTTAGCGTGCATTTGTCAGAGGACGCAATTTTATTTCATTCATGTCAAGAGGGGATTAGTGCTAAGTTAAATCCAAGTTTGTGGGGTGGCAGCCGTCCCCTCCGTAGGATCTCCACCTTGTCGTGGTGGCGGGGCTCAGTAACCGTGGATTGGACACCCACGGTGAAGCTAAGAGAGATCCCAGGAGTGGACGCTCCACGTGGGCTTAGAGGGGCCTGCGCAGCATGCGTCCAACGGTGTGGGTGCGGGGAACAGTTCTGTCTGTCCCTCGCAGTCGGGCGCGGTCACGGGAGGAGAGGCGTGTTGGTGTTGCGTTGCCGCGCGCCCTATCTCCCGCGACCAAATGAGGGCGCACCATTCGATGTGTCGCAGTGGGGCTGCAGAGGAAGAGGAGATGCGGTGTTTCGTTGCCATCCTCCCTATCCTCTGCGGCCGCTGGGTGTTTTGGCGGCGGAGCCCAACACCTTATTCCGCTCCAAAGGGGTTTTGTTCGGGGCCCGCCTGACCATCTGGTGGGCCAATAGCCGTCGGGGGGTAGCGACGAATGCTTATGCGATGCCCTACCCTCCGACACACGGGTACAAGAGAAAGTCGAGGTGGTTTTTAGTGGTTACACCACATACTCCGGCTCTCATTTCCCCAAGAGTCGAAGATCCGAAGGGATTTTCCACCTCGTAAAAAAAAAAGTGGTGGCAGCCATCCGCCCTCTTGAAAAGAATGGTACAAATGGGTTTTCTCGTATATCTGGCAAATTATTGGACGCACAGGAAAAATTTAAGACATGATAAGTTGCAAATTATATTCTCTACAACTTTGGTCCTACAGCATTTAGTCGTAAAATAAAAAATAACAAAGTTACAAACGAAAATACAATGAAATTTGCAACAAATTTTCTTTTCAATGTGTTGTAGCTTTTTCATCCTCAGTAAAAACAAATAAATTTAATTTGTCTTTACTGCCTCCAGAACAAGAGCCAGTCCTCCAACTTGAGACTCCGCAGCCTCCAAGACTATTATAAGGTCCAATTTTTACTAATTACAATGACCGTGGGTTTCTGGGGTTAATGTTCCGGCCATGCAAAGGAAACCGCAGCACCTCGATGTTCTAGGGAGAGATGCAGTAAATTAATTGAAAAATTAAAGCCAATTATGGTTAACCGACAAAATGCGATTTTTTTATAGTTCTTCATCAATAATTGAAAACCGAAGCTCTATTAGATCTTAAACCGTAGCGTGGCTCATAAAAATTCTAAAGACACAGTAATCAGGAAGAAAAGTTATAATAACCTAAAGAAAACAATATCATAGAAAATCTTTTTAATTTCTGGCTTTACGACAAAAAGTATCAGAAGTAAAGTTGTAGAGAATTTAAATTGCAGCAAAATGTTCTTGAACAAGATCTCTGTGTGATCAATAGTTCCTCAAAAAAAAAACCATCCGCGCGTGCACTCTTTCCAAGATGGTGGCTGAGGGACAAGAGGTACGACCCCACAAAGGATCAAGCTTTACACTTGCCCTCCCTACACATCTGAAATAAAATTGCGTCCTCTGACGAATGCAAACCCCAAATGTAACTTTTCAATGGACTATATACCAATACGTTTGGCGGAGGTGGTATAGCAGGCCATAATAAAAATATCCTCCTATTGGCTCACAATGCTATGGTGACGCAATTTAGTGGAAGCCTATGTCCAGCCGTGGAATACCAAATACGACATGACGATATTTCTAAAATTTTTCGAACTATAAAACATGCCCGACTCAAATCATCCCCCGTATAACCAACCTCTTGATCTAGATATCAGTAATCTTCGACGGCCATCAATGTAACTAATAGGGCATATAATTTATGCGATCGGTCACTTTGACTAATGGATGTACGCAAACCGCTTGCTTGACGCATTTGAGGCCGATCACAGATTACCCTGTATCGACAAATTATACGTGTGTTTTGGAGGTTTTAGACAGTGCTGTATTGGCAGTTTTGCTTCAAACTGTTTGTATGTTTGGTAATGTAATGTGAACTTTATTGCCCTTATGAGAATCGTACCATGACATCAGATTTGCTAACGATGCAACATTCCTATCATGTTACCATTTTTATGAAATAAAGTAGTTAAAAAACGACTTGAATTGTCAACAAGTTAATATCGTAAGCAGTATCGAATTTAAAAAGGATTTTGAACTATCACGATTTGTTTACATGATTACCAGTTGTATTAAATTACTTATTTATTCAAAAGCGTGCCTACGATCTGTTAGACCGGGTACCGGAGGAGAGTTTAAAAAAAAACTCTTTTGTGAACACAATTAAAAATATATATTTCGGAAAGTACCACATTATAATATTGGATTAGATTTAGGAAGTGCCCGTACCGGTCGGCGATATGTCCCGAACTGAAGGTTCGACTAAGCTTAAGCGCTAGCATGAATCTATTGGAAGGGAGAAATGCTGTGTCAGCATCTCTTCAGCAATTCTACTAACAGGCTAGGGATGTAACAACCCCGCCTTTAAGAGTAACTTCCGTATTAAAACGTGAAGTTACGACCCACGACTTATCGCAAATTCGATGCCAAATAGGACTAGGTATCTTCGCGAAAATAATTGAAGTGTCACGGCTGTTCTCATAGCTTGAAAATCACCTTCGTTATGTAAAATAGCGGCTTCGTTTAAATTTACGAAGTGGAACAGATAAAACATCATCTATCCCTTTTCCCAACCCAAAGGGGCGGCAACGCACTTGTGACTCCTGTGGTGTTGCTTGTGTCCATGGGCGGCGGTAATTGCTTACCATCAGGCAATCCGTCTGCTCGTTTGCCGCCTTGAACCATAAAAAAAACAACCCTATTTGTTTGCTCAATACTACACGAACATTTTTATTATTATTATTGGAACTAATGCGTTATTTTACATGACTCGAAGTTATACTCCACGATCATCTCACACCCTTGGATGATAATTTCTCAAATTTCTGGCACAACATACTTCTTTACTATACAGAAAAGAGTAAGCTCATGGCCAAAAGCTAAATGTGCTAAAATATGTTTCCCAAACATGAAAAAAAAAATGTTTAAAAAAATAAAATATGTTTCATAATTGTTAAGGAGTGGGTTATAGGAAGCCCACGCTTTGTGTTATTTTAAGAAAAAGAAGTAAAGGAATAGAAAAACTTACAAACGGTCATCCAATTCAAACTAGGCGCTTAAATATCGTAACCAGGTAAAAATAATCATCTTTACATATTCTTTCAAACCTGCATACATTTTAAAGACAAATTACACCTAGGCATTGAATTAATAATGGTGCTCATCACAGAAAAATTTGCTTCTGGAGGATAAAAAAAATTGCCAACGAACTCAATAGCTATGTGAACAAAATAGTTATAAAAAAATATATATTACCAATTTGTATAAGACACGTTTGTACTGTCGTAGAATATGCAAGCCATATGCGACCCTGAGTACAATTACCTTAAAATACGGTATACTAAGTCTGCATGTTACGCCTTGGCAATTAATCCCTCCTAAGTAAAGTGTTCTGTGATGCCAACTTGCTATGTTTCTTTATTGTTTGTATTTTTATTTAAATGTATTTTGTAATGCTGACTTAGAATCTAAATTGTATTTTATCAAACTGTATAAGTTTAATTCTCATACGCCAGTAATGGTCAATATGTGGATACTTAATATTCTGTTTACCACCTTTATGTCTACCCATATTTTGTGAGTAAATGGTTTTTTGAGGAATATTATTATTTTTATTTTTAATATGTATTAATATTTTGTCTCGCAGTAAAATCTTATTACTGGCCATCCTCTTTGCCATCGAGTCAAGTTTGTGGCAAGCAGAGAAGGTGCCTGAGTTTCTTCACTAATGGCTAGAGGAAGCCACTTAGGTCCACCACCTCCACCTCCACCAGCGTGCGCTCGGCGTTCACTCTGTAGTACAAAGTGAACGCCGCGGCCACGCCGAACGGATGCCGAGCGAACACTCGAGGAACGCTGTTGCCCAATGTGAAGCCGGCCTTTAGTACACCACCACGTTTGTTCTTCGAAGTTTCATAGCAGCGAAGCATACTTTACCGTGACCTGCGAGAAAGAACTAGATATTCTAGAGTCAGAGAGAGGCATTAGAATACGAATCAATATAAAGTATAGCCAGCAACCAAACAGTTATTTTTATTTCGGTTTAATTTAAGAGAGATAAGGAGACAGAAATATCCAAGCTCACAAATTCAACGCACCATTATTGCTACGAAACTAATATTGAATCTACAACGCCACCCATGCACTCAAATTACCAGAAAACTACATAGAAATACTGCATTCCATAAAATCCTTCTTCTAATACAAATAACTATGGTACTGCAACCATTGACCTCCTTGCACAAGTTGTAAAAGACAATAAGTCAATAACTTAAAGGAGTGTGGTGGCTTCTGTACGATGGAAAACGTCACAACTCGCTAAATAAGAAACATTGCTGTTTGTCGTAGTAAATACAAGTTTTTTTTTTATTATTTATAGCCTCACTCACGCCTGTATCCCCGAAGGGTTAGGCAGAGGTGTAATATTACACCCACATTTCGCCATGATTTTTTGGTCCCACGTAATAGGGGGCGAGCCTATTGCCGTACCAGGCACATTACCAGACTCCGTGCTGTTACTGAAAATTTCCTAACGGAAAAACCCAATAAGACTTTGCTCGACCCGGGAATCAAACCCGAGATCTCCCAATCCCACGCGCACATTTATGCCGCGAGACCAACGAGGCAAATACAAGTTGTGTGTCCTTTACAGCGGTGACTTTAATAGCCAATTACTCATTTTATACGTGTCTTTTTGTTCTACGAGGGCGCAATAACATTCAGGAGGTATTATAGCTGTTTTATCTATACATCTATACATATAAATAAAATTGAAGTGTCTGTCTGTGATTTCAAAATAACTATGTGTTTTCAAGTGCATATACCTAGTTAGTTACACGATTCTAAGTACAAAACAACCCTTTTTAACATTTTTGTCAGTCTGTCTGTCTGTCTGTCTTTCTGTTTGTCCGGGGTAGTCTCTGGAACGGCTGAACTGATTCAAATGAGACTCTCACTGCAAGGTAAAGAACTTTATAGCGCTACATAAAGGCTACAATTTGACCCGGTAGTTGGCGCTGTTGTCGCGATGACAAGTCTTTACTTCTTCTACTCATCTATACATATAAATAAAATTGAAGTGTCTGTCTGTGATTTCAAAATAACTATGTTCTTTCAAGTGCATATAGTTAGTTACACGATTCTAATTCCAAAACAACCCTTTTTAACATTTTTGTCTGTCTGTCTGTCTGTTTGTCCGTCTGTCTGTCTGTCTTTCTGTTTGTCCGGGGTAATCTCTGGAAAGGCTGAACCGATTCAAATGAGACTTTCACTGCAAGGTAAAGGATTTTATAGCGCTACATATAGGCTACAATTTGACCCGTTAGTTAGTGCTGTTGTCACGATACCGACTCTATGTAGTATATATACATACATGTACATATTTTTAGATATTATTAACTTTCGAAAATCGCCAGGCGTATAAAAATTTAACTGGCTGAGATGTAGTTTATTTATTTTAGGCGTCCACTAACAACGAATTTTACGAAAGGGCTTGATGAGGAGGTTGTAGGGTTCGCGCAAAGTATGAAAGTTAAAATATAATTTTATTAAGACTATCCGCGTGCGAAGCCGCGGGTACCCGCTAGTGGTGAATATAATGCTTCTTTATGCGTTATCAAATCTTGGTGCTCGACCAACGTTTAAATTGTGTGTCTGTGAAATACTTTGGCAATTTTGATAAGTTTTGTCAAGTTGTTATGATGTACTCCGAGTAATACCCCTAAAATATTGAACTAATAAGTATATTAAAAATATTGAACACTGAAATACCAAAGTCTTTATACGCCGTTTTCACTTCAAAACCAAAATGTAAATAATTTTATCAAACAAATAATGATAACACATTCCAGGAGACAAAGGCAACTGCGTAAAGCACTAATGAAACTTAATGAAACTTGAACGACAGTAGCGCCACCTAGCATGCGCAACTATTCGGGATTATGCCAAATAATGACATATCCTTATTTTATTGCTTTCTAGTAATTATAGTAACTTAAAGATAAATAAAGAGACGACAAGTTGTATTTTTATTATCAGCGATCATCCACTGCTTACGGTATTTCAATTCGGAATTCAGTACAGTCAATAATAACTCTTGTATTGATGTAATCTGGACTGAAACACTCGGGCATTGTTGCTTGTACAGAGGCTCTATTTGGCCAAATATTAAATTAGTAGTTGCACAAGCTAGATTTTGTAAGATCAAATGAAATATTCGTGAGATTGTGGTTCTGCGTACACCAAATAATACACTCAATGCTGAAAATGTCAAGCTAGTTTTCATTTTCAACAAAAAAATTATAAGTCCATTTTTAATGGAAAATGTACATTTTTTCATAGTTAATCTTGTTTATAAAAACTCAAAATTGCTAAATGACACACCAGCACGATCTAGGAGTTCTTGATCA
The DNA here is from genome assembly GCA_944739405.2 of Euclidia mi. Taxonomy (NCBI): domain Eukaryota; kingdom Metazoa; phylum Arthropoda; class Insecta; order Lepidoptera; family Erebidae; genus Euclidia; species Euclidia mi. Next base: position 23,051,605 of record OX123192.2, on the reverse strand, counting down.
TTTTTTATTGATGAAAAACCAACAAATTCTTGGCTTTTTGTTTCGGTAGATTGATCCTCATACGATTTTTGTCAGTGCAACAGCTTTTATCTTTCCTTCTTGAATTACTTATTAGTCATTACAATTCTTGATGTTGTTGTTATATCCACTTGGATTTCAGCATCACAGTGATCACTGTAAATAAATCTAATAGAAATAAAGATTATATCTCTTAATTTCGATTCAGAAAACATATTGATTTGACATTCTTGATCGACCACAAGAGGTTGAGTTTGATTTAATACACTTCCTTCTTCAATTATTATTTGATTTGAGGTGGTATCTGAGACTTTAGTGGTTCTTCGTTTTGACAAGCGTATATATCTAGCTCCTCTTTCAATATATTTCAGGGAATATCGTGGGAGCATAACTCGGATTTTCTTCCTTGTCTGATTATTTGTTTCCCATACAATGTTCACTACAAATGGTGTCGTCAGGTTTTTATTGGGATACCTTGGCAACCCATCAACACTAAAATAATAAAGACAATAATGAATATCACATAAAATATAGCGCAAATAAAATTGATCATAATTAAAGGTTATTTCGCTTACTTATTCCTTTGTACAGTAGCATCTATCCATTTATTTTATTTCCAGTCTACTTTGATTTTATTTCCAGTCCGATGTAAGAAATATATAGAAATTACACCGACTATTTCTGCTGTTATTTTTGCAGTTCACAACACAACAACATCTATTATTAGGCAATTTAAAGTTTTATATTTATTACGAACTCCGTGCATATTGACTTTACTTTCCCGGATTTTTGCGTATTTCTGCCACGGCAAGCGCTGCGGCCGCTTTACTATACCCCCACCATGTACTTCGCACATAGCGAATTGCAATCGACTTATTAGAGACCGCAACTTGACAAAAATAATGTTGGATGCACTCCGGCTAGTTGGAGTGATGATATAGCTACGCAAAGTGGCTGGCAGCGGCTGGACACGAAAAGGCATAAACCAGACTCAGTGGCTTGTCAATGGAGAGGCCTATATCTAGCAGAGGACATTGGCAGGCTGATGATCATGATGAAGCGCTATTATAACTGCAATTCTGAATTATATGTAACGTTATATATAGGTAGCATAATATCTAGAAACCTTAAAACAATATCAATTTAGCATACCACCTACAACAATATTCGCTGGAGATGGACTAAAATACTGGGTTTATTGGCTAGACCAGCAATGCACTCTACATTTTATGAAAGACGAACATTGGATGAGTTGCCAAGTCCCTAATCAGAGTTTGTTTAGAGGTCTGGACTTTAGAAGTTAATATTATATTCATAAATTGCTGCTTTTTAAACTGTATTAGAAAAGTTTCTAATCAATAGACGATTTTAGGGGATGAAAACATTGAGCATGAACAGTAGGTATAATGGGTGCAGCAACCTTTAAAATAGCGTTTTTGTAAGGGCAGCTCAGGATAGATGTCCACAGAAAAAACATTGTTTACATTTCTGGTAATGTGCTTAGCATCAAATTGTGATTGTCGCGGCCCAAAGGAATATCAATATTCCATAAGACCAGCTTCAGTCCATTCAATTGTACTGACTCCCCATAACGACTATCAAAGATCTTCATGACAGTCGCGACCGACAGCTTGACATGCTCTCCGAGGCAGTGATAATGTACAACCTAAAAATCACTTATCTTTAGAGTCAGTCTCTACGTAGCAGTGTATCGGGCTCCCCATTGTTCTATTATTGTGTTGATGAGTTTTAATGTATATCTGTTCCAAATCTTGTATCATTAAGCATTTACGCATGCACCAAAATTTAACGCAACAAAGAAAAACGCATTAAAGTCAATCCAAATCTATGTAATAACTAGCTTTTGCCCGCGGCTTCGCTCGCATCAATTCGGGGTTCTCTAGTTATAGTATATCATCTATGTTCGGGATAACACAAATCTCCTTTATTGGGCGGATACTTCTAAATTCTCGTTTTAACTGTTTGTTTAAATATAACTGCAAAAAGTATTTACACATACAAACTACTTACTCTACTTAGTACTAAGACGACTGTAGGTAGTTAGAACCAAAAAGATCAGATATTTACATCTGTGTTCATTGATAGTACTCAAAATGTTATCCGGTATCAGTGACGTTTCGCTAGAGTGGCAAATATGGCGACTGCGATTTGTCTGTCAGAACCATTAGAATTTAACAAAATACTCGACAATCAGAATATTGCGGATATATGTTGTTGACTCGAAATCTTTATTTTTTAATGTTTTATTATTCAGTTAAGGTTTCGATCGAGTCTACCGTACCCCTTGATGAAATTATTAATATAGATTTGACACTGCGATGGTAGCGCAGTCGGTCGGTTCCAATGTGAAACATTGCAAAATCAACAACTACTTACAAATTAAAAATTAACTAAAAAAACATTTTCCAGTGGACTAAATTGTGAATCTAAACCATTCTCCCCTTGAACACACACAAAAAAAATAATCAAAATCGGTCCAGTCATGTAGCAGGAGTTCAGTGACATACACATTACACACGCACACAAGAAATATATAGGTATATAAAGATATCACTATATCAAAGCATTTAAAGTTGGTCGAAGGTTCTCTAGCCTTCATTAAAATTGAATAAGTTGAGTTCGCTAACGCCCGACAATGAAACACAAATGGTAGCCAATTTATTTAAATATTTTAAAGCTCTAATTCGATAGCGACCTCAATCAGTTGAAGCGTTTGGTTAGCCGTACGTTAACCATTTGACAGTTAAGACATTATAGAATGTTTTCATATTAATTGTCTTTTTATAAATTTGACAGAAAGTAGGCGACAAAAAGTCTTAGGTAGTTGCTACTATAAGTCCCAAATGATGAATCGAGTTTCAACAGCGCAATGAATAGACTTGCAGGAGATATATTCGTAAAGGACAAAGAAACTGGGTTCTATTTTAGTTTATGTAGTGGTTTAACACTCTGCCGAGTATAGTGAGTTCGAACCCCTCACGGGAAAGAATTGTGTGACCCGATTTAAAAAAAATTTTGGCGTGTGGGTGTTCTGTAACCAATGACTGAATATTTGTAAAGACCCTCATGACACAGGTTACATATGTACATACAACTAGTGCTTGTATTTTTAAAAGAAAGTGAAAACTCATGTACTAGAACACTGAATTAATTTGTCCCACATGCAATTTTTCTCACTTAAAACTAATCTTTAAGTACTCGTAATCACCCCAATGAATCGAAGCACTTGGTACGGGCTGGTAAATATTTAATTCAGAGTAGCCCGAACGACTAACCATTGTAGGCATACATTAATTTTTAAGTGCTGTTTATTGAGTATTATTTGTTGATGGTCTGTTACTTAACGATGTGTCTTTTAGTACCTTAATTTATTTGTGTACTAACTACCTTTAATTTTTTTACGCATAAAGAATTAGTCGTTTTCTAGAGAGGAGACTGTGCCTTGGTAAACGTAGGGTAGGACGCCCTCCAGCTAGGTCGAGTAACGACCAGCCCCCCTCCCCCCGTGGGATCTCCACCATGTCGTGGTGGGGGGGGGGCTTAGTAACCGTGGCTTGGATACCCGCGGTGAAGCTAAGAGAGATCCCGGGAGTGGACACTCCGCGTGGCCTGCGCAGGATGCGTCCAAAGGTGCGGGTGCAGGGGACAGTTCTGTATGTCCTTCGCAGTCGGGTGCGGTCACGGGAGGAGAGACCTGGCGATGATGATGATAATAAGAAATACTGTCGCAACTCAATTTGCCCGCTTCTTTTTGATTCGAGTTTAGGGCTGACCAAAGGAGATGACACTCTCAGGAGACATTTGGCACCTCGTCACTAAAATCTTCGTGGAATATTCGTGCTCTCGCTCGTGCATCGCATTTACCGTACTTTGTCACAAATCCGCTGGGTCAGATCGGTTGCGTGATGCGCGAAGAACGTAATTTAAAAATAAATTGTTAAGTCAGTATAGCATAGTTATAGTCAACTAGATGAGCCCGCGGTTTAACCCGCGTTATCTAGGGCTACTGATCCGCTCCCGTGCCTCATAGCGTGATGTTATATAGCCTTCCTCGATAAATGGGCTATCTAACACTGAAAGAATTTTTTAAATCGGACCAGTAGTTCCTGTGCTTAGCGCGTTCAAGCCAATAAACAAACTCTTCAGCTTTATATATTTTTATTAGATATGAGATTCTATATACACAAATCTGCTTAGATTACCACTTAGTTTGAATAATTGACCAACTAAAGTTCTTACTGTACCATCAGCACACTAACCATCGAAATCAAATCTAACATCTCTTTCAACAACTTAATTTAACTCACCAAAAATAAGCACAAAATAAACATCTGTTATTTTATTTCAACCCAAATTATGTATATAAGCGTGTAGTCAGTTCGAAACCCACACGGGACAAGCATTGTGTGATCCAATATAAAAATGAACTGCTTCGAGTTTAAATGTTCTGTATCCGATGATTGAATATTATTAAAGTGCTTCATGACCCAGGAAACATACCCAAGGTAGGCGTTGTCTTTTTAAAGGAAAGAGAAAACACATGTTTGACAGATTAAAAATCACCTAATGCCAAAGGCGTATTACGATTTGAATGAATACCTTAAAGAAAAATGCGCTTGGAAATAATCTGTTTCAGTATTCACATAATTATTAGGTAAATAGGTAGATAATATTAAAATTTTCATAATATGTTATGCTCCGTGGTCCAGTGGATAGCGTATGCGACTGCTGATCAGAGGTCCCAGGTTCGATTTCCGGGTCGGGCAAAGGTTTTACTGGGGTTTTCCGAATTCTCAGTAGCAGCACGGAGTCTGGTGATGTGCCCGGTAACGGCAATAGGCTCGCCCCCTATTACATGGGTCCTAAAAATTCATGCCGAAAGTTGGGCGTAATATTACGCCTCTGCCTACTCCTAAATAAATAGGATAAAGGCGTGAGTCTATAAAAAATATGTTATTAAATATTATTTCGTTCCAAATAAAATAATATAAATGATGGATTTTCATTCATCATTAAAAGCCTTTCATGTCGTTAGATACTTTTTATTTATTAAGTTTAATTTTATTAAATGTTTTAGTATCTTGTACTCTATCAGTTCGATCGGTGGTTGTGTTTCAAAAGGTATCATGTCAATTAAATATAGGTACTACATTTGCATTTATTCACGCGTTCCACAAATTTATGATAATTTCAACTATCTGGAAAATGGAGGTAATTCGCGTTCATGGTCAGTATACAAAGATTGTTAATTACTGCCGGTTCTTATACCTTTGTCGACATGCTCACTAAAATGTCATTTCTTGTGGTGGCGTCGTATGTTTGGTCATCCCTGTCCCTCTGATATGGCGAGAGGGATGATGGCTGGCCCATACGTCATACTCGTGAACGGGTTGGAACTCGTTGGTCTCGCGGCATAAATGTGTGCGTGGGATTGGGAGGTCTCGGGTTCGATTCCCGGGTCGGGCAAAGTGTTATTGGAATTTTCCGTTAGAAAATTCTCAGTAGCAGCACGGAGTCTGGTAATGTGCCCGGTACGGCAATAGGCTCGCCCCCTATTACGTGGGACCTTTCAAAATTCATAGCGAAATGTGGGTGTAGTATTACACCTCTGCCTACCCCTTAGGGGATACAGGCGTGAGACTATAAATAAATAAAATATAAATAAGTGAACGGGTGCTACTTGCGATGACTGGTCGATGTCGGTCCTACGGGCTGGTATTGATATTCAAATTTGATATTTAATTGCATCATTTCCATTTTCTGGACATTTGCATGGATTGCCTGCATTGTTAGGTACATAATGTAAGTGGTTGCCCTTAATTCACAATGTCTATGTTCAGGAGGCTAACTAAATGAGCATCAAAATTTAACTTGAATAGGCTTGAGTACGTTGTACAATAAATATATACAAGTAGCATAGACGGTGTAGGTAACAGTTGCCGCACCTTACAAAAGTTTAATTGTTATGTATTATGAAAAACCTGGCGATGGAAAAGAGGGACCGTGAGTTTTATTGCCCGTTCTTTCTCATGGTTCTACGCCCTTGCTTTGCGAACATGGCAGAAAATGTAAATATAGAAGCTTAAAGTAATAATGTTTTAAATTTGATGTTCATAAGTGTCACTTTGTGATTTAAATGAGTAAAGGATTTTGACTTGACTTGACTTAACATGTATTGGAAAACCAAATCAATTTGTCCTGCATGCAATCTTTCTCACTTAAAACTAAACTTTAAGTACTCGTAATCACCCCAATGAATCGAAAGACTTAGTACAGGCCGTTAAATATTTAATTCAGAGTAGCCCGAACGACTAGCCGATGCAGGTATACATAGATTTTTGAGTGCTTTTAATTGAGAATTATTTGTTGATGGTCTGTTACTTAATGATGTGCCCATTGGTACCTTAAAGAGATTACGATTTTTTGGTTTTAATTTATTTGTGTACGTTAGTACGTTTCATTTTTTATGCATTAAAAATTAGTCGTTTTATAGAAAGGAGACTGTGTCTTGGTAAAGTACTCGATAGACGGTTGTAAACTTGTTCGAAACCAACGTCACCACCCACTTGACCTTGGTTTGTCGTTTTCTATTCACACTGTTGCAAACCAGGCAGGATAATCATTCGTAACCTACCTTTACGCCAAAGCCGACGTGTAAAAAAATGGCTCCTTCTCTTTCTAAATTACAAAAGCTTGGGTTTACTGTGCTATTCTAAGCGCCGTCGATGAGGAAAAAAAGAGAAAAAGAAGAAAAATATGGGTGAAGCAGTGGCTAAAAAAAAGAAAAAGGGTGAACCACGTCAACCTTCTCGATTTGTTTGACTTTGACGATTTAAAAACCTATCTGAGAATGGATATAAACTCATTTAATGAACTGTTGGAAATGGTTAGACCAATTATCTCCAAACAAGATACGGTAATGAGAAAAGCCGTATCTGCCGAAGAGCGCCTCTTGGCTACAATAGGATATTTAACTACTGGAAGACAATTAAATTATCTAAGTACCGGCACATTGATATCTCCTCAACTAATGTCGGAAATATTTTTTTTGGCACTGGTTACGTTGGCCTCCGGGTCTATAGGTATCTTTTAACTTGTTAACTAATAAAGTCCACGCTAAGTTTTTTTGCTCAATATTTTAGTAGCTTTCATGAGCTAGGTCCCATAAACATGGAAGATCTCGATACAGTTCAATGAACTCCCCTATTATTTCGCGCTCTCGTTTAACCATTTTATTGCAACGCACTGCACGCCACTACAACGTCCGGTAAACTGATATAGCGGCGGTTTGCAACATTCGTCTGCACCTATCTACACGGTTGGGCCCCGCCCATCCGATGTTTGGTTTGCGGTCTGCTCCTTCCCGCAAAGGTCATTTGAAGGTTTGTCAAAATTTGGTTGTAAACTGCCATCTACACGGTTGGAAACGTGGTTTCCAACCGTCTATCGAGTGCTTAAACGTAGCGTAGGACGCCCTCCAGCTAGATCGAGTGATGACAATATGCGCAAAGTGGCTGATGGTAGCTGGACACAAAGAGCCAAAAATCTGACTCAATGGCGTGGCATTGGAAAGGCTTATATCCAGCAGTGGGCTGCGATAGGCTGGCGATGATGATGATAAGAAGAAATCCTGTTGCGAGTCAATCTACCCGCTCCTTTTTGATTCGAGTTTGGGGCTGGCTAAAGGAGATAATACTCTCAGGAGACATTTTGCACCTCGTCACTAAAATCATCGTGGAATTCTCGTGGTCTTGCTCGTTCATTCCATTTAACGTACTTTGTCACAACTCCGCTGGGTCATATCGCTTGTGTGATGTGCGAAGAATGTAATTAAAAATATATATATAAGTCAGTATAGTATAAGTATAGTCAACTAGATGAGCCCGCGGTTACACCCGCGTTATATAAGGCTACTGCTCCGCTCCCGTGGCTCATAGCGTGATGTTATGTAGCCTATAGCCTGACTCAATAAATGGGCTATCAACACTGAAATTATTTTTTAAATCGGGCCTGCAGTTCCTGAAATTAGCGCGTTCAAGCAAACAAACAAACAAACAAACTCGTCAGCTTTATATATTAAGTATTATATATGAGATTCGATGTATACAAATCTGCTTAGACTACCACTTAGTTTGAATAATTGACCAACTAAAGTTCACACTGTACCATTAGCACACTAACCATCGAAATCAAATCTAACATCTCTTTCAACAACTTCATTTAATTCCACCAAAAATAAGCACAAAATAAACATCTGTTATTTTATTTCAACCCAAATTATGTATATAAGCAATAAAAACTTCACCATGAAAAATTAATTCGCAAAGCACAAGCACAGTTGATATAGCCAACTTTTTATAAAAAACCCATTAAAATGAACGTTAACCCCGAAAACAGAGTTATTCCAACGGACGAAGTTAAAAGTGCCGGGCCGTCGCCTCCGCGGAAATATGCAAAATATATTACACACACTAAATCAGTTTTGCAACAAAAAAAGTTCGCTTGCACCCGAAATGAGATCCTCATTGCATATGGAAGATTTTCCTCAAAATGTGGATGTCTAAAAGAGCAATACTAACGCCTCCATTCCAGACTTATTACGGCAGGAAAGTGAATTGTAGTGTTAAGAAAGTGTAGAAAAGTTAGTTATTAAATGTATAAACTTTCGCGATTTATTTATCTCACAACATATTAAAGGTAGTAAACTTATAATAATAAATACCTCAGTTTTCTCGTTTTGACCGGGTTGTGTTGATCGTGGCCGGTAATAGCAAATATGTAATTGACGTGATAAGCTGATAAGTAAGTAGAAAGAACACACACAAATCGTTGGCCCTACTGTAAAGTCCCTTTTCAGTAATGCCAACGATTTGTGTTGTAAACAACATACGGTTGCGTAGACCTAATGCTTGTATAAGGGTTGCTGAAGATTTCCAATCGTAATACAACATAGTTTAGAATTAAATACACTACATAACCGCGCCGATTTAAACCGCTGTGTACTGATCACATTAGGCAGAAAATACCAGAATATAAAGAAAAACTAAACATTATTCCAGATTTAGCAGAATTTCAAACACAAAAGGCCTTACAATAACAATACTTGACTTAGACCTAGATTAACTCCTTTCAAAGAGACGTTTTAGAGAACCAAAAGATGAAACTATTGTTCTAACGAGTTGTACAGAAAATATACAATTAATATATACAACTACGACTAGACAAAAATGCGAACTATTTTAAGTTATTCCTTTTTAACAAGGCTAAAAAGTTTTTGAATGTACAAAATTACAGACATTTTTGCTACAATTATATTAGTATCAATATCAATTAAATTAAATGGCAGGCATATATATCCATCTCAAATAAATTAGAAACCTTTATTTTTTATCTAGCATACAAACTTATGAAAATGTGTGAAAGTATTTATTATAGAATCCTACTAGGCTTGACCCATTTTAGTGACTTTTCTTGTTTAGACCTGTTTATGAAATACGTCTGAGAATACGTCGTTGGCTATTTTTCAAAATATAGTTTATTTTATAATTCATCATCAAAAACATTATAACTATAAATACGAGTATATTAATAGAGCAAAACGACGTTTCTTCGGTTAGCTAATTTTATAGTATACATGATGAGCCCGCGGTTACACCCTTGCATCCGTGGCTCATAGCGTGATGCCATATAGCCTAAATTCTTTCTCTGTAAATGGGCTATCCAAATGCAAAAATAATTATCTAAATAGGATGAGTAGTTCCTGAGTTTTTTTTCTTTAAAGGTGTTTGAAATAGAATTATTGTTGTGACAAGTTAAATCGATTATATCAATTTAGTTGCGTGTTACTTTGTCTATTGAACATTTCTGACTATGGTCACACTATGAACTGTCAAATCATTCATTCGCTCTTGTTCTGGAAAATTCGCTTCGACGACACGTTGAATTTGGTGTGTCCGCGCGCTCTTGTATCTTCGCGTTTTGAGAATTGAATTATATTGATCGCCTTTTGGAAAGCTCGTCCTAGTAGCTTCGCGAATCGTTTTGAGATAAAAGATAAAATTTGTATCATTTTGAACATTGTAAAACTTTTGTGAATCCGTGCACGTGTTGGTGCCCGAGGGCTTCGTTGAAGAAAACCCTGATCATTGGACTGGTAACTATAACGATTTCGTCATTATTTTGGCCAAAATTATGAGTGTAATCTTATAGGTCCACTCAAGAACATCACCAGGAGATCTTAGGTAAGTTGAAATATAATCGCTGTGCAGTCACAGTACAAGTGTGTAGATCTTTGCCCTGGGCTAAAGACTGGATGAATTTATCGCTTCCACTAATCTCTGTAAACCTTACCCAGTTCAAGCCCAGACTCTAGACATAATTTTTGGTATCAGAGCGCTGGTTGGTATCTAGCCGTTGATTGTATCTAAACTCAGATTGGTATTGTATAAGCTTGTATCTGAGCTATATATCTCATTTGTTAACAGTGTTGTGGTGTTCTCAGGACAGTTTTGTCTAAAATACATAATATTTATTTGTATTGGTTGACCTACATAACTTGAAACACATATCATACATAACCTCAAATCAGTAATTGTTTGACTTGAATTGTTGAAATCTAGCTTAAATTTGTTGTTCTTAGCATTAATAAGTCAGTTTGTTTGGATACATAACAGTTATATGTATCAATTAATTAAGTTAATTTAGTTAATTGCATATATTGAGTTTGAAACATTATAACAACCAAACTTGACCTTACATTGATAAACCTTTGGTTGTTATAATATATTGATAATCTTGTTAGGTAACACAAACTGGTGTCTACAGTTGTAATATATAACACACTTAGTCTGTCTGTTGCAGTAATTAATTAATTAATTTAAGGTTCAACTTTTAATTTGCTGCAAGTTATAACTTTGATAACTTTTGTCTTTATGTCAGTATATTGAAACGAGCAGATTTTGAGCTTGTTATTAATTTTTTTGGGCAGTAAATACCTATCACTTGCTTGCACCAGCAGTAAACAGGCTAATACTTTGTTGGTTTCAAAGAATTAACAAATATTAAGTTTTGATTGATAGCATTGTTTAGCGCTTGTCCGAGCTCTTTTGTAAACACAATATGTCAGCTATCAAGAACTTGCGTGCGGCTGCTGATGCCATTGCATCAGATTTGCGCTGGTTTGCCTCAGCCAGTGCCTTGGTGAAACGGCCTGATCGCCAGCAGGCCTTACTACAAAGATATGAGCGGATCGATGATCGCCTGGCAAGTGTGGAACAGCAATTTCGTACTTTCAGCGCTTGCTGTCTCGAAGTGTCAGTTAATGACTTCACTGCTGACCACCGAAATAGAGTTAGCGAGGATTATGCCCAGGTCTTAGACCTGTATGATGCTGTCTCCAACTGTGCAAGACAGTTAATTGCCGAGAGGGACGGGCAACCCTGCTTGAAGCAGGAGCTTCCTAGGACAGCACCGGGACTGGTGAGTAGGCTTCCTACTTTAGACCTCCATGCATTTTGATGGCTGCCTAGGAAGCTACCTGGGCTTCGTTAATTTATTTGACAGCCTGGTCGATGACAGGGCTGACCTTCGGCCGGCACAAAAATTGGCATATTTGATGTCGGTTCTGGATGGGGAGGCCAAAGGCAGCATCTGCCCGTGTCTGACGAGGCGTACCAGATGGCTCGGGACTTAATTACCCGTAGGTACCACAACAAGCGCGGCCTCGCAGACACGCACATCGAGCAGATTTTGAGTTTGCCCACGCTCACCTGGGTCTTTGGGTTGCGCACCCAACTTTTGAACCCGCTTTTGGTGGCGATCAACGCACTTAAGTGCTTGGACCTGTCCGTGGATCAATGGTCCTACCTATTGGCGAACATTGTGCTCAAAAAGCTGCCTGCCGACCTGAGGTCGCGTTTTGAACAGCGCTTTGGTGGGGATAGCGCGACCCATCTGCTTCGCTTTGCAGACTTGGAGAAGTTTCTCGAGAATGAGTGCCGGGTCTTGGATAACTCCGGTAGTTCACACCCGAGCAAATATTGACCGGCGCCCTCCTCGCTTTGCAGTCACGCAGAGCCCAGCGGAGTGCTCTTACTGCAAGGTCACGGGGCACAGAACGGCCAGTTATAGGGCATTCTTGGACCTGCATGTCGCCTCTCGCAGGCGCATCGCGAATGCCCGCCGCCTTTGCTTCTCTTGATTGGGGTCCCTCTATCAGTGAGACTGCCCAAACTCTCGCCCCTGTCCTCACTGTAGAGCACAGCATTTGGACATTCTCTGCATGAATGCCAGAGAGGTAGGCCGCTTGTCCAATCAGCCGACGCCGCGCACGGGCGGGTGTTTTGAAGGTGGCAGCCGAGGCTCACCGGCGCGCAGCCGAGAGACGCCTCGCTTAATTGATCGCCACTCACCCCGCTTGGAGAACCGTAGCGTGCGCACGCCTCCTCTCTGTCGCGCACCAGAATGTGCGACTGCTCAACGTCAACAGCACCATACTGCTGCCCCAGGTATTCACCTCCTTTGGCGGAGCGTCCCCGCCTTGAGTCGCGCCCACCTCGTTTTGGGCGGGTGGGTCATTATGGCCCCCACAGATGGCGCGCGGCACGAAGCACCGCGCCTTTGAGGACTTTAAACCGCACCCTTGGTTTGATTTGCCTGGTCCTGGCCAACGGTTGCCGCCTAGGCAAAAATAGTCGAATTGTAGGTATCTTGGCCTCCGCTGGTTGTGAGTTGCACAAATGGATTTCCAACTCACCAGCGCTTTTGGAAGGCTTGCCAGAGTATCATCAGCAAGATCCACATTTATTTGAGATTGTTGACAACCCCGCCATGATGGCTGTTCTCGGTGTTCAGTACAGACCAGTCCAAGACCTCTTTACGTATAACGTAGACTTGAAATTGCCTTGTTCTTAGACTAACTGTCTCGTGTTTTCTACTGTCGCCAGAACCTTTAATCAAAACGGTTGGATTTTCCCTGTTATATTTTGGGCAAAATGCTTCTTGCAGAAGCTTTGGACAGCAGGATTGACCTGGGACGAACCTCTCCGCGGTACTTTTGTTGAGGAATGGACCTCTTTTGTATCCTCACTTCCTACCGTCTATTAGATCTCCTTGCTACGTCCCATCCTTCCTTCCGGGAAGTACAAGGCCACCCTTCACGGGTTTTGTGATGCCTCGGAACGTGGTCACGCGGCCGTGGTGTACTTGCGCATAGTCAGTGTCTCAGGTCAGGTGAGGGTTTCCCTGATCATGGCGAAAAGCAAGGTTGCATCCCTTCGTACATCTTTGACCAATCCCAAAATTGGAGCTCTCGGGAGCAGCCCTACTTTTACGCTTATTAAATCACGTGCCTACTACTTTGGTTAAAACCATTTGTATTAATGGGACCTACGCCTGGACAGACAGCCAAATTGTTCTGTGTTAGTTAAAGGCTTCTGTCCACACCTTGGAGGTATTTGTCGCTAATCGCGTTTCCCAAATACAAAAATCTGAAGTCAAGCTTGTTTGGAGACACATGCCAGGTGAGCTCAACCCCGCTGATTGTGCCTCGCGCGGATGCTTGACGCCTAGTTTGATAGGTCATTCGTTGTGGTGGGGTCCGGAATGGTTGAGTCGACCAGAAATTGATTGGCCTCGAACGCCAGTTTTGAATACTTCCAATTTGCCGGGTCTGCGAACTCTCGCTCTTGAGAAGGTGCAATGCGCCTTCGACCCCGATTTCTTGTTGAATCGCTACAGCTCCCTCGACAAGTTGTTAGGTGTTACTGCTAGGATAAAGCGTTTTGTTTTCAATTTTAGGCACCCACAACAGAAACAGGAACGACAGGAGTTCCTCACCTTTTGGGTTCGTTCTGTGCAATTGGCGCATTTTGAAAAGGAGATTGCTATCCTTAAGTCAGGGAGATCGAAATTATCGGGAGCTGTATCTAAATTGAACCCCTTTTTGGACGATACGGGTCTCTTGCGCGTTGGAGGGCGTCTCAAGAACGCCAACCTCCCTTACGGGGCACGTCACCCTCTTTTGTTACCCAAGGACGGTCATTTGGTACGCTTGTTGGTAACTGACCGTCACCATAAAAATTCGCATGCTGGTTGTGATGCGCTGTAGGCCATTTTGCAACGCGAGTTTTGGATTTTGTCTGCCCGAAGAATAATTCGGAGTGTGGTCTTTCGCTGCATCCCTTGTTATAAGCTCGAGGCTTCTACCATGCAGCCCTTGATGGGAAACTTACCGGCAGATCGCGTAACTGAGAGCAGGACGTTTGACGGTGTAAGCATGGACTTCGCTGGTCCCTTTTTGGTGAAAACATCGACACTTCGAAATAGCAAGACTGTTAAGGCCTACTTGTGCGTTTTTGTTTGTCTTTCCACAAAGGCCGTTCATTTGGAACTGGTCTCCTCGCTTACGACCGAGGCGTTTGTGGTCACATTTGACAGATTTGTATCCCGCAGAGGGCTGCTCTCCTTGATCAGTTCTGATTGCGGCATTAACTTCAAGGGCACTTATAATTATTTGAATGATGTTGTTAATTTCCTTGAAACCAACAAGGTTGATATAGGCAGTAAATTGGTTGTTTTCCCCACCAAATTTTCCACACTGGGGTGGTATATTTGAGGCCGCTGTAAAATCGGCCAAAACACACTTGCGCAGGACAATCGGTGAATCTGTCCTTACATTTGAGGAACTCGCAACTGTGTTTTGTAAGATTGAGGCCATTTTGAACTCTAGGCCATTCTGCCCGATCTCCTTAGATCCGAATGATTTGGAAGCCCTTACGCCGGGCCATTTTTTGATTGGTCGCCCACTTGTCGCCTTGCCTGAGTACCCCTATATTGATACGAGACCTGGTCGTCTCTCGCGTTTTGAATTGGTACGCCAGATTACTCAGAGCTTTTGGAAACGCTGGAATTTGGAATATTTGCACATACTCCAGCAACGCGTTAAGTGGACCGACAAGACCGATCCACCCAAGATTGGTGACCTCGTTTTGATCAAGGAGGCTAACCTTCCGCCACTCAGATGGCGCAGGGGGCGCATTCTTCGTTTGGTAACTGGGGCTGATGGAGTTCCCCGATTTGCTGAGGTCTTGGTGGACGGTTCGATTCTGAGGAGAGCGGTTGCAACGTTTTCACGTCTACCAACCGATTAGCGGACCGGTAGGTTGGTCTTGGGCGGCTGGATGTTTGAAATAGAATTATTGTCGGACAAGTTAAATCGATTATATCAATTTAGTTGCGTGTTACTTTGTCTATTGAACATTTCTGACTATGGTCACACTATGAACTGTCAAATCATTCATTCGCTCTTTTTCTGGAAAATTCGCTTCGACGACACGTTGAATTTGGTGTGTCCGCGCGCTCTTGTATCTTTGCGTTTTGAGAATTGAATTATATTGATCGCCTTTTGGAAAGCTCGTCCTAGTAGCTTCGCGAATCGTTTTGTGATAAAAGATAAAAAATTTATCAATTTGAACATTGTAAAATTTGTGTGAATCCGTGCACGTGTTGGTGCCCGAGGACTGTGTTGAAGAAAATCCTGATCATTGGACTGGTAACTATAACTATTTCGTCATTATTTTGGCCAAAATTATGAGTGTAATCTTATAGGTCCACTCAAGAACATCACCAGGATATCTTAGGTAAGTTGAAATATGACCGCTGTGCAGTCACAGTATAAGTGTGTAGATCTTTGCCCTGGGCTAAAGACTGGATGAATTAATCGCTTCCACTAATCTCTGTAAACCTTACCCAGTTCAAGCTTAGACTCTAGACAAAAGTTCTTCTGGTCTTTAAATCACACTTTGAACGGTTTCGCTGAAGAGTGACGAAGTCCCAAGGTAACTATGGTAAATTTCTCGACACCTTGCGCTCTGTCCAATAAGTACTGTTAAAGGCCTCCTTACAATGAGCGATATGACTACGATTGCACCTTTTGACTGATTCTGGTCATAGTCATGACATGCCTTGCAATCGCAACTCATTTTTTTGTCTTTGCTTCAACTTGATCTAGGTTCTGTCTTGTGTACTTAAATAAATAAATCGTCAAAGTTAAGCAAGATTCTCAAAGGTATCTTCTTCGATGGGTGACCGCTTGTTGCGTTTACATTAAATTTATGATTAAACCACATTCTATCTGCGTACTCTCTGAACTTATTTTGAAGTAGGGAATTTTCTATAAATTGAGATTATAATGTATAAATAAAATACATAAATATATGTATAATATAAAAATGAATCGCTGAATGTATTGCTAAGCGCAAATCTCGAGAGCAGCTGAATTAATTTGTTGTCGACTTAAACACAGTCAGTCGACAGTTTTTGTAAGGCAGGCCACATCTAACGATCCAAATCTCTACGTGTGATGAGTTTTTGGATACAGTTTCAGCCATTCGTCGGAATATAAGACCTGTACATAGCTTCTCAATATTTGCATAATTTTGTTCCTAGTCGTGTCGTACTCTGTGAAGACGTCTCAGGTTTAAACTGTGTAAAGTTAGACGCGTGCTAACTGTCGGAACATTAGCCAAACTCGAACTTGACACCTTGTAAGTAGTCGCTCTTGTAATGATTGCAGTTCCACTACCCTGTCATTTTTATGTGATTCTTGACTTTGAAAACGAAGTGAGACGGTGCGGCGTGGAAATTGTAACTTCTTGTTCGTGAAAGTTATACTTGTTGTGTACGTTCTTATTTAACAAGTGCATGTCGAGCCATACATAATGTAGGGTTCCGTACTAGCAGTTACCCAGTCACTTAAGAATATTAGGACTCATACACAGTAGTAATTTTATAAGTTTACTAGATAAGCCCGCGGTTACGCCTACGTTAGTTAAGGCTACTGCTCCGTTCCCGTGATAGCGTGATGCTATATAGTCTATAGCCTTCCTCGATAAATGGGCTATCTTACACTGAAAGAATTTTCAAATCGGACTAGTAGTTCCTGAGATTAGTACGTTCAACGAAACAACCAAACAAGAAATCGAACTCTTCACCTTTGTATATTAGTAATAGATTATCTATTAGCCATTAATTAGTAAACTCTAATTAGTAATTCTGTTAACAAAACTCGAAAGCCTTGGTATCCGGGGTCTTCAATTAAAAGTTTTTAAAGATTACCTAACCGACAGAACACAATGTGTTAAAATCGGTAACATAACTAGTGAAGAGGTCCCAGTAACTTTCGGAGTTCCCCAGGGCAGTATTCTTGGACCAACGCTGTTCCTAGTCTATATAAATGATATATGTCAGTTAATGTTTCCGGATTCGAAAACTGTTGCGTTTGCTGACGATACAGCTTTGCTTTTCAGCGGTAACTCCTGGCATGAAGTGTTTGTCAAAGCTCAGATAGGCATGAACACTATGATCAGTTGGTTAAATAATAATTTACTTACATTAAATGTAGAAAAAACGACCTTTATTACGTTTTCCATTCAAACCAATGACAAACCGGATCCCTCTTTGAGTATCGTCTCCCACTCGTGCCCAAATGCAAATGACACAATTTGTCAGTGTCCCAAACTTAAAAACACTGAATCTACAAAGTACTTAGGACTAATTATTGACAGAAATCTTAAATTTCATGATCACATTAATCACCTATCAGTGAGAGTGCATAAACTTATAGTAATATTTAAAGCCTTAAGAAACACTGCATCAAAATCTGCCAGTCTCAACTTAAATACTGTATCACTACATGGGGTGGTACTTGTAAAACTCATCTCTTAAAAGTTGAGAGAGCACAAAGAGCACTCCATAAGGTTAGTTTGTTTCTACCTTTTTATCACCCAACTACTGATCTGTACTCAAAATGGGAGGTACTTACTGTGAGGCAGCTATTCGTTCTGGGAACGGTTATGAAACAACATGCCCTAATAACTTTTGAACCAGTAAGAATCAAAAACAAACGTCGTAAAAATGCGGTCTGATCTTCATCGTCATTCAAAACTAAGTTTGCACATCGGTTTTTCTGCTACCAGGGTTCAAATCTATACAATAAGGTTAATCGAGCCTTAACGCTATATCCCTTGCCAAAAACCAAATGTAAGTCTTTGGTTTTGGACTGGTTAAAAAATTTGGATTATAATTTTACGGAAAGTCTTCTTAACTCAAATTAGTACGATACGAGCATAAGTTTATAACTTGCACCAAAACCCTCTCACGTACACATCGGCACACTACTCCTGACACTCAACACTACACGCTAACATTATACACTCTCATAGACACACACAGACAATAACTTTTGAACCAGTAAGAATCAAAAACAAACGTCGTAAAAATGCGGTCTGATCTTCATCGTCATTCAAAACTAAGTTTGCACATCGGTTTTTCTGCTACCAGGGTTCAAATCTATACAATAAGGTTAATCGAGCCTTAACGCTATATCCCTTGCCAAAAACCAAATGTAAGTCTTTGGTTTTGGACTGGTTAAAAAATTTGGATTATAATTTTACGGAAAGTCTTCTTAACTCAAATTAGTACGATACGAGCATAAGTTTATAACTTGCACCAAAACCCTCTCACGTACACATCGGCACACTACTCCTGACACTCAACACTACACGCTAACATTATACACTCTCATAGACACACACAGACACTGGCACTCTGATTAACTTTTTGTTGATTGTTTCTTTTTACTTTCTACCCCCATTATACTAACATTTTAGTCTTAAATCTCCTTACCTCTAAATAACATTGGTATAACGCGATAAAATTCGTTAACTGTAGTTTAATTTCAATGTGTAACATTCGCGTAAACCCAAGAAGATAAAATTGTAAAATAAGTCAAAAATCAAGATTGAATTACGATATAAAACATTGTAACCCAGTAACTTTCTTCAGTTTATTATAATCTCATGATCCTCCTAGCGTTATCTCAGTTTTAACCCAGGGTCCGCTTTCTAGTCTAACCGGATTTGGCTGAATATAAGCTTTTCCACAGAGCGACTGCCTGCCTGACCTCCGCAACCCGAAGGAATATTTCATGGTTTAGACTAGTGTCCGTTTATTTTAGAGGTACTGACTCCCTATAACGACTGTCAAAGATCTTCATGACAGCTGGGACCGATGGCTTAACGTGCTCTCCGAGGCATGGGACAAGCGATAATTAACAATTCAATACGCACATAACTCTGAAAAGTCAGTGGTGCGTGCCGTGTATTCGAACCTGATACTGTGCCGATACCCTCTGCATGGCAGTCTGTTGGTATGTCCACTAGGCTATCGCTGCCTTGCAGTTTATTATAATGTATTATACGAAAACCCACACAAAAAAGTAGTTAAAAAAGCGTAACCATGCAAAATACGCCGCATAATAAAACACGATAAAACCACGCCATTGAGAGAATGCACCTCGAAATTTGAAACAAGGCACAAAGTTTTATTTAGAATCACAATGGAGATATAATGAGAAAGTAAAAGGCATGTTCAAGCACCCAGGTAAATATTCAACTGCTGGATTCCAACAAATATTTTATTCCAACTTGGATATAATGCAAATAAACTTCACTCTGTCAGTTATCTTGCCAAATTATTTTCACAGTCAAATAAATATTATGGCACTAAAATATCCATGACGAAAGACAGACCAAATTTTTCTGGACTTCACTTTAATTTTAGTAAGACTGTAGGTCTTCTTCTTCTTAGCGTGTCGATGGCAATCTAAATTGTGCCAGCCCAGAACTTGGCTACGAGTATAGCATTTTCAGTAGCGTCCATAAGGTGGGGTGCATGAAAGGAGCCTCCCCGAGTGACGTACCACTTGAGACACTGTACGTCCGGCGCACCCTGGACAACTAGCGAGTTATCCACGCTAGTTGGCTAATCCTTTCACCACGATGGCAATCCAAAAGACTGTAGGTTAGCATAATTAAGTGGAAATCTTGTAATGAACGAGACTTTAACCAGAAATTTTGGTAGCAACATTTAGGTTTGAATTTTAGTAGGACAAAATTAATTTAGAGTATGCCTCTGGGTGAAATTACTTAAAACATAATAGAAAAAGTATTGCGGTGAGCTTGTATGCTACTGAATGAGGCTTTATTCTTCAAAGAGCTCAAATATTTACATAGAAGCGCATTTGTTATGGCCGTTCTGAAGACAAACTTTCTGTGAACCTAATTGCCGCTTGGTGGCGTGGCAGTCGCGCTGTGACAGCTGTCTCTACGAGAGCAAGAGAAACGAACACGTTCCTCCTGTGTATCTTAACTACGAGAGCAAGAGAGACGGAGAACGACGCCAGCGCCGCCAACGGTGCCAACTACGAACTAAACTGGAGACAGTTTCCACTTGGAATCGGCACACGAAATTAGTAAGAACTGCGCTTCTATGTAAATCTGTATTAATTGCTAAGGTCTTATGAAACTCGATGTACGGTTATCTGAAACAAAAGCACAGGTTCTGTCTATTTGACAGTATTGACAGTAGTTAAATATACATCGCACATGAGCCGTGCCGTGAGCAAAACCAATCAGTTTGATCATGCATTTGGCTACAAGAGATATTAATTTGACATACTTTGTGTGGAGCTTGCTATGTCAATTATATATCTCTGATAGCCAAGTCTATGGATAGATAAATATTGGCACCGGCTGTTCATTACAAAAGAGCATCTTCACACAATTTTATATACAAAACAGCCTACAATAATAATACAGAAGTCAAGAGCCGTAATTCATTTCACCAGACAAAAGGGCACTGCAAGCCCTAATTTACATTTGAATACGAAGGTTTATTGCATTAAAATAATAATCTCGGTCATCTTTGCATTAAGTCGACGGATTTCAGTCCGTTTGTCGTTTCTGTGACCTATTTTGAGTCAAAATGGCAGCTCAACACGGTGCGCAATCTTTACACACTTGTGAATTCACGGAACTTGTGTAAAAAGGGATTTAATATGTACTAATGGGTCTTTCGTTCGAGTTTCAGAGTGCATACGTAGTGACAGAGTGTTTAGTCATTTTACTTATAGTTTTCTTTTGTGTTTATCTAGTGTTCCGATTAATATGTTTCTATGTGCATAAAATCATCGCAGTGAAAAAATAACAAGAATAAGATGCAGTTTTTTTATTATGTGGTGATAATCTCTAGTATTAGTCTCCGTATGCTGCTTATCATTGAGTTTGCAGCTCTGTGGGCGTAGTCTTTGTGACTATTGAATGAATTTCAGGTTATGCATTACAAGCCGATCAGTGTCATTGACTTTCTTTAGCGATGGGTTTCGTGAACCTAGCATGGAATGGTATGGCATATCGGACTCTGCAGGGTAAAATACTTATGATTATTTGACTGAATGTGATACATTCTTAGATCCGACTCCAAGATTGACGACATGTATTAGCGAGTCTAAATTCTTATACTTGACTATTTATACTATCCATGCACAGCAGTGTGATTCTGTAAGACTTCATTCGAAACTTCGAATCTGAATCCACTGTGAGTTTCTTGATTGGCTTTCTAAAACTTTTTTGATAATTCGAATCTACACTAGCGCTACTCTTGTGAGCGTATTTGCGAGTTGAACTAAATTGACGTCGAGATTTTGACAGATAAAGACAAGTATGAGTTGACGTAAAAAGTGGCATTCTTTATGGTAATTCCCCCGTCAGTTCGACGCTCACTTCGCACTGAAAATCAAGGTCATTTTGAACCTTAAGCGAAGTGAGAGCGAATAGCGACGTGACATGCGAGTTGTTTTTTGAATTTTACATTTTTGTTTTTTTTAGCATAGCTACATATTCCCGTGATATTATGAACTGATAAGCCATCGCGTCGGGAAAACGTAGACAAACAATTATTAACTGTTGCAGCGAAAACAATCGATACGCTCACGGCCGCTAGCAATTTAGTACTGTCTGTAGCATCGAAGCGCGGCGCGCGCGCAGAGGGACAGGGGGAATTTATCAATGGAATAGTTTACTGTTACTAGTTATGCATTAACCAATTATTACGTATTTTTGTGGACAGTTTGGAGACAGTTTTGGGACTTAGTGTTTTTATTTTTTAACTACATAAATATGATCAGTTAAAGATACTTAGTGCCCCGTTAATTTTTTTGTACTAATTAAAAAATAGTGGTGTATAAAAAAATACCAATTCTTAAAATTTCCAATTTGCATAATGTCCAATTCGCAAACTGTCCTCACACTCAAATTAATTAGTGGTAATTTTTTTTTCAAACTTTGAAATGTAACACTTGTATAGAAAATATATAACCCACCTCAAATGTTTAGCTATCATCACCTGTCCATATTTCGTCACTATTTCCTTCACCTTGTATCATATTTAAGTAGAATATTAACCTCAACGAATGGAAATGAAGCACCAGCGTACATCCACAATATTTCTCAGCGTACGACAAATCAACCTTACAAAGTTCATACGGTAGTGTTTGTGATGTATCGCGTCAGTCATTTCCGGTACTAACCGAAACTTCCGTCGAACCAATAGAGTGGGAACGCCGGTACAGTCGCGGACAAACTTTACTACAATATATAATGCGACTAATGCGAGTCATCGCTTATGCCACTGCGGTTTTACGTATTACTTACGAATGTACATTGTTGATCGCTTGGGCTCGTGGCTTAAAACTGTGGTTGTTTTTGCGAGTTAATATTTTGGTTGGCATAGACGGTAATGAGGTATTTGTTTTGGATATAGTTAGAGAACTATAGACTGCACAGATTGCGCCCAAGTTTGACGCAAGTGAAAAAAGGAAGCACATTAAAATCTTCTCTGTTATTTCAATTTAATTTCAATTTATTTAAATAAGTACATACACAATACATACATATATACACGCATCACCATCTAGTCGCAAACTAAACAGAGCTTGTACTTTGGGTACTAGACAATGGGTTGACACACATATTTTTATTAAGATACATACCTTACATACTAACATACATACAATATACAATTTTTGTTAGTAAATATTATACTTATATACTACGTTAATATTGCTTCACTTACGACCACGATATTGTTGTGCGTTCTTGTGGCATTTGTCCGCGGAAGCGACGGAACACCACACCTTTTGGCCAAAAGACCTCCTTCATAACAACAGGCAGAAAGCACGTCGGGATCAGCACCACAAACGCCTTGAAATTGACTTTGCGTCGCGACCCCAGCAGCTGTACTCTCGGCATGTACTTCGACTTTTGGAGCACGTACTCCGTGATGTCCTCCGCCTTAGTGGTGTAGTGCAGGCGAGAGATGTACACAGTTGTGTTCGGCGCAGCAAAGCGCAGGGTTGCACCAGGCTCCACATGAGCCGTGTCGCAGCAGTTCTTGGCGGTCTTCTGCCGACGCTTCCTCCTCTGCACCGTCACAAAACCGTCATCGGCTACGTCAGACTGGTTTGTCGCCTTTTCCAGCTTAGACTTTGTAGCTACAGGGGTGCTCTCAGTTTCCTGCTGAGCCTTTGCACGGAGGAGCCGCGGGGACGAGGGCAGGGCTGCGGGGCGCTTGTGTAGCGCACTCAGCAGTCACAATATTCCGCGGTGACAGAACTGCTGACGCGAAGCTTGCGACCGATGTATTGATGCATGCACCTCGGCGCGTGTTGATTTTACTACGTGCCGGTGACCCATTTAAATCGACAAACTTACGTAAGTCGTCTAACTCCGTGCGCAAGAGTGCGACGGTATCTTGAGATGTCTCCAACTTCTTGTGTACATCCGCTAAACTTGCCTTAAGAAAAACGATGTCCTTCAAAAGGCCTGTAACATCGACGTGGTCAAAAGTGACAGGAGGTAACTTGTTTAAGTCCCTCGCCACAAATGTCGGCACGTCGACAGGATCTGTCTCTTTGAGCAGCGTAATGATGTCTTTTAGGCTTTTCTTTGTCCCGTCACGCCTATTGGTCACCATCTGGTCACATTTGTTTAGCGACCTATACACAAGCAGCTTGGCAGCAGCAATGTCCTCCTCGCTGAAGTTTCGTTGTACAGATCTGGATAGCCGAACCTCGTCCATGACATTCAGCTTCAGCTGCAGGAACGCCAGCAGTTCGTTCACCACAAGTTTATTCTCATGGCGGTAATAATTGCGAGCGTCGGCTCGCGCCGCGCGAAACAATAGTATAAAATTTATTTACGCGTCACACGTCCGCCTAAGAGCGCAGTCAGACAGTATAATTATATATAATGTTAACTAGCTTTTGCCCGCGGCTTCGCTCACGTTAAGAAGTATTATTATTAATTAGGTATTTTTTTGCGGATTTGCTTTTGTTTAGCGTGTGTAAAAAATTAAGGCCTACAAAACTTCTTTGTATACAATATTCTTAACTAATCTATCATAAGGCGTTAATACTATCAAGCTATTGGGTGAGAAGATTGCCTGTGTTTTTCAGGATTTGCAGCCTGGTAGGTGGCGACAGTTTGCCTGTATTTTTCAGTGTTTGCAGCCAGGTAGGAGGCGACAGCTTGCCTCTGTAAATCAGGGTTTTTTTTTTCATATATACAGACACAGCTTTACGGTGGGATTCAGATAGAGTCTGTCCATATTTTTTGTGCCTTTTTTATTTCATGTGTAATTTGTAAATCTTGCCCTACGATTGTTGTATTTTTTTCTATTAATGTCACAGACTCAGACAATAAACTTCCTGTTAAATTTTCATTTGAAGGAACAATACGTGAATGTTCACGCTCTAAAACAGATACCTCCTGACAACTGTTTTCAACTTTAAACTGCGAAGGTGTATCAATTCCTTCTTCAAAAAATCATGTTCTTCTACAGCTTCCTCCATACAACGCCAAATAATTTTGTGTGCTGCTATGGGAAGATGGACATCAAAATGCCCACTGGACAAATCTTGGCTGAATCGTAATGACCGGATAGTCGTTAGATCCAAATTCCGTATATATGACACCGTTTCTATTAACTTCAAACTTATGGGAATATTAATCCTGCTGCTATTAACTCACAAAATCTGCCATAAGTAGCATTTTTCATCATATCAGCAAAATATTCGTCAGGTGTTAGTTATTACCTTTCCTGTCGTAGATCATAATTGAAAACTTGCTCCAGTCATTAACCACATATCTGACAATGTCTGAACGCACCTCAATCGCTCTATCTTGTGTTCAGTACATTAAATAAGAGAGAGCACGAAACAAACATGCACCGTCACCAACAATAGGGACGACAGTACATTCTTCAACTTCTCCATTAACGTTCAGATTTTTTTAAGCCATTTTAAAAAAGTCGAACCGTTAAACCTATGCTTCAACCAAACGAAAATAAAACAAATGCCAAATACAAAGCCGAGTCTATAACCGAAACTACTATACCGAAACAAAGCAAATGCAATCCTAAATATGCCAAGAAAAGAACAGCCAAAATCGTCAATCGTCACTATACAGCAACCAAGACAATTTAACGACCAACAACATCCAACCAACTGCGTACAACTAACCTACCTGACGACAATCTGACGACGTAAGTTAAATAATAACTGGAGAGGGTTATTAATCCGCGGAAAATGTTAACACCGCGATTCAGAAAAATGATGTGATTGCACAACGCCATCTTTTGGCAACATTTTGAACTAAAATTATTTTGTTCGTCTTAATTTATTCGTTCCATTAGGTACTGATAGTTCAAACTAATTTTTACATTCTCCATCATCCCTCATTTTATCCCCATGGGGGTTGAATTTATCAAAATCCTATTTAAGCGGACGTCTTCATCATAGTAGCTAGAATCTTTAATTTCAGTTCAATCAGTCGAAAATCTAAGAAGATTTATACAAACTTTCATCCCCTATTTTATCCCCTTACGGGTAGAATTTATCAAAATCCTTACTTAGGGGATGCTTACGTCATAGTAGCTATATGCATGCAAAGTATCAGGCCGATCAGTTTAAAATTGACAAAGTTTCATACAAACTTTTATCCCCTATTTTATATAGGTGACATAGGGAACATAGGGTAGGGGTGCATAGGGTTCCCACCAAGAACTTAGGGTCCCAAGCCAACCTCACCTGCAAGTGGTGCACCTGCCGATCAACGGACGAGGCTCTGGCAAACAAAATATCCCGATAAGCGGCAATAGGCTCTCCACCTATTACGTGGGATCAAAAAACTGGCGAAAAGTGGGCGTTTAATATGCCTCTGCCTACCCCTTCGGGGAAACAGGCGTGAGTCTATGTATGTATGTATTTTATCCCCTTAGGGTTGGAATTTATTAAAATCCTTTCTTAACGGATGCCTAAATCATAACATCTGCCTGTATGCCAAATTTCAGCCCGATCCCTTCAGTGGTTTGGGCTGTGCGTTGATAGATCACTATGTCAGTCAGTCAGTCACTTTTGAGTTTTATATATATTTAGATTTACACGTATTATACAATATCTTACTTCTCGTGATGTTAGTTTGTGAGGACAGATGGATGGATGTTTATCAACCATTTACTCAAAAATTACTAACTGGTTTTTGATCGAACTTCCGTCGAACCAATAGAGCGGGAATACCGGTACAGTCGCGGACAAACTTCACTAGAATATATAATGCGAGTGATCGTTTATGCCGCTGCGGTTTTAGGTATTACTTGCGAATGTACTTTGCTGATTGCTTGTTTACGTGGCTTAAGTCTGTGGTTGTGTTTTTTAGTTTGTATTTTGGTTGGAATAGACGATAATGAGGTTTTTGTTTTGGATACTGGTACACTATGGGCTGCACGAATATCGGCACAGTTTAACGCAAGTGAATAAGCGAAAACAATTCAGTCATCCTCTTTATAATGTCTTACAAGTAATAATGTGAAAATGTGAAAATTTTTGAGGATATAATATTGTGGACAAATAACATCCATTCATCTAGATTTTTTTATGTTTTCAAGCAAAAACGACTGAAGTGACTTTGATAAAACTTTACACCAATATTCTTCGCTTCATCAGAGTTTACATATAAGTTACTTCTTCTTCCAATAAATATAATAAATTTAAGATAATTGTTAAAACTAAGTTGTGTTTAAAAGCATATTATAAAATTTCCGATTATATAGACGACAAAAATGCTTGGGATTGAGCTGCTCTAATTCAACATAAAAATATAAACTTGTGCAACTGATAAATTTAAAATTGACGTTTCGTAAGCACTTTATACAAAGTTTACACGAAATAAAGAATAATTTCATTTCATTTCAATAACCGGAACTAACGCGAGCGAAGCCGCGGGCAAAAGCGACTTAGTTGCATAATAATAAAGTTACGTTAAGTAAATAATATTTGATTTCGAATAATTTATGCTATTTCATAGGCGATTTGACGCTGACTGTACCAGTTACACCATATCCTTATTACAATCGCAAGAATTCCTTGGAGCGTCTTCTTTCTGTTTCAGCAGAACCTATTGAGACCGAAACTAAAAGGGGAGGTCAATAAAAGCGAATGTAAATGTCATTTTACTTTAATTATATCAAATATTTTATTGGAATGAAGGTAGAATTTCACCGGAAGAAAAAATAATGAAGGTTTTTTTTAATCAAAAGGATAAAAAATGGCCTTTTATATTGTAAGAGGGCAAGAATTGAAGCTGTTGAGAATATTTCAGCTAGAATTGTTTTTATTCTGATTACCTAGTTAGGTATTTATTGTAACCAAAAAGGACCATTTAGTAGTAGTACTACTCTTGGCAACTTGTATCAAATTCCGATATCTCGCAGGCCGGAGAACTTTTAAGACATCTCTCACGAAACATTAAAAGTCAAACAACATAATTATAAACTAAAGGATGCCTGCAGCTACGCCCGCGCATTTTTTTAGTTCAGTTTCAAATTCAACTTCTTTGATCTCATTACAACTAAAAACCTTATTTCAAAAATATAAGGTACAATATTATTAAAAGTTAAATTCCTCCAACTTTCTATTTTCTTATCTATATGTAAGCCTTCTAATATACAAAATACTTTTGTCATATCTTCAGGGAAATCAGTCCAAGTCTATAACAAATGTAAAAGCAAAATAAGGTTGCGTATGTTTTATCAGTAAAGAAATAAATTATTCATCCGTTACATTTCACTTTTTGGCTAAACAAGTTGTCAACCATCAAACAATATATCCCTGAGCACATGTTCCCAAAATTATAGATGTTACTTGCATGGAGGGAATTCGGACGTTTTATGAATTTCGTTTTTTCGTTTTATCTAGTTCATCATAATCTATACTATATCGAACAAATTATCCAAACTACTTAAAAGAGAATATAAAAAGGACTTGAACGACCCAGCATGGCTACAAGCGTCTTTGCCTATACGTCTGGGTGGGCTTGGTGTACGCAAAATTTCTAGTGTCAGTTTAACGGCGTTTCTGTCTTCGGTTCACAGCACGGAAGAGTTAACTAGGAAAATGTTATTACCTACACTGGTTAACTCAGAAGTGCAGAAGTGCTGTGCAAAACCGAAGCTATAAACGCCTGGAAAATGACTTGTCCAAGCACTGCTTTGCCTACCAACCTATTCTCCAAAGACAGTGGGACGCGCCGCTTTGTAACATAGTTTAAAAAATCCTTTTGGATACTTCATTAAATGTTACAGAGCGTGCTCGCTTGCTGGCCGTGGGAGAGTGGGAATCCGTATTTGAGCCGTTTGAGGTGGAAACGCTAGGCTCATGGGGTCCGAGCGCTAGTTCCCTATTCCTGGAATTCCGGGATATATCTAAACGGTTAAACGAGGTCTTACGGAACCAGAAGGCTGGTTTATTCTTTGCTCAAAGAATCAGCATTGCCTTCCAGCGTGGCAATGCTGCCAGCATTCTGGGCACGTTACCCGATGACAACGATGCGGACGCATTTTGCGACACCTAAACCGTGTAAATATTTTCAGTTTTCATTTTATTTAAATATATTTTGTACATATGCTTACTTAGACAATAAGATTAGACTAAGCTTTATTTTAATTATAAAATTATGTTTATTTAGTATTCCAAAATTTATAATAATAATAATAATAACTTTTATTCAATAAAATAACTTAATAATTAATTTGACATAATGTGTCCTAAAAAAATAAACTATATTAATAATTTCGTCAAGGGGTACGGTAAACTCGGTCGAAATCTCACCTAAATAATAAAACTTTAAAAAATTAAGATTTCAAGTAGACATCATAATTATATCGATTTCGAGTAGATTATAATCTGTCCCACTCTCTGAGACAGAATACTTCACATCATAGAGGGCTAGGCATACTTTAGATATCGATCAAGAACTTTATGGAAAACTGTCAGATTACCTGTACACGCTGAAAAAGTCTCCAGGCCTGTGCAAAAATTCGTGTCGTCTTTCCACAAGACCCGTGTACACTGCATCGTCGCTGAAAAAAGCTAGAGCTAGACACGACTCGAGAACATTGAAAAATATTCGTCATGATGATTGGTATTATCTGAAGGAAACTCGGTGGATTTTCTTAGCGAGTCGTAGCGTTCTGATAATGTAATGTTCTTGATTGATATATCTGACTTCACAGACGCAGATTTCCTTCACCCTTTAGCAAGTGCAAGTTACAAACGAGGTGATTTTAATTTGTTCATTTTTATTGCATATTTTCACAGCTATTTCCTATTTACACAAGTAAACAAAACATCACTTGCACATTTCACCATAACCCAATTACAAATGTCAAATACATAATTCGTCATGTTACGAACATAAATAAATAAACATAAATTGTTTTAATAATGGTAGATAACCAATTCGGAACATAAAATAACAGCATAACATAATATGTGAAACTTTAATTACAAAACTTATAAAATAGATTCCATACATTTTCAATTGACTACGATCAGCCTATTTATAAGGTAAGCAGATGTAATCTTATTCGTATCAAAGATTAAAAATAATTCTGGATCTTAAAAACTGTTTCACAAAAAATAATATTTTTTTCAATATTATTAATAAATTCAATTGTAGTTAAAACATATCTTATGACTCAACAAGTACAAAAAATACACACGACCGGTCTAACCGCAAAGGAGTTTTTTTATATTTAATTATTTATAGACTCACGTCTGTATCGCCGAAGGGGTAGGCACAGGTGTAATATTACACCCACATTTCGCCATGAATTTTTAGGTCCCACGTAATAGGGGGCGAGCCTATTGCTGTACCGGGCACATTACTAAGACTCTGTGCTGCTACTGAGAATTTCCTAACGGAAAAACTCAATATCACTTTGCAAAGGAGTTGAACAATCATAATAAGAACACATATCAAATTATTATTTTATTTATTTAAAATTTATTACATCAAAGTGGCATGGTGGCCTTAATGTTAGAATTTCTATTTCCCAATCAAACATATTTTTATACCAGCTTTAAACGTATTTTATTCCATAAATAAAAAAAAATCTAAACTTTAAACGGTAAAATTCATTTATGTTTTTTGAAACTTACAAGTACTTTAAAAAACATAAATGATAAATAATTATAATCAAGTGAATCTTAATACTGTGGGCCAGAAAATAGACAACGTTGCCGAGGAAGGCGTGGCGAGGTAGCCTGTCTAGGTCACCACAAGAGCTGAGTTGAGATTGCGACAAGCAAGTTTGGAAAAATTTGCCAAGCACTGGGACAGCGTTGGCTATTAGACAAAAAAGAAACTTTTTTCACATCATCCTAAAAATCTGGTTTGATATTATCACTGCAACTTAAACAGCATTTGACTTCTCAAAAATACCTCCAAAGGCTTTCCTTAAGGGCTATAAATCAAAAGAAATCTCGTCCGTATATTTCGAAAGTATATTTCAAAGAGAGGGTAAAACGTAAAACAATCTACCGGCACATTGAATGGCTATAATTCAGAAGGGCTTATCGCCTTTACTTATAGACCTTTACTACTTTAGAATAGTCCTAGATACAGGGAAATTTATGTAAATGGACCAAAGGACGCTTAAATACACGAAGTTTGGAATACTAATATTGTGGTTTAAGTGACTGCTTGTGCTCGTATCTACGTGTGCGTGGGTACGAGTGATTAGTATTTAGAGTTACTGTAGTAGTGCTTGGTCATATTAGCTATGTATGTATAAAGCGGGTATCGGGCGATATTGCAAAGACAATCACAGCGCATGAGGTTGCGAAAATGCTTTTGGTACAATGGATATAAGAGATGAACTGTCATTGTATGTTACGTAAAAAGAATATAGTTTGAATGGTTTTGCATTTTTAAGAAAATGAACATTGGTCTAATTTTACGCTGTAAATGTTGTCGTCTGTTGCAATAAGAATGATAAATATATTTCTACAGAGTACGAAACGTTTACGTTTTATACGTGCGTATAAGCTCGGTTTTGGAAGCGCATGTAGGCGCATATACACGCGTCACTCGTACGAGCGTTGTCGCGCTTCTAAGCTCGTATAAGCGCGAGCCACGAGGGAAATCTCTTCGTATTTCAAGCAAACACGCCGAAATAAGCCCGCTTACGCGAGTCCAGTTTTTTGAAGCGCGTAATGTAGCGCCCGTGTAAGCGCGTATGCTGAAACGTATACGCGCAGAAAAATACGCTAATCTGAAACCGCCCGAAAGAAAGACGGTAAGCGACGCGTCTCTAAAGATTTGACAATAATATGAATAGCTAGTCTTATTATTGTTCAACGACTTTGATACGCGAGTTGGATATACACAAATATTATCTCTTGCTCATATCTTTCTTAGTTGTTTGAAAGTCTTTTACATTCACCTTATTCCGCGCGCGCATTAACTCTTCTATCAATATATTGTTACGGACGGGGTAACGGGATTGGAAGGAAACACCGGGTAGCACTGATGAAACTTTATTCGACTTCACACACGACACGCCGTTTATTTTCGACGCGGACAGCACCAACACTAGCGTCTCTTGCACTGCACTTTTCACTGCACTATGCTGCATTTCACTACACTATCTATGCTTTGACTTCCCTTTATTTTACTACTTCTTCTTTCTTCCTTTTACTTCTTCCTTTTTTCTTCACTTTACCACTTTTCAACTTAAACTGGCGCTCAGCGCGTCGACACCGCCTTATATACCCCTAGGAATGTTCTAAATCCACTAATTTCGATTGTCATTTCATAATTCAATTGTTTTTCTATCACCTGTCTCTTTTTAACCTTTCCATTCCTTTCTGAAGTTTCTAGAATTTTCTAATTTTTACTCGAAATATTTAAATAATCTTTTTTTAAATATTTTATTATAATATTTATATCTTTTTTAAATAGTTCTTTTTTAAATAATATAAATATTTATATCTTTTTTTAAATAGTTATTAGTTCGATGACGTATACACTCTATCAAGTGTTCGCCAAATTCACCAGTCATTGACAACAAAGCGACGGCCGTGTGGATAACACATTCCGTTCACGTTCTGAAGGCGTGGGTTCAAATCCCAGTAATAACAGTTATGTGGATTATGGTTTTTATGAAATTTGGAAAATGTTTATTAATATTTGCCAAACTAGCCGGTCATCAAACACAATAACTCATTTCCAAATAATAAAATAGTCTTCAAACCTCTTTGTTAATAAATTATTGTGTTTGATGACCGGCTAGTTTGTCGTGTAGACGTCAGTAGTCCTTGGCAACGGTAGTGATGACAGCTTGGCATGACACCGGCCGTCACAATATTTTTTATTCGTACAGTGCCTTGTAAACAGCATATGCAAAAGCGTATACAACATCATTCCCTTGTGCCACTCGTTTTCTATCGATTATAACATTCATAACATCACCTAAGTAGGTACCTACCTACGTACAAGCCGTACCGCATTCCTACTTTTCAAAAACCATAGCCTTTGTTTTACTTTCATTTACTATCATTCTTTTCCTCTCTAAAGCATCTTGCATGATTTTTACATCTGTAACTCCTCCGCTGAAGACGCAAGAAATTATCTACCTGATCATCAGCATATTGATGAGACACATTTGACGAGTACCTTATTCATCTTTAGATAATTCACTTTCACTATGTTTCAGATATTGCAAACAAGATGAACACGAAGGGAGGTTATCATCATCATCCAAGCGTCATCCCAGTAACATACAAGAATTTTTATCCTTGAGTCCGGGGCCCGCTTACTAGTCCAACTAGATTTGATAGCATATTAGCTTTTCGACAGAGCGACTGCCGTCTGACCTCCGTAGTCATGGTTTAGATCAGTATCATTTCATTTGAGGATACTGACTCCTCATAACGACAGTCAAAGATCTGCATGACAGCCGGGACGTTTTAACATGCTCTCCAAAGCAAGCGACAAGCGGTAATTAACAATTCAATACGCACATAACTCTGAAAAGTTAATGGTACACGTTGTGGACTTGAATCTACTGTCTGCATGGCAGTCTATTGGTATCTCCACTAGGCTAGCCCTTGCCTTTCAATATAGTTATCACACCTTTTTCCTAAGAATCTGTTGCTGAAGTGTACTAACACCAACATTAAGTATATATTATCACGTGAATTTCCTAGCGAGCACTTGCTTTGAAGGTGAGGCATTAATGTGTCGATTAGCTTAATCCTCGTAACACAGCTTTAGAGGCGTTCTAATTAACTCACACATGTATAGTATATCACGTATCGACGGATTAAGTAACATGTCTTGTAAGACTTACTGTGTTAGGCCATCAGTAACGTATCAAGAAAATAAGGAAGCTTAAAATAATACATATATTTTTAGTGACAACGTTTTTAGAAACTAGAGGATGCTCACAGCTACGTCCACATATTTTTTTAATTTAGCTAACTGTTAGTGACCGATCCCGTGGAAATTTCGGGAAATCTTTCTTAGTGTACCCCTATGGACACCAAGGAACATACTTGCTAAATTTCAACTTCACGCGCCCCATAGTTTTGGCTGTACGCTTTCTGTCAGTCAATCAGAAACGCAAGGTTTTTATGTAAAGATTATATATATTGATTGTATGTACGTAAAGTTCCCCGCGACACAGGATTTATTGCTAGTGCGGGAGTTGTATATTTTTCTAAATACAAACGTACTTTTTAATGAATTACCATCATTGCTGCTCGGCGTCCAGATCTCAAACAAATATTAAAAAACTAATGGCAATATTTGACTTCCAATTTTAATTCGAAGCACTATAAAAGTTCGTGTATCGTGTGTTCCATGATTAATAAAACACATTTCTATGTTCCAATTTGTACATTTTCAATTTGTTTGAACAAAGCGAATAAAATTTTAATACCCATTGCACATGCGAAAGTTGTAAAGGCAGATATTAGCGCGAAGGTACAAAAGTCTAATAATCATAAAGAAAATTACGTTTTCTCTTTGATATAATATTGTTATCTCCTTTTATTGGAACACGCATTGGCTAATTTACTCTGTTTAAATTAAGTTTGATACTTACTAGATTTTTGTAATGTATAGTTATGTGACTTTTCTTTTATTCAGGGATTACAAGAAATTCATGGTTCAATGTTCATAATAAAATTAACAAATTGAGCTAATTATCAATGAAAGCAGGTGTTAAAGTTAGTTAAATTCAACAGTAAGTTAGTGAAAGATAACTTTATTTCTTTATAAAGATGCCAAAAGTTTCAAACAAAATTTAAGCACAGGATATTGTATTAGCCAGTAGTTTATTTCTTAAACTCGTAATTATTTTTTTTTTTTTTAAACTCGTAATTTATTTGATTTGAGATAAAAAATCTGTATGTGATCCGTTTATTATGTATTATAATTCAGATGAAGTCATAAGAGAAAATATGCCTAAGTTTAATATGAGAATCAAAAAACACGAATATCAAAAAGCCGTTCTCTCACATACCAGAAAAAATCATTTGTTCACTGCCCATACAATAAACTAGTAAAAAAATTCAGGTATAAATGTCAATCACCGTAAAAATATCCAGGAAAAATGCTTTGTATCGAACGAAAAATCGGCGTTTTTTGTGAGCGGAAAGCCAATTCGTCAAAGCTGAAAAGTTTCAAATGTTTTTCAATATGGTCGACGTATGCGGTGGTTGAACATGACGGGCTCCCGTTCAAATATATTGAGCTCATATACCTAATTGGTGAATTGTAAATGATATGTATATAAATTTATAAAAAAAATTATTGGCCTATCAAATTAGTAACCTGAATTATAAATGTAGTAATTGAATATCAGGTACTAAAGCAGAGTAAAATGCGAAACTAAAAAACTTCTCATTAAGTGTCATGGCTACTTGCTTAATTAACAGATTATTTTATTTTCATGACTTGCTATGCAGGAGGTATTTTATGCCTTCCAAACCTATCTATCCACTTACGACAAAACAGTCAAGCCTACCACTCAATTTGTGTCCTTCAAGACAAAACCTCCATCCACATACCCTACCATTCAAACAACTTTCCTCCAAATACCCGAAATTCTACAGACAGATCAATAATACAGCTTCATCTTAGACTACATAAAGTACCGACAAAACTTATTAAGCAACCGCAGCGGTTCGTATATTTGCATCTGGTGTAATCAAATTTACATACAGAATGCAACGACCAAACGGATTTCCACGTCACATCTACTACAATGCTATATTTTGCTTGAAACTTCGTATAGTTTGATTTATTATTTTAAAAAGTTGGTGCAACGTTCTGTCAGATATTTATCATCTCTGGTTTCTCGATGGTAATTATGTAGAATACTAATTGGTAGAATGCACCGTTGGATTAAAGCGACATGCTGGTATGTTCCTTCGTAATTTAGTGATCATCGTCAGATCTGTATATAAACAAAAATGTTGAGAGAGACAAAAATGTTAAAAAGGGTTGTTTAGGACTGAAAATCATGTAACTAACTATATGCACTTGAAAACACATAGTTGTTTTGAAAACACAGACAGACACTTCAATTTTATTTATATGTATAGACCATATGACCACTCACCACATACTATAACTACAAAACAATTTTTTTTTTAACTTGTTCCTGTATGCATTTCAGTAGGTACTTATTTTACCTCTACCTTCAATCGAAACTAAAACCCTCCTCACTAGCTACAGCGGTATTATTCAGTCGTCGCGCGTCCCCATGACAGTAGGGTCACGCTCATCGATTCGCTATAGTTTTTTAATTAAATTGTGTGGTAATTGTTATCGAAGTGTAAAAAAAAGTGTACTCCATATAAGTGATATTATTTACCGTTAAATTATATGTAGTTTCAGTTAGAACAACCAGTGTAATATGCAATAAACTCAATAACGAACTTCTAATTTAGTGTACAAACGTAGCGTCCATTTATAATCTCCACCAATCACAAGCGAGCACGCACACACGCGCAAGATTTGGCGCGTGGCCGCGTCGATGACCACACTCCACAAGAACTTTGCACGAAATTTGGCACGAAAGCTTTTACACGAAGTTTTTGCACAACGTTTTTTTTGCACGGAGCTTTTGCACGGAGTTTTTCTCGAAGGTTTTGCACAAAACGTTGTCATAAAACTACTTAGAATTTTATTTTCTACTAACAACAGCTGTGCGCTATGGCTAGTGAATGTGGTGCTTGTTTAACCAGCATCGAGAATGCCTTTATGGAATGCTGTAAATGCAATATCAATTATCACTTGCTTTGTGTGAATATTTAAGAAGAAAAATATAAAGTATCCGCGCGACGTTGCCATTGCGACTAGACGTGCGAGTGCGTGCGCGCCGTGCGCCGCGGCCTTGAGCCATGTCGCGATCTCCGCAACGAGACCCTAATGATACCGATATGAAATGTAATGCGTGTACTGTTGTAATTAGTGAATTGTTGGCTTTTGTGTGTAACAAAGTGGACACACTTCCAGAGACAGCTATAGTGCAAATATGCATGAGTGCATTTGCCGATGCGGAGATTGAAAGTGCCAGGCAACTTGTTTACAAGCTGCTGGCACCTTCACGGAAACTTATAAGAAGAAAGAAGGTAACCAGCTGAAGAGTGTGCAAGAAATAATAAAGATCGTAAAGGAAAAAGATCCCGGATGTTTACCGATTTTTGTGGCCAAAGATTTCAATAAATTACCACCGGTCACGTTTGACCATATAGATGTGACTACATTCCTAAAGGAAATGTCACTACTTAAAAAAGAAGTCGCCAGCTTGCGAAGCGACAATTCGGAGGTATCCTCGCAAGTGACCAAGGAGGAGGTGGCATCACTTAAGATCAAAATACAGCAGTTAAAAGACATAGTTCAAGACGCAATATCAAAGAATGAGGGTGAAAATGCTAAAGAAATATTGAAACGGACAACGAATACTTTGCCTATAATACCATCTTGCATTAGTGAAAAGAAAGTGGAAGAAATATTCTTCGAAAGCATTGATTTCGTACGATCACCGCGGCCGAAGCAAGCGTTCGGCGAGGGGGCAGCGCGAAGGGGGGAGAGGGAGCGCAACAGGGAGTGTGGCAGCGAGCGCGTGCCGTCTCCGGTGTCGCGTGAGAGCGAAACAGCGATAATCGAGCGGTGAGTAGATGGCGGCGGCGGCGGTGGCCGTGCAATGCGCTGCGCGCCTCGTACACTCGCGAGCGAGTTAGCGCCTACGTACAGCGACTCGAGCGTAATTATAACAGCTGATAAGCGGAATTATACGATGGCTGAGGCTGTTAAGAATGCAACGAATCCTGGTAACAATTCCAAGCAAGGTAAAGATGATTGGTCAACGGTGCAACACAAACGTCGTAAAATTATTAATAGGAGGGGAGTCGCCCAGCCCTTGGAGCAATTTAACTTTAAGGCAGCCGAGAGGAAAATATCCTTATATGTCTCTAGAGTACATAAGGAAACCACTCCGGGGACATAGAGGCATTTATTAAATATAAGACTGACCTTAATGTGCAAGTTTATAAAATAAACAATATAAATAATGAATTTAATTCCTTCAAGGTTATTGTTCCGTTAAACAGTGTCGACCTCTTCCTAAACGATAATGGTGATCGTTTCTGGCCTGCGGACATTGTTTTCAGGAAGTTCTGGGAACGTAAGCAAGTCAGTAATAAAAGGTCAACAACGAACGCAGAGCTTATTAAAAACTAATATGGATTGCTCGACCATTAAGCTTGTTTCATATAACTGTAGATCACTCAAAAGATCTTTACAGGAAATAGTTCAGTTATGTAATAGTCATCACATTATAGCGCTTCAAGAAACATGGCTGTTTCCACGTGATCTTGGATTGTTAAACACGATTCAAAAACAATTCGGCAGTCATGGTATATCTGCTGTCGACACGGAGCAAGGAATGGTGCGAGGGAGGCCCTACGGGGGAGTAGCTCTCCTGTGGGATCGAAACATATTCCCTAGTGCTGATATTGTGCAGTGTAACAATGATCGCTTGGTTGCGGTTAAACTAATGCGCGGGGATCGGAGTATTCTAGTATTTAGTGTATATATGCCTACCGACTGTGAAGACAATTTCCCGGTAATGGCACAGTGTCTGGCTAATATAAGTGCGGTAATTGATAGTGCGGATGTTGAAAGTGTGTTCGTATTAGGGGACTTTAACGCGCACCCCGACACGCGTTTCTACAAGGAACTAATGGACTATTGTTTTGAAGAGTTGTTATCTTGTATAGACTCTAAGCGATTAGATAAAAGCACGTATACATATGTAAGTGATGGAACCGGTTCGCAGCGATGGCTCGATCACTGCCTTGTCTCGTACGTATTATATGATGCCTATCTGTCGGGTCACCTACCATTAGTAATAGAGGTAAGAACTGACATTGACTGAAATTGACGACCGGTTGCCGCAGCGGGAGTGTAAGCGACTGCTAAGCCGAAGGTCGCGGGTTCGTTTCCCGCTCAAGTCAAACATTTGTGTGCATGAACATGGATGTTTGTCTTGGTCTGGGTGTTTCTATGTATAATATGTATGTATTTACAAAAAAAAAAGTATATATGTATGTTTATCCATTGTCTAGTACCCATAGTACAAGCTCTGCTTAGTTTGGGACTAGATAGTGTTGTGTGAATGTGGTAGAATATTAAAAAAAAAAAAAAATTAATAATATTATTTGTAAAAGACTAATAGTAGATAGTGGGACTGATTGCAATTTAAAGTATAGGTGGGGCTGTAGGAGTAAAGAACAATGTGATAAATACTGTGAACTATGTACTGAAAATCTAGGTTTAATATATCAATCCGAGGAGTATAACTTGTCATGTAAGAGCAATATGTTATATAATGATGTAGCACATATAAGTATAATTGACAGGCTTTACTGTAATATAATTAAATTGTTACAAACTGCCGCTGAACGCACATATACATGTAATAATAATAGGAAACGTTTTATAACCGGTTGGAATTATTATGTTAGACAGTACCACGTCCAGGCTAGACAAACTTTTTTACAGTGGAATACATATGGTAGGCCCAGTTCAGGATATTATTACGATCTAATGCGTACAGCGCGTAAAGATTTTAAAGCTGCCTTGAAATATGTTCAAAATAACCAGGAGAAGATTAAAATGTATATGTTAGTGCATCATGTTTCGTCTAAAAATTTCGCGGGTTTTTGGACGGAAGTTAAAAAGCTCAACCCAAAAACCAGCACACCAGTCAGTGTAGAGGGTGAATCTGACAAGAGAACTATTGCAAATAACTTTAGTACGCATTTTAATGTAAAACAGACTTTAATTAAACCAGCAGTACCTGTGCCTTCGTCAAGTTGTTGTAAAAGTGTTGAGGAGGGGGCTTTCCAGGTGTCGACTGATGATGTTGTTGAGGTTCTCAGGACAATGAAGCGAGGGAAATCCCCAGGGCACGATGGCTTGAGTATTGAGCATCTGTTATACGTACGAAAGTATATTGCTGATACCTTAACTTTATTGTTCAATCTTTGTGCACGGCACCAATACTTGCCTGAGGTACTTATACGTACATTGGTTGTGCCTATAATTAAGAATAAAACTGGGGATGCTACTAGCATGTCGAATTATAGACCCATTTTGCTGGCAACGGTTGTGGCCCTAGGTGCTTGAGCGCCGGCTACATAAAAAGTTAAGTCCCGCACTTAGCCTAAATGACGGGCAGTTCGGTTTTCGTCCTGAAGTTTCAACAGACATGGCTATCTTCTCCCTGAAACAAGTTGTATCGCAATATGTGGAACAGGAGACAAGTGTTTACGCTTGTTTCCTTGATCTGAGCCGTGCCTTTGATACTATCCATCATGACTTGCTATGGGAGAAACTAAGTAAAACTTATATCGCGCCTGGAGTTGTTGGACTGATTAGATATTGGTATTCTAATCAGGCGAACAACGTCAGGTGGGAATCAGCTAGGTCGGATAGCTATAAACTATCTTGTGGCGTTGTGGTGGGTGGGTTAACCTCTCCTGACCTATTTAATATCTATATGAATGACTTGATTGAGGAGCTGAGTGGGACTGCGGTGGGGCTTAGGCTTGGAGATAGGTATGTCAATAACCTGAGCTACGCTGATGATATGGTTCTACTCAGCCCCTCAATTAAGGGTTTAAGGAAACTGATGGCAATTTGTGAGAGAGAACATAACTTGGTGTATAATGCAAAAAAGACAGAATTGTTAATATTTAGGTCAGGAAGAGGTCCACAAAACGTCCCACCAGTTTGGATAGGAGGTCAGCGAGTCAAAGTAGTAGAGAGGTTTAAGTACCTTGGTCATATACTGACGTCAGACTTTAAAGACGATGCCGATATAGACAGGCAACGCAGAGCGCTGTCAGTAGTGGGCAATATGATAGCCAGGAGATTTTTTAAAGCCGACACTCAGACGAAGGTACATCTTTTTAGGACATATTGTCAGTTTTTCTACACGTGCCAACTCTGGACGCGTTACACGAAGAGGTCTCTGGATGTTATTCGTGTTCAGTATAATAACATCTTTAGACAGCTAATGGGTCTTGCGCCGCATTGTAGTGCGTCGGGTATGTTCGCAGAAGCTAGGCTGGATACGTTTAATGCCATCCAGAGAAAACGAATCGCTGGATTCATGTCGAGGGTTGGTTCGTGTACGAACAATATTATCAAAGAGTTTTCTGAAAGACTGTACACTACCACAATATACAATAAATGGTTACAGATCGCAGCGTAATAATTGTACCTAATAGCGTCATTTTTTGTAATAGCGTAGAGAGGTTATATATATTCATTTTGTTTGTCATATAACTTCATTTATTTTCTTTTTAATACTGATATGTTCTGTTTCTATTTATTTATTTTTTGTTCCTTTTCTGTGTAAAATATGGAGTGTAAAGATTCCGAAATAAAGATTTATTATTATTATTATTATGTCGATTATTAAATATTCTTCTCACAGTCACATTTCACATACTTAATAAATTTCACATTAAGAACTAAATTAAATATATAAAATGGGACCACGAAGACCCACCGGCATCGGGCACAGGGACCAAGCTACCGGTGGTTAGGGCTCCAGAGAGAGGAAACTCCGTACGATGCGTGTCGTGTCCAGCAATACTGCCTTCTGTATAGAGGACTTGATCCAGCCGTCTAACGAGAGCCTCTTGAGGTGGTGGTCGAGGCTCTTGGCAATAAGACCATTTACGGTCACGACTATCGGTACAATGATCGCCGAGTCAACATCCCACATGTCGACAACCTCGTGAGCCAGGTCCAAATACTTAATTTGTTTATCTTTTTCGGCTTTCACGAGATCCTCGTCATGGGGTATGGTGACGTCTAATCGGTCTATCACCACTATGTCCAGCTTGTTAGCCACAATAGTTCTGTCAGTAATGATAGACCGATCCCAATACAGAGTAGCACGACCATTTTCAAGAACTGGATGGGGCACATACCTGTAGTACGGTATTTCAGAGTCGACAAGTTGATACTTTAAGGCAAGTTGCTGGTGGACAGTCCTGGCTACTTGGTTGTGTCTATGCAAATATTCGCCGTTGGCAAGACGAGAACAACCGGATACTTCATATATGTCTAAGCGATTCACCAGGCTGGTGACATGCCCGACATATGTCGACCGTCCCATCCCTTAGAATATACTTCCGGTAGTTGTTCGTCATGACAACTTCGTCCATAATCGCAAAGACAAAACCTTCTGTTTCGGCGAAAAGATCGCCAAAACGCAGCCAGGACACCGCCGCTGGGAAATCTACGTCGGGCCCATGCAAGGCCCGGTAAAAACGTCCATGCAGCTATTTGCCTTTTCTACAACACTTCTCTTTCTTTTCCACACTTCCCTGCGCTCCTCTACACCAAGTACGGCAGGTTTGCGCCAGTTCTCTGTAGCCAGACCCAGCGGGGTAAGCCCTCTGTCCACTGCGACCACATCTCGGTGCACACCCGCGACGGTGTGGAGAAAGTATTCTCTGAGATTGCACACCTCGCGATTGTGGAGGGTCTTGGCACTCAAGAAGCCACGACCCCTACACTTACGCGGGACGTACAATCTCATCACCGACGAACGCGGGTGATGCATCCGGTATGTCGTGAGTAGACATCGAACTTTCCTATCTAAGGCATCCAATTCTGTTTGAGTCCATCTGAGTATGCCGAAGGAGTACATTAAGACGGGCATGGCCCAACCGTTACGGGCACGCACCTTATTTTCGCCCGATAAAAAGCTTTTTAAGACTTTCTCCAGGCGGCCAAAGAAACGTGCCTGCAACGCCTGTTTCATGCCAGCGTCATCAATGCCTAATGCCTGCGACATACCCAGATATTTGTAGGTTTCCGTTGCAGAGAGAGATCTAAGTTGTGTGAAATCTGAGAGCTCTATACTATCAGATTCCACACTCCTGCCTCACTTTACATGCATGACCGCACATTTATCCACACCGAACTCCATATTAATTGAATTACTAAAGCTTTCAGTTATCTTTAGTAACTCGGTTAATTGGAGGTCAGTGGGGGCAAATAGTTTGAGGTCATCCATAAAAAGGAGGTGAGAAATAACTTGACCTCTAGTCTGCAACCGATAGCCTAGCCCTGGACTCTCGAGCAAAGTGCTCAGCGGGTTCAGTGCTAGGCAAAACCATAGTGGACTCAAACTGTCGCCTTGGAAAATACCCCGCTTGATCTTTACAGGTACGCTATACCTGCAAGGCTGTCGACATCCTGGATAGCGAAGCACCGTACTCCACTGCCCCATACATGCCCTCAAGAGGGCGCATAGAGTTGCATCTACTTTGTACAACTCCAGCACCCTCAAGAGCCACGTATGTGGCACAGAGTCATAGGCCTTCTTATAGTCTATCCAGCATGTCGCCAGATTCTTTCGACTACGGCGAACCTGTTGGCTAATGGTCATTTCGATAAGGAGTAGCTCCTTAGTACCACGTGCCTGGCTTCTACATCCATTTTGAGACTCAGATAAAATTTTATTATTGAATATATGTAATTCCAATTTTGTTCTCAAAATGGATGTAAAAACTTTATACACCGTCGGTAGGCAAGTAATCGGCCTATAGTTCGTAGGCTCCGTGGTACTACCAGATTTGTGGAGCAGGTGAGTAACGCCAGTTTTCATAAAACTTGGCAGCGATCCTGAATCCAGAGCTGACTGGAATTGGGATGCCAAGCGAGCATGTGCACTGCGTAGCCATTTTAACCAGAAATTGTGCAATCCGTCCGGTCCCGCCGATTTCCAATTGGCTAACGGACGGACTGCTCAATATACATCCATGGCATCAATGGCTACGGGCTCCATGGGTGATATTACCTCACATGATCGCTTAACATCCCCAATCCAGCCACCTTCTGTATGGCTGACGGGAGTCGACCATATGTTGCGCCAGAACGCAATCGTGTTCGCATCATCTGGTCGACACCCATCATCCACACCTGGTTCAGGTCGCTCCCAATTCCTAGAAAACAACTTCTCGTCTCTTTGGAATGCGCGATTTTGGGAATATCGGTCAATCCTTTTTTTGTACCGCCTGATGCGATTCGCCCACGCATAGATTTTCTGCTTCAAGAAGTCGATGCGTTCTGTGACCCGAGAAGTATATTCTTGAGGACAAAGTCCTGTCCCCTTAAACGCCCGACTCACAAAACGCATCACTCTCGGGCGGGTATCGCCCGACCTGAAGCAGATAAGCTTGCCTATGAGTGCCCTGGTCTCAGCAATACGACGCTCAATTCTACGCTGCCAAGCCGGGACGGCATCTCGAGGGCTAATAGTAATACTGTTTTGTATTTTAATATTAGCCACTCGACACGCCGCTACAGCCGCGCAGTATAGAATTGAGTGTGTATCACTAAGATTTTCACTAGTGTCTATGTAAGTAGGCAATAGTGAATCCAGGGCAC
The DNA here is from genome assembly GCA_944739405.2 of Euclidia mi. Classification (NCBI taxonomy): domain Eukaryota; kingdom Metazoa; phylum Arthropoda; class Insecta; order Lepidoptera; family Erebidae; genus Euclidia; species Euclidia mi. Next base: position 23,007,338 of record OX123192.2, on the reverse strand, counting down.
CCACAAGCGCCATATTTTTTCTATGCGTGGGTAAATGCGGCAGCCGGGGTCTGTTTTCTAATGTAGCATACAGATATTCCCCAATAGCGCACTCCAAAGTACTCCTTATCTTATCTATGCATTGGGTACTTACTTGAGTATCCCTGTCTATCCCTTCCTCGCCTTCTTCTTGTGCCCTGAGTGAGGCGTGCGATATTGGAGCCTCATTGTGTGCGAGCGGTGGGTTTTCAGGGATACCTCGCAAGTCTGAGCGTAGCCTCTCAAGTGCGTCGTCATCCAACAGGCGGCAGCGTTGAATGGCTCGCACTTGATCCGACAGTCGCTGTGCCGAAACGTTAACAGCTGGTTCTAAGGCCTGAAACAGAGGCAGTAAGCGGTCACGGTACGCCGTAAGGTTGGTTCCTCCCTCTGTAGCCACAAAATATGCCCGCATGACGTTCTCATTCATCGATTGAGTCCATCTCATGCGGCGCACATCACCACCGGCAGCGAGGGCCCTGTTCGAAACCGGTGGGTCTCGGAGTCCCAAGCGTGACGGCGGCCGGCCTCTTCCCCGGCGGCGCGCTGGTGTTGGTGTCGTCGGCGGGGAAAAATACTCATCACTCGATGAGCTCGACGCCTCAGCTATGGCCGGCGCTGCAGGCGCCGGCGGCTGCGAGGCGGAGCTGAGTGACGAGTCCGGGGGTCTTAATTGTGCCGCTGCTCTGGCTCTGGTCAACATTTTTTCTTGGGTTTTATTGTATTGTTTACATTTACAATGTTTATGTTTTTGACGTCTGATATCATCTTGCTTTATTGATATTTTATATATTCTGTTTTCCTTTTTGGTTTTATAAAAAGTTTGCTCTGTTATTATTTATAGGTATACACAATATGGTTATTACTTAAATAGGTATACAGCCTCCGAAATTATAAAATAAATTAATACAAAATTTATCCAAGAAAATGATGTTTGCTGACGTTCAGTGTTGCCAGTTTTTGTAATATTATTATGTATAGACGATTATCTTTGAACTCAACTCTGGGTTGGATATTTTAAACCAGGTACGGGTATACACCAAGTATTCTGGTTCAGTCGTGTAGTGTGTCTAATGAATTTGTGTGTCTTTATGCAGTGTTTTTGGAATGATACCAGTTGAGGATATAATTATGGGGACTATCTTGACAACTTCTTGGTGCCACATCTGTTTTATTTCATCTGCAAGTAGTATGTATTTTTGAACATTTTCCGTGTGTTTTTGCTTTAAGTTGTTTGTGTTGGGAACGGCAATATCTATTAAATAGGTGGTCTTAGTGGATTTTATCGTTAACGTGATATCAGGCCTGTTGCTAAGGATAGTGCGGTCAGTGATGATGTCTCGATCCCAATACAGTTTAACTTTATTGTTTTCTAGCACATTTATCGGTTTGTATTTGTAGTAGGGTGTGTTTGTTTCTGTTAGGTTATGTTTAAGTGCTAGTTGTTGGTGAATGTATTTGGCGACGTTATCATGGCGATGAGTGTAATCTTTGTTGGCGAGTGCGCTGCAACCTCCTGTAATGTGATCGATGTGTTCGGTGTATTGGTGGCATAATCGGCATTTATCCGTCTCTATTGTCTCTTTCAGAATATATTTTGAGTAATTGCGTGTTTTAATTACTTGATCTTGTATTGCTATAAAGAATCCTTCTGTCTCACTAAATATGTTGCCTTTAGTGAGCCAGGTAGTTGATGCCGTTCGGTCTATATGCTCTTGTTCTAGTTGGTGGGGATATTTACCATGAAGCGCCTTGCTTTTCCAGTTTTCTAACTTTACGTCCTCTTTTAGGATTTTGGTTTTTGGATCAAATTGAGTGTTGTTTAATTGTAGAGGTGTTTCTGGGTGTGGTAGTTTAACTATTGCTTTGTGTAGTGTGCTGTTGTTGGCTTTTCCGATAAAGTATGATCGTAAGTTATGTATTTGAGTGTAGTGTAGGTTTTTTATGTCGATAAATCCCCGACCCTCTAGTTTTCGATTTAGTGTGAAACGTTGTACAGCTGTATGTATGTGATGGATATTGTGTTTATTGCATGTTGTTCTGGTTGTGGTGTTTAGAGAATTAAGTTCGGTATCTGACCATTTAATAATTCCGAAAGAATACGTTAATATGGGGATGGCATATGTGTTAATTGCTTTTACTGTATTTCTGGCGGATAGCTGGGTGTGAAGGATTTTATTAAGTCTATGTTTGTATTTTGCTTTCAGAGTGTTTTTTATATCAGTGTGATTAATTGATGTGCTTTGATGATATCCTAAGTATTTATAAGTTTCTCTTGGTTCCATGCTATCTATTGTCCCTTCTTGTAGCTCAAGATCGAATGAATTTGTTCTACTATGCTGGCCTTTAATAATGCTGTTGATTTTACACTTATTTGTACCGAACGTCATTTTTATGTCTGTGCAAAATTTTTCTGTTAGTCTTAAAAGGTGATCTAATTCTTGTCTGTTACTTGCATATAATTTTATATCGTCCATGTATAGTAGATGTGTCAGTTTGATTTTATTATCTCTGTCAATTGTGTACCCGTATGTACTATTATTAAGTATTCTGGAGAGCGGATTTATGGCTAGGCAGAACCACAGAGGACTAAAAGAATCGCCTTGGAAAATACCGCGAGAAATTTTGATAGGTGATGTAATGAGTGTTGTAGTGTTAGTTCTTAGACTGAGTTTTGTTGTCCATGTCGTCATTGCATGTTGTAGAAATTGTAGTAAACTGTTGTCAATTTTGTATATTTTCAAGATGTGTAGTAACCATGAATGTGGTACGCTATCAAAGGCTTTTTGGTAGTCAATATGTGAGTAATACAGATTTCGGTGTTTCTGTCTGACTTGGTTGTGGATCTCAGCATCTATTATTAGTTGTTCTTTACAACCCATTGAACCTTTAGTGCAGGCTTTCTGTTCCTCAGGTATGATTTTGTTTTCTGTAATGTGTGAATTTATTTTATGTGTGATGATGGATGTTAGTAATTTGTAAAGGGTGGGGAGGCATGTGATGGGTCTGTTTTTGGCTGGGTTTGTAGTTTCTTTATCTTTGGGTCTTAAATAGGTTACTCCTTGAGTAAAAAAAGCGGGCATGTCCTGTGGGTTTTTAATGAGTTCATTTAGTGAGTTTGCTATGTGTGAGTGTGTTGAGGTTAAGTATTTGATCCAGTAGTTTTGTATTTTATCAGGCCCCGGTGCCTTCCAGTTTAAAGTCCTTTTTATTGCGAAAGTAACGTCGTCTGTGTCTATAACGACTAGTGGCATAGGTTCTACTTTCTACATCTCTTGCTCTTCTATTTTTGTCCACGATGAGTGTGTGTTACGTCGCACGGGCTTCGACCAGATATTTTCCCAGTAATTTTTAATATCTGTTATGTCTGGATGTTGTGTAACTGTTATGTTTTCTGAATTAAGTTTTTGATAAAATATTTTTTGGTTATTATTAAACAGGATATTATCTGACTTTCTTTGGTTGCTTTTCTTGTAACGGTTTAATCGTTTAGCTTGTGCTTGTAGTTTTTGTTTGTTTGTGTCTAGTTGATCTATTAATTCGTCACGGGTTTTGTTATTGGGGTTTAATTTCTGTTGTTTCTTCTGTGTGAGGTTTCCGTTTAGGTATTGTGTGAGCTGTCCTATTTCTTTTCTTAATGCTATGATTTTGTTTTCAATGCGTCTTTTCCATTGTGGATTCTTTTGAGTGTGGGTTTTAGTGTTAGATAATACGGAGTAGTGGTCTATTGTTTTTTTAGTTCGCCTATCGTGTAATGTTGATACTGTTTTTGCAGCACAATAAATTACTGTTTGGATGACTTCTAATGTAATGGTATCACAGGTCTGTAGGTGTTTGTCAACTATTTCATTTAGAATGTTTATAGTTCTTATCATCTGTCGGGTACTGTGCAATTTCGGTATAATAGGTCTAAGTGTTGGGTCTGTACCTGTATATTTTAATAGCATCTCAGTAAATATATTTTTTACCTGGTTCGGATCTATTGGCGTCACTGGTATATTTGTTGATTCGTTTCCTTGTATTTGGATGTGTTCGTTAGTTCCTAAAGTTTCAATAGCACCTGTTGGTGTAATAGTTTGTTGTTCTTGTGTGTGATTCGTAGCTGGTGTAGGTTGAGATAGGCTTATGATATGAGGATGGATGTTATTTAGGTGTGTGCTGGATGTCTGTTGTATTTCTATGGTGTCATTAGTATTACTTGTTATTACATGTGAAATGGTGTGTTTTATGTGTTTTCGTTCTGCTTCTGATATTCTATTGTTTCTATGTATTACTTTAATTTGATCTGATAGGCGCTGTTGAGAGATATGACTCAACTCTAGGAATTTTTCTATAAAACTTTGATGTAGCAATTGTCTCCAGGCGGTCATATCGGTTTCACAAATGGTAACTGTGTAGTAGCAACGGAGGAGCTCTTTGTTTATATCATGAGTTCATTTAATCCGTTGTCTACTTTTTCCAGCTAGAGTGGTTGCGGGCAGTATATCCCGCAAAACACTTCTTGCTGGTGTGTTAGTGGCGATGTGTAGGAATTGTGTGTTGTGATCTACGTAGTTTAGATTAGATTCTAATATTCGCGTAGAGTCAGTGATGCCAGACGTGGGCACAGAAAATTCAGCAAAAGCTTCTTGTGCAACATCGCATGGCATAGGTGATGTGGATCTGGATGATTGATGGGAGTACAATCGATGAGGCGGTAATGAGCTGGGTGATTGAAATAGACTATGTGTGTGACTATGGTATTGGTGATGATGAGCTTGTATAGTGTAGGGATGATGAGGTTTCATCATTAGTTGCAACAGTACTGGACTGGGCAGACCTTAGCGATACGTTGCCCCCCCCCCCCCAGAATACTAGGGGCAGCCCGAGCCTGACGGCTCGGGGCGGGATTCTCCCGTGTGGGTATCCGCCTGGGGTAATTCTCTGTATTATTATTATTATTATTAGAGAGTTTAATACATTTTCTACCACCCATTAAAATACTTACAAGCAACACATTCAACTCTAACATTACCATGAAACATATCTAAATTTAAAGAGAAAAATACATAACTAATACCGATACTCTTCAGATTGTCACAAGAGCAATATTACAAGCAAACAACCCTAGTAAAAATACTTGCCGACAGGGTTACATATTACCCTTACAAATATTAATGACCTCAGACAACTCTAGTATATATTTGGTATTATTGATGGGGCACTTGTTTACGGCGGGAAGACTTATGTATTGCATTACCGCTGACGCCGCCGTTGGTCTAATATATTAAGTAGAAGCTATGCAGCCTGTTGAGATTTACGTTACTGATGGGCAACTGTGTGGGTGAGAAAGGATTTTGTAGATGAATTGGTCGTCTTTACATACATTCCATTGAAATTTCACACCATAACTGGAGATTATAATTACTATCTATGACCAGTAGCGACGAATGCATACAGTCGCAGCAGTTTGGTGCGGACAGAATTTTGCATTGATTATCATGTAGAACGAAAGGTACCCACCGGATACTTAAAAAATAAGAATCAAAGACGAAAGCATAACATACATTTTTTATTGGAGGTGACTTGTGAAAGCCTACATAGAAAATAGTGTTGCGATCTACATCGATTGGCATATCTAATGAAAGGGTTTGTAGTAGGGATCTCAAATACACCTTGTATTTTAGGTCAGTGTCTGTCCGAAAAGTATGCGCTCAGCCCATAATATAAAAGCTTTCTATAACATTTATATCACAAAATATAAGAAATAATAATATCTATGTAAAGTATTTCATTTTCTGTCCGTGTGGTGACGGATTAAGAATACGGAATGTTATCACCCCATATCATCCCATGGGTGTCGTAAGGGCCGACAGAGGGAGCATATTATGCAGAGAACAGCACTGTAAGAGAAGGAAAACTTGATACAAACCCTATACCAATCCGTTTGGCCAACGTGGTATAGTAGGCCAATTCCTCCTTTCAAAGGAGAGGCCTAGTCCAGCAGTGGACTGTTAAAGGCTGATGATGTGAAAGCATTTTCGTCAAAGTAATTTCACAAATCTACAACGTGACATCTACGATGGTTAAGCTCGATTGTAGATAATAAATTTAGAGCATCGTACACGTCACGTTGTAGTGCTGTGAAATGTTAATTAATAAATTTAATATATTACTCGCATAAAAATGTATGCGCATGAGATGTACACACCGTACGCCATTGAACCAACACGGATATTTTGTGTTATAAAATAAAATCGTTGAGAGGTAGTGCAATATCATATTTTAGGTCACGTATCAAATCGGATGTTACGTGATTGAATACTTCTTTTCAGGTAACTTTACTAATTCGAGGATACACTTGAACGAGCAAAATTATTTTCCATTCCATTTTTTTTGTTCTTTCCGTGGTGGAAGCCCTGTTGCATACTCAATATAATTATGACTTTGGGTTAGGTGGAAGAAGTGTGTTAGGCTCTCTAAATGATGTTCGGGCCTTCTCAGAGAAAGCAGCGTAATTTATTTAGTAGCAATTTGTATAATTCTACGTCACCATTTTCTGGTACCTGGTACTTTATGTCAAAACATAAATTATTTCGAAAAAAATCAAGCTGCCATATTGAGGAAATCCAAATTTTTGATCTTTTTATATTTATACCACCGACCGATACAAGAAGAATAGCCGAGAAAAAAATAAAATTATTACATAGGATCATATTTTATCCGTCCTAATTTAACTATAGAACATCCCTAACGGACATTTTTATAAAACAAGCTCAAACGGGTTCTAAAGCTAGCCGAACACTATTTGAAAATCGAATATTATCCTGTCAGATGTAAGTTTGGGTGATCCATCATTCGTCTAATATAATTTTAATTCTTATTCTTTGGACTTTTATCAGCACCCTGTAGGCGAATTATAATAAATGGCCTATATGCAGTGATGTATGTTCAGATTATGGGGCATCAATCTACGGGATGTTCCATTCGGCTATAAAACTATTAGGAGCTTTAGTAATAAGTATGAATTATTCGGAATAAGTGCTGATAGTTTAGTTTGTAGTTTGTTTGTGTTTAGGTGTGAATATATAGCTGTTATCGTCCACCTTAATAATCATACCAGATGTGCCGACGGTTTTACCTCCCTGATTATCAGATTATTAAGGTTTTAGTATTGTTGTAATTTCGTTAGAAATTTTAATTAAATATTTTTGCATGAAACTTTTTAATAGTAAGACATTTTTTTTAAGATCAGATATCGGATCAACAAAGTTTTCACCAAAATCGGATAAGCTTGACAAAACGAAAATATATTTTTTGTTGTCTAATATGCGTTACACGCCTAACTCCTTCAAAACGGCCGGACTGACTTCGATGAAAGTTTCAATTCAATTAATTTCGGATTGGTTTGAGTCAGTATGTCACCAAATTCGATTTGACGGACAGGGGAGATCCTTAGCTCATAAATATCATATACCTATGTTTCTACGTTTATATGCATTCAATTAAATGTGTTTATTTCTATATAACAAACGGACATCTCAAATTTTATTTCTCTGTATGGATGTGGTACGCCATTATTTGCTTTCTGCCGCCAGTGTTTGATCTCTTGATTATTCAGTTTATTGTAATTTATCAATCCAACGTACTTTGCATGACTCATAATTTTTAAGAAATACAATATTACAGCTTTGGGTTTGACTGTTGAATGGTGCCTTATTAGAAATTATTAAATAGGACATGCGACGAGGATGATTTTATCAAGGTGGAGAAGAAGAAGAAGAAACCTACTTGTCGTAACCTCTGTGGTGCCGGGTTAGTGGGACCGAACATGTTGCTATGTCCCGCTGTCCCAACCACGCATTTGTACGTGTCTCGGCTGCATGACTCCACAAAGGACGAGGAGGTCGTAGACTACATACGCCTGAAGACCAACTGGACTTTGAGAGTCGAGAGATTGGAGTCACGGCATAACACCAACTTCAAGTCATACGTGGTGCGGGTGCCGACTCAGAGTTTTGGCCGAAGGGTGTTGTATATCGGCGTTTTTATGGAAGGTTACGCAATACCACTCAGCGTAACACGAAGCCGTAAACAACACCTATCTTTTTGTAATATTATAATGTTATAGTATGTATGTTAGTCTATAAGGTATTTATCTATGGGTTATAATTACCTGACAATAAATGGCTATTATTATTATTATTTGACAGGTAATCTTTATGGATATATTTGCGTTTTCTTGACATATTAACTCTGTCTAACTCATATTCACACAGACATGATAGAATAGATATAGGTAGAATAGACATCGATAATGCGTAGTCTATATCTATTCTATCTTAGAGCTAGCTTCATATTATATAACAAACTCTCCGGCGTCTGTTTGTCTGTTCACGATAAACTAAAAAGGTACTGAATGGATTTTGACGTGGTTTCCAACAGCGGAGGTAGGGAGAAAACTCTATCAAATAAGTAAGCAAACATTTTTAATACGTGTTTGTGATTTACAATAAGTAAAATAAAATTGTTCCTTATAATTTCGTATTAATTTCATGTCAGACTAAGGCTCTAGAAAAAACATCTGTCTGGGCACCTTCATTGACATAGAAGGAGCCTTCGACAAGACAAACTTCTCCAGCATAAGCAACGCCCTAACCAGACATAGTGTGGATCAGATGCTCATACAGTGGATTCAAAACATGCTCAGCATAAGGGTAGTGCGCCTGCACGGCGACACCCAATTATATTATACGAAAATAAGCTCATTATATATAAATATAAATGAAATATATTTGAACAATATATGAAACAAAATACCAACTCCTTTAATGAAGAAAGCCTGAGTATGATCAACTTGAAGCAAACTTCTGGTTGAATATAATATATTATTTTGTTAAGCTTTTCTTTGATATATAAGCTATATTAATTCCAGAATGTAAGGTATCACAGCATGGTTAGCCTCGAAGTTGTATAAATTATATGCTGCAAGGGAATATCGTGTAATTCGCATATCGAATGACGTAGCGGTTTCGGCGACTGTATTTTCGCTTACCTAGAATCAACACAACACTTTGTATGGTTCACAAATTGTTTTTTGCTTCTGGGTATTCTTTGTCCGTTGGTTTAATGTTGGTAAAGTCTCAGCGCTGCAGGCAATGTAACAAGCCCGAGCATTGTATTTTTTAAAAGAAGGAAAGGTTTCAAGATGAAAAGGCCAATTTCACTTTTCTATTTACACTATCGACACCCGTTACGCTAAGTAGGTATCTATATAGTACACATCGCAAAACTGTGAAAGAAACCTACTAGCATTACAATATTTCCACCTTCAGATAATTATATATATTCGGGCCGAAGGCTGCACGTAATATAAATAAAATAAAAAGTTCTTTCACTCAGTTATCTGGGGAGCGCACTGTTTGCGCGGGTGGGTAATATTCAGTTCATTGTCATATATCATGGCAAGGTTGTGTCATTGCAGGATGTGTCAGCATTGTGTTAGGAAGGTTTATTTTGTTGTCTATACCGGCCAGCGTTCGACAGTAGGTGTTATTCTGGTGTACCTTACTTAATTTACTAATTTAATTTTAGTTTGCATATATATTTCTTGAGGTCGCCTAGTTGAGAGACCCAACGACTGTTACGAAAAAGTTTTGTACGGATTATACTATTATTTATCACTTGCCAAACGGTGATGGAGAACATCGTGAGCCAACATACATGTCTGTGAGTTCTCCATAATGTTCTCAAAAGAAATGTGAAGTCTACCAGTCTGCACATGGCAAGCATGGTAGACTGTCTAGACATTTTGACACATCATAAACAAGGCCGCTGATGATATAATTTTGTTTAACAAAAAGCAATGGCATTTAAAAAGTTTAGTAAAACTGTCGGTCTAGTTTAAGGTGAAGCTTGTATGGCAGCCAATTACAATAAGTTACCTACTTATAATAAGCTTTCCAAAACTGCAGATGGATGCATTTTTGTTCTATATTGAGTAATCACATCACAATCATTTAATGTCTAATTGCATAATTTGCATTAAACACCTTATAGTTAAAGAGAAAATGACAAAGAATGTTTAAATGCACCTCAGCTTTCGCTCAACGCATTTAAAGGAATGTGAAAATTGGTCCTTACTAAAAAAATCATGAATCTTTTTATCTAGTGACACCAGAATAGACACCGATGTAATAATGTGGCAAACAGTGGCTGGTTTACGAGAGTAATATGTCTTTTACGGACATAATACGTCGTTCAACCGCGCCTAATTTTGTTCTTGCAAAATTAGCTTTAGTCTTCAAAGATTCGTTTTAGCGTAATTCGTAAATATGGATACTTTCTTCATTTGGTTGTCAGATGTAAGATTGTTACAATGGCTGTAGTAAGATAAGTTAGGTAATTTTTGAAAAATATACGTAAAGTAACTTCCAGTTGCCCCGACGCGCAAAGTTTCGGCACGAGTTACACCAGCCCACGCAAATAACTTCGAAATGTTGGTGGTGCGCGCTGTGGATTTGAAGCTGATTCCATCTGCATGGCAGTCTACAGACTGCCATGGTAGCTCCACTCGGCTATCGCTGCCTTGACGAACCTCATTAGTATCAGCATTTAACGTGATCCTATGTACGAAAGCTCTAACAATGTGTTGTCCCACCCATCAACTAAAATGAAATGTAGCTCAATTGACACATCTTAGCAAGATGATATTTTTTTACTATGGGGACAATTATACACATAACCCTTCCTCCTGAATCATTCTATCTATTAAAAAAACCGTATCAAAATCCGTTGCGTAGTTTTTAAGATATAAGCTTACATAGGGACAGACAGACAGAAGTGAAATGAGATGGAAAAAAATCCACGGCGGGCACGAATGGGTGCGCGCCATGGATTCGATTCATGACACGAAAAGTCATTACTTTTCGAAGTTAAGTGCGTATTAAATTGTTAATTATCGCTTGCCCCGTGCCTTGGAGAGCACTTTAAACGAATATCGCTATCCCTTTGGGTTGCGAAGGCGTCAGACGGCAGTCGCTCTGTGGAAAAGTTGATATTCTGTAATATCTGATTAGACCAGTAAGCGGACCTCGGGCTCTAAGGCGTGTAAGTCTTGGATGCAACCGGGATACATACATACATTACATAGACTCACGCCTGTCTCCCCGAAGGGGTAGGCAGAGGCATATTAAACGCCCACTTTTCGACCCGGGAATCGAACCCGGGATCTCCGATCAGCAGCCGCAACACGGAGGCAGTCAAGAAAATAAATTGCAGTTAAATACTTAACTTTTAGCGTTAACTATTCGTCTTTAAACTCAAATGGTTCAAATTGCTCTAAGTGAATAACTCCAATTTGAAATGTCCATTTGTTAAAATTGAACGAGACGTGTCTTTGCTCTAAAAATTAACGAAAATATTTATCGTTTAACATTCAAACAAGTAAATAAGGGCCTACGTTCGATTGCACATAAGGCTAATATTTTGTCAGTAATAAAATTAAAAGAGAATTTCGAAGAATGAGTCAGTAATCCTGTGACCACGGTCGGTGTAACCTATGCAGAAACGTTGGAGCAGATAAATGCCGCTATTGAGATCCTTTACATTAATTTTACTTGTGGTTTAGGCGATCAGCTCGCCGCGCGCCGTCCCGAACTATGCTGAGTTATGAGTTCGATATCCACATAATACACTAATTGTTGTTTCATGTCTACTTTGTTTTAGTTGGTAGAAGGTTTAAGTCCCCTGCGACTCAGGGTTTATTCTCAGTGCCTCTTAATAAATAAGTATCTAGGTGCGTGTAAAATTTCGGATCTGGTAACAAGTTATTGGCTGTTTTTTTTTTTTAATTACTCACGCCTGTAGGGGAAGGGGAAGCAGAGGGGAAGCAGAGGGGAAGCAGAGGGGAAGCAGAGGTGTAGTAATATTACACCCAAATTTCGCCAGGATTTTTTTAGGTCCCACGTAATAGGGGGCGAGCCTATTGCCGAACGGGGCACATTACCAGACTCCGTGCTGCTACTGAGAACTTCCTAACGGAAAAACTCAATAACACTTTGTCCGACCCGGGAATCGAACCCGCACCACGCGCACATTTATGCCACGAGACCAACGAGGCAGTTAGGCGGGTTTTCCTGTCACGCTGGTCGCGCACCGACGGTCCGCACTCAAAAACTTCTAGCGTTTTTGAGTCGCGCTGGCCGCTCATCGCTGTGGGCCGTCAGCACTGAGTTATGACTTCATACATATTGACATTATTGACCCGTCAGCGCGGACCGTCAGCGTGCGATCGGCGTGATAGGAAAACCCGCCTTATTAGCTGTACTATGACAAAAGAAATATAATTTCCATTAATGGAGATCTTCCATCGCAAGTAAACATCAATATTATACGGGTAGATACATACATTCCTTGTTTATCAGATGAATGCTATTTAGGATGGATCTCTGCCTTTTCGCCGAAAATTGTTCAGCCGATTATCACTTGCCAACTAATGTTTCGCAGAATTTTATGTAGTAGTGAAATAAAAACAATTTGGTGCTGGCACTTCGCCGACCGCTGCCGCGGCACGCTCGCTTCGCTCGCTCGGCTCGTGCGTTGTGGTCGCAGTTCTAACCTAACCTAACCAGCCATTGTTTCAGTTGACGTGCATTGTTTATCAGCATACTAACCTAACCTAACCGATTCCTTTCGATTTCACCTGAACTTCCCGAAACATCACCTGAACAGACGTAACGTTATTCGTAAAAGTTGTCTGGCCTAATAATTTGACAAAAGATAAATGCCCCAAACGTTTTTCGTCATTACAATAATCAGCTTAACAATAATTCTACCAAATGAAACGTTGTCATCCAAAAATTTGACAATCGTTAGTCGTCAAAGTGAAAAATAGGCGAAACGTTGGTTGGCAAGTGATAATCGGCCAAACAATATTCGGCGAAAAGGCAGGATCTCATTTAGTATACTTAAAGATTTTCATTAATAGCGTTGCAAATGTTTAGTCTTATGCTTTTATAATTCTTCTTTATCCTTTGCTATAAAGCTGAAAGCTATATATTAGCAGTGCATTTACTAAAATACTGCAGTAGTTCAAAAATAACTGGATAGAATTAAGATATCTAAATAAAATTATTAGTTTTGTTAGTCTCAAAATTAACTAACCGCCGAGTTTAAGTAAGAGTAAGCAGCAAATAATTTTTCACAAACTCTAAGCATTGGATGACTAGGGAAAAAAAACTGGCGGATCAAAACGCCTCTCAGTTGCTCCACCTTAGCGGCAAATATAAACAAAATTATTTAACAAATTGAACGGTAACCGGAACAATTGTTCAGACTATGGCGTTTATTTTAGACGTTCGCGAATATTTCCCCTCTCGAGTAATTTGGCACAGTATGTCCGAATAACGAGTAACTCCAATGAATTACAACAGTAGGTAACTGTTTATTCTTAAAGTGTAGGTAATGGATGCCGGTGGAAATACGCTGAGAAAATTATCTGTTACCCAGCGGTAGGCTGCAGACTTTTAAGTTTATTGCTGACATTGTTATGTACCAACTATTTCGTTAGGCTAGCTACGTGGAACTGAGTGCTTTTTATCTATTTTTTGTAGAAGTTAATGTATTTATTTATGATGTTTTACTGCTGAACGGTAAGCGTTTGAACATTACCTTATTTATACTGCTAGTAAAGATAGCGCAATCAAAAATTGATTCTCCCCACCTGCTCGGCAACTTGCATTTGAAGGTCCCTACTAGGTCTGTAAGGTTACCGCATCCTCTACACATCCCTCGTTGCGCTACCAACTATAGAAAAGGTACTTTCTTTATAAGAACTGCAAGTTACGTCAACAATTTAGCACACCTAGACCGTTTGGACCTATTTAATGCAAGTGCCTCGAGCTATAGACGTGCCCTTGCCGACCAGTGGTTTGAATCGGTTCTCTGATTTTGATTTGATTTTTATTGTTTTAATATTTTTGTTGCTTTAGTGTTGTGTTCGTATTTTATCTTTGTGTTTTTTTTTTATTTATATCCACTGTACAGTTTATCATAATGTACTGATCAAGACCTAAATATACAAATGTGAAAACGTATAAATGGTAGATAGTTATACAAAATATGTACTCAATTAGTTATTAAAAACTGTTTGTTTTCCAAATAAAGTAAAATAAATAAAAATAAAATTTGTTAACGAGCTAAGCAATTGTAAGTTGAAAACATCTAGATCGCATCTGATTTACTTGTCTCTATTAATTAAATACTTGTAAAGTACTCCGCAGGATTTGATCCACTTGGATCTAAAGCTAAACGCTCTAGCGTTTAGCAGCCCGAAGACCAACTTTTAACCGTATGATGAAAAAATTAGGCAAATGTAATTTCTCTTCAATGCTTCAAGTAACATATCAGCATATATCAGGGACAGTATAACCAAATTTTCGGCTACCGATCTAACACTTACTGGTACGAGGTCTTAGATCCGCATATGATAAATCGGTTATCCGTGAAGATACTGACGGTATATACATACCAAGGTAATACAAGGTTAATACATTGAATCCGCAATGGCCACATCAGTTGGTTTCATGTGTAGGGTCTTGGCTGCCTGATGGAGTGTAAGAATGTTCTGTCGAGTCACGAGTATAAACAATAACAAAATATGACGTTACAGATATCTATTTTTTTATTTGCCACATCATTTTTACTGCCTGCTGTCTGAGAATGGACTAACAAGCTCGTAGAGTATAACGTTATACCTGTGTATTTTCTATTTGCCATGCTGACTGCATTCTAACTAAAATGGTGAGCTGTCCAAATTGTTATGACTTGATATATAATGTATTGACTGCACGGTTGGCGTAATGGTTTAAGCGGCCAACTCGTCGGTAGACACTGCGCCGAGTGTTGTAGGCTCGATTCCCACACGAGACATCGCTTTTTGTGATCCATAAATTGTTGTTTCGAGTCCGGGTGTTCATTGTGACCGTTATTTGTATGTTTGTAAAGTCCCCCGTGACACAGGATGTATTCCTAGTGCGGGAGTCGACTTTTAGAAAAAATACATATAATTATAATGGTCATAATATACGATCGCGCTTCAAAAGGAAACCATTCAATTTAAGTGTATTTGAGCTCCTTTCCAAATTTCACATACTCGTATTATTGATTTGAATTCTAAGAAGTAAGAAACGATTTCGCAAAGTCGATATCAACCGAAACTCTCAACAGATGTTCAAAATCTCCGATAAGCCTTAAAACGTTCTCATACTTTAAGTAAACATGTTTATACCTACTATGTAAATCTGTTCAGAGGACCAGTTAGCTATTGGTTGTTTGTTGTTGAGCAAAGTAAACAAGAAAATTAAAGTAAATGTAAAAAATCATACTGAAGTAACTTTATATAGCAGTAGCTACAAATGATTCAATAGAATGTTCCAGATTCTTCTAAGTTGTGTTAAAACATCATGGTCATCATTATTCTAGCGCCATTCCGGTTACATCCTAGACCTCTGCCTTGGAGTCTGGCGTCCGCTTGCTTAACCAGACTTTACAAAATATTAAGCTTTTCCAGAGTGACCACTGTCTGACCTCCACAACTAAAATGGTTAGCGATATCTCATGGCTTAAACAAATTACAGTATTTTCAAGGATACTGACAGGCTACCCGTAACCACTGTCAAAGGACTTCATGATGGTTCTTGGAAGCACGAGGTAAACAATAATTAACGAATGGATGACGCACATGACTTCGAAAAGTCTGTGATGCGCGTGCGTTTAAACCCGACACCCTCTGCACAGCAGCCTGTTGGTATATCCATTGGAGTATCGCAGCCTTTACCTCTAGTACCTTCTTTTTTGATTTCTTTCATGTGGAGATAAAATTGACTCAACTAGAACACGATTCTTTGTTACCGTATATTCAAACTCCAAATGATTCCTGTAGGTATCTAATTTCTATTCTGTTCTAATTCGATTAGGTACATAAAGGACGCACAATGAATTCTAGTTAAGTGATAAAGATTGGTGTCCCTACCCTAGTGACGTATAGGGTAGAGAATTAATTATCTTCCTTCGTTTATTCGTCAGTTACGTGTGCATATTTTATGAGTGGGTTTTCGTCGGGTGATAAATAAGATACTGATTTTGGTGATAGTTTGTGGTATCTAATATACTGTTAGGCGTCTTTTATTATTATTAATTCCCATGAGGGTTATGATACAGGTATAGTCAACTACAAAAGTCACTACGCGTTTAATCTTAATCAAGAATTTTATTTATAAATCATTTATTTATTTTATTTATTTACTTAAACTTTATGTACAATACAAAATGTAAGTACAATGGCGGACTAAATGCCATCGAGGCATTTTCTCCCAGTCAACCATAGGGTGATACAGAGATAATTGTGGTAGGTGTACAAATTAGTTTAAAGAGCTTAATATATGTATATGACAAGTAACATAAATATGATAATATACAATACATACATATTTTATACAATATGACTACATATACACATTCAAGATAAATATATATTTAAATCATATATATAATCACCTATATATATAAATATACATATATATATATATATATATATATATATATATATATATATATATATATATATATATATATATATATATATATATATATATATATATATATATCCCGTAATCTATTGTACGTCCACTATGGCCATTTTTGCATCTAATGTGGCGTCCACCTGCTTGAGTCGTCCGTATATCGGACGTCAAATAGGAGACTACGTGCAATGCTTGCGAAATGTCCCCCTGATACTAGAAAAGTCAAAATATGAAAAATAAATTGGACGTCATTTTTCTTCCAATCTTGCTGCACAGAATATTTTCGTAGTTCCGTTGATTTTCGTCGCAAAAACTAGTGGCGCTTTCGTCTTTATTCTATACGTTCATTGCTAGCCGTATGTGACGTCCAACGAAAGCTCTCAATGCTACGTTGCCACTTCGTGCACACAATAGATCTGAATTTGCAGGATTCTATTTATCGGTTATTTTATTCACAATTTGTGAGTAAGTATTTACACGTTTTCAGTTGATATGTGATGTAGCCTCTGCCTTTTTAAGCGAAATGTCTGGAAAAACAATCGAAGTGAAAAGAAACAGAATACCTAAGGATTACGTATACCCGTATATAAGATCTGTATTTTGTAAAATTCATTTTTTTTACCTTACTAAGCCGTATTTCTCATGTTTTTATATCACACGCATCTTATTTTATATTCATAGGTCTCAATTCTTCGTTGCCTCTACTGGAACATCAAGGGAGTTAATTTATAAAAAAATACTTAATAACTTTATTAAACACGCAATAATGCATATATATATGGTAATTTGCCGCTGCCTTGGAAAACCCCTAAATTATTGTTTTCATCAAATCAATTCACGTCTGGAGTGTATTCGTCACTATTGTGATATATAAAATAGTTCAGCTTAATAGAGAGCTCGTCAATTCGTAACTATTGCTGACATTGTGATGTTAAATTTTGATTTGATTCTAAAATGGAGGTTATTTATGTCGACACGTTTTTTAAACAAAAGTTTAATTTATCATATTTTGACTTACAACCTTAGATAGCCTTGAGATGAAACCCATTTTATTTTAAGATCCCACTGCATCAATTTTAATAATATTACTATTTATTTTCACCATCGACCGTCGCATATTGTTGCTGACATTAATGAACCTGAAAATTTGATTTATTTTCTTGAACTTTCCATGTTTTGGTGCCTTTATTGCGAATATTTTTATGTATGATCATTACCCCAAAGATGAATGTGATTTTGTTCCTAATTTTACACCAAAACTGTTAGGTACATGGGTCAAATTACAAAAAAAACGAAATAATATTTTACAATCGGTGATTTAATTTGTGTTACATTTTATTTTTTGTTTATTGTTTAGCAGGATTTAAATAAACTAATCACTTGTGCGATTCACAGTTATTTAGACATACACTACCGCTCAAAAGTATTTGTTCACCTTGATTTGAGGATGTTTGAAGAATATTATTTTCTTCTAATTGTACTAATTTTATTATGACAATTCATTGCCGTATGTTATTAAATCTAATGAGGACAGCTTCCCCATCATGATTTAACTAAAAAAACTTAAATAACCAAAAAGCAGGCAACGACAGCCAGTAGACAGTAGGATATACCAACAGACTGCCGTGCGGGGAGTTCGAAACCACCGCGCGCGCTACTGACTTTTCGGAGTTATTTGGTATTTAATTGTTAATTATCGCTCGCCTCGTGCCTCAAGCATGTTAAACCATCACTCTTGGCTCTCGTGAACAGTTGTTGACAGTCGCTACGCGGCGTCAGTACCCTTAAATAACTGTTGTTATTGGTCTAAACCATGTAATACCGCTATCCCTTTGGGTTGCGTAGGTCAAACGGCAGTCGCTCTGAGGAAAAGCTGATATTAAGTCACATCTGGTTAGACTAGTAAGCGGAGACCGGTCGCTTGTCCGCTTATCTAGACCAGTATCAGTTTATTTAAGGGTACTGACTACGCGTATGAACATGAGTGGGCGCGTATGAACAACGTGGAAATCAAAGGCGTTCCTCAACCAAACAACGAAAATTTGTTCAACATGCTCTCGAGTCTTGGTTATCAGATAAGCTACTAAGCTGTTAACAAGACCCAAGTCAACTTTATAACAAGAGTACCAATCCGTGAAAAGGAGCGTGCGAAACCGATTATAGTGAGTTTCTGTAATCGCTACGTGAAAGAGGATTCTATTGCAGCAGCTAGACAAGCATCCAAAAGCAGTCCTTTGACAGTAAGACGCATAGGTTTGATGGGCAATCAGAAAATACATGTCAATGATCACCCCACACTTACGCCGAAAATAAATTGCTTTTATCGAAAACAAAAAAGGCAGCCGCGAATAAGGACTTTCGTTACGTCTGGGTCAAGCACGCCAAGAAAAAAAAAGAAAACCGATTCATCGCACGTGATTATAGTGAAGTCAGAAATGGACCTTGCAAGAATCGTATGATTATTTGTCAATTATATTACAATCTCTTAATAATGTTCTTGTGCGAGATACTATTGGTCGAGTTGTGCTATTCACGTATTCCAACTTAGTCTATCGATGTTCATACTGCCGTGTTATGTTTCTATTAAAAACATTTTACTAACTTTTTTAGTCAGATATAATTTAAGCCACATAGTGTATATAATTCTGCGCATCGTATTGCCCGTTATGACTAATCACTGTCCGGCCGTACCGGCTTTTGTCACTCTTTGTATTTGTATGATTGAAGTGCTCTGTGTTTGACTGTGTCCATTTAAAACTCGTATGTTTTTAAAGTTGCACTGGTGCAAGTAAAGCTGAAAGGAAATCGTCTAACCTGGTATGGGCATGTAATGAGGAGGGATGAAAATCATGTGACTAGAAAGGTGATGAAGATGAGAGTTGAGGGATATAAGGCAAGAGGAAGACCAAAGAAAAGATGGATGGATTGTGTGAGAGGAGACATGAATGAAAAGGGAGTGAATGATGAGATGACGTCTGATTGGAGAGAATGGAAGAGAAAGACATTCTGCGCCGACCCCAAGTAATATGAGACCAGGGCAGGCAGAAGAAGATGTTTTTACTTAATACCCGCTATAGCGTAATAAGTGACTGCAATTATATTTTAATAAGTATATTTTAGCATTTATTAGTAAAACATTGTAATATTATTATAATGTGTAATAAAACAGTTGTGATTAACTTGATCTCTGACTTCTTAAGCGTTGCGGAGTGCGATGACCCGTTGGTTATCCCCGTAGACCCGCACCATAAACTTTTGATTGTGGAGGTAGGTTTTGTAGAAATTCATCGGTTTGCAGACAAAATAACTTCAAAATATCTTGTCCATAAGGGTAACTACGATGCAATTAAATCTGCTCTTAATAAAACAGACTGACATTTATTGTTATGCACTGAGCCGTTGGAACAGTCAGTTAAACATTTTTACGACAGATTATATTCTCTCAGAGATAAATTTATACCTAGGAAATCTATCAGGCAAACTTCTCATCCGCGTTGGTATAGTTCAGGCCTTATAAAAGTGGTAAAAAAAAATGTCAAAGTACCACCGGAGGTGGAGTGACTATCTGACGGTATCTTCATTACGCCGGCGAGCTGTGGACTTAGAACAAACTTGTTTTGACGAATACATTACTAACGTAGAATACACAAACCTAAATAAGCCGAGGGCCTTTTGGTCTTTTATTAAAAGTAGAAAAAATACCTCCTCACTGCCTAGTACACTGTACTATTACTATATAATAAGAATGTATCAGCTAATATGGGTCTAGAAATTAGTAATTAATTCGCAATATATTTTAGATCAACTTTTCAGGAGCCAGAAGTAGACAATATGCCTTGTCTACTTGAGTATAGTACTTTAAATGGTAACAGCAGAAGCACAAATTACATCAGTACAATACATTTTTCTCCTGGAAAGGTTATGAAATATTTAAAAGGTTTGGATCTTACTAAATCTGGTGGGGCAGATTACATCCCTCCATAATTTATAACAAGTTTAGCCGATAGTTTGGTTTTACCGCTCTGCATGCTTTTTATAATAGGTCGGTAACAGAAGGTTTAGTTCCATTAAAATGAAAATCGGCGTTCATTACACCAGTATTTAAAAAAGGTGATAAATCTAATGTAGAGAATTATCGTCCAATCTCAAAGTTATGTTTGTTTTCTAAAGTACTAGAACGTATTATTTATATTATCATTTGGTGCTGAGCAACATAGGTTCTTATGCGGCCGATCCACTACATCAAATCTAATCCTATCTCAAAATTTTATTTCTAAAGGTTAGTTAGGTAGATTGTGTGTGTAGTGATCTATACAGATTAACAAAAATGTTTTGACCGAATTGACCACAAAATACTGTTACAGATTTTTTTTGCTGCCGGCATACATGGTAATTTGTACCGCTGGTTCAGCTCGTACATTGAAAGTCGCTCTCCATTCTCAATTCTCGGTTGGTGTTCAATCCCATCTGGAATTCCTCAGGGTTCGCTTTTGACCCCACTATTGTTTACTCTATTCACTGGAGATATAAATTCTTGTTTCCTAAATTCTTATATACTTCTATACGCGGATGACATGAACATTCACAAAATTATTAACGATGCATCGGATGTAGGGAAACTCCAAAACGACCTTAATAAATTTGTAGCATACTGCACAGTTGCACACTTAACAAACTACAGTTAAATATCGCAAAGTTTTGTTACATAACATTTAGTCGTCAAAAACTTACCATAGGATCGGGTTACAAACTACATGATAAGTTTATTAGGAAAGTTGACTACGTTAAAGACCTTGGTGTTATCATGGACTCAAAGCTTTTATTCGATATGCACATCAATCACATTACGAACACGGCGTCGAAGGCACTTGGTTTTGTGATAAGAATGTCTTCATGTTTTCGGTCTCTTAAGACAGTAAACGTTTTGTACTGTGCCTATGTACGTACGTAGCAATCTAGCATATGCGTCACAGGTATGGAACCCTCAATACCAGGTATATATATCATGCATTGAAGGTGTATAAAGAAAGTTTTTGCGATACTTAGATTTTAAAGCGAATCAATATTCTATTGACTATGACGAGCGTTGTAAACGGTATCATATTTTACTTCTGGAACTCAGAAGAACCATTATAAACATAGTAACATCAAGCTTGGAATGAATCAATTAGTTTTTCGACAACGTCCGATCTTACACGTTCCCTTTGCTACAACGAAATACAGACGTAACTCTTTTCTTTTACGTTGCGCCGAATCATTTAATCAAATGTCACGGAAATTAGATTTGGATTTATTGTGCACTAACTTGACCAAAAATAAAAAAAACGTATAAATTGTGACTTCTTTAGCAGCGATCGGCATATATAGCCTAGATTGCGGTTTTTTTCCTGTGTACCTTTTCATTATTATTTTCTTGACTTTTTTTGTTATAATAATATATAAATATACTAACTTGTGTATTATGAATCTCATTTTTAGTTACTTTTTTATGGCGGAACATGGCTGCAACATTGTATATATTATATGATTGAGCAAGTAGGTATACTTACAACAGTAACTGATGTAATTAATCTTTGTTACATTGCATTTATATGTGGTAGCTTGTAATTAGCAACTTCTTTTTTATTTAATTAAATGTGTTGTTATTAGTCTGTAAGCTTTCCTAAATAAATAAATATACGGACGTTATAATGTCTCAGAAGTTTCAAAATATCTGTCATTTGACGTCCAACATGTCAAATGATTAATAGTTTGTAACTTTTACGATATTGCCACGTCCGTATACTCGTATGTATCTAAATACCTGTAAAACTTGCAAATGATTACAGATATGGACGTTTGAGGCTAAGCGTATACTTTTACGTAGATATGCGTATGACTTTGTAACTCAGTGCAGTTGACGCAGATACAGGTAGTCAGCTTCTGCCAGAGCAGAACAGACGCATGTCCACATTGCACCTGAGCCGCAGCATACGCAGCTGTCAGTATGTTCAGGTATTAAACAATCGGATCTACCCTGCGTGGCGTCACCCGAGTCTCAGCGTACGCTTAGCCAAAATAAAATTTCGTTACAAGTTTGACACTATGTATCATTTGACGTCCAGGGTGTTAAATGAAAAAGGGTTGTATTTAACTGTTAGTCAAAAATACTAATTTTTCACCAAAAATACTAATTGCACCACTAAGCTAAGTTGACGGAGCCCTGCTGCTTCGCAGGGCTCCTATTTTTGGAAGCAGGGTCACAAGAGAACCTAACATAACCTATTAAGTTTTCTGAGTGGATAAGTTTCCCGAGCGGACGAAACTTTTCATATCAAATGATATTTTGTAAAAAGATCATCATATTTGGTGTACAAATAGTATTTTAGTGTGCAAGTCAGTATTCTAGTGAAATAATAAAGATTTTTGCCTAACTCACTTTAGTGTGTTACATAACATTTTTGATACGCTGTTAAAAATATCCCAATGAAAAATAGTTTGAAAATTTACGATATTGTAACGTCCGTATACTCGTAGTATACGACTACGAGTATACGACTACAAGTATACAGTCGTATACTGGTATACGAACATAATAATTATAAAACTTCAAGTAAACGAACGTTACAATATCGTAAATTTTCATGATTTTAATTTTGTATGTCTAAATACGTATATAAAAATGTTGTTGGTTTATGATGCTTAATTATACATACATACATAGACTCACGCCTGTTTCCCCGAAGGGCTAGGCAGAGGCATATTAAACGCCCACTTTTCGCCAGTGTTTTGATCCCACGTAATAGGTAGCGAGCCTATTGCCGCTTATCGGGATATTTTGTTTGCCAGAGCCTCGTCCGTTGATCGGCAGGTGCACCACTTGCAGGTGAGGTTGGCTTGGGCCCTAAGATCTTGGTGGGAACCCTATGCACCCCTTAATTAGGCGATGCTTAATTAGGGTACTGCTAACCTAATGAGAGCCACCGTTTTCATGCTCTCCACGTAAAATGGTGTAATAATAATAATAACAGCTTTCAAACATCACCTTCATCGAGTAATATAAACATATATTTTATTAGACAGTAAGTTACTATGTGCCTTACTTACTCACTTTGCATGCTGTTAAACGGCCAGATATGTGATTCATATAAATTATAATATTGTAACATCTGATTTTATAACCATATTTGATGCAATAAATATTTCATTTCATTTCATTTCATTTCATTTCATTTCATTTCAAAAAATATATTACAAGATGAAAAGAAACCTTACAACCGCAGGGCAGCTTTGTGGCGAGCTGAATGTGTGTGGCGACACTGCGGTCCCGAATGCTTTGAGAGAGTCGTTCAGGGCCTCGTCTCCAGCTTGCCTTTACTGGCTGGTCGGAGTGGATTTCCAAGAGCACCCGCAGGACTCTCAACACTGGCTTGCCTTGGTCGGCCGGCCAGAGGGATCCGCAAGAGCTACCAGCTCGGGGGTGGAAGTGTCATTCTCAAGGGCGTAACTACGGGGAAACCCGCTCCGAGTCTCCGTTGTCACGAGACCCGCGATGGTGAAACCGGTGCCGCACCGCTCAACACCCCTAGCCACTCGCACCGGTGTTCACCCTCTGGCTGCCTCTATGGCAGAGTTTGTTTGCTTTGGGTGGCTGTTAAGAGAGGGCCCATCCAGTGAGTTGGCGAGTCACCACCTGCCATCCGGACGGATACTATTAGAGTATTACTGGCAGGTGCCATTTTTCATCCATAAAAATTACAAGTCCATCAAACACCCAATCCCATAAACCAATTAAATAAGGCTCCACATATTACAATAGTCTTACATATGCTGCGGCTAGTCCATAGCTGTTCTCAGTAGTGCAGTTGTGGAGGCTTCGCTGCATGTGTCCCATCCCATTTTAGATTAAAGCTCTCTACGGGCCTCTGCGCGTTGGATCCATATCCCCGTGTAAGCCTCCCAAAGGTCCGGTTATTCTTTTAACACTAAATGTTAGAAGAATAGTCGTGTAACAGAGTCACTTACGAATAATAATAATAATTCATTTATTCGCAAGAAAATGGTACATTAACAGGTGTTTATAAATGGTTGGTTACAGCATATTCTGTCCCTTGGGGCGTGCGAATTGAGTGCAGTAAACGGGTACTACATGGGAATATAAAGAACAAATATATTAGAAATATAACAATGAGTGGCACATGAAACAAAATAACATTTTACTAATATGCATCGGTGATAATATTAGTTGCCTAGGGCCTTATCTTCTAGATATTCCTTGACACTATTATAAGTTTTATTTAATAGTATATTAAAAAGTTGTTTTTTAAATTGGGATATAGGTAACATTTTGAAACTTAGCGGAATATGGTTATATATTTTAATTGCCATACAGTATGCATTTCTTCTAAATAATTCCAATTTAATATATGGCAGTTATGTATCATCAAATTTTAAAAACTATTCAGCATGATGTTTTACTAGTAAACCTATTTCTAATATGTATAAGCATGGAACAGGTAAAATCTTGTGTTTTTTAAATAGAGGTTTACAGCTTGTCAGTGTATCGACTCCACATACTGCTCGAATACACTTCTTTTGGGTTATAAGAACTCTGTCAACTTCAACCGAGTTACCCCATACAACAATGCCGTATCTGAGCAGGGAGGATACGTAAGCAGGGTATGCAGATAGTGCAGCATTAATGTTTAATGTCAGTCTAACTTTTTTTTTAACATTTATAAATCGATCTATTTTATTGACTAGTTTTTCTAAATGAGGTTTCCAATTACAATATTTATCGACCCTGATACCTAAAAATACGCAATTATCAACAAAGTTTATGTTCGTGTCATTATGATTTTATTTATTGTATTTGTTGCATATGTTTGGAACTGAATAATATTTGTTTTTGTCATGTTTATCTTAAGGTTGTTTTAATTAAGCCAGCTTATGGCATGTCGTGTGTCGCTTTTATATTTATTTCTAGATTAAGTTTATGTTTATCTTTAATTATTATTGTTGTATCATCAGAAAATAGTATAATTTCCTGGTTGATTGCATCCGGGAAATCGTTAATGTATAACAGAAACAAAAGAGGGGCTAAAATACTCCCTTAGGGCGTACCATAATTGTTTATTTTGTACATCGATCTGTATTGCTTTTGTTTATTTTTATAAGTTCTGTTTAATTCGACATATTGTATTCGATTTTCTAGATAACTCTCAATCCAGTTATAAACATTTCCACGTAACCCATAATTTGAGAGCTTAGAGAGCAGTTTTTGGTGACAGACGAAGTCAACAGCTTTTGTCATGTCTAGAAACAGACATGCGACTATAGATTTATTATTTAAGGCTTCTGTAATATGCTTTATTAAAGAAAAATATGCCAATGCAGTGGAGCTTTGTTTCCGAAAACTGAACGGTTTTTTATTTAAGATATTACAAGAAGTTAGAAATTCTCTATTTTGATGTACATAACTTTCTCGAATATTTTTGATAGTAAAGGTATGAGTGTAATTGGTCTGTAATTATTGATGTTAGTTTTGGCTCCTTTTTTGTGCATTGGCTTAACAATTGACAGTTAAAGACGATCAGGGAATTTACCTTCTACGAGTGACAGGTTAATGATATAGGTAAATGGTGCTACTAAAGAGTGTGCGCAGGTTTTTAATACCCTTGTACTTATATCATCATAGCCAGTAGAATGAGTATTTTTTAAGGAGTTTATTATCTTTAATGTGTCAGAGTTGTCTATTGGTGTGAGAAATAAGGGTCTTAGTATTTTGAGATATTTTGGTGATATGGTTAGGTGGGCCTGTATCTTCGTATTTTTTAACATTGCTGCACAGTGATACATAGTAATTGTTAAATAAATTACAAATTTTAATAGGCTTGGTGTAGATCTTTTTGTTAAATTCTATTGATTCTATGTATGCGCTAGTTATTGCTTTATTATTGTTTTCTTTAATAATTTTCCATGCAGCTGAGCAGGCATTTTTTGCGTTTTTAATGAAGTTTAGATTATAATAATATAATATTCTACCACATACACACATCACCATCTAGTCCCAAACTAAGCAGAGCTTGTACTATGGGTACTAGATAATGGATAAACATACATATATACTTTTTTTTTGTAAATACATACATATTATACATAGAAACACCCAGACCAAGACAAACATCCATGTTCATGCACACAAATGTTTGACTTGAGCGGGAATCGAACCCGCGACCATCGGCGTAGCAGTCGCTTACACTCCCGCTGCGCCAACCGGTCGTCAAATTGTTTATTTGTTGCGCTTTGTTGATACATTGTTTTAATATTGTTGTATAATTGTTATACCTTGTCTTATTCTGTCTTTTATTGTGTCTATCAAGATGATATTTCAAGTATAGCATTCTTTTTCTTATACAACATCGTTTTATATTTTTAGTTAGTTTTCTATTTTTTACGTGTTTGACTACACTTACACTTTTTATCGTTATTTTGGGGAAACATAAAGTATAAAACATGGTGATAGTGTCATGGAAGGTGTTAAATGCTTCATTTGTACTTTGTTGTTCGTATACCTCAGTGAAGTGCAAATTATTAATGCAGTTTTTGAATTTCACCATGTTTTCCTGGCTAAGATCTCTAATGGGTTTGTATTGATAGTTATAAAATTTGTTATTTACACTGTAGGTCTCATTGTTGATAGTCAAAGATTGGGCAGTTTCATGGTCAGATAATGCTAGGTAATGAATATTAGATTTACCTTCGTGAACGTTACTTACAATTTGATCTAAACAAGATGATTTTCGCGTCGGTAATGTTATGTGGCTTTTTAAGTTATTGTTTTAGTATGGATTGTAATTCACTGGATACCTTTTACCTACTTTAATGTATCAATGTTCCAATCTACACAGATAATAACGTTTTATTAGACTTTTTGCATAGCTTATCAGTGAGTTTTTCAAATTTATTTAAGAATATACTTGTGCTGGATGAGGGTGTTCTGTAAATGCATATTATTACAAGATTAAAAGTAGTAATTTCTTTAGCACTACATTCAAAATGAAGGGGGACTGAAGGTGGTAAGTTGCTAATATGTTTGTATGCCAGGTCATGATTTATTAGTATGCATGAGCCTCCTCTGCGTTAGTTATGGCGTGAGAAAAACAAAGCTAATTTGTAATTGCCTATTCTAAGGTTGGGTTCAGATCCTTGTTTTAAAAAGGTTTCTGTTAAGCAGATAATGTCAATATTACCTATATTATCCGATAAATCATTTATGGCTACCTCAATAAGCTCTTGTTTATTTATTACGCCTGCTATATTTTGGTGTATTATTGTAGTAGTTCTTGGCTTAATTTTATCTGCGAAAACAAATAGTATTTTGGGCCTTTTTTGGTGGTTGTATAGTTATAAAATATTTTATTTTAGTTTGTTTAGTTTTTGTATTAGCTGGTACATTTGTTTGTGTACAGTGTAGTGGTAAGAGAGAGTATACTCTACTTCCATCTTTGTGGATCATGTAAAATCTTATCTTGGTATATTTCATAATAATTCATATATTTTTTTTTAATTTATTCTTTATGCACAAAAATAGTACACAGGTGGACTTAATGCCTAGTGGCATTTTCTGCCAGTCAACCTTTTGGTGGTGCAGAGATAAATGAGGTAGGTACATTAGCCATGTGGTGAAAATATGATATCTATTAAATACATATTAATAATTTATATACATATTATTAACCATAAATATACTATAGATATATATATAATTATTCATAGATACACACATAAATATAATACATAAATATATTACATATATAAATACATAATTATGCTATAGCTGATGAGAGTAATGAGCCAATTCCTTCAACTTATCAAAGAGAAGATTCCGTAGTTTCGTTTTAAATGCATAACGGTTGGTGGCAATTCTAACTTCAGGAGGGAGCCTGTTCCATAGCAGCGAGTACTGTGAACTTAAATATTATACGGATGTCAGATAGATAAAATATATTTAAATCGTGGGATATTCGACGTCCGTTTATAATTTGAGTCAAATTTGATTACTGACGTCCGTATATCCGTTTTATAAACGTAGTTTGGTGTAGGCCACTGTGTTCGTTTTGAGTTTATTTGATATAATTTTGTATTTTCTCAAGTGACCTGGTTATTACTTAATAGTAACTATCATAACTACCTCATTAAAAGTGTTCCTAAATAATGATAATTTTAAAGTAGAAGTAAGTAGATAGGTAACTTTAATTTAAGTAACTATTTCTTGTGTCATGATTTATGTCCCTAATTTTACACCATAACAAAATGACAAAAGCGTCTAATTACAAAAAAATTACCTAAATGTTATTTTTCAATCGGCGCAGTGATTTAATTTGTGTTAGATTTTATTTTTTGTTTATTGTTTAGCAGGTTATTTATACAAATCACTTGTGCGAATCACAGTTATTTAGACATATATGTACTAATACGGACGTTATAATGTCGTAAAAGTTTCACAATATCTGTCATTTGACGTCCAAGACGTCAAAAGATTAATAGTTTAAAACTTTTACAATATTGCCACGTCCGTATACCCGTATTTACCTAAATACCTGTAAAACTTGCAAATGATTACATATTATTATATGGACGTTTGAGGCTAAGCTTATGCTTTTACGTAGATATGCGTATGACTTTGTAACTCAGTGCAGTTGATGCAGACACAGGTAGTCAGCTTCTGCCAGAGCAGAACCTGAGCCGCAGCATATGCAGCTGTCAGTATGTTCCGGTATTAAATAATCGTTGCGTCACCCAAATCTCAGCATACGCTTAGCCACAATTTCGTTACAAGTTTGATACTATCTATCATTTGACGTCCAGGATGTTAAATGACAAATAGTTTGAAAATTTACGATATTGTAACGTCCGTATACTACGAGTATACGGACGTTACAATATCGTAAATTTTCACGATTTTAATTTCGTATATCTAAATAGGTATATAAAAATGTTGTTAGTGTAAGATGCTTAATTAGGGTTCTGCTAACCTAATAAGAGCCACCGTTTTTATGCTCACCACGTAAAATCGTGTAAAATCTTATCTTGGTATATTTCATTGTGTTAGTTAATATTGCGAACTTTAAAATTATACGGATGTCAGATAATGGAAATATATTTAAATCGTGGGATATTTGGCGTCCGTTTATAATTTGAATCAAATTCGATTACTGACGTCTGTATATCATGTATGTAGGTTGGTAAAGCCCACTGTGTTCGACTTGAGTTTATTTGAGATAATTTACTTATCAGCACTTAACTATCATACCTACCTTATTAAAATTGTTCCTAAATAATAATAATTTGAAATTAGAAGTAAGTAGATACCTTCAATTTAAGCGACTATTTCTTGTGACTGTGATTTATATCCCTAATTTTACACCAAAACGAAATGTCAAATGCGCCTTATTACCAAAAAAAATCTAAATGTTATTTTTCAATCGGCGCGGCGATTTAATTTGTGTTATATTTTATTTTTCGTTAATTGTTCAAGAGGGTTTAAACTAAGCACTTGTGCGATTCACAGTTATTTAGACACATATTTACTTATACCTACGTTATAATGTCGTAAAAGTTTCACATAATCTGTCATTTGACGTCCAAGATGTCAAATGATTAATAGTTTGAAACATTTACGATATTGCCACGTCCGTATACTCGTATTTATCTTAATACCTGTAAAACTTGCAAATGTTTACATATATGAACGTTTGAGGCTAAGCGTATGCTTTTGCGTAGATATGCGTATACTACGAGTATACGGATGTTACAATATCGTGAATTTTCATGATTTTAATTTCGTATATCTATATACGTATATAAAAATGTTGTAAGTTTATGATGCTTAATTAGGGTACTGCTAACTTAATGAGAGCCACCGTTTTTATGTTCACCACGTAAAATCGTGTAAATCTTATCTTGGTATATTTCATTGTGTTAGTTAATATTGTAAACTTTAATATTATACGGATGTCAGGTAATTGAAATATATTTAAATCATGGGATTTTCAACGTCCGTTTATATCAAATTGGATTACTGACGTCCGTATATCCGTTTTATAAACGTAGGTTGGTATAGCCTACTGTGTTCGACTTGAGTTTATTTAAGATAATTTTGTATTTTAAGTGACCTGATTATTACTTATCAGTAAATATCATATCTACCTCATCAAAAGTGTTCCTAAATAATAATGATTTGAAATCAGAAGTAAGTAGACAGGTACCTTTAATATAAGTTACTATTTCTTGTGACTGTGATTTAAATCTAAATGTTATTTTTCAATCGGCGCGGCGATTTAATTTGTGTTAGATTTTATTTTTTGTTTATTGTTTAGCAGGGTTTAAACAAATGACTTGTGCGATTCACAGTTATTTACACATATATGTACTTATACGGACGTTATAATATCGTAAAAGTTTCACAATATCTGTCATTTGACGTCCAAGATGTCAAATGATTAATAGTTTGAAACTTTTACGATATTGCCACGTCCGTATACTCGTATGTATCTAAATACCTGTAAAACTTGCAAATGATTACATATATGGACGTTTGAGGCTAAGCGTATGCTTAGATATGCGTATGATTCTCTCCAATACTACGATAGTACTATTTTTTATATGTGCCAATACTTCTCATAATTTAGAAATAAGTAAATAGGTACCTTACATTTAAGTAAGTATTTCTTGTGATATTATCGTAATAAATTGCATTGATCTCAATATTTGTTTTATTTTCATAACTTTAAACTTCACGCTTACGCTAGCATACCTGCACTATAACATAGAAATAATATTTATCCACCTACTTATTAAATATTAAAGAAAGAAGAGCGGCAACGTTGCACTGTTCATAGGAGTTGCGATAGATAGGAAAACGAAAATTAAATTATGTATATCACGGGAAGCCAGATAATTGATAGTGTTGGCTGGAGTCCTAATTGATTTCACTATGGTTGTTAATATACGTATATTTGTATATCAATATGTGTCAACATTTCAGAAAAATAATATGCACACAGTATTTGACATTGCCTTAGCGACTAATATTCGCTGTAGTAGTTCATATTTTTTAAGTGGAACTGGTGGACGTCATAATAATGCGATGTAAAAGGGCGGCAAATAGATAGCGTGATGTAAATATATATATATATATATATATATATATATATATATATATATATATATATATATGTGTGTGTGTAATAATGTAATCATCATTTAGGTAAATAAATAACGTAAATATATAAGGATTAGCTGACTGTGGGCGGTGGATCAGTTTGAAAAAAAATCCCTTGGCCTGCTCATAGAGTCGAGGCACTCTAGAAACTGGTTTTGTATACGAATGTCAATGTTTGTGTAAAGTAGCACTGGAAGCGCCGATGTCTCGCTCACCGATTCTCACCCATATGGTGGTCTAGCGGGAAGTTGTTCGACTGAACACACACAGATAAACAGGTTGTATAAAGCCGACTTCCCACTTTGTCGTAATGATAAATTTATTGTTGGAGGACTGTCGTCTCAAGCTGTTCCCACTGCATCAAGACTGTCCTCACTGCTAACAGAAGTACTGGACGATAGTCAGACATATCGATAAAGATGTTCACATGCTTAGTCAGAGATAGCCTAGTGGAGATACAAACAGATTGATATGCAGAAGGTCTGGGACTTGAATCCACGGCGCGCACCACGAACTTTTCGAAGTAATGTGCGTAGTGAAATTTTAATTATCGCTTGCTCCGTGCCTTCGGAGAGAACGTTACGATTGCCATAAAGATCTTTGATAGCCGTCATAGGTCTTCGTATCTCTGAGTATACTGACACTAGTCTAAACAATGGAATGTCGCTATCCTTTTGGGTTACTGTAGTGTTGACATCTATGCAATAGATATAACACATTATCTCATGTACACCATTTTTTGGGTAGTAGAGCCTTGCTGATTTCAGCATGAATGGGCCGGCTCGACCGGGGAAGTACTACCCTCTCACAGAAAATCGACGTAAAGTAACGGTACCTAAACTGTTGCGTTTCATTCGGTGAGTGAGAGTGCCGGAGGTCCTATTCCCTATTCCTTCTCCCTCATCCCACTCCTGATCCTATCCCCATTCCCAACTCCAAGGGGCGGCAACGCACTTGTGACTCCTGTGGTGTTGCTTGTGTCCATGGGCGGCGGTAATTGCTTACCATTAGGCAATCCGTCTGCTCGTTTGCCGCTTATTAACAAAAAATAAAAACACCAGTAGAGGAAGTAGCGTCACTTGACACCTGTCACTACTACTACTACTACGTATATCTGTATAGTCTGTGGCTGTCACTACGGATAGTCAGTCGGTAGTTAGACACGGTGCGAATGGTGAGCCAGTGTTACACCGATTCGTGTAGTGGTTATATTTGCTGTGATAGCAAATACTACAGTTACAGAGGTCAGACAGGTGGTCGCTCTGCAGAAAAGCTAATACTCAGTAAAATACGGTTAGAATAGTAAGCGGACCCGGGTTGCAACTGGAATAACGTTAGGAGGATAAAAGATGTTCACAAGTTGGATCCACAGTCGCATTTAGAAATCGGACCCTATTGATTAGACCAATAGGCTAAATGCTTATGCCGACACTATATTTGGAAGATTTGTCAACTAAAACCGAAATATTATATAAAACTGCTTATTAGACCCATCTTACTTATTAACGTTATTTAGAATTTTAAACAACTGCTGAGAGGCTGATTAGCAAAAAGCTTACCTAATAAACCCTGTTTAGCGTTTAGTAGCCACTAAGACCCAAATTCACCAACAATGATATAACCGGGTGGCGATCGGAAAACCAACGGTTAACTTACTTATTTATTCTGCGCGCGCATTGTCAGATTGATTTAAAGGAAAGATAACCAAGATAAAGTGTCGGTGAACACCGAACTAAGTGATGTTCAAATAGCTGTCAAATTTTAACAACACCTTTTTTTCACCTTTTTTTAACCTTGCTTAAACGTTGCTGAGAGGCACAACGGCGGGTTTTACTTGAATCAGCTGTTCGATCAATGACATATATTTAATACATTGGCAAATTTATTTATTTGCATTTTTTTTCAATTTTAATGTTGTTTACTTATAATTAAACATAGATTTTGAAGATCTAGCCGATTTCCAAAATTATACACATAGAAAATTTAACTAGTATCGTTATAAATTATTTCCTGCCGCTATTTTTAGAACAACATAATGGTAGGAGAGCTGGTAAACAATTTTTGGTAACATACCCAATTGAGGCATTGCAAGAAATTCTGTGATTGTCCTTAAATGAACCTAAATAAGATAGTCGAGGTCTAGTTGAAGTGTAGCGGCCCCCTTCAAACACTTGAATCTTTGTAAAGGCAAAAAAAATGTTTTTGAGGCATATTCCTAGATTTGATGCCTGATCTTGTGAGTTGAACTGTTACATTTCCTGGAATAGAGGATCATTGGTGGTGTTATTGTAAGCATCTATATGGATATGGGTTAGCTAATACATAGTAATCGGCAGTATCGATACTTTCAAAAGCAAAATAACAAAAACACGATAATGTTTCATGCAGTATTTTAACTCTATACAAACGGTCGGAGCGCGAGTTATGCCTACACGCCTCGGACTCTGTACCTAGAGTATACCAAGCTCTCTATACGGTTCCTTATAGTTTTCTACGGAACCGTAAAATAGAACATAATGATACGAGGTGATAGGAACGTAAAGGATGTGAATAAAACAAGCATTGAAATGTTTTGCTGTGACAACCTTACAGAACGACAGTTCATGCATATTGAGAGGACCGTAACAACCTCGGTTCGCTCATCAATTAAGTGGGGTGAAATTGCCGACTTTCAGCGTAGCGATCACCTCTGAAATACTATTCGAACCTAAGAAGAATTTTAATTGGCGCTACTGCTAGGATATCTTTACTTCATTCTTGGTGTGGCTTGCTTTTTCTTAAGAACATATCTGAGAGAGTAAAAATACCACTAGCTGATCTTAGGTTCCAAAGCAACCCGGCCCCGTAAGCGTTAGGATGATGATGAGAAAATTAACCACTAGGCCCTACGCTTTTCAGGGAACATACATGCAAAATTTCAGGGTTTTGCGCTCAGTAGTTTCGGCTGTGAGTAGTCTGTCAGCAACGGAAGAATTAGATGATGATTGACTGATTGATTGTCAATTCCAAAGACGTGTACATTTAATTCTAGGGATAATTAAATTATACAACTTTGTTAAATGGATTTTAATCACATAGACTTACTAATTTCAAGTATAAGTGTCTCTGTCTTTCTCCTACATTGCGACCGACTAACAACGATCTTGATCGCTGAAGCACTGTAGAATAAATTAGTCGAATATCTTATCGACAAAGTACATTGTGTAACAGTAAGCTATAATGTATGTGACGTAACTCGTAAACATGCTAACAGAGCCGTCTGAGAGACGCCTCAGCTAAATCTGAGTGATTGATGCTCGCTTACGTGTGACTGATACACGCGCGGTGTTTATTTATACTATGAACCGCGCATTACAATGTTAAATATGGGATGGAAGTGTAAGATTATCTACTTTACAATGCTAGTAGCTTTTGGGTGGCTTCGGTTGCAGACGAAAGGATATTATTATTGGTTCGATTCTTACACCATAATATATAACGGTTCGTGTGATCCACAAATTGTTATTTCGTGTGGATTATGCTTCCATCAGCTGGATGTTTGTGAACTCTCGCGCGACACATTTATTTCTGGTACCAAAATGATATTTTAAAATATCCCTGTTATTCCTTGACTGGATCACAAAATACGTGGCTGCGGTGGACTGTAAACTAAATTAGTCGAATACTGAAAAACTACATTGTGTAACACACAGTGTAACAGTGAACTATAATGTATTTGACGTAACTCGTAAACCCGCTGACAGAGACGTCTGAGAGACGAATCAGCTAAATCTGAGTGATTGATGCTCGCGTGACTGATAGACGCGTGGTGTTTATAGTGTGAGCCGCACATTATGTAAGCAACATAAATATGGGATGGAAGTGTCAAGATTATCTATTTTATGGTGCAAGTAGCTTTTTAAGGGAGCGATGATCTAGTGAAAAGATCAAAATAGTGCCATTAAGAAGGTATGGGATTCGAATCCACGGCGCGTACCCCTGAATTTCCATAGTAAACTGGTAATTAATGCTTGCTCCTATCTTTTGGGTGTCTTCACTTGTAAAATAAAGTACATATAAAAGGTTTAAAAGTTGTTAACTGTGTTTAGACGTTGCTTCGGGAACTAACCTCTTACCGATTGTTGTGATTACGATTCCTACACTAGATTTCCTACTTTATGATTCACACATTGTTGTTGCGAGTCTGGGCGTTTGTTGATTGAAATCGTCAAGTCTCGTTTTCTGTTTCAATAAGAACGTTACAGAATTGACATTTCCAAAGTTAGGCAAGTAAGATTTTCTATTAAGAAGTAATTGCCAAATCGAGCAAAAAAGCGGCACAGCTGCCGTACCCTCCTTTTCTCAAAGCATGGTCGTTTTTATCGGGCCTTACATAGGACTGATGTAGACTCCATGTCACCAGTAGCCTGGCTACGGTTTGGTGATCTATTTGCATAGACCGAAGGTTTTGTTCGTGCAATTATGGACGAAGTTGTCATGACGAATAACTACCGAAAGTATATTCTGAAGGATGGGACTGTTGACATATGTCGGGCGTGTCACCAGACCGGGGAATGTTTCAGACATATAATTTCCGGTTGTTCTCGTCTTGCCAACGGCGAATATTTGCACAGACAATCAAGTAGTCGTCCATCAGCAGCTTGCCTTAAAATATGGTCTTATACTCTTTGAAGTACCGTACTACAGATATGTGCGCGATCCAGTTCTCGAAAATGGCCGTGCCACTATGTACTGGGATCGATCTATCATACGATAGGATATACGATAGGATTATCGTGGCTAATAAGCCCGATATCGTGGGGATAGATCGATCAGATCTCCTTGCAATGAGCGTTGATGTGACTATTCCCCATGACAAGAATCTTGTGAAGGCCAAAAAAGACAAGGAAATCAAGTATTTGGACCTGATTCACGAGATTGTCGACATGTGGGATGTGAACTCGGCAATCATTGTACCGATAGTCGTGTCAGTTAATGGTCTCACTGCCAAGAGCCTCGACCACCATCTCAAGAGGCTCTCGTTAGGCGGCTGGATCAAGTCCTCCATACAGAAGGCAGTATTGTTGGACACGACGCGCATATTTCGGAGGTTCCTCTCTCTGGAGCCCTAACCACCGGCACCGGTAGCTTGGTCCCTGTGGCCGGTACCGGTGGGTCTGCGTGGTCCTATTTTATATGGTTAAATTTTTATTTTTAATTTATTAAAGTGATTTAATTATCCATACTATAATAAAACTGTAGAGGTGAAAAAGTCTGTATATTAAAGATATTCTGACGAAATTAGCTAAAATATCTAGGAAAATGCTAAAAAGCAATACTTGATATTTTTTAGAATTTATGTCTGTCTGTCTTTCCCTATGTTGCTAAAGATCTCTAAAATGGTGAAATTGATTTCAATAAAACTTACACTCATGTACAAAGGATACTCAAACCTATAAAATAGTATATGTTACATCACAATCGGTTGAGTGGTTTTCGGTGTACAGCTTGACCTCTCCTTTGTACGTAGTCCCAAACAAAACAGGGATCATCCAAAACTGGTTCTATATGTAATGCCATCTATTATGATTATTATAAGTTTTTTAGTAAAGGTATAGTTAGTCTAAATAGGTACCTTCAAAGTGTTTTATGGCTATTTACCTGACTTAAAAAAAGGAGACGATTCTTAATTTCGTCAGTATATTTTTATGTATTTTCGATAAATAAATTACTGAAACCGAGCATAGATAATTATAGTTATCCTTCCGACCGATAGATGTCACTATTTTCAAATAATTTTCTATCAAAATAAATGTTTCTTGCAAAAAAGACAATAATTATGTGAATCTTTCTGTTATTAAAAAAATAATCTTTCTGTTATCAAAAAGACAATAATTATGTATATCGGGGAGATGGGCCTCGTTAGCCTTGGCTGGCAACCTGTCTAGGAGAAAGAAAACTCCGAAATTAAACCAAACGTTTGGGGAGATGGGCCTCGTTAGCCTTGGTTGGCAACCTGTCTAGGAGAAGGAAAACTCCGAAATTAAACCAAATTTCAGGGAGCATACCCGACACAAAACCCCGATCTAAGGTGTAAACCGACCCGTGCCGAGGGATTCGTGGCCAGAGGGCAAGCTGGTCTCAAACGGAGGGTGCCTGTGTTGGTGGTCACAGGGCACAGCTAGGATTCCATCTTACCCCCGTACAGGGCTCTGCGGGGATGGACCTTTTAAATCCTTATTACTCGTGGGGACGCTATGAGGACAGACATTAATTATTCTTCAAATGGCGGCGACACGGTTCGCAACCTGTCACGTCTCGTTTCCCGCGAGGGCGAAAAGCGGCCTACGGAAAGCCGATTTGCAACATTGAATGTTGGCGGTGGAATGGACGGAAAATTGGATGAAGTATGCCAGATGATGGATGATAGAAAGATTGATGTTCTGTGTGTGAATGAAACGAAAAAGAAAGGATGTGACACTACAAAGCATGGCAGCTACACGGCGTATTGGTCCGGAGTAGATAGTACCACCAGAGCCTGCAAGGGAGTTGGCTTAATATTGTCTGCGCGAATAAATGAGTGCGTAAAAGAGTCTGAATGTGTAAATGCAAGGCTACTATGGATGAGAATGAAAGTAGGACTTAATCGTCTTCTTATTGTAGGGGTTTACGCCCCGGTCAATATAGTAACGGGTATGTCACAACAAGAAAAAGACGAAAGGCAGGAGTTTTGGGAGAGTTTAAGAGAGATTCTGAGGACATGTAAGGATAACGAGAGATTGATTTTGTTAGGTGATTTCAATGGATGGGTGGGAGTAAAGCGAGATGGATTTGAAAGGGTTTTAGGTGGATTCGGTGATAAGAGTGTGAACGAAAATGGGAAAGAACTGCTTGAGGTTTGTTTGGAGTGGAGCCTTTGTGTGACTAACACCATGTTTGATCACAAAAAGATACATTTGTATACACGTGAGGCGAAAAATGTTAGAAGAAGTATGATTGATTTTGTAATAGTAGATGAACGACTGAGAAAGAATGTGTTGGATACGAGAGTTTTTCGAGGGATCGGCATCCATACAGACCACTTTTTGGTGTTAAGCCGGATAAGTGGGCTCTTTAGAGGATGGCGACACCGAGAAAATAATCAAGAGAGGGTCTTGGAAAGAATAAAAGTAGAAAATCTGCAAGAGAAAGATGTGAAAGATAAACGAAGATTGATAGTAAGATTTGAGAGGTTCGATGGCATAAATGATATGGAAGAGTTATGGCATTCCTTTAAAAAAGAGGTAGTATGTGCAGCGTCTGAAGTATGTGGTGTGATCAAGAGAAGGAAACTACGAAAGGTTAAGAATACATGGTGGGACAAGGATGTACAATCAGCAGTATCAGAGAAGAAGAAAGCGTGGTTAGATTGGTTGGCTGCCAGAGCAAATGAAAGAACGGGAAAGGCAACGAGTGATGACATAGATGAAGCAAGAAAGGAGTTTGTTAGGTCTAAAAGAATAGTGAAAGAAATGGTTAAAAGGAAAAAAGAGGAAAAGAAAGATGAGTTTAATAGAAGATTATCTGACGACTTTCGGAGAAACATTAAGTTTTTCTGGAAGTCCGTTCGTGCAGTTCGAGGAAAAACTCAATCCTCAGAATACACAGCAATCAGAGACAAGAATGGAAAGATACTGAATGGTGAATCGTGTGTGCTGAAGAGATGGAAAGAGTATTTTGAAGGATTATTTAAAAGAACGACGACAGAGACATCAACAGGTGAAATGAATGGTAATGATAGCAATGATGAAAGCGATATTGGCGTGGATGAAATTTTGAAGGCACTGGCTAGTATGAAATTAGGTAAGGCTGCAGGGTATGACAGGATTACAGTCGAAATGCTGAAGGCTGGACAGGGCATCATAGTTAGTCAGCTGCAGCGTTTATTCAACATGTGCTGGAGCACCGGCCGAGTACCTGATGACTGGGCCACAGCAGTAGTTGTGCCTCTTTATAAAGGAAAAGGCTCGCAACAAGACTGCAAAAACTATAGAGGCATTAGCCTTCTGAGCATTGTTGGCAAATTGTATGCGAAGGTACTGATTGAAAGAGTTATGAAAGTAACCGACAAGAAAATATGGGATGTACAAGCGGGATTCAGAAAGGGTATGGGGTGTACGGATCAAGTCTTTTCCTTGCGATGCATAGCCGAGAAATTTTTGGCCAAAGGTCGAAAGGTCTACTGCGCATTCGTGGATTTGGAAAAGGCTTACGATAAAGTGGTGGGGAATGAAATGTGGTCGGTACTGTCGATGTATGGGGTGAACAGCAGCCTAATTCGAGCTCTGAAATCCCTTTATGAGGATTCTAGAGCTTGTGTGAGGATAAACGGGGCATACACTGACTGGTTTACCATCATCAACACCTGTGTGTTAGACAGGGATGTGTAGCGTCGCCGTGGCTGTTCAACCTCTTCATGGACAGTTGTTTGCAAGACTTGAAACATAGTGATTGTGGATTAAGGATGAATGAGTTACTTGTCAAATGCCTCCTTTATGCTGATGATCAGGTTATACTTGCGTCTTCAGTGGAGGAGTTGCAGGAGATGGTAACAATCATGCATGGTGCGTTAGAGAGGAAAGGAATGAAAGTGAATGTAAGTAAAACGAAAGTTATGGTTTTTGAAACTGATGAATGCGTTACGGCTTGTAATGTTATGATCGACGGACAGCGAGTGGAGCAAGTGAATGAGTTTGTATATTTAGGCACGCTGTTTACAAGAGATGGTAAGAATGTAGAAGATATTGAAAGAAGAGTTAATGCAGGTAATAGAGTGAATGGAGCTCTAAAGGCGTTTATGAATAGCCAAAACGAGTCCAAAAAGGCACGTTTGGCTGTGCATAGAGGGGTGTTAGTACCTACTCTTATGTATGGTAGTGATAGTTGGGTATGGCAGAAAAGTCATGAAAGTAGAATAAATGCTGTTGAAATGAGAGCACTGAGAAGTATGTGTGGTGTCTCTCTGACTGACAGAGTAAAGAATTGTGTGATAAGAGAGTGTTGTGGAGTAAAAGAAGATGTAGTGACAAGCATCGAGAAAGGTATGCTAAGATGGTTTGGTCACGTGGAGAGGATGGATGACGAAAGACTGACCAAGCAGATATATAAGGCAAGTGTGGAAGGGACAGGACGAAGGGGAAGACCTAGGCGGACGTTCTCTGATCAGATTGGAGACATCCTAAAAACAGGACAGGTGAGAAGTACCCTGAACAGAAGAGCATGCATGAGGAATCTGATGGGAGTGAATGAAGCAAGAGAGATATGTCTGGATCGTTGCAAATGGCGTTCCGTAGTCTCTGCCTACCCCTCCGGGAAACAGGCGTGAGTCTATGTATGTATGTATGTATTAAAAAAATAATAGAGTATAATATTCGGCACTTTCATAAACATAAAGTTTCTGTGTCCAAATTTATTACAATGTCCACTTAATTTAAACGGTCAATCTCATTTATTTTAAATTATTATGTTTATAATTATAATAGTTATATAATCATTTCATTTTATTTTAAATGATAAAAGCAATGACTATAGATCCTTTTTTCAATAAATTGTCGATTAGTCCATATTATTTTCTATCTCGGTCGGTTTGTATATGTAAACATAGATGGCGTTGATCAAATGACGTCATTTTCTTGAATGACAGTGTTAAGATTCTCCGAGGATTGATGAGCTGAAGGTGTGGTTCTCTCTTAATTTTCTTTCGTCGACGTTGGATTACTTAGATTGGTATCTTTGTAGTTTGTCGTTTCTTTTGAATTTTTTATTGTTGAATGTGATTGTATTTCTTTGATTTCTTTCGTTCGTTTGTGTTCAATCCTCAAATTCTCATACAGGTATCTCATTAATCCCAATTTTTCTCTCCTCCCGTCACGTACGTGGGAATCCTTGGGCGCGAGACTGAGGCCTGAATTCAGATACCTCTTGAGTTACTCAACGGGGCTATCTTACTTTCGGCAGGGCTGGATATTCGTAGCACTGTGTGTATTTTCTAAATACATCGCAGGGACAGACACTTAAAACAGCTGGAATCTACCTCCGAACATGTTGTTTTTCACATGGTTAGTTATATGAGGCATGTTCACGAATGAGCGGTAAAAATAATTTACATGTTCTATGTGAAGGTGGTAAAACAGTTAATGTTGTGTATCAAGAAATGCTCTGAAGATATATATTAGGAATGCATTATACATATAAAAGTTATAAATATTATATACTTTTGGCATAAAATATGTCATGCTAATTAAATTCCAACATTTAGGCGAACGAAGTCGCGGGCACAGCTAGTGTATAATAAGACAATGAGAAAAGAATTAATAAAGAGGTATAATATAATATTCTACCACATTCACACAACACTATCTAGTCCCAAACTAAGCAAAGCTTGTACTATGGGTAGGTACTAGATAATGGATAAACATACATATATACATTTTGTTTGTAAATACATACATATTATACATAGAAACACCCATATGTATTACTTATGAGATATATTGTGTTTTTATGCGATGGCCGAGTCACTTTATTTATACGGGTTGTAAGGGGCGGTGTATCGAAAACCGATACCAGTGATTCAGTACATGATACTGAGGCCATTAGCGGTCGAATTTACCGGAAAATTTTCATGAATTTCCGATTTTTCTTTTGCATTTTTTGCCATATAATGTAATGAAATAGTAATTATAGTCGACCCGCACTACTATTTTTGTAAAACTCTAAGAATTATACAAGTACATGGTGCGTTTACTCTGACGTGACATCGGCCGCGGCGCGCGGCTACAGCACAGTAAGCGCACTAGTACATCGTAATCACAGCCGCTACCACCCGCCCGCCACCCACTGTAGGGCCGTGACGGCTGATAGTGCGAGTTTGCGTGTTCCTATTAACATCGCAATTTTTTGGAAAATTGTCGAGTTCTTAGATTTTTTCGGAAAATTCGACCGCCATGGGTCTCAGTATAATGTACTGAATCACTAGTATCAGTTTTCGGTTCACCATCCCTTACACCCAGTATTAAACATTCAAGATTTTTAATTAACCGACTTGGTATTACATGGATCTCACAACTTTTTACGGTAGCGAGACCTGGTTTTTTTGACAAGTATTGTTTTTTATGGGACTCAGTTTACTTTCAATTAGTTCGGCGGCAGTAATCACAAACATTTCACTAAAACATTTTTTAAACTTTTAAAACATCACAAACATTTTATTAAAATGGACGTATTCACTATTATTCAATCACAGCAACTATTAAAACTAACGTCATCTCCGATTGTGTCAGTGAAATGGTGCAAGGTTCCACAATAAATTCAAATAATATTTACATTGTATGCGTAGGCGAAAATGACGAGAACCCTACAAAACTGTGGATAGAACTTTGTAAAATTTGTCACTTATTACGCGATTGCACAGTAATGATACTTTCTGTAAGAAAAAATCGATTTTTGAATGTGAATAAAATTAACGAAATGTTTAAATTGTTATGTCATTATCATAAATACTGCTATTTCATAGAGTGTAATGATCAATATCAATCATCTAAGTTATATCTGGATAATATATGTAAGAACATTTGTATTCTCATAGAAAAGTTAAACTACAAAAATTATAATTATTGTTTATCGGATACCAAAGCTATCAACGGTAATAAAGAATCAGAGAATGTGACACAGAAAAATATAAAAATAAAAGCCTCTGTTATATCTACATCGGAACAATACAATGTGAAGGGCAATAAACTGATAACAGATTATTTTTTTCGAAAGTAAATGCAATGTGGGACACATACAAAAATGTACACTTTTGCATCAAAATATAGCGGGGTTACTCAATAAACGAGAATTGTTAGAGGTCTGCATACTCGATTTATCAAGGTTATATAATTGCATAGATATTGTATGTCTGACTGAGACATTTGTGAAATTAGGTTCAGAAACAAACATG
This sequence comes from Euclidia mi, assembly GCA_944739405.2. Taxonomy (NCBI): domain Eukaryota; kingdom Metazoa; phylum Arthropoda; class Insecta; order Lepidoptera; family Erebidae; genus Euclidia; species Euclidia mi. The sequence continues at coordinate 22,963,591 of OX123192.2, read as the reverse complement.
CAATTAAACTGTTTTAAACTAGCAGCGTCATACTCTAGGAAAAATATAAAAAGAGGTGGTTGTTGCATCTTTATAAGAAATAATATTACAACTAAAGAAATAATGTTTTTTGAAGACATTTCTATGGAAAAATGCTTTGCATGCTGCGCTGTAGAAATTCCGACCTATAAATGCATAATAATTTGTATATATAGGACCCCAGATTCCAATGTAAACGTATTTTTTGAGAAGTTAGAAAAGTTGTTTCACCTTGTTAGCATTAAATTAAGATCTAAGAAACGAGTTATCATTGCTGGGGATCTGAATATAGATACCAGAAAGAACAACAAGATATCATTGCAATTATCCTCTTTGGTAGATTCTTACAATTTCAAAATGCATATAACGGATCCAACCAGGCACAATTCTTGTATTGATCATATCATTAGCAACATAGCGAATACAGATTTACTAGATTCTAAAACTCACCAAATGCAGTTATCTGATCACAACACATGTCAGACAGTGACCTTCAAGGTTGAGTTCAAACCTCCATTAAGTGCCAATTATTTTATAACTAAACGTGACTATGCTGATGATAATGTATTCAAATTTAGAAACTGTTTACGTGCTCTGTCATGGAGTTCTGTTTATGTTTGTGATAACATTGACGCAGCTTTTGGTGAATTTATCTGTTTGTTTACTCTGTTTTACCATCTTTGTTTCCCAAATTTTCGAAAAAAGAGGAAAATTCAACAAAAGTGTTTAAATTGGTTAACTCTGGGTATTAAAAATTCATGTAAGACAAATAGATATATTAGGTTCAAGTACTATAAATATGGTTCAATGGCACTTAAAGACAGACATTTAAATTATTCAAGACTTTTAAAGAAGTGTATATTTAGAGCTCAGCAAATCTCAAATCACAATTACATGTATAATTCTAGGAATAAGTGCAAAACGGCATGGAACTTAATTAATGAATCTAAAGTATCGCAACATATTGAACTTTTTGATAAAATAATTATAAATCAAAATCATATTACAGATCCAATTATAATAGCTGAAGAATTTAATAATAAATTTTTGGACATTACAACAAAATCTAACATTAATAATTCTAATATTTCATGTAACAATAATACTAAAATTAAACCAAAGGAACTTATCTGTGACTCAATGTTTCTAACACCTGTAGACGAGAAAGAAGTTGCATCTATAATAGCTTCCCTTAAAAATACAAATGCTGTAGGTTACGATGAGATTTCAACAAGTATTTTAAAGAAATGTAAAATAGAATTAGCATTTGTGTTATCATTTCTGATAAACATGTCGTTCTCAGAAGGCAAATTTCCAGATTATCTTAAAAAAACTGTAATAAAACCTTTATTTAAGCAGGGTTCAAAAACTGACAGAAATAATTACAGGCCGATTGCACTCATACCAATCCTTTCAAAAATTTTTGAAAAAGCTTTCCACAGACGCTTAGATCTCTACTTATCAAAAAATAATCTCATAAAAACAGAGCAAAATGGCTTTCAAAAAAGGAAATCGACAACATTAGCAGCGTTTTTATTAGTGAAAGACATAGTTAGTATTCTAGATCGAGTTTGACCAGCTGCAGTAGTTTATTTTGATATGTCTAAGGCGTTCGATTTCGTTTGTCACTCTAAACTTTTAGATAAATGCGAAAATTTAGGCATACGGGGTATTGCTAAAGATTGGATTGAATCATACTTGAACAATCGAACACAATGTGTAGAAATCTGTAAACTTAACACTAAAGAAAGATCTGATACAGTATAGATCTACGTATCAAAGAAATACATACGGGGTGCCGCAAGGAAGCATTCTCGGACCTCTATTATTTTTAGCATACATTAATGATTTACCTGAAATAACCAATCACAAGTGCGTACTTTTCGCAGACGATATATCTGTAATAATAGATTGTAAGGACAAAAACACATTTGAAAGTGACATTAATTATACAATAAATAAAATAAATGAATGGATGCAGTATAATAATCTACAAATAAACATTAAAAGACTAAATATACTCTCTTCAGAAATAAAAAAATGATGATACCACAAACCCATATCATTCTAAATAACGAATCTGTCGATGAAGTACCTGTTGCTACATTTCTTGGGATCAAACTTGATAACTTATGTACATGGACTGCTCATATAGAACACGTGTGTAAACGAATCAATAGTTTCGTATATGCTTTATACAGAATTAAGAATATAAGTGATAGAAAAACTGCACTGTTAGCTTATCACGGACATGTAGCATCCATCTTACGTTATGGTCTAATGTTATGGGGTAACTCAAGGGATGTGAATAGAGTATTTGTTATACAAAAACGATGTATACGAGCCATCTGCGGAGCAGAACCATTATCATCATGTAAACCTTTGTTTCAAGAGTTAAAGTTGCTATCACTCCCTTGCATGTACATATTTGAAATTAGTTGTTTCGTAAAAAACCATATGCACTTATTTGAAAATTTTAAAGACAAGTATAATTTTAACACTAGGTTCCCAGACAGGTTATGTATGCCCCACTCAAAAACTGCCCTAAACAGCAAAAGCTGCAACCAAATGACTGTGAGAATATATAATAAGTTGCCAGAATATCTAACTGCACTACCTATAAATATCTTCCGACGTAAATTATATAATTGGTTATGTGATTAGTGTTTCTACTCTGTTAAAGAATTTATTGAAATGAAATTATGAAGATCTAATAAGTACATTCATTTATTTTGACATCTACCTATATGTATTTTTTTTTTTGTTAGCTTTGACATGATTATTAGACATTCATAGTTTATGATATTTTTGACATTTACTTATTTGATTATTTCTTTATTTTTTTTATAATTTGACCGGATTAGATTTGCTGTGAGATTAGTATAGTAGTATACTATATTAGTATATAGTATTTCGCATAGTTTGTAATTTTGTTATATTTTTGCATGTCATCAATGACTAAATGTTTGAGACACAAATTACTGTAACAACTATTGTAACAACATTTAAAGCAAATAAATAATCTGAATCTGAATCTGAATCACATAGCACATTGAAGAGTCTTTGAAAGCGATATACTGGGAAAAGCTCCAGGTTCATATCTAGAATTTTTTAAGCGTTTGTTTCTTATCGAGTATCGTAAAAATTATGACAGACAGTAATAGACGCAAAGGGGTGAAGCAGTACAACACGATTGAAAAAAAGAAAGACTGACAGCGCAAGTTTAGCTTTGAATAAAACAAGGATATCTCTGGCATACGATATAATTCGTACAGTGTAGTATACTCTGTTTTTGTATAGTGTTATCATATTAGACGTATACATAATCGTAATATTTATACTTAAGGTGTAGTTATTTGACAGTAAAGTGTAGTGTAATTATTTGAAAATATGATATACCTACACCCCTTTCATACATATTACTATGTGTAAGGCAGGAAAGTCAAAAGCATTAATTATATTTAATAGTTTGCAGAAACCGGCCAAGTGCATGTCGAGCCACGCGCAATGTGGGGTTCCGTAGTAGCCCCTACATAGACGTTTCCTAAATACTTGTGATCAAGTATTTAGGAAACGTCTAAGATATTCATTTTAATCGCTTGCAAAAATGAGTTTAAGTTGACTATTACTCATTCAATAATAAAGCGTAATGAGCTTTTATAATTTTCATGGTGACACGGAGGCTCCTTGTAAGTTACTAGGACTAACCCTAAAGAGTAATCTACATCATAGTTTTAATCGTAAAAGTAAAACATATTTCTCGACAATTTTTCGAACAGTTCATCCGACTATTGAAACAATATGCGTGAACATGGATGTTTGTCTTGCTCTGGGTGTTCCTGTGTATAATATGTGTGTATTTACAAAAAAAAGTGTATATATCTATCCATTATCTAGTACCCATAGTACAAGCTTCCGCTTAGTTTGGGACTAGATGGATTTGTGGGTGGAATGTGGTAGAATATTATTATTTATTTAATACACTTACGTCATATTCGCTATTCATAGTAACCCGACTAAATAAATGACAGTTTAATTACTTACCATCCCATTTCACTCATTGTCAAGAAGGCACAAGTATGGTGTACTCTCATACCTGTCCTTAGGACATCATCACACTGACGAACGTGTTACCGACGATGACGCCGGTGACACGCTGTTTTTTTTTTATTCCAGCGAACTGGTAATGCATTGTGTTTTAGAGGTGACCTGAATTTACTTGTTATATCGAAATTGACAACTTTTCAATATTCTGGGTGAAGCACTTGGATAAATCGTAAACGATGTACCAGCGATTTAAGAGCAAGCCTGCGATTAAACTTTTGCATTTATATATAAATTTAAATCACAATTATTTAAATGGCTTGCTGAAAAATGTTTTTATTCAGTAAAAAAATACTTAAATTATAAACTTTAAATAATGCCACTGAATGTAACATTAATTATTAATTATTCTATTGTTATTTAATTATAAATGTATTCAATACTGTTCAAATAATATAATGTAAAACTTTATACCTTTATGTAATAAATTTCAATATTTGTATGCCATGTATAGAAGATGGCAAATGTGCTGGATATTCTATAATAATGTAACACCTATGTATACCACATTTTACAAATAAATGATTTGATTTGATTAAATCTCATCGCGAATGTAGACCAAGCAACGCATATAACGTAGTTACTGTGTCATTGCATTACACGGTAATTTATGAATTAGCTTGCAGCAAGACTACTGCGGCAAAGTTCGGCTTGTCGCATGCGGCTTCGCGTCGTCTCGTCCGTCCGTTGGTCTCACTGGAAATACGGCCACGAATCGCTAGTGTGATAACGCTTTTAAAAGGTTAACATATTGTGCCGTACTTGGGCACTATTTAACCACGTTTTCTGGTCGAAATAATCCGAAAGCCGAGGCCGGAATGTAAGAGTTTTCAACTATTCCGCTACCCTAGTTGGTAGGAGTAATGTACGAGTTAAAACAAATTTCAGGTCGGCAGATGGAATTACAATGCTTTGAGATGTACTGTTGAGTTTTAAAAACGTTGGTTTGCAATGGGAACGCTTTACTTAAGAGCTGTTGAATGGATGCGTCGTATATCCCATCACAGCTATAATACTTTCTATTCTTGCAACGTCCATACGGCTTTTATTTTGTGCCAGTAAATTGCCCGAATTTCAAATTGTGTTAAGTATTTAACTCGTTTTTAAGTAATTTTTGACTATAATAAGAAACACGTCCGTGAAAATCATTTGGAGAGTTATCTTTCCAACTGTCGATTTTTTCTCACAAATAACGTAGTAGTTTAAGCAGCCACCGAGCCGTTCAATTAACCACTTTGTGTTACCCACAATTGTTTCTTTTTAATCTGATTGTTCTTGGTGTCTGCTGATTGAATTTTTGAAAAGTTCTTCGTGATGCAGGCTAATTTCATTAAAAAAATGTAGCAATGTCTTGTCAATTACAGTATGTATTTTTTCAAAGTTTTATTAAACTAGTAAATGCAACCGGGATAACACTAGGATTATGATAATTCCTTAAAAGCTATCCTCTATCAATAAAAATCATGATGAGTGAGCACTAATTAACCAAAGAAGTACCGCTAAATACTCTTTGTCCAATCTAATCATCACATAATTCAAACAACGAAACAAGAAACACCGGCTACAAATCTCTACAACAAGCTTTAAATCTGTCAACCGCCTATAAAACACAAGAACGTTAGCAAAACCTCCAATATTTTACCTCAATACTTTGAAACAAGGTAATGAAATAGAAAAACATCGAAGACAGCGACTAGTTGCAATATTGTTCTTATTTATTTAAAAGCAAGTATGTGTACAGTTACCAAGTTACATTTACAGCCAACGAAAGTGTGAAGGAGCCCTATGTCTAAAGGATATAGTTGAGTTTTCTGTGTGTGAGGTTTCTGTTGTGTGTGTTAAGGTTGTCAAGGTATGAGTCGCTAGGAGAAGAAGTAAGGAAACACGCACGGTCCCAAGGAAATTGCGATATTTTATTCTATTTGCTGAACAGTTGTCGGTCGATAGGAAATATAGTGAGGGATTTCTGAGCAGATGTTATATCACAACGGCTTAGGGTTTCCAGTTATGGGAATAGTTGGCATGTTTTCTTTGATTTGAATTGCGGATTTAATTTATTTTAATCATGTAGGTTTGTGTACTATGGTTAGATAAAATGAACGCTGGGATTCAACATACTCAAGTTTTATTTTTACACTCTTTATTCATGTTTATTTTCCTTTTTTATTGTGACTTGTGTGTTTTTATAGCAAATTTGATTGTGGGTCGTGGCAAAAAAACTTAAGAAATATTTAAAAATATAAAGTAGCATAGTAGTACAGAAAATCTGGTAAATAATGTCTCATTACTGCAAATTAAATATTTCATGTCGCAGCAGAGCAATGTTATGGTATGATTTTATGTAGATAGTTAAGAGGCTGGAGAGTAACATTATCTACCGCTGTAAAACATGCTGCGATAACCGAATCCCAAGCGGGCGTCGCCACGGGCGTAATTTAATAAAATAACATCGATTCCCTAGCTGCGTAATTTCCTGTTTGTATCATCTGTGCTACTAAGTTCTGCCCAAGTAAAAAACTAATAAGCAGACGCTTCGTAGTTTTTCCTATTTGTTTCTAAGGTTTTTATAATTTAGACATATTTTGATAATAGATAAAATAAATCAAAAGAAAACGATTCTATTCAAAAGACGACATCTATCTATTATAGATATATACATTCTTAAATCTAGACCTTTTTCATTCTCACGCATTGAAACCCTAAACAGACCGTGCGATGTCACAAGAATACCTCTACAAATATTTTACAGAAGAAAACACACAATAAATAGTGTACGAAACAGTCGACAGAACCCTAATTCCGTCAAATCCCTCATTTGTCAGTCAGACATAGAGTATTTGAACAGAATAGGATATTGTTTAAACGATAGGTCTCAAATAGTTTGTACTTACCTACACCTTGTAATACTTTACATATTACTAGTAAACATATTAGCTGTACATCGAAGACACTCCTTGATATACCTGTATTATAAAACTCATCACTCTCACTCACTCGATTTGTCATTTGTTTATGTGTGAAATAATGTATGTACGCGTTACAACTGCCGTAATAGGAATCAATCCTGTGTTTGTAAAGAATTTGGCATACTTCACAAACATATAATCGACGGACATACACAACGATTATTCATGGACCACACAAAGTGTTGTCTCATACGAGTATCGAACACTCGGAGGTGGTAAGACGGCGCCGGCGCCATTTAAACCATTTTTTTATTGATTATCAATTATTTATTGAACTTACTTTTATAATTTATCCATAACGGCATATATTTTTTGGAAATTAAACTGGCAATCTTTAACAAAGGTCACCAATACATACATATATATCCAAAGGGACATTTACTTTCATAGATATTATACGTACATCCCCGCACAAACCATTCTGTTCACCTATCTACTCTGTGAACAACCCTACTAGGTGTACAAGTGTGTGACGTCATAAGGTCGCAGACAGTACACGTCTGCAATTTATACGCGCGTAATACGTCCCCCAAATAAAGTAAGTTTAGTATACTTTATTTGGGGGACGTATTACGCGCGTATAAATTGCATTCACTGTGATATCTTATTATACTGGATTTCTATCCATTGAATATATTTGTTCTACTTTGTTCCTTGCGTTGCGTGATTTTGATGGAACTATTTTTTGTTTTTGGATTTGTGGTGAAAACTGTTGCTATCTTCGTTCCACTACAGCCTCGAATGTATCAAGGCTTGGTGAAGGGGCCAGTGGAGATCTTAAACGTGTGGAGAATCTGTGGAGACTGGACTAGTACCTACAACTACGGCAGTGTCCTCAACTTCTCTTAATAGTGCGATCTCTCATGAACGGTATGGTATGACATTTGATTTAACGGGATTCAGTTTAGCTGAGTGTAAACCCGTAGAAATTTTTATCTTTTTGGGAGACAGTAAAGATTTAACGAAAGTATCTCTTTATTTCTTGAACTTTTTACAAATGCATACGAAACGTTTTTTTATCATACCACCAGGAGGCCAATTCTCGATTTTTATCTGTCATCGACATTGCATTGAACGGAATGCGATTAGATTTTGAATTAACTCACAATTTTATTGGTCTTCTGCTTACTTAAGTCATTATCGTCTAATTTGACATACATAGTTCGCCGTTGACACATAGTTTGACACTTAGTTCAATTTACGAAGTTTATTTTTATGGCTCCGCCGCTATCGATGATGTTGCCAGTGTCAAAGTGGAAGAAGAGATCAGATAGATATATTAGGTTTGAAGCAAGAACAGCCTATTGATTGGTCGGATTAGCAGTGGTTTCTCTTTGGAGGCTGACTTTTTGGAAAACAAACAACATAAACGTCAGTAAACATATTTGAAGGTGTTAGAGGTTAGTAATTGAAGTGGTTATGTAGGAGCTGGATGCAAAGGCAAGGGATGTGCATACTAGATTCTAATTTTAATTGTTCAAGTTAATTTAGGAAAATACCATTTATGATAAAGTATGACACTGACAGTAGAACGTAACTGCGTTTTGAAAGAAAAAAGGTTTTGAGAACTAGCCTTCAGATAATCTAGTACGTTCTTTCTTAAATTATTTAAAACCTAAATATACAATTGTACACCTTAAAGGCGTGTTTGTGATGAGTCAACAGAGGTTAACTATTATTTTAACAATGCTTATATTAATTAGCGTTTAAAATTTAAAACCGGATTTTTGTTGACAATTTTGATGAATAACTTTAAGGTACTATTGTTTTTAAAAACAAAAGCATATCTTCGTATTTTCCAATCAACTCTTAAGCTCTTATAAGCTTCACACATTATGTTTGATAGCCTTCAAGTTAGAGATACGTCTCAAGAAATAATTTTGAAAAGCCACAAATTTTGTCAACAACAAACCTCCTAAGGAAGTGTCGCCTATCTACTTCCATAAATGAAGCACTTGCATAAAGTTTACCGTCCGTGCCAGAACAATAACGCAAGATGCATATTCCATAGTTATTTATTCCATTAACTGTCTAGCCTTAAACGGGGCGACCACGTTGAGGTTGTCAAAACGTAGACTAGTGCCAAAAAATATTTATTGGTGCAATTTACAACTTAATTTCAGCTAAAGCAAGATATGCTTTTTGTTATTTAGTGCATTAACTTAATATCAATTTACTGAAATAAAAAAATATTTCGCGTTAAAGTGTTCTTCGAGTCCGTTGGAAAATGTTTGTAAAATAACCTCAGCTACAAGATTTCCGAGGTGCGGGAGAAGTCTTGTTTTAGAGAAGAGTCTTTAATGATGATTTCTTCAAAATAATATGTATGTTACTTTATTTGTAATAGGTGTCCGATCGGTTACCATCTGGCCATCCGTCTGGAAGACCTGCTGGTAACCAATTACGACGGTAATTGGTGGACGACGGTCCATGGACAACAACGCAACACCAGCGGAATTATAACTTATAAGTGCGTTACCGACTTTTGATTTAGGATAATTAGTAGCGATATGATGGAGAATTAAAAGAAGATCGGGTGCTACGGCACTGTCAATCACTGAACGCAACGCAACAGTATAGATTCTGTTACTTCACGTCAATATTTTGTGATTGGGTACTATCTTCTATACTTCCCTGGCCGAGCCGGTCCATTCAAGCTGAAATCAGTAAGGCTCTTCTGCCTATAGAGTTATAGACTGATGACCAAAACATATTTCTTTAATCGTTAGACATGTGCAACATGAATTTTCAATTAAATTATAACCTGATACAGAATAAACATTACCATTAAATGCATTTCTTACGAAAGCAAAAATGTATTTTTTCTATCCCTATATCCTACAAAATCCTTGTCACCTGACAACTGTATTCGACGCAGTTATATTTGCATTTGGTAGTTACTTTTGTTAGGTTACGACACTGCCAAGTGGTTTTGGCGCTTCCACCCTAATTGTCAAGTAATTTTCTTGTGAGTTATTGTCCAGGGTCGACCGGGGCTTTCGGTGTTAGCGTGACCCTGTAAAAATGAATTTTTTATGTAAATTTTACGAGGGCAACCTTTTAAAGAAGTGTACAGCTTTTAATTTTAAAAGTTTTATGGAAACTGCGATTTTATTTTAGCTCTGTTTGTAGCTAACGATGGAACCTTGATTTTAAAAATGACAAGTTGGCTTATCAAAGCAGTTTTACTTTTTAAATAATATTTTTAGTTAAGGAATATATATGTTTTTTATAAGGCATTAGATGAAACCTCGGCCAAGGCCAAGTGGAAGTAAGCTCATCCTGGCGTATTAAAAATGTAGTCTGTATTCTTTCATATGTTGCTTAAGTCAATCACTCAGCTGGACTTGCAAAAAAACTTCATTGAAGTCAGTTCGGTTGTAAAACCGAAAAAGTCTATCTCGAAATATTTCGCGATCATCATGACAATAGCACAAAATTTGCCGATCACATTTACTCTCTCTGTATTTAAAAGAGCTTTTTTAAATGTGTGTAAGACGGTTTTTTATTTCAAGTAAAAGGGGAATTTCATTCGTCCTATTTTTTGCTTCACTCTTTTGTTGGAAACCATCGAAACACTTTGTGTGTTAAAAAGATCATAAAATGAATATAACATAACATGACTCCCGAAGCTCTCCTAGCTGATGTGTATTACGTTCATATTTTGTGTTACCTTTGAATTACTGTGTTGTACCTATGGGAAAATCGAAAGCAAAATAAATATTATGTTATTGTTGACTTTATTTTAAAACAGAGGATTTTAACATCCAAAAATAAATATCATTATCAGAAATTACACTTTTATAGGATAATTGGGTAATTCAGTCGTTTGTTTAGTAAGGGATGCATTTTACATATTTATTTTCAGTTATTTGTATATGTTATGTGTTATGTAACCATCTATACCTACACTGGTTCACGAAAGGAGACTATAATTATATAGTATAATGCTTTGGCATCAACCCACATCGGCACCTAGCCGATGAAGGTTGATGTTGCACCAGGTAGCGCTTCCATGTCATGCTGATCGCACCGGCCGACAACCACAATAATATAGTTAAATAATAATATTTAAGTCTAGTGCAGCGACCACTGTAACATAAAACGCGCTAAAGAGTTGTCTCTTTAGCGCGTTTTATGTTACACCAGTTTTCAGCATTTGCGCCGCTATAAAGCCTACACTACTTTTAACTTACTTCTTCTTTAATTCGCATATTTCTTCAAAAGGTTTGAATTCGAGACCATCTGCGAAGCAGTCCATAGATTATAATAATAATAATATTCATAGTAGATTAAATCAGGCGTTACTTGGCGGAACTCCATTGTAACCTAATGGAAGGAAAGAGGAACCCACCACGCACCCTCGGGTTGACCACCACTAACGATCTAATTTTAGTATTGCAATAGTTGGAGTGGTCAATCTGAGGGTGCGTGGTGGATTCCTCTTTCCTTCCATTAGGTTATAATAATATTCTACAACTTACACACATCACCGTCTAGTCCCACACTAAGCAGAGCTTGTACTATGGGTACTAGATAGTGGATAAAAAAAATATATATATATATATATATATATATATATATATATATATATATATATATATATATATATATATATGATATTTTTTAGATCTGTTCACTGGGCCATATAGCAGCTTTCCACGCACATTTAATGGCATCAAAATAAGCAATATTGTGTAATTCGCCCGCGGCCATATTAACTAGATACAGGACTTTCGGTTCGCATTGACTCTGAGTCGAACCATCGCGCTTTTAATTACGTGATGCGGTTGTTCACCGTTTGACTACCTTTTGTTGTATGCACAATGCCTTTTGAATTTGTTTTGTAGCATATGTATATTCGCAATTAACAGGTAAGCCGAAGGATTATGGTTTTATTTTAATTTGTGTTGACTTTGATGAAGGTTTCAACTCAAATTAATATTTGCAAAGTGCAATTTAGCAATCCCGCATTGGCAAAATATGATTGAATTCACGACGATCACGAGCGCTTAATTTATTAGGTCAGCCGTACAGCCAAATCTTGCATTGACTTGAATCACATGTAAGTCTGTCAACCCGCACTCGGCAAGTGGTGGGCTATGGTCTATCCCTTCCCATATTTAGAAGAAGTCTGTGCACACTGCCGGGCAGATTATAAATAAGACTGATGATTTTTATCATATTCAATACTTTCCAAAATTCTTATATCATAATCTTTTCCCCAAAACACTCACTAATCCGTTACAACAAGCAAGTTGGCCGAGGTTTAACAAAACATAATCATCTCTCAGGCTCTCTAATTAATAAATTATACAACATCTCATTTATTTAGTGTCCCTTCCCAAGTTGCTTAAATATTCGATTACTGTAGTAATCCCTTGGTGCTTGGCTCATATTAAGCCGTGGTTTCAGTACCTGCGTACTTCGCACCCTCTAACGATCTGAAATGCTAATTTTAGTATTAATGAATTATTAGGTATCGTCTAGTTCATGTGGCGATAAGGAGAATCGTTTTTGATGAGTATTCTTGTTGTTGTGTATTATTTCGGTGTCCATTGAGCTTCAACCTTTTTGTGATTTTCTTTAAGTATGTGGCGTCGTAGCTGCAAAACGAATGGACACATCATGATCTTCAACGAGATGATTTTTAGCTGCAATTTATATAGAACTAGCCTACAGTTAATTAATGGTTCAAGTTTTATTTTACTTTGATACGTGTACCTAATGCACAACGGTGACATCGTTTTTGTAACATAGACAAAGTGTGTTCTTCGGCGTAGACTCAACTACCTTAAATCCCAACAATTATGTCAGTTATAGTGACTAGTGAACTTATGAAAATACATGCAGTTTTGATATCTATACCTTATTTGTTTCTAAAGTAAAACAATCTGATTCTGTTACGTCTCAGGTTCAAACCCGCCACACAAAAAGTTGCGAAAATGCGTATCAGTCTTTTGGTTTCCTCACTAGACTATAACTGAACTAAACAGAAAATAAAAAATAAAAACAAACCAACAAAATTTCCCGTAAGTGTTTCTAAAACAACAAACTGTATGGAAACTGATATCGCCACTCAACGCCGTATTGAAATTTTCCCTAGAGCCGCACTTGTAACTTTTCAGTTTTAACTTTTGCCACTGACTCGGATGCACTGCACCGAAGTTTTGTTTGCGGGGTAAGTTTGAATTACAGTCTGCATGAAATCTAGCACTGCGTGTGATGTTCAGTGTAAGGGTTGTGGTGGTCTCTTGTGTTTTATACTTCGCGTTTAGATAGATATAATATAATATTCTTTCTCGTATAAAGTACATTTATACAGTTGCTTTATGTATAATCGGCATTTAGATGGCTGCGTTGGAATAAGTGCTAGCTAATTTTGTCTGACTTGACGACTGGTTGGAATTTAAAAGAGAATTCTGATGTGAAAGGACGTTGCAGCCAATACTTTCGCGTTGAAGGCGAACCAGATTTGACAGAATACTAGCTATTCTATAGACCTACTGCCGTTTTATTGCCGTAACCCAAATTGATAGCGATATTCTGTAGTTTAAACTGGAGTCTTTATCATCATCATCATCATCAGCCTTTAACAGTCCACTGCTGGACTAGGCCTCTCCTTTGAAAGGAGGAATTGGCGTTCTATAACACGCTGGCCAAACAGGTTGGTATAGGGTTTGTATCAAGTTTTCCTTCTCTTGCAGTGTTGTTCTCTGCGTAATATGCACTCTGTCGGCTCTTACGACATCCATGGGATGATATGGGGTGGTGACATTTCGTATTCTTTTTCCGTCACCACACGGACGAGTCTTTATATTCAAGGATAATAATATAACGTCCATAGCGAGGATCCTCATGTCAGCTGGGATAGCGACTTGACGCGATCATCAAGGCACGGTAGTGCTCTGATATAAATAGTCATCCACCCAAGTGATAACCTGTGCGAGCGGAACTCTGCCGATCTATTACGAACGGAAAGTCGAGTTTCACTATGAGCTATAAAACTACAGCCATCAAACACATCAAAACTCCCTGAAATAAACTATAAAATACCAGCATTTTCCATCCAAAACCAAATTCCGCGCTCACATAAACCACAACATTCGAGGGTTCTCTAAAGCGTTCTGCCGAAGTATCTTTAAAAGCTCGTTTAAAACCGAACCATTTGCAACGTTAATCGCAATATCATAACAAGAGCAACTTCCACTTTCTCGTTCATCTAAATAATAACCATTAACACACAACATAAATCATTCAAGTTATTACGTTTCTTCGTACATGCATATTAACACGTGCATTAATAATTGAAAAGTAAGATAAAACGTTTGGCAGCGAACCTACTTGGGTGTACAACTTCCTCACTTTGAGAAGTATAGCGTCACTACGTATTTAGCGATTGCAACCAATTGTAGCTTTTGTGCAACCAGTTGTTAAATACGAATAAGATAATTTAAAAACTAGATTGAACTTTTCATGATATGATAACGTATTATTACAGAGTGTCTGTTTATTTAATAGTTACGTCTATAAGGAAGCGAATAGTTTTAGGGCACCTACATAATAAACATACCTTACGGTGACAGGCCTGGCCTGGCAAATAAACATTGCCCTTTTTTGACATTAGAAAAGTTACAAAAGCTATGAATTCACCCAGACCTTTGTAGACAGTGAGGAGGAAAGAAAGAGAAGGTTCACAGTTATCACGCGGGCGCTCTAATGAGAGTCGAGAGTCGTTATGTCGTACCTGTGGTAGAGCAAATAATTGCAATTAAGGAGAGTTGTGTTAATCCATCCACAAAATTCTACGATGAGATAGTAGAACTTCACTAGGTAAGTCGCAAGCCGCAGTAAAATTTGAAAAATGTGCACAAGTAAATTATTATTTCTCTCAGGGTTTACTATAATTATTTTTATGTACAATATAATCAGTTCTTCTTTTTATAATAGCATCGAGTCATAAAAATTTCCTCTCTGGATTTTAGATCCAGAGAGGAAATTTTTAAGAAAAAAATGACAGCCTCCGTGGTCTAGTGGATATCGTACGTGTCTACTGATCGAGCGATCCCCGGTTTGATGCCCTAGTCGGGCAAAAGTGTTACTCAGTTTTATCAAATTCTCAGTAGCAGTACGGATTCTGACAATGTAACTGGTAATGGCAGTAGGCTCACCGCCTATTACGTACGCCGCCTGAAGGTGGTTCGGGGATACAGGCGTGACGCTATACAAAAAAATATATATCCTCCAAATTTTAATAAAATTCATAACTGGTTCGCGAACCTATTGAATTATTTTATAATTTTTATATATATTGCAATTAAATTTACTACATTATTCTGGTGATACATTATAAGCTGTAGTGTAATATAAATCATTAGTATGGTTTTGTTTTAAATGAAGTACGTTTAACCAACAACTGGTGATAAATTGCTAAAAATACAAATTTTATAGAAAAACATTAAATCACACAATATCCTGCTAATATATTAAACGCGAAAGTCGAGAGGATGGCAGGAAGGATACTTGTTGTTACTCTATCAAGTCAATACTACTAAACGGATTCGATGAAAGATTGCAGTAGTACAGGCCATGTCTTTTGTCGAGATAACCGACCCAAATGTATGGTAGAAGAGAGTATAATGGAGCTAAGTAATGGCTTAATTACTGCATCACTTAATCCTTTGCAACCACTACATTTACTCGTCCAAAATACCAAGCACTCGCCTTTGGTAACCAGCAATCCGAATTGAAATCGTATTTTACATGATAACGCTTATATAAACTTTTTATTGAATTCATCAGAAGACTGAGACGAGATATAGATACCGCACTGCTTTCAGACTTTAATTAATTCACCTACCAACACGTGGAAAAGTTCATTTTCAACTAAAACATTTGAAGTAAGAACTTTCTCGTACCGTGGGTACGGTTCGGTAAAACTATTTATAACATTGTATTATCTTGAATTACTTCGAGTTTTTGCTGTGCAGTGAAAGCCTGACAGAGATAGCAACAGACTGCCATGCATAAGTTACCGGGTGCGAATCCACGGCCTACACCACTGATTTTCCGGAGCTACTGCTGACTGTGCGTGTTGAATTGTCGATTATCGCTTGCCCTATAACTCGAAGAGCACGTTTAACCGTCGGTTTTAGCAGCCATGAAGACCTTTAACAGTCGTTAAAAGGAGTCAGTACCTCTGAAAAAGCTGACACTAGTCTAAGCCATGGAATATGGATTTCACTTTTGCTTGTGGATGTCATACAGGCAGCCTCTCTGTGGAAAAGCTAATATTCAGTCAAATCCGGTTAAACTAGTAAGCGGATCCCGGGTTGCAACTGTGATAACGCTAGGAGGACTTCGTGTTTTTGTCAATTCAGTATCTGTGTAAATATCTGCCTCTTCATGCTATACTAAGTCCGATCTTATTGGTCTTAACATAAACGGGTTCATTTGATCGTGGTAGCACAATGTTCCCACAAAATCACAATGCTCAAGCTAATTTGGCACCGAAGACATAACAGACATTCAAATAGTGGTCACAAAGAACACAGACTTTGAATAAATCTTTTTAATCGGATAAAGTTGAGTTCCGTGTGGGAATCGAAACCACAGGAGTAGCGGCGTAGACCTAAGTCAAGCAACTGCTAAAACCACTACGTCATCCACGTATAATATAAAACACGCAATATGTACCTAAAGCTATACTGATATAGGGTTGTGCAAATTCACGTGATCAAATTAAATGTTCTGGTTCAATCAAAAGAAAGCAAATTACAACCAACAACATTCATTCTCAAAATAAGTAATAGATTACATTTTCCAGAACGGAAATCGTACTCCATATAACTATATGGAGTATGACACCCAGTGGCAAAATTACCTCATAAACAACTGCACCACTCGTGCTATAATAGGTATAAATTATTTTTGCTATTTACAAGTAAGCTCTCAAAGACAGGAGTCTGAATGATTTCCAATTAATATTTTAAACATTACTAAAACTAATTTTGATTATAGGAGCTAGTGATGGTTTGTTAGCGGTAAAATGATCGATAAGTGATTTTAAAATAGATTATTATTAATCGTGAAAGACCAATTCGTACAATAGCTGCGATAACGATGATGATGCGACGACGTGTAACAAATGTTTGAAAATAGGCGATTCGTATGCTTAAAGATAATATTAATTGAAGCATGCGCAAAATAAATGCAGTCAAATATAAAGTGAAAAATTTAAAGTAAAGAAGTATTAATTTTCACAATATATCAGTAGTAGGCATGCGATGATATATTTTGTTGTAGCAAAACAATAGTATAATTTTTGTGAAGATGAGTTTCATCATTCATTGATATTACATTCGGTATCTTACAGTTAATAAAAAAAATATTCTTGTAACATTTTGACCCCGCAGTTCTTATTCAAACGTGAGGTCATAAATTTTCGAAACACTCGATATATCTTACGTAAATTTAGAACATCACTATCTTCGACACACATACCAAAGGTGAGTCAGTAATGAACTAAGTTCAACAGTAATTTAGTATCCCTCGTTTGACTTACATAAATGTGTTTGATTTGACGAGTAACAATAATTTGTATGCTGCTTCGATTTATTTCACGGTGGTTGATCATAAATGAACTTAGATTATCTTTAAGATTATGGAGACTCTGTTGCATATGAATTAAGTATTTACATACTTTGGAAAGTATATTTCAGCCTAATTACCTTTGATTATAGAACTTTCAAAGCCCAAGACGTGGTCTCACGACTAGGGATGTCCATTATCAGGAATATGAACTGCAAAGTGTAAAAAGGAAATGAAAATTATTAATTAAAAACAAACTAGCTGACACATTGTTCTTGCTAGCTCCTCCTACTACGTGCCGTATGCTGGAATCAAACCCAATACCTTTCGATTGCTATTTTGTAGATACATTTAGCATTTTAGTGTCCTATCGGTCTGCAGATAAAAAGGGATATTTTAATAAAATACGATAAGATTGATTATAAATGTATAAGGTCATAAAAAAATCATAACTTGTTTCCAAAGACACTTGCAGGAATATCTATTCAGAGCGTTTATAAAGATCTTTACATTTATTTTTTATATGAATAAATGATCAATAAAATATTCGCACATCTAATCTAATCTTATACTAATATAAAGGGTGAAGCGTGAAGTGATGCCTGAAGAGTTTGTTTCGTTGAACGCGCTAATCTCAGGAACTACTGGTCCGATTTGAAAAATTATTTCAGTGTTAGTTAGCCCATTTATCGAGGAAGGCTATGGGCTATATAATATCACGCTATGAGCCACGGGAGCAGAGCAGTAGCTTAAATAACGCGGGTGTAACCACAGGCTCATCTATATTATTATAATTGAATTGATTTCATAACACCCGCTATAATTTCATTAATTACGAAAAATTTACAAAAATACATGAATGTTTACTTCTTAAATTAAACATAATTTTCGTGATAAATACTGCATTGCTTTCAAACTTAAATTAATTATTTGTTGCCCGGTCAATATCTCTTGTAAGCACTCAGCTAAGTAGTTTCAAACTACTACATCAATTGTATCCAAAACCTTGTCTAAATCACAAGCCAGTGTAAATCCGTAGTTGACTTATTGAAGTAACCCAAGGCAATCGTCAGTTTCAATAATAATAGGGTATTTGACTAAAAAAATCTAATTAGTCCGTCAGTTAGATTATCGAAAAATATTGGACACGTATATTTTCTTTAGTCACGTAAACAAAAAATGAAGACTACAAACTTCGCTGAAAACTCGTGTGACGTCACTTGCCAGTACACTTTTTACTGGCAAGTGACGTTACAAGCCCCCACTCTTAGACGTTTCTCCATCTTTGATGCGTTTTATCTTCGTAATTTTTTACTGATCTGATAAAACAAAAAATACGTATCCAATATTTTTCGATAATCTAACTGACGGACTAATTCGATTTTTTTAGTCAAATACCCTATTGTTTACATTCCCCGGTTTCGTCGCCAACGTAAATTTATGCAGCATAGGAGCAGCAGCAGGGATATTCCACTGGAATTAAATTTAACATGAATTTTAGTATTGTAAGGACACATCTATTGAGTAATTTACGATTGCACTTGTGGTATAGTGGTATAAGCGGTCGCCTCGCTGTTAAGAGCTGCACCTATTGTTGTGGGTTCGATTACCACATGTTGTAGCATAATTATACATAGCTTTTCTCTACATATAAACGGACTAGGCAACACAAAACTTATATTTATTCATAGATTATTTATATTACATAACAGAAGATTAGAACGTACAACCAAACAAACAAGTAAACAAAAAAATAATTTTTGTTTTGACTTTACTTTGGTCGCAGAAAAACGTCATCTTTTTTCAAGACAGCTCAAATTACGTATCGTAAACTGGTGAAGTGACGTAGACAATAGCAATCAAAACGTTTCAATTCTTCAGTATGCAAGTACGTGCGAGGCAATCAGCCACTGCAATCAGTAGACGTAGTTGGTCTCAATATTGCACCGACTCAGACGATTTAATCTGCTAAGACACAAAGCGAAATAGTTTATACCGAGAAAATTTAGTTAAAAAGTAAGCTAGAGCTATACTTTAATTTTCTTAAAGTGGATGTATATTTCGGATTTAATGCATAATGTATATTAGCAACTTTTAACAAATCGTGTTGCATGTTTAAGAATATATATATAATTGTACTAGCTGCTGCCCGCGACGTCGTCTGCGTGAACGCTATACAGCACCTTACTATTAAATAAATACCTACCATTATACCTTTTAAAATAACATTTATTTACCCGTTTCTTCTTTATATTTCATACCTGCAGAAAGTGTAATAACAGAGGGAGACTGTCTTTTGTAAAATTGACCTTCAAAAAGTGCTGATTTTCAGCCTGCTTTGAATAAATGACTTTATGGTGATTCTGCTGAATTAAGTCATAAGTTGTGACTGAAGCAGATGGAGAAAATAAGGAATGCATAATAAGGTAAAATACATACTTATAGAACTTCTCGATACACAACATTAGTGGTTTGGCTCTCCGCAGCCAAAATGTAAAGAGAGTCAGGACTGTTGACGCGGAAGAAAGCGACGTACAGGACACCCGCTGCCCTCAGTGTCTGCCTCTGCGACTTTTTGGTGGTCATCGCGAAGCAAACACTCACGGGGAACTGTATGCGCTTGAGCGGGAACCGGAAGTTATGAGGTATGAGAGGATGCATGGTATAAATACTGCCTCGCCGACGCCACAACCCGTAAGAATTTCCGCCTAAATGGTGTGTCTGTGGAGCGAGATGACCTTCAGGCGGGTTACGTTACACAACTTCGGAGGAGATAGGTTCCGATGAAGCATAATCGGGACACCAACCTTCAGCTTGATGGTATGCGCTGGAAGTTCACTTGCTGACAGGGAGTTCAGAAATTCCACGGGATAATGTGTGGCGTTTTTTTGCTCGACGACAGTGTTTATAGAGGTGTAGACCACTTCATTCCCCTCAATTTCCGAGAGAATGCATTCGTCAATTGCCATAGCCAGATCATTTTTGGTCGTCAAAATAGGCTGGTTCTAAGCTAGATGCAACTCTACTGAGAGACTCTAGAAGCACCACCTGTCCACCTCTCTCCTCTGGTAGAGTGACTTCGACAAGACTTAGAAAGACATCTTAGCATTGTTGAGCAGCTGCATTGACGCCAAGCTGAGCTCTCATATTAATGGTCAAGCGCATCATACGAACTCGTGACCACAACAAAGATAATTTCAACGAAGCACTCACCTTGTCCGTGTGGTGACGGATTAAGAATACGGAATGTCACCACCCCATATCATCCCATGGGTGTCGTAAGTGCCGACAGAGGGAGCATATTGTGCAGAGAACAGACACACATTAAGAGAAGGAAAACTTGATACAAACCCTATACCAACCCGTTTGGCCAGCGTGGTATAGTAGGCCGATTCCTTCTTTCAAAGGAGAGGCCTAGTCCAGCAGTGGACTGTTAAAGGCTGATGATGATGATGATGATGACTCACCTCGTCAGCCCTCGATCCCCGCGTCACCACGGGAAGCGTTTGTCGGGAATCGTCACTGAACAGAACTGTGACCACCCATTAAATGCTCGTTCTTGCGGATGTCAACTGCCTTCCTATTGGCCGTCGTACGCTCATCCCATACGATCAGAGAGCAATCCTTGAGCACGTGTCCCTTATCACTGTTACGTGACACACCACAAACGGGTGTTACGGCGCTCTCTAAATCGATGGGAAATTTAAACATGGTATGTGCTGTCTGAACACCCGTAAGCAGTGTGGCAGCGATTGCCGGCGACGCTACAGCAATGACAATTTTGCCTTGCCTCCTGACCTCTGCAAGTATGCCAGTAGTAACAAATGTTTTTCCTGTTCCACCAGGTGCATCCAAGAAAAACATTTTAGCCTGGCTTTGCCCAACGCTTACAAGGACAGTGTCATAAAATTCGTAAGGTGGTCATTTCAAATTGTCTCAGCATTATACTCCCAATTTTCACGCTCTTGATGCGGTGATGATTAGGAAGCTGGTAACAAATATTTGACCAGTGGATTTCCGCCGATAGAAATGACCACGTCTTGAAGTGAACTGAGACAGGTGTTCAGCACGCGGTCATCAGTTACTTCGACTTCGTCTCCAGTAGCACGCCTCAAAGCTCGTAGAAAATCTTCAGACAGATGATGGGGATACTTCTCCCAGAAAGCTAGGGTTCGCGACTCCACAAAACACCAAGATGACGTCAAACAGATGACGCATGCGGCTGAGACTGTCACTGACGCTCGCCTCCGCAAGGGTGTCATCCCAGTATTGGTCACCGTCGAGAAAGTGACGTACTACGCAGGCTGTGCGGTAAGTGGGATACTCCACGCCATCAAATGTCCTCAGAAAGGTGAAAGACGTTGGGCCTCGGACTTTGTGAAGTAACAACCGCAGAAAATAGCATTCGACATTGTGTGTGTACGGTATAAACTCTACAAAATGCGGTGTCCTTGAAACTTTCCGGAAAACCTTCCACAGCACCTCCTCGTCAACGTCGGTTAAATACACCCTATTGCTTGTCGTACGTGTTATATGAAGGCATGTCGTCATACGTAAGGGACCTCCCAAACTGGTCGATTTTACAGAGCCTGAAAAACGCCAAGAGACTTGTTTGACGCGGATTTTCCAAGTGCTCAGCAACGCCGTCGGGATCAAAATATATGCGCTGACCGTTCTCTAGGTGGACGTGTAAATGCATGACGGTAGGATGCTTCTCATGTATAGAGAACACCAGTATCCGCCAAACCGCTTCAGACGTAACAATAAATAAATGGCAGTGTGTGAGTAAATAAGATCTAGCTAGTTCCACATCTTACTGATGTTTATATATAGTTAATCCAAACAAAGTTACGTGATATATGTATATCCTGAAAGACAATTTAAAGCAAGTTTATATGCGTCATGTAAATATATTAATTAAGAAGCCATAATTACACCAATGTGACCAAAATGTTTTTTTTGTACTTAATCTATTACTATTTATTCTGACAGAAATGATGTAAGCAATCAAGTGTGGCGATGGTGTAGTTAATTAATTAAATAACTTCAAGTAATAGTCTTGCTCATCTCTGAAACGAATTAACAATACAATTTTAAGAAGAAAATGTACAACTCCATCTATGAGTTTTGAAAACAACTATTAACGTCGCCAACATGTTCAAATTAAATTATTTATATCCAAAAAGGGCTTACAGATGTAATTCGACTTGATGTTTTTAAACTCTCTTAGATGGCGCTGCATTAAAATTGTCTTGATTCTACTTATTCAATTAATTATGTTTGTCAGCCTAAGTTACTTATATTGCGTGATTTTTATAGTGTGAAGCTAGATTATAGCATAGTTAACATAATAACAACATTAAAATATGCATTGTTACATTACACGTTGTTACAGAATACGTTCAAGAAATAAAGGTTCTCTGCTCGTTCCCCGTAGGTGATAGCGTAATAATATGTAGCCTATATGGTGACCCGACTTTTTAATAATATTTATGCCAAATTTGAAGTAAATCCATGCAGTACTTTTTGAGTTTAGCCCGGACATAAGGACAAACAGACAAACAGACAAAAATTCTAAAAACTATATTTTTGGCTTCGGTATCGATTGTAAATCACACCCCAAGTATTCTTTAAAAAAAATATTCAATGTACAGTTTTGACTTTCCTACCATTTTATTATATGTATAGATATACACGGGAATTAACGCGAACATGCGTTAGGTATTTACATACCTTATTTTGCTTGACGTTTCGAAACGGATACACGTCCCATAGTCGCAAGCTGACTGGTGTAGCGATGTCACGTCTTCCAGTGCGAGGTAGAAGATTCTATTTCTACCTCGCCCATCTAGAGACTGTCAGCAACATCAGAAATATACATTATATATGTATATAATATATATTTCTGATGTTGCTGACAGTAGTTTTGTAGAGTCTTGAATATACCAACTGACTCAGGTTAGGTTAGGACGCTATACATTGTGTTGATATCAAACGGCTGTCGCTATGTATCTAATATTTTGTCACATTTATTTAGACCAGAAAGTGGGACCCGGGCTAGGACGATGATGAATTTTATTTTAGTGCGGGTTCTTCGATTTTTTGGCACCAATTCATCAATCCTTTTAGCAGAATATGACTTTCTATCTGTTCCACGAGTAGAATTACACAATATACAGGGACACAGTGGTAGTCTCATTTAAACAAGTTACATCTGCGTATTTTAATCTGTACTGTATGATTTTTTATCAAACTTGTTGTAAAATAAAAAGTTTGACATCTAATTTTAATTCATTATAAAACTATCTGACTGCCATATGCGTCTGCTGATCGGTCTTATTTCGATTCTCTGGTCGGGCCAAAGTGTTACTGAGGTTTTCCAAATTCTCAGTAGCAGCACGGAGTCTATTATTAATGCTCGGTAAGTACAATTGGCTCGCTATTTCGTGAGACCCAAAATTCATAACATGGTGAAATGTGGGTATAATATTACACCTCTGCCTACACCTTCAAGGATTCAGTCATGAGTCTGAGTCTAAGAATAAAACTTTCTAATACACCCAACTATGAACCAAAATAATCCGAACTCCATTAAAAACGTTATCAGTTTCACGGAGCACATTAAACAATATCTAGCTTATTTGACTTCAATGTCAAGTTCGACCTAATAAAGTCCCTTTGTCTCTTTGTAAGTGTAAACAGAAACTATCTATTTACTGTTGGGAGTTAGTTTTAATCTTAACCCACTTACTTCTACCGGGCGTTATAACGCCACAAAAAACATACTTAAACTATCCTCATTTTAATCCTAATAAATGTGAGCAGTGACCATTATTTCCTATTTTATTTCATTAATAACTACTGGAGGCTGGATTAAGTGCAGTAATTGTGCCTGTGTTTATTGAATTTTAAATATTTTTTCTCATTTAAAAGTTACGTTAAAAGTTTTGTTCGATATGTCGTCAAAAAGGTATGTATATAATTATATTACTATGTATTAATATGACTGTTTGGCATAAAACTTGTAAGTTTTAAGTGTTATCAATATATAATGGAATATTCGTATATACTATTGTGCAATTTCTGACTTTTATTGATCTAAATATGTCATGGGCGTTATAACGCCCGATAGGATAATGTACGTCTATTTTTTTTTTTGCATTTCAGATTTCAGCAAAGACAAACGTTAAAATTAAACGAAATATTAGATATATTGGAGGTGGCTGATGACGATATTACTTTGCCCAAGGCTGTCTCGATTTTACCACCAGAAAATATAAATGCAGTCGTGACTGATGAGGATTCGGGTGACGAAGATTTTGTAAATACCTATACAAAATCTCCTAGGTGGGTTCTCAGAATGTAAATATTACTGTCAAATACTGCATACAATAGGTTTAGCTATAGGTAACAGTATTTTATGATTTCTCCCACAGGGACACAACTAAGAGCGCAGGCCGAAATCGCTTACGATGAACCTTTGTCTGAAGACGAAGAATACGACATTCCCCTATCTCGCCTCGCTAAAAGAAGGTGTACTGTAGAATATCCTACACAAAGTGATGATTTCCTGAGAAATATATCAAGTTTTTCTCCCATAGCAAGTACACCATCGGCAAGTGATGGTACAGTTCTCAATCCTGGTATTATTCTTGTTTGGAAGTGGAACGTCAATAGAGTAGTTACAGTTGCTTCAAACGTGGAAACAGTGGAACCATTGCATAAGGCAAAACGTTTTCAAGAAGCGAAGAAATATGTACAAATCAATCAACCTGACATCATAAAAAATTATAATGAAAATATAGGAGGCGTAGATCGTTCTGATCAAAACATTAGCCTTTATGGAACTTCCATACGAGGAAAAAAATCCTTTTCTTTGATTAATCACTGTTTAGATATGTCAGTGACAATGCCTGGCAATTGTACATGCAAGATAAAGGGGACTATGATCATCTCTCTTTTCAAAGAGAAATAGCTAAAAGCTTATTAGAGACTTATAAGAGTGGTGGAAGGCGTGGGCTATCTCGTACTCCGGCTTCTTATAGAGACAAATCCCGATACGACAAAATCGATCATTTAATTGAATACAAAGGAAATCAGCTCATGTGCATACTTTGTAAAAAAAGGCGATCTTTTTTGTAAAAAATGTGATGTTCATTTACATTGTTTTGTTACTTACCATACAAACTGAGAAAATACTAAATTAAAACTTAGGGCCTAATTTTAGTAGGCTCTGAGTATGAAATTAGTACTTTGCCTTTTATAGGTACATACAAAATAAATAATAGCTTTAATATGTTCAAGATTAAATATATATATAACTTCATAAATATAACTTTTGTTTAATTTATCGTTATAGGGTATCCTTTTCGTACAAATTAGCAATAGTAGGACATTCTCCTACCGGGCGTTATAACGCTCATGGTTTTCCGACTTTTCCAGATGGTCAGGATTTTTTCAGTATTTTTCCACAATAATTGATGATACGTATATCGACATATCAAAACAACACAATGATCTGAGGTGCAAAATAGTTTCAGGAGTATCTGGGTTAAGACTCCTGTGCGGTTACTGTAATGACATCTGACAGACTCTATTTTGAGATAGAAAATGTTGGGTGGATTAAATGTTTTAATATTGACTGAGGACCCTAATGTGTTTATGTGGTGTATGGGGTAATTAATTAATTTGTTGGTATTATAGTAATTATATCGGGTAGTGGTTTACTACCAGAGAAGAAGAGTCGATGTCTTCACGGGGTAAAGATGAGATTCGCAATTTTTTTTCCAAGTTCTCTTTCTGATTCCAAATGTTTTGAGTTCAGCGATATATAAGTAACTTTAAAATACAATTATGGTTGTGACTATTTTTATACTGTTTTATCAAATCAACAACTTTTACTTTTACACTACGAACTCCAAACATAAACTTTGAAGCTTGGTAAAAACAAGGTGATTTTTTATTACATTAACTTTTAAATGGCGAAATGTGGGTGTAATATCACACCTCAGCCTACCTCTTCTGGGATACAGCCGTGAGTCTATAAATAAATAAATAAAAAATAACTTTTAAATCTATTGCGAGCTAATACTTCGTTTTCAGTTTTTGTTCAGTAGGGCACAATTAGGGGGTTGAGAATCAAACTGCCACCTTACTGTAGTAATTAAATTTCTTGACCAGTAAGCGGACCTCGGACTCCAAGGCGTGCAAGTCTTGGTTGCAACCGGCATGCTATGACGATGATGATGATGATAATGAGTCAATGGTGCGTGTCTTGGTTTCAAACCTAAGACTCTCTGCATAGCAGTATGTTAGTCTCTCCATCAGGCTATCGTGTGACGTCGCTGTGACGTCGCGATGACACCGTCCGCCCACTCCACTTAGCTGGCCGCTGACCCCCCCCAACCTCAGACACCACATCTCGGGCTGCAAATAAATACCGAGACGTTGGGATCGCTCGCCTCTTTTGGATCGGCTGAACAGCGGCGAGAGAAGCTAAGTATACCTCTGCAACTCTGAGTGACGACGCCGGAAGCGGACCCACAACGAGATTCCCTGCTATAGTCAAATCACGCGACCCTGGTTCTATCTCTTTAACTAGCATAAATATTCTAATTTTCAATTTAATGCGTTGCTAAATGATGTTATGATTTCCTTGACGAATTAAACTGATTTTTAATTGTAACATTTAACCATGATTTTCATTTAGCCACACCCAAGTAGTAGTATAACGTTACAATCGCAACACCCCCTCAGTTACTATAATTTATTAATCATTTTTCTTTTTAAGTTCTAAGTTGTAATGTATTGACTGCACGGTTGGCGTAGTGGTTTAAGCGGCCGACTCGTCGCTAGACACTGCGCCGAGTGTTGTGGGTTCGATTCCCACACGAGACAACGCTTTGTGTGATCCATAAATTATTGTTTCGAGTCTGGGTATTCATTGTGTCCGTTCGTTGTATGTTTGTAAAGTCCCCCGTGACACAGGATTTATTCCTAGTGCGGGAGTTGTCTTTTATAAAAAAATACACATATGTAAGTTATAAGCCTCCGTGGTCCAGTGTATAGCGTATGCGACTGCTGGTCGGAGGTCCCGGGTTCGATTCAAGGGCCGGGCAAAAGTGTTACTGGGTTTTTCCGAATTCTCAGTGGCAGCACGGAGTCTGGTGATGTGCCCGGTAACGTCAATAGGCTCGTCCCCTATTACGTGGGACCTAAAAATTCATGGCGAAATGTGGGTGTAATATTTACACCTCTGCCTACCCCTTCAGAAATACAAGCGTGTGTCTATAATTAAATTTAAAAATAAAGTTATAATGTTCATAATATGCGATCGCGCTTGATAAGGAAACAATTCCATTTAAGTGTATTTGAGTGCCTTTCCAAATTTCGCATATTATCGATTTGAATTCTAAGAAGTAAGAAACGATTTCGCAAAGTCGATATCAACCGCAACTTTCAAGAGATGTTCAAAATCTCCGATAGGCCTTAAAAGCTTCTCATACTTTGTATAAACATGTTTATACTATGTTAATCTGTTCTGAGGACCAGTCGGATGTTGGTTTTTTGGTTGTTTATTCTTTAGCAAAGATAACAACAAAAGTTAATCCAAAAAGTCATACTATATTGCCTATACAGAGCAGTAGTTACAAACAATTTAACAGACAATTCTAGATTCTTCTAAATTTTCATAACAAATTGAAAAAACATTGTTTACGAACATTTATACAGGATGTCACAAGACATTTAGCTTGCGTCAACCCTATTTCCATCTAGAGATGGTGCAGTTCTGCTTTATTAGGTTATTCTAATATCTACTACAGGAAATTCTGATCTAATACCCATTGATTATTCGCCGCCTGTCATGCTTTGGAGCCATGTTTTAGTCATACAGGGTGTCACAAGACCCATCACCAAGCCGAAGTCTACTCGTTGTTGACATCATGCCAAGTCATACTAATTAAACATAATACCTGGGAAACGTTTTTTTTTTAAGTTTTCACATTTTTTAAACCGCAATTAAAAGCGCGCGCGTGCAATGCCCGAAATACCTACTTATCCATGGGCTTCTAAAGAACATATTGGCGGGGTAAATGCATCGATTTTGTACCTAATTCGAAAAATTCCATACTAACTTTGAGCCTCAATATCTCCTGAAACAATCATTTCCCAGGCATGGTGCCGAAGTAAAAAATGTTCGTAGTGATTGGTACAACATGGGATTTCAGTTTTCGTTAAGCGTCTTTTTACATCCTGTATGTTGAAACATCGTCGTCATCATCGTCCTAGTTATCCTGCTTACATCCAAGACTACCAGTTACGCGTAAAACTTGTTGAGGCCTTGGTTCTATCCAAATTAAACTATGCAGATACCGTATATGGACCGCGTTTGTTATCACGCACATACAGGCTTATACAGAGGGTGCAGAATGCCTGCGCTTGATTTTGTTTTACAATACCGCCCAGACACCACGTAACACCGTTCTTCAATGACAAAATTATGTTAAAAATGAAATCGAGAAGTTAGTTGCACTTGGCATCACTTATGTTTGGCATAAATTAAAAAAAAACATTATATCTGTATCGCAAGCTAGCGTGGGTTACTGATCGGCGTGACTGTACCCGCAGACAGTGCTCACAGCAGCTGTCCATCCCATTGCACAGAACAGCTGGGTTTAAAAGAAGCTTCCGCCTATAAGATCGCTCAAAACAATTGGCACGTTTAAAAATAATTTAAGGCGGTATTTTATCGACGCACAGCGGGAGCTGGACATGATAAATGTTAATATTTCTTTTATATAGGGAGGGACGGTTCATAGGGAACAGCCGAATGCAATGCGTGCATGTCTATTTGTGTTTACTGTACGTGTATGTATGTATGTACCCGTGTTGTCCGTTTCTGTTGTGCTTTAATTCACAAATAAATTTGTTTGTAAATAGTAAAAAAAATTGAAATCCGATCTTTCGTTCTAATAATAATAATAGAGTTTTATGCAGTTTGCTCAGTACATAATCCTATCCCCCCCGTAGGGTCTCCACCTTGTCGTGGTGGGGGGCTCAGTAGCCGTGGGTTTGAGGTACACCCACGGTGAAGCTAAGCGGGACCCAAGGAGGGGACGCTCCACGTGGGCTTGGGTGAGACCTGCGTAGGATGCGTCCAAAGTGCGGGTGCGGGGGACAGTTCTATCTGTTCCTCGCAGTCGGGTGCGGTCGTGGGAGGAGAGGCGTGTCGGTGTTGCGTGGCCGCGCGCCCTATCTCCCGCGACCAAATGGGGGCGCACCATTTTTGCTTCGCTGTGGGGCCGCAGAGGAAGAGGAGATGCGGTGTTGCGTTGCCGTCCTCCCTATCCTCTGCGGCCGCTGGGTGTTTTGGTGGCGGAGCCCAACTCCTTCATCCGCCGCCAAGGGGGTTTTGTTCGGGGCCCGCCTGACCATCTGGCGGGCCAATACCCGTCGAGGGGTTTCGACGAACGCTTCGGCGATACCCGACCCTCCGACACACGGGTACATGAGAAAGTCGAGGTGGTTTTTAGTGGTAACACCACATACTCCGGCTCTCATTTCCCCAAGAGTCGGAGATCCGAAGGGATTTTCCACCTCGTAAAACAAAAAAAAAGTACATAAACCTATTGTATTACTTCTTCTATTTGTTTTTATTTATTGTTACTATATTAATAACTCATATTACTTAATACGTAAAGATTGTTAATTTTTTTTTAATTGTTTGCTGGTTTTGGTTTAGACGTCACTAGGGTCTAGTTGAAAACCAGCGTCTGACACCTTCAGGCATATGCTGAACTGGGCCCTATTTTCTTGTTTAGTATGAGACACGTTATCTCCCTATAGATTTTTTCTCTATTGCTTTTTTTTGTGTATTTTGTCATTCATTTTGCTTTTATTGTGAACCATAATATTTTGTGTACAGTCGCGGTCTGAAAATGTTTACCACCTTAAGGCTTATAATTGGATGAACACATCAATGACACAAGGACGACGATATTGTACTAGGCAACCAATCTATGATAACATGCATTGCGTAGCAGCTATTGTCAATAACGATTTATTTTTTCACATTTATAATAATATACGTTCATTTAATTACAAGCGTGTTATTTACACTGAAACTAAAATATTTGTAGTCTTGAAATAATGTTATTTTAAACTTGCTATTTACGATTTAGGTATTTGTAACTAATAAGTTTATCAAATGACTTTTACATTGACAGATTATAATGAAAGGGGTGGCGAAAATACGACATCCTGAATATAAAATCTTTTTGAAAAAAATGTAGTATTTATATCGTCTAGCGTAAGACTGCCTCGTTGGCCTAGCGGTCTAATATTCATACTCTTTTTGTTTGAATTGATGCCTAACCAATGATTGAAAAGTAATAAGTACTCAGATATAGCATTTTAGACCTTGCTGAACCCAGCGTGACAAAGAATGTAATTTGAAAAGTGGTAAACATTTTTAGACCGCGACCGTACCTGTGTCTCATTTAAATGGGAAAATAAAATTGTTTTCTTTCTTCTTTACTACACTCTAGTCTGGCGTCCCTGTTGTAGCCTGATTTAACAGAATATTTATTTTATGCACTTAGTGACTGCCATCGGACCTCCACCACCTAAATGGGTAGCGTACTTATTCTATAGCTTAAACCAATGTCAACATATTCAAGGCTACTGATAAGTCTATCAGTATCCTTACGGGTAGTCACCCGTTACTGCTGTCAAAGATCTTCATGACAGCAGGTACAGAATATTTAGCGTGCTTTACGAGGCACGGGGCAAACGATGACTAACAATTGAGTACGCACATAACTCCGAAAAAGTCGGTGGTGCACGTGGCTTTAACTCGATACCGTCTACTTAACAGTCTGTTAGTATATCAACTGGAATATCACTAACTTTACCTATACTACCTTTTCTTCTGTTTTCTTCTATGTGGAGATAAAATTGACTCAACTAGGACGTGATTCTTTGTTACCGTATACTCAAACTCCAAATTATTCCAGTAGATATCTAATTTCTATTCTGTTCTAATCCGATTAGGTACATAAAGGACGCGCAGTGAATTCTAGTTAAGTGATATAGATTGGTGTCCCCACCCTAGTGACGTATAAGGTAGAGAATTAATTAATTATCCTTCGTTTATTCGTAATTTACTTGTGCATATTACATGAGTGGGTTTTCGTCGGGTGATAAATAAGATACTAGTTTTGGTGATAGTTAGGCGTGTATTTTCTTTCATTGTTATCAATTCCCATTAGGGTTATGATGCAGGTATAGTCAACTACAAAAGTCACTACGCATTTAATTTTAATCGAGAATTTTATGAATTAAAACTTCTCGATTCGTATTTTTACTTTTTAAATCATCATTTAGGTAAATAAATAACGTAAATATATAAGAACTTATTTAGCTGACCGTACATAGGGTACAATCAAACAAGTCGGCGGTGGACCAGTTTGAAAAAAATCCCTTGTCCTGCTCATAGAGTCGAGGCACTCTAGAAACTGGTTTTGTATACGAATGTCAATGTTTGTGTAAAGTAGCACTGGAAGCGACGATGTCTTGCTGAGCGATTCTTACCCTTATGGTGGTCTAGCGGGAAGTTGTTCGACTGTACATATATAAATAAACAGGATGCATAAAGCCGAGTTCCCACTTTGTCGTAATGATAAATGTATTGTTGGAGGACTATCGTCTCAAGCTGTTCCCACTGCATCAAAACTGTCCTTACTGCTAACAGAAGTCCTGGACGATAGTGAGTCATATCGATAAAGATGTTCACATGTTAAGTCAGCGATAGCCTAGTGGAGATACGAACATACTGTTATGCAGAAGGTGTTTGAATCCACGGCGCGCACCACGGACTTTTCGAAGTAATGTGCGTAGTGAAATTTTAATTATCGCTTGCTCTGTGCCTCGGAAAGCACGTTAAGGCATCGGCATCGGTCCCGATTGCCATAAAAATAGGTCTTCGTAGCTCTGAGTATACTGACACTAGTCTAAACAAGGGAATGTCCCTATCCTTTTGGGTTACAGAGGTCAGACAGGCGGTCGCTATGCAGAAAAGCTAATATTCAGTTAAATGCGGTTAGAATAGTAAACGGACCCGGGTTGCACCTGGGATAACGCTAGGAGGATTAAAGATGTTCACAAGTTTGATCCACAGTTGCATTTAGAAATCGAACCCTATTGATTAGACCAATAGGCCAAATGCTTATGCCGACGCAATATTTGGAAGATTTGTCAACTATAACCGAAATATATAAAACTGCTTATTAGATATTACAAGTTTATAAAATGAATCTTACCCGCAAAAATACCTTTCTGACGTTTCGACCGACTTATACCAGTCGTGGTCGCGGATGGATTGATACTAATACCGAGGTATACCTTAAAAATGTAATTTAATTTTTCCGTCAAGAGCTTAATGTAAACTTAGTATTCTCAATTAAGACCCGCTATATAAACTTGTATAATGTATACAAATAGCAAAAGTTTAAAATTGTAAGCTGCTTATTGTCACGTGATATCACACCCAGTTTAACTAAACACAACAATCAAACAAGGAAATGTACTAGTCCTTTCTTTAACGGGACAATAAATAAATGAAATGCAGCTCACCCGCTGACTAATTGGCGATCTTCTTGTTGCGGTCCCAATGCTACGTCACGATAGGCCACAGGGCTGTCACGAAGATAAGAAAAATGTTTTAGTTCATTTTGTAGTTGTTTTATTCGAGATTTCTTTTAACTCGGCTTCGTGAAAGGCAAACTATACACCGACATGTGAGCATAGCACAGGGGATTCGTAGAATTTACTATTCGTATATCACACTTACCTTATAATCAGACTTAAGTTCGTATCAATATCTGTCGTGAGTTCTAGCAAAACTGTACCGTCTTGGCGTTATAGTTTTCCTAGATCTGGTGCCTGATATTATGAGTGTAACTGTTACATTTCCTGAAATAGAGGATCAGTGGTGGTGTAATTGTAAGCATCTATATGAATATGGGTTAGCTAATGCATAGTAATCGGCAGTATCGATTGTTTACTTTCAAATGCGTAATAACAAAAACAATATGATGTTAATACAGTATTTTAACTCTATACAATATCATCTGAGCGCGAGTTATGCCTAAACGCCTTGGCCTCGGTATCTGGAGTATACCAAGCGCTCTATACGGTTTCTTGTAGTTTTCTACGGAACCGTAAAATAGAACATAATGATAAGACCGTAAAAGATGTTAATAAAACAAGCATTGAAATATTTTGCTGTGACAACCCTACAGAACGACAGTTCATGCATATTGAGAGGACCATAACAACCTCGGTTCGCTCATCAATTAAGTGGGGTGTAATTGCCGACTTTCGGCGTAGCGATCACCTCTGAAATTCTATTCGAACCTAAGAAGAAATTTAATTGGTGGTACTGCTAGGATATCTTTACTCAATTCTTGGTGTGCTTTCTTTTTCTTAAGGACATATCTAAGATAATAAAAATACTACTAGCTGATCTTAGGTTCCAAGGGAACCCGGCCCCGTAAGCGTTAGGATGATGATGAGAAAATTAACTACTAGGCCAATCCCTACGCTTTCCAAGGAACATACAGCCTTGGCCAAAAGTATTGAGCAACCATGTCACCTTTCAGTTTTTTGAACAGGGTCAAACCGAAATAAAATGAAACAATTCCTATATGTTAATATCATTATTTATTAATAAATAATCAATATTTTGTGGGCCCACCTTTTGCTTTAATTACGGCAGAAATTCTTTTTGGTATCGAATTCACTAGTTTTCTACAGTCTTCAGCCGTTATCGCGTTCCACTCTATACGCAAGCAGCGTTTTAGCTCTTGTTTGTTGTTAATAGTGTGGCGCCAAACTCAGCGGTTTAATAAACCCCATAAATGCTCTATGGGGTCTAGGTTCTGGGACTGGGCAGGCCAGTCCAGAAGTTCAATGGAATTTTCATGAAACCATGTCATCGAGCAAGCAGACTTGTGGCACGGCGCGTCATCCTGCTGGAATTTAACGCCATCCATATTTGTGTCTCCAAAAAGTGTGGTGAATGAAGGCAGCACCGCAGATTCTAGTACGTTTATGTACTTTTCAGAGTTCATACGGCCCTCACACACGAACAATTCGCCAACTCCATAATCAGTCTTGCAGCCCCAAACCATATGCTGCCGCTACTGTGTTTTACACACTCTGGTTTAAATTCTTCACCTACCCGGCGATGCACAAAGGTCACACCAGGTGTCCCAAAAATCTGCAACAACGAGGAAAATATTGAGTCCCGAGAAAAATATTAAATTAGAATAAAGAGGCATTTTTTTTCAAACTGTTTATTAAATTAACGGAAAAGGACATTAAATTAACTAACTTACCTCAAAGTTTGATTCGTCTGACCACACGACATTTGACCAATCTTCTGCAGTCAAACTTCGGTGTTTTAAAGCCGGCTGCGAGTATTCTGTAAGTAACGGAAGAATTAGATGATGATTGACTGATTGATTGTCAATTCCAAAGATGTGTAAATTGTATTCTAGGCATAATTAAATAATACAACTTTGCTTAACGGATTTTAATCACATAGACTTACTAATTTCAAATATAAGTATCTCTGTCTTTCTCCGACCGACTAGCAACGATCTTGGTCGCTTAAGCATTGTAAAATAATTTAGCCGAATACCTTATTGATAAAGTACATTTTGTAACAGTAAGCTATAATGTATGTGACGTAACTCGTAAACACGCTAACAGAGACGTCTGAGAGACGCCTCAGCTAAATCTGAGTGATTGATGCTCGCTGACGTGTGACTGATAGACGAGCGGTGTTTATAGTGTGCGCCGAACATTATGTGAACAACGTAAATGTGGGATGAAAGTGTAGAGATTATCTACATATTTTACAGTACTGGTAGATTTTGGATGGTTTCTCTAGTGGACGAAAGGTAAGGATGTTATAGGTTCGATTCCTACACTGGATGACGCTTTGTTTAATCGACAAATTGTTTTATCATTGTGTTTATATTATGCGACTGTCAATTGGATGTTAGTAAAGTCTCCCGTAGTACAGAATTTATTACTAGTACTAAAAAAAAATCTCTTATTCTTTAAGACGGTTGTACAGTGAATCCAACGACCGACCAAGGGAACGAAATAAAACACGAAATCGTTCCCAAGCAAGAGACATTTATTCATTCAATTGCCGGTGCTATATATACTAACCTCGGAAAACTTTGATAGCGCGGTTCAGGATCGAACAGCGCCATCTTTCGAATTATGATGGAACTATTATAACATTTAACATTCCGCCCACCATGGACAGAATGTCCATAACTACAAAATAATTGTACGTTACCGCCCACCATGAAACAGTAACAAAATGTGGTGGGTTAGGCAAGCCAGTGGACTGTATATAAAATAAACATTCTAACAATACCTTCTCAACCATACCAAATACAATAATTATAAACTAAATCTTACAATACTAGGCATACTTATCTTTAAGTTTTACATTGTAACTGGAAGCACAATAAGTTTAGACACTGGCCTTTTTATAATAGAGTCTTTGCATCGCAAAGACACGACTCTAGTGATGTTGTCTGAGCCAGTGTGTTTGTCTACAATAAGGCCGTAAAGCCACCTTGCCGTTGGCATGCCATCCTCCATCACCAACACTACATCACCCACCTTGGGTTCAGGTGTGCTATGAGACCATTTATACCTGTGATGAAATTGAACTAAGTACTCACGAGACCATTTACGCCAAAAGTCCTGAACCATCCGCTGAGTTAAATGCCACCTTTTTAAAGTGCTGATATTCGAATCTTCGAAGTTACATTCGGGTACGAGTAGCAAAGGTTCACCCACCAAAAAGTGACCTGGCGTTAGTGGACACGGATCATCTGGGTCACTGCTGATGGTAGAAATAGGCCTAGAATTGAGGCAAGCTTCAATTTGAGCCAGGACAGTAGACAACTCTTCAAAAGTAAGAGTGCTAAGGCCTATCACTCTCCTAAGGTGGTGCTTGGTTGACTTCACTCCAGCTTCCCAAAGCCCTCCAAAATTTGGAGAGTGGGGTGGAATGAAGTGCCAGTCAGTTCCATTGGTTGCCAACCAGTCAGCAATATCAGACGCTACGCCGGATCTTTCGTGGGTAAACAATAAGACCTTTGTAGGGGCTAACTCCTTGTTAGCCCCTACAAAGGTGGTCCCGTTATCACTCCACAACTCACGACAATGACCTCTCCTGGCCGTAAAGCGCTTGAAAGCGGATATAAATGCTTGAGATGTCATGTCGCTTACGACATCTAAATGTACGGCACGTGTGGCCATACACACAAATAAACAAATGTATCCCTTTGTGGAGTGATAACCACGGCTCTTTGTAGGTCTAACACTAATGGGACCTGCATAGTCCACACCACTTCGCAGGAAAGGTCGGCTAGCGTTGACCCTGACTGCAGGCAACTGGCCCATTAGTGGAGGAGTGATCCGAGGAGCATGACGAATGCAAGTAGAGCATTTGCGGATATGTTGTCTTATGACAGTCTTTGCATTTAGAATCCAGAATTTGGATCTTAGATAATTTAAAACTAATTGTGGTCCACCATGTAAAGTGCGCTCGTGGGCGTCGGCTATCAAAAGATATGTAAAGTGAGACTTCTGAGGAATTATTATTGGATGCTTGACATTTTCATGTATATTAGCGTTATGTAGTCTACCACCAACTTTTAAAGTTTGATCTAAAT
The DNA here is from genome assembly GCA_944739405.2 of Euclidia mi. Taxonomy (NCBI): domain Eukaryota; kingdom Metazoa; phylum Arthropoda; class Insecta; order Lepidoptera; family Erebidae; genus Euclidia; species Euclidia mi. Next base: position 22,926,144 of record OX123192.2, on the reverse strand, counting down.
CTAAAAACGGATTGAGCGAATTTAGTTTACGTTTCTTATTTACCTTTCCTGTTTTTCTTATACTTTCTATTTCTTCATTATAATGTTCTTTTTGACATATATTTATACATGTAAATAAGGCTTCATTAATTTCTAAATATGTTAAGTTAGTATTACAATTTTTACGTTTTAATTCTTTGATCTTTAGAAATTTTCTACAAAATGCAATGATTCTAGTTAGTTTCCTCAAAGTCGAAAATTTTGTTATGATTTCATTTTCTTTATGCTCATTTGTAACTAAATTGCAGGTTAAGGTGGATTTTCGCTCTTCTAAATTAGTACTATCTATTATTTTCTCTTTACCATAATTTATTGATTCATTCGATAGCCAACTAGGTCCCTTAATCCATAACTCTAGCTGTGACAATTCAGCCGGTTTAACGCCTCTTGACGCATAATCTGCAGGATTGTCTTTAGACTGTACATGCGACCACTGTTTATTATCCATTACGGTTAGTATTTCAGACACTCTGTTGCCAACAAAGGTCTGCCAACGACTCGGATGGCTGCTTAGCCAAGCCAGAACCACCGAGGAGTCAGTCCAGGCATGAATGTCATCTCTACCAATCTTCAAGGTGTCCGAAACTTCAGAAAGAAGTTTTGACAGCAGCACTGCGCCGCATAGTTCCAAACGTGGTATGGATACCACCTTGACTGGGGCCACCTTGGTTTTCGATGCTACTAAACTGACGTGAACACCACCGTTATGATCTATGGTCCGTGTGTAAACCACTGCTGCATAAGCCATGTTGGACGCGTCACAAAAGCCTTGCAATTCAAGACGCACATTGTCCTTGGCAGTACCGAGCCATCTTGGCAACTGAAAACCTTGTATGTGATGGAGGTTGTCTCTAAAATCAATCCAATCCCTTAACAACCTTTCGGGCAGTTCATCGTCCCATCCTATACCTGCGAGCCATAAACGCTGGATAAATACTTTGGCTATCGTTATTACTGGAGCGATCCAACCCAAAGGATCAAATAAACGAGCTATGTCAGAGATGACCTTTCTCTTGGTCACCGGCAATTCCAGCGGCAGCAGGTTGACAGTATATTTAAAGTTATCTGTTTTTCTGTCCCACGTTAATCCTAAAATTTTCATAATGGTGTCTATTTTAAATTCTAAATTTTGATTGTCTGATTTGTCTTTTATCTTATCTAATAAACTATAATTATTGCTTGACCATTGCTGAAGCTGAAAACCACCGCGACCAAGAAGCTCGTTCATTTGACTGTAAATCTGTTCACCTTCAGCAATAGATTCGCAGCCCGACAAAAAATCATCGACGTAAAAATGATTGAGTATACGGTCTGAAACCATAGGGAAACTACCTCCTTCGTCATGGGCTAATTGCTGTAGAGAACGCACAGCCAGATAAGGTGCAGGAGCGGTACCAAAAGTGACGCGGCATAAACGTAGATGCTTTAATTCTGAATTAGGATCGTCGCGCCACAAAATGCGTTGATAATCTACGTCTTCTGCAGAAATCCTCACCTGCCTATAGATTTTCACAATGTCTGCTACGAGACATATAGGATGGCGACGCCACTGCATTATTACATGCCGTAGATCTGGTTGTAGAGTTGGACCAACCATCAAGTCGTCGTTCAATGATACCCCATTGCATCCCGAACAAGAGGCATCAAAGACTACCCTGACTTTAGTCGTGCTCTTATCACTGCGGATGACTGCATGGTGCGGTAAATATACAGCATTCTTGTGTCTCTCCGAGTCTGGAACAAACTCTGCATGTCCCAGATGAATATACTCATTGATGACAGCACTATACTGAGTCTTCAATTCAGGGTTCTTTAATAATCGCTTCTCCAGCATGAAAAAACGTTTACGAGCTATAGCTTCTGAGCCACCATATTTGCTACGCGGGTCGGTAGAATTAAACGGCAATCTAACTACGTATCGCCCCGAGGCGTCTCTAGTGGTTGTATAACAATAGAAATCTTCACACTTTTGCTCTTCTTCTGTTAACCTAGCTTTACTCACTGCAGACTGATCTGATTCTAATTCCCAAAACTTGCGTAGCAAATCATCTGTGTCTAGGCTTACAATCGCGTTGTAACATACTGGCCGTGAAAACGATGACTTCTGGATTTCACCTGACAAAATCCAGCCCAGTTTAGTCTTTTGGGCAATAGGCGAATCTGGAGGCCCCTTGACTAAACCTTCCAATAAGACTTCGCTGACCACACAAGTACCCAACAACAAATCCACCTTACCTGGTGTATCAAAAGATGGGTCAGCGAGCTCAGAGGATGAAAACGGTGGTTGAAACCGAATGATCTTCCTTTCAGGAAGACATGAAGTAAGTCTTCTTAGAACAAATGCATCGACATTTAAAACAAAGGTGGGATCTAGGGGAGATTGTAACTTTATATGAACCATCCACTTGGAGGGTATTGACACCCCGTTATCGTCGCCTAGTCGAGCTATGTCGGTATGAGCAGATCGTTTCTTCAAGCCGAGCAACTGTACTGCAGCCTCTGTGATAAAAGAGGCTTGAGAACCTTGATCCATCAAGGCTCTTAGAACCATAGCAGTGCCAGTGTAGGTCTCGACATTCACCAGAGCTGTGGCTAACAGCCCATGGCTATGAGTATCTGCATAGCAAGAAATTGGCTTGGTACTCTCGCTTTGAGTAGACGTAGCAGCTGCTGTAGCAACTACAACGTTCTTGTCGACAGAGCCATCACTAGGCTCAGTAGACTTGCCGGTCTTTGGGTGAAGCAGTGTGTGGTGTTTCCGTTTGCAAACATGGCATTTAGTAGTTTGGCGACAAAAATATACCGAGTGACCTTTACTTAAGCAATTGAAGCATACATTATTGGCTCGGACAAATTCACGACGTTCGTCAGAGTCCTTTTTAGCAAATTGCTTACAGTGACATAATTTGTGATCTTCAGAACAAAATATGCAAGATAATTGAGCAGCAACGTTAAATGACGTGGTTTTGTTGCGATTAGATGTTGGTTTCGTCTTACAATCTAAATATTCTAAGGACCGAAATCGTGATTCTAAGAATTCTTTAAATTCTTGAAAGAACAATGGCCAGATTTCTATATGAGCTGGACTTGACTTTTATTTTTGATGTCCCTAAATAAACTATAGTGAGAATGGTTTGTTTTTATGTTGTAAATACTATCCCGTTTGAAAATCTTATATAAATAGCCACGATTTTTTAAAATATCGCAGAAATACTTTTGAGGTTAGAATCAACAAGTACCTTTTACCCGACTGCGGCGAAGCCCAAAATGTAGTAGCAAAAAGCGAAGAGGGTTATTGGCGATCTCACAGCTATTTTATTCGATGCCTCATAGAAAAAAATAGGACTGAACTAAAATCCACTAATGGGGCATTTTTCTGGCTGTGCCGACTAGAGAGTAAGTCGTTAGAAGAGACTAGATAGGTACCTGCTATCTTTCACTCACTGACTAATCAAGTCGAAGTAATAATGGTAGGTACCCATCATAAGGTAATAATAATGGGTATGGGAATAAATGAAAGATAAGTCTTGACAAAAATATTATTTATTCATCATCCTCTCTTATTACTACAGCATCGAGGAATGCTGCTGGTGTTGGTATTGCTGATTGATGTCTGGCCCACCCAAGGTACCACACAAGTGTCATTACATGTGCACAACACCCAATCGTTCTTCTACCAACTAAACAATTGCAACAATATTCTACAATTCCTTCCCTTCCAGACACATTATTTTCTATTAATATATAAACATAATATATTTTTCTAGAAATGTGTCTGGATTTAATTTTGCCTCTTATTAGTGAATTATCTCCACTCCCTCTCAAACGATACTCTGATACATTAATATTTTCTCTGGATATTTCAATTCGATATCCTCCATGAAACCTGACATGTTCACTATAATAAGACCTTGCCTGTCGGATCTGGTATGTTCCTAGGGCAAATAATATTAGTTCTCTATATTCTAGACATGGGAACGTAATATTAGTATTAGAATGAGCTGTTATATTACTAAAATCAGATGTTCGTCTATTCATATGTGTGGTGTTTATAAAATCAGATAGATTATTATGTAATGAAAATCGTTCCCTAATCACATTAATAATCTGTGCAGCATCATTTCTATTTTTTAATCTTACACCGAATTTATTTAAAAGGCTTGCAGCTATTGAAAACATTTGCATCATATTGGGTACAGATTTATTAAAAATCTCTTGCCGGAATATTTTGAAGTCTCGTTTGAAATACCCATTGACAACTTCCACCACCCAACGGCATAAGGTCACACAACGACTTCTGTTAGCTTGTTCGGTGGTGAGCTGATGTTCACCCTCAAGCAAGGATTCCGGCATGTATGCTTTATAACTGCAAGCTTCTAACAAACTAATCGAATCTCTAAACCCTCTGTCTAGAATAAAAATATCATTATTTTGAAAGTATTGTCTGAGAGCAGAGTTTTCATCCCTAAAAAGAGACTTCATTATATCTGCATCAGATGTGGTAGCTTTGTATGGGCCAAAGCAGTCTACAATGTAACCATCAGGTGTTACCAGCAAAAATGGTTTTAACAAGTTTCTGTACTTATGTAAGGAATATGTTTCCTTTTGGAACATATAATTAGAACTCTTGTTCAGGTAAATATAAGTCCCGTCACATATAATTATTGTGTTTTCATTATTCTGATTATAAATTGCATTCGGAATCATTAAATTGTGTTGCAACAATTGTTCACGGGGTATGTGTGCAATACCCAGATATCTAGGCACAAAATCCTGCTCCAATATTTCCCTGACCTTATCCATCAACCTCTCTAATGTACGTCTTGGTACCATTAATAACTGGGATAACCGGTCATCTGAGTCACCAGTTCTCATCTTCATTAGAATAGCACCTAGACCCAAAATGCCACGATGCGTTTCAATAAGACGCGGCATTTCATACAGTAATAATTCAAATTGCTGTTTACCTATTCCCAGCCAATAATGAAACAAATGATCATCAATTCTTTCAACACTTTCCATGCTCGAGAAATCCAAGAATGTGTTAAAAGCATTTATAAAAGACAATGCATGTTCAACTTGTTCAGCCGTAAATGTTCTAAAACTATTTTGGGAATTGAACAATGTATCCCAATCAGTACTAAATGTATGCTCTTCACAAATACGAGCATTTATTGGCATGTAGTATTTGTGTTGGCTTAGAGTTGTTGCTCTTAGAGGGTCAGAAATCCTATGCAAATCTCTATTCTGGCAACCATAAAAAACACAATGTGATGCAGTATTAGCAGCTCGTCTATACTGAGATAAATATATCATCCTGGGTGCTTCGTCAGCTTGCTGTTCAATGCTTGGAGAGCTTCGAATTTCTTGAGCTAGCGGCTCTAGCTCTGGTTGCGGCTCTAACTCTGGTTGCGGTTCTAGCTCTTGTTGCGGTTCTAGTTCTGGTTCTTCCTGCCCAGTATTTTGCTGCATATTATGCATTGCAACTCTCCTGGCTCTTAGCCAGCAGGGATGACACACATTGTCTGATGAAGTAACCTAAAACAACCATAAAATCTTGTCTTAATATATATGTTTCAGAGTTTTTATATATGTAGGTATAATAATAGATTCAATAGTATCGTTTAATGTAACAAAATATCATCATAGTTACCTGCCGTGGCGCAATTGTATTTTCAATTTCAATCCGTATAGCTTGCTGCAACTGAGATGGATTCTCTCTCACAATAAGGTCACGTTTACGGCTCCGCAAAGAACTTCCACAAAGTATGCAAACATGCATGTGCCCTCGGGAAGATGAGGCACCAGGTTCATTAGACAATCCAGTGTTGACATGCTGCATTGCCAATTGGTTACAGGCATCACATACGTAATCTTCCTCAGTGATCTAAAATACGAATTATCATTGTTTATTATTGTAGTATTATTATGTATGTTTTTGTATCTGTAATAAAATAAGATAGGTAATGGTATATAAATACGTACTATTATTGAAGAATTCCACTCGCAAATCATAGAAATTACTCTCGTGTCTAGCTCAAAAACGAGATGACGGGGAAGTGTATCAATGCGTATATTGCAATTTACACAAAGTAATCGCAGGGCTGCTTGTGGCGTCTGCATATTGATGTCTTCCAAAAATCCAAAAAGCAAAATCGGTGTCCAGAAATCAAAAGCAAAAATATCGTCACAAGCGTCAGTTATCAGTCCGTAAATGAATGCCAAGGTCAAAAGAATAGAAGGTAATCCAAAATAGTACAATCACAATAATTCACAAAGCGTTAGCGAATGATCACTGTCACTGGGTGTCAGTCAATCGATGGCGCCGATCGATGACGTATAACGTTCCGTTATATGCATAAACCGAGCAAATAAACAAAAAGATCATACTCAATTTGTACTTACTTAATTATTTTTTAATGATAAAAGTTCTTCAGATACTTAATAACACTAGTTGATCAGATGCCTAAATATTTATTGAATTACGGTTAACAAGTATTTAGAAAAATAAGTAATTTATACATAGTCTATGAATATTAAATCATTTCATGTGCGTAATTAATCGTCAATGGGTGCGTTCTGAACATGTTATTCCAAATAATTTCAAATAAATAACCAAAACACAAAAAAAGGTATATCTTTTTAATTTGGGAGAATATGGATATTTTGCTTATATTTTCTAAAACCTTTAAAAATAAGGGATTTTTTGATGTATATGGCATATTGGGACGTCATCGTTTCCTCATCAGGTACGATTTGACCATCCTTCTTTAGGTAGCTCATCTGAAACACTAATATTTGATTCCCATAATTTTCTAGACTCGTTATCTAATTTCGAACTAATTATGAAAATCACGATTACGTCCCACGAATCAACATCAATATCGAGAGTTCGTAACCCATGTAGACATTCAACAGTTGTATCTAAAAGATGTTTGATCGCCGAAGATGACTCCTTAACGATAGCGGGTTGTTGTATAAAACGTTTTAGCATACAGTTGGACAGGAATTTCTTATTGTCATAACGTTTTGTTAACACTTCCCATGACTCTCTGTAGTTAGATGCAGTAACTGGTGTGTGCCGTAGTAACTGCTCTGTTTCACCAGACAAGTGAGCCTTTAAATAATGGAGTTTTTGGACGTCATCAATGGCATCATTTTTATCAATAATATTACAAACAAATCACGAAATGAAGTCCATTCCGTATATTGGCCGGAAAATGTGGGTAGGCTGATTTTAGGTAGTTTTACGTTGCATTTACTTTCAATTAATTGTTTTTTAGTATTGCTATTTAATTTAAGTTCTTTTAATTCACTTTTATATGTTATGTAAATATCTTCTGTCTTGTCATAAATATCTGTTGTAAAATAAGTATTTTTCATGTCTGTAGTTGTAGCTATTTCTATTATTTTTTTGTGTGTATCTACAAAACCTTTCCACTGTGATTCTAATGTTTCTAAACGTGTTTCAATATATGATTGCGTTAATCGATCTTTGGGTGACTTCTTAAAATTAACTCTTCCTCTCTCTATTATACCTTTAGCATCTTATTGTAATTTGAGTAACGACTCCATGTTTAATAATAACAATGCAATAAATCTAAATGTAAAATACAATAAATTACCCAAAGCTCTAAACTAATTTGTTTCTATTTACCAGACAAAACTACTAAACAACTACTTGCTACAACAGATTTGATAAGAGATTCAAGTTGAATTTCTTAAAGACAGAAATTTTCTAAGTTACTGATCAAATTACAAAAAAATTTACAAGTGTTTTTAAAATATCAAACTCAGAAAAAAATCGGGCATAGGTTCCCCGTAGTATCACTTTTTACTAAATTATTCTAAGACTACAAACTACTTTAACTATGTCTAAGATTACTTCTAAATTTAACTAAGTATAAAAGCAATAAAACTTATAAGTCCCAAATTTAGCAAATATTTTCTAAGTCCAAAACACGTCACTATTCGCTACGTAAAATTAAACGATTAACTACTGTTTCACTAAAGATTTCACTTATTTCTGCACTCGTAATAATGTCAAAGTTACTCACAGTTTGCTGCTGCCAAACCTGATCCACGTCTTGTCACTGTTGTCGTCACGTCTGCAAACACTCCCAGCGCCCTCTCGCGGTGCCTCATACACAACTCGATAGGATGACAGCGCCCTCTGCCGCGTGATACGGCACACCTCGTCTGCACTCCAAACAGCGCCTTTCGCCCAAATCGTCAGTCTTGCAAAGGGACTGGTGGCGCCCTCTATAATGACGTCTCGCTCCAACTGGTGCGCCCTCCTTCGTAGCTGCTCCACAATTCACTCGCGACGCGCGCGCGATAGTAGCACTTCAGTGGAATCGCCACTGGTTTCTGTGCTGATACTCAAAAATTCACGGCGCGATAATACAAACAACGCTCGTGACGCGCGGGATCCGACTCGATAAGACCACTTTGTACAGTGAATCCAACGACCGACCAAGGGAACGAAATAAAACACGAAATCGTTCCCAAGCAAGAGACATTTATTCATTTAATCGCCGGTGCTATATATACTAACCTCGGAAAACTTTGATAGCGCGGTTCAGGATCGAACAGCGCCATCTATCGAATTATGATGGAACTATTATAACATTTAACAACGGTCGTTATTAGATTTTAAAAAATCGTTGAATATTTTATGGACTTTATATTATGTAGATAGGCATGTACTGTTTTACAACAGTAAGCTATAATGTATGTGACGTAACTCGTAAACAGGCTAACAGAGACGTCTGAGAGACGCCTCAGCTAAATCTGAGTGATTGATGCTCGCTAACCTGTGACTGATAGACGCGCGGTGTTTATAATATGAGCCGCGCATTATGTACACAACGTAAATATGGGATGGAAGAGTTGAGATTATCTTTTTTATGGTGCAAGTAGCTTTTTAAGGCAGCGAAGATCTAGTGAAAAGATCAAAATAGTGCCATTAAGAAGGTATGGGAATCGAATCCACGGCGCGTACCCCTGAATTTCCATTTTAAACTGGTAATTAATGCTTGCCCCTAACTTTTGGATGTCTTCACTTGTAAAAAAAGGAAATATAAAAGGTATAAAAGTTGATAACTGTGTTTAGGCGTTGCTTTGGGAACTAACCTCTTACCGAATGTTGTGAGTACGATTCCTACACTAGATTTTCTACTCTATGATTCACACATTGTTGTTGCGAGTCTGGGCGTTTGTTGATTAAAATCGTAAAGTCTCGTTTTCTGTTTAAATAAGAACGTTACAGAATTGACATTTTCAAAGTTGGGCAAGTAAGATTCTCTATTAAGAAGTAATTCAGTTTACTTACTACAAATTAGTTCGGCGGCAGTAATCACAAACATATCATTTAAAAAATAAAATAACTTTTTAAACATCACAATTTTTTTTTTAAATTAACTTTGCAAACTAATGTTATCAATAAAACATTTTTCACAATTATAATAACGAGCACAGGATACAAAAAAATGGACGTATTTACATAGCACATTGAAGAGTCTATGAAAGCGATACCTATAATGGGAAAAGTTCCAGCTTAAAATCTAGAATCTAGTTTCGTATCGAGTATCGTGAAAATGATAACAGACAGTAATAGACACAAAGGGGTGGAGCAGTTCAACACGATTGAAAAAAAGAAAGACTGACAGCGCAAGTTTAGCTTAGAATAAAAACAAGGATAGCTCTCGCATACGATGTAATTCGTACAGTATGGTATACTCTGTTTTTGTAAAGTTTTATCATATTTGACTTATACATAATAGACTTATGAAAATATTCAAATTCAAATTTATATAAATTTAAATTAATAATTCAAACTCATTTATTCATATAGGTTACAAAAGCAACACTTATGAACGTCAATTCTTTTTTTACAACCAGGTTCGGGATGGTATGGCTATGAGAAGAGCCTGGAAGAAACTCATGCCACTCTTTTTTAAATCAGAATCTTAATCTTACAATTTGTGGTAACATGATAAACTGTGCTCCGTGTCTCGCTCTCGCACACGAAAAGTTGTATCTTCCGTATATTCGTCTAATAAAATTAAAATGTCGGATAAAAGTGCCGAAACTGCTATTCGTGAGTTAACTAAAACCGTGCTCTCGATGCAGAGTAAGTTAGTTTCACTAGAAAAGCTTGTGAGTGATCAGAATAAGCTTATCAAAAAACTTATTTGTGCTAATAGTGAACCAGTGCAAATTAACAATTCTAACGCTGAGGGTAACCCCGCAACGGAATTGCCCGCGCGACCAGTGCGCGAGGCACGCATTCGTGCTACTACGGCTATTTCCGCCAATTCTCGGAAACCAGTCGCTAGACCCGCTACCACCACCAATGACCGCGCGGTGACGACACCGACGAAGCCCCCTACTACGAACGCAACGACAACGTCACAACTCACTGCGGCCGACAAAGGGCCCGATTCTGCACCATCGGATTCTACGCCGGCCACTCACGCGAGCGATTGGATTACGGTGAGACACAGGCGTAGTCGACGTTCTCTCGAGTATGTGACCGGTGGTACGGCCGTCTCGGAGTCTACGAGTTTGATAGCGGCAGCAGAGCGTAAATGTTACATACATTTGTATTATGTTAAGGTGGGTACCACAGCCGATCAAGTGACTGCACACCTAAATACAATTTGCCCGGGCGACAGTTGTTTGGTGGAAGTATTGAAGCCAAGAGGCGACTACGCTTCATTTAAATTAACTGTTCCTATGGAGCATCGTGAGAAATATTTGGCGCCAGAAAACTGGGTAGAAGATGTCCACGTCAAGCCGTGGCACAATGGGTTTCGAAAACAAGTTGGTAAAACAGCCCAAAACTAAAAGATACTCATTATTCTACCAAAATGTAAGAGGGCTACGCTCAAAATTGGACACTTGCAAATTATCGGTATTGAATGAACCAGCTGCTGTCTACGCTCTCACCAAGACATTTCTAAATAGCAGCGTTATTGACGCGGAGGTATTTCCACAAAACTATATATTAATACGTAGGGACCGAGTCAACGATAGTGGTTGGGGCGGCGTATTGTTGGCGGTTCGGTGCCAGTATCAAGTACAACAAATTGTAAATATAGATGGTTATACCGACGATATGGAAATGGTAATAGCAACTATATGTTTTAAGTATAAAAAAATATTGATTTGTGTCATTTACATTCCACCGAGTTCAAATGATACCCATTACACAAATATTTTTTTAGTATTAGAAGATGTCATAAGAAAATATGCTAAGTTGAATGTTATTATCTTCGGCGATTTCAATTTGAATTCTGCTAGTGCAAGTGTTAGGTTGGAATTCTCTCATCTATTAGCATTCGGAAAACTAAACCAATATAATAATATTTATAATCAGCATGGTAATATGTTAGACTTGGTTTTGAGCGATCTGAGTAGTGAGTGTGTGCAAATGAGGGTGGACACAACGCCGCTTGTGCCGCCGGACGCACATCACCCGCCGCTCGGCGTGACACTGAGCGTGCCGCGGCCGACGTCGGCGGTGCGCGCGCGGTTGCCGTGCTCGGCTACACCTACCACGTCCCACGATGCAACACCTGAATGGCAATTTAGGAACGCAGACTTCCATCAACTTTATGAAGCTATCTCTTCGTTGACGTGGGAGGAATTATACGATAGCACCAATGTTGATGACGCCCTAAACCTTTTTTATAATAAAATTCGAGAGTGTTTACGGTTTCACGTACCAGTTAAAAAACAAACTTCGTGCTTTAGACATCAATACCCAGTGTGGTATACATCCTAGATTCATCATCATCCTCTTAGCGTTATCCCAGTTTCAATCTGGGGTCCGCTTACTAGTCTAACCGGATTTGGCTGAATATTAGCTTTTCCACGGAGCGACTGCCTGTCTGACCTCCGCAACCCGAAGGGATAGCGATATTCTATGGTTTAGACTAGTGTCAGTTTGTTTAGAAGGTACTGACGCCCTGTAACGACTGTCAAAGATCTTCATGACAACCGGGACCGACGGCTTAACGTGCTCTCCGAGGCACGGGACAAGCGATAATTAACAATTCAATACGCACATAACTCCGAAAAGTCATTGGTGCGCGCCGCGGATTCGAACCCGATACCCTCTGCATGGCAGTCTGTTGGTATCTCTACTAGGCTATCGCTGCCTTGTATACATCCGAGATTATTAGAACTATAAAAGACAAATATTATTTTTTCAAAAATACAAAGAACTAAATAATCCGTATTGTGGTCAAATGTATAAATTCTATAGGCAACGTGTGAAACAATTGATTGACCTAGCCTATAAAAATTACGTGGCTCGGGCAGAGGCGGCTATAAAGACGGATCCAAAACAATTCTGGGCATTTGTTCAAGACCAACGCTGTTCAACACGTACCGCTGAAGAATACGAGTATGACGGCAGAGTGGTTACGGGTACGGAGGCTGCGAATGCGTTCGCTACGTTTTTTAAGTCTGTTTTTCTCTCTGATCGGCCAGTGCTGTCTCACAACGTTAGCGACCGTCACGCCACTTCGGCGCTTCCGCCGAGCATTACAATGGATCAGATCACTGCTGCTGACTTAAGGTATGCGGTAAGGCGTTTAAAGGCTCACTCCTCTATTGGGCCAGATGGCATTCCACCATTTTTGGTAAAAGATTGCATATCAGTGTTTGAGGAGCCTTTGTTGTATATTTACAACCTGGCTCTAGGAACAGCTTCATATCCAGTATTATGGAAGGTGTCACGTGTCACACCAATTCCTAAGGATGGCTCAAAATCTGACGTCACACGTATATGCAACGAGTTCTGGTGTGAGTCAGGGCAGCACGTTGGGTCCGACTCAATTTCTTATTATGATTAATGACTTGTCGAAGGTCTTGGAGACGGCAAGGTGCCTTATGTTCGCTGACGATTTGAAGCTGTTTCTGGGGGTTAAGAGCGTAGAGGACTGTGACGCGCTCCAGCGTGATATCGATAATGTCGTAGCTTGGAGTGAGCATAACCAGCTTGAGTTTAATATTTCTAAGTGCAAAGTTATCACTCTTACACGGTCACACGCACCCCTCACTTATGCTTATAAATTATCCGGTGTCCTGCTGGAGCGCGTAACGGAAATTCGCGATCTTGGTTTGTATATAGACGCTAGGTTAACCTTTAATACCCATATAACCACGATATGTAGTCAAGCCTATAAGTCGCTAGGCTTTGTTGTGAGACAGGCTGCTCGATTTAGTGACAGAGATGTAATCATGGCGTTGTATTTTGCATTCGTACGTTCCAAGCTTGAGTACAACTCCATTATTTGGGACCCACACGAGGCAAAGTATAAAATGTTAGTGGAACGAGTGCAGCGTAAATTCGCGCGGTTTCGTTATAAAAAAATGTACGGGTATTATCCGTATTTATATCCGTCTCTGTTCATGTCAGGTATTGTAGGTATTAATACTCTGCAATTTAGGCGCAAATGGGCGCTTCTGGCTCATTATTTTTTAGTGCTTAATGGCAAAATAGACAACTCAGAAGCGTTGTCACGTTGTGGATTATCCGCACCAAATCAGTTCGTGCGGCTGCGCTCGCGCCGCCTGCTTGCGGCACCGCAGGTTCGCACATGCACGGCACAATTTGCCCCTACTTGTCGTGCCATTTCTGCACTTAATGCTCTGATTGCTCACCAGTTTGATGTAGACATATTTTTCAATCCAATGGGAGACTTCCAAAAACACTGCTACGATTTTTTATGTCGATCTAGTCATATTTATTTTAATAATTTATAGGTATGTATTTTTATTATTATGAAATTATTGTGAAATTATATTTAATGAAAACATATTATAAATTGTTAAGTCAAATTCGAATAGCATTGGTAGTAATTTATTGATACTAATTTATAATTAATTATTTACTAATTTAATTTTAATGTAATGTAGTTATCGGTTTAGCGTTAAGCAACCATATAATAATTTTATTAATTGTTATTCCTGACTCTCTCTACGTGTTGGGAAACTGTAAGTGGAGAGAGTAATTGATTTTGAAATAAATAAATAAATAAATGATTGCTGACACAGCCTAAACACTTCGCGACACTGATTAGAATTAAATGGATATGAAAAAAAAAATATTTGAATAGTACAACAACAAAACACTATAGCGACAGCAGTATTGATGTATCAGCAACCAATAGATTAAAGAATTTTGTAAAGGTGACAAGTGAACAATGATTAGGGATACAAACTGGTATACTAGATTCAACAAATCACAAAAAATGTACAAACCCTGCAAACATCATAAGTGTTCACAAGGCACCTCCACTTAACATGTTACTAATTAAGAAGAGAGTATTTTACACAGTCATAAAAAGAACAATAATGGTGAATTTTAAAAAAGCAACTAGACCTATGATGTCTTGTCATCTAGAAATTCTTTAATAGTGTAATAACCCCTTTTTATAAGAAAATTCCTAGTAGTGGTTTTAAATTTGTGCAGAGGTAAATTCATTATTTCCAGAGGTAATTTATTAAAGAATTGTATACCGAGTCCCGCAAATGAGTTATGAACTTTATGTAGACGGTAGTTAGTGCCCACTAGTTTATGCTTATTCCTTGTGTTCACTTTGTGCAAGTCACTATTTTTACGGCAAAGAGTTAAGTTTTTCTTAACGCACATTAAATTAGCAAATATTTACTGCGATGCAACTGTAAATATTTCTACTTCTTTAAATTTATCTCGTAAAGAATCTCTAGCACCTAACTTATATATTGCACGTATGGCCCGGCCCTCTTTTGAATAACAAAAATTGTCTGAATATCGACCGCCGTACCCTATGGGGTACGGCGGTCGATATTCAGACAATTTTTATTTTTATAATAGTATCTCGTAAAACATTACACTGTGAAAGTAACTAAAGTAAACTAGTCGAGCAGTATCTACGTCTGTGAATTGGCGAACTTTCCTAACTGCAAATGCTGCAGAACTAAGTTTGACTGCCAGAGAGGATATTTGGGCGCCCCACTGAAGCTTACAATCTAAAGTTAAACCTAAAAATACAGTTGAATCAACTAGGTTAATTGTTTCGTTATTTAAAATTATATTAGTAACTAAGAACATTTTTGACATTCGGCAAAGTGAATTTCACACATTTTGTTTTGCCAGAGTTGAGTAGCAAATTATTTGTCGTGAACCAATGTAGTACTTGGGCAAGAGAATTATTTACGCTATCAATGTTACTTGTATTACGATCAACTTTAAAAATAAGTGAAGTATCGTCAGCAAAAAGAACAATATCACATAGATTTCTAACAAAGAATGGCAAGTCATTAATATATATTAAAAAAAGAAACGGACCAAGAATAGAGCCCTGTGGAACGCCCATTCCCACTGGCAAACCTTGAGACCTACTTCCACTAACATCTACATACTGAACTCTATCTCTAAGGTAACTGGCAACAAGATTGAGTGCGCTATCTCGAATACCATAATGGTTGAGTTAACGTAAAAGTGTATCATGTTCAACACAATCAAAAGCCTTTGACAAGTCGCAAAAAACACCAATGGCATCCTTCAAATTTTCCCAAGCGTTAAAGATATGTTTAAATAGAGTTACACCGGCATCAACGGTGAAGCGACCCTTAGTGAAGCCATACTGCTCACTGTGAAATATTTTATTTGTGAGAAAGTGGCTCTCTATCTATGCAAAATAACCTTTTCAAAGATTTTACTGATTGCAAGCAAGATAGAAATTGGCCGAAAGTTACTAGCGTCGCTCTTGGATCCTTTTTTGAAAAGTGGTATCACCTTGCTATGTTTCATATAATCAGGAACACCCCTTTATCCACGCATCTATTAAATATTGCAGCTAAATATGGAGCTATGCCAAAAATGATTTGGTGAACAAGACTGACTGAAATACCCCATAAGTTAATAGATTTCTTAATATTGATTGTCTTGAATGTCTTGAGGATGTCATTGGTGTCAATGTATTTAAAATTAAAAAGCACATTACACTCATTCACATTGCCCCTAACTAATATCTCTGCTTTGCTTGAGCATGAGTCTAAACACTTGGTTGTTTTCACTGGTATGTTTATGAAGAAGTTTTTAAAAGTCTGAGCAACATCAATTTTCTGTGTAACTATTTCTCCATATCATTTTAATTCATAGCTATTATCTACTAACTTAGCTCGACCAGTCTCACTGTTAATAATTTTCCAAGTTGCTTTTATTTTGTTCTTGGATTCTTTAATTTTATAACTTATAAATATAGACTTAGCTCCGCACCCCACCTTAGAACTTTGTTCTATCATAATATCTGATAAAGCTAATATTTCTTTCTTGGTAATTAGTAGGCTATCCCCATATAAAATTATAACTGTAGAATGTTTATTTAGTCTAGCATACTTTAATTTATTAATTAACATAGACCTTCCTTGTCCTAGTGAACAAATATTTTGTATTGACCGATCAGTATAACTATTAATCAGGCTACCCATACCAATTCCTAATTGGTCGGAAAAAATTAAAACATTGTTATCTAAAACCTTATTATTTTCATGTAATAATGTGTCAGAACCTGAACCATGACATGTTTTCGAAGGATATTCATCTTGAAAGTCACTATATAACTTGGTTGTACAATTAGGTGAAGCCTCTTACTTATGATTTGAACAATTTAAACAGTTACTGTTGTTGGTCATAGAGAGCAGTTGTTTTAGATTTTCTCTACCAACTCTACTAATTTCATCATATTTCAATATATATTCCTGTGTTTCACTTTGATGATCTATTATCAATTTGTTGAGCTGTGCATTTAATGATGTGATTTGTGCTCACATGTGTGTTGTTCATATTGTAATCGGCTACAGGCTAATTGCTCACTACTATCCTTAAGCTTAGAAACTAATAAATCACTCTCTTTAACTAAATGATGGTTAATTTGTGTTAAATCTATAACTTTCTTTGACCTCTGATAGTCTAACTCAAGTCGCTTTATTAATTTATAAAACTTTGTCAATTTCCTAAATTTACCATTTGACACCTTATATGTAAAGTTACAATTACATTTTACAGATTTAAAAATATTTGCCTTTCCACCAATGACTTCAGAGAACAGGTCCTGGTTTGCTGCGCTGCTTAGTGACTGAATGGATTCCTCCAAGGTTGTTATTTTGGATTGAGCTTCACTCAAGCTTGTTTCCAACTCCATGATGCGACTGAGCTGCCTCATATATGTATCATGGCAGCTACTATATGATCTGACTTCTTCCTGCAGCCTGTCCCGCTGGTCCAGAATGTTCATATATTCTGTGTGGAGTTCCGTCAATTGTGCTTTCAGTTGTGAGACTTTGTCATTAACATACTTAATTTCCTCTTTACTGTCAATTCATTCCTTCAACAGTTGACTATGATCTTCCTTATATTTCTTTATTTCCAGTAGTGCAATCTTCAATGGAGCAGTTGTGTCTGTTATACAAGACCCAGGTTCACTCCTGCGTGGAATACTGCTCTCACCTTTGAAATGGCTCCGCTCAGTACTTATTGGACGCCCTCGATAGGTTGCAGTGGCGTGCTGTCCGTATCATCGGGGATCCAGAGGCCACTAAGACTCTTGAGTCACTGCAATTACGCAGAGACGTGGCCTCAATGGCTGTCTTCTACCGCATCTATCACGGTGAGTGCTCCGAAGAGCACTTTCAACTAATCCCACTCTCTTCTTTCCTATCCCGAACGACACGTGCTGGGTTGAGGTGCCACTCTTACACGGTAGAACAGATACCGTCACGCACCAAACGGTTCGGCGCCTTACCTCTGCCGTACCATTAAGATGTGGAACTCTTTACCAGTCCACGTGTTTCCCCCCTCTTATGATCCCGGGTCCTTTAAGCGGGGCGTGAAAAAGCTTTACTCAAGGCCGTCAAGGTGAGGGCCATCATGCCAGAATGCCATGCTGGCTGCTGGGATGATGGGCATCACTATGGGACTTCACTGACTGCTTAACATCAGGCAGCATGGAGTCAATTTGTTCGGCAGAAAAAAAAAAAAAAACTTGTGCTCCCTTTCCTTTGCCAAAGCCTTACGGGTCATCATAGTGTACGTAGACATATTTTGTACCCAAATTACCTTAAAAGAAAAACAAAATATATAGGCGTGATGCCCATTTTTTTAAATAATTACACTACACTTTACTTTCAAATAACTACACCCTAATCATAAATATTACTATTATGTATAAGACAAATATGATAAAACTATACAAAAACAGAGTATACTACAAAAATGAGTTTAAGTTAATTGACTATTACTTGTTAATTATTAAAGCGTGATGAGCCGTTATAATTATTTTCATAGCGACACGAGAGCTCCTTGAAAGTTACTACGACTGACCCTAAAGAGTTATCTACATCATACTTTTAATCATAAAAGAAAAACATATTTCTCGACGATTTTTCGAACAGTTCATCCGACTATTGAAACAATATGCGTGAACATGGGTATATGGCAGGATATGTCTTGGTGTTTCTATGTATAATATGTATGTATTTACAAACAAAAAATAAATATGTATATCTATCCATTGGCTAGTACCCATAGTACCTACAAGCTTCTGCTTAGTTTGGGACTAGATGTGTGAATGTGGTAGAATACTATTATGTATTTATTTATTTAATATACGTCATATTTGAGCTATTCATAGTAACCCGACTAAATAAATTACAGTTTAATTACTTACCATCCCTTTTCACTCATTGACGAGAAGGCACAAGTATGGTGTACTCTCATACCTGTCCTTAGGACATCATCACACTGGCGAACGTGTTACCGACGAAGACGCCGGTGACAGGATGTTTTTTTTTTATTCCACCGAACTGGTATTTCATTGTGTTTTAAAGGTGACCTGAATTAACTTGTTCTAGAGAAATTGTCAACTTTTCAATTCTGGGTGAAGCACTTGGATAAAACATAAACAACGTACCAGCGATTTGAGAGCAATCCTGCGATTAATACACTTTTGCATTGAATCTCACCGTGAATGTAGACCAAGCAACGCATATAACGTAGTTACTATGTCATTGCATTACACGGTAATTTATGAATTAGCTTGCAGCAAGACTACTGCGGACAAGTTCGGCTTGTCGCATGCGGCTTCCCGTTGTCTCGTCTGTCCGTTGGTCTCACTGGAAACACGGCTACTAATCGCTAGTGTGACAACGCTTTTAAAAGGTTAACATATCGTGCCGTACATGGGCACTATCTACCCACGTTTTCTGGTCGAAATAATGCGAAAGCCAAGGCCGGAAAGTAAGAGTTTTCAACTATTCCGCTACCCTAGTTGGTAGGAGTAATGTACGGGTTAAAACCAATTTCAGGTCGGAAGATGGATTTACAACGCTTTGAGATGTACTGTTGAGTTTTTAAAACGTTTGTTTGCAATGGGAACGCTTTATTTAAGAGCTGTTGAATGGATGCGTTGTATATCCCATCACAGCTATAATCTTAATATATAAAATCCTTGCGTTACTGACTGACTGACAGACACGCTACAGCCGAAACTACTGGTCGTAAGAAGATGAAATTTAGCATGTATGTTAGCATGTAGGGGTGCACTAAGACGGGATTCCCCGAAATTCCAACGGGATCGGGCAAAACGGGAAATTCGAAGATATGTGCGTGCGAAGCCGCTGGCGTCGACTAGTACTTTCTATTCTTACAACGCTCATTCTGCTTCTTTTGTGCCAGTAAATTGTCCGAATTTCAAATTGTGTTAAGTATTTAACTCGTTTATAAGTAATTTTTGACCACATTAAGAAAAACATCGGTGAAAATCATTTGGAGAGATATCTGTCCAACTGGCAATTTTTTAGAAAATGTAGCAATGTATTTTCAATTTGAGTATGTACATATTATTTCAAAGTTATATAAAACTGATATTCTGTCAAACCTAGACCTAATTGTAACCGGGACAACACTAGGATTATGATGGTTCTTTTAAAGCTATCCTCTATCAATAATAATCATGATGGGCACTAATTAACCAGAGAAGTACCGCTAAATACTCTTTGTCGAATCAAATCATCACATAATTCAAACAACGAAACAAGAAACACTTTAAATCTGTCAACCGCCTATAAAACACTAGTACGTAAGCAAAATCTCCAACATTTTACCTCAATACTTTGAAACAAGGTAATGAAATAGAAAAACATTGAAGACAGCGACTAGTTGCAATATTGTTCTTATTTATTTAAAAGCAAGTATGTGTACTGTTACCAAGTTACATGTACAGCCAACGAAAGTGTGAAGGAGCCCTATGTCTGAGGGATATAGTTGAGTTTTCTGTGGTGAGAGGTTTCTGATGTGTGTGTTAAGGTTATCAAGGTATGAGTCGCTAGGAGAGGAAGTAAGGAACCACGCACGGTCCCAAGGAAATTGCGATGTTTTATTCTATTTGCTGAACAGTTATCGGTCGATAGGAAATATAGTGAAGGATTTCTGAGCAGATGTTATATCACAAGGGCTTAGGGTTTCCCAGTTATGGAAATAGTGGAAATATTTTCTTTGATTTGAATTGCGGATTTAATTTATTTTAATCATGTTTGTGTACTATGGTTAGATAAAATGAACGCTGGGATTCAACATACTCAAGTTTTATTTGTACACTCTTTATACATGTTAATTTTCCTTTTTTATTGTGACTTGTGTGTTTTTATAACAAACTAGTCGACGCCAGCGGCTTCGCACGCACATATTTTCGAATTTCCCGTTTTGCCTGATCCCGTGGGAATTTCGGGTTATCCCGTATTAGTGCACCCCTACGGTGCCCTAGGAACATACATGCAAAATTTCATCTTCCTGTGACCAGTAGTTTTGGCTGTAGCGTGTCTGTCAGTTAGTCAGTAACGCAAGGATTTTATATATTAAGATTTTATTCTGGGTAGTGGCAAAAAACTTAAGGAATGTTTAAAAAGATAAAGTAGCATAGTTTTACAGAAAAGCCGGTGAATAATGTCTAATTACTGCAAATGTAATCTTTGTTCTTCTTTCATGTCACAGCAGAGCAATGATATGGTATGATTTTATGAAGATAGTTAAGAGGCTGGAGAGTAACATTATCTACCGCTGTAAAACATGCTGCGATAACCGACTCCCAAGCAGGCGTAGCTACGGGCAAAATGTAGTAAAAATAGATAAAAGAAATCAAAAGAAAACAATTCTACTCAAAATATATTAAAAGAAGAAACACGTTACAATATTACTTAACACGAATACCCTAGATTTTATTCAAAAGACGACATCTGTAATAGCATTCCTAAATCTAGACCTTTTTTATTCTCACGCATTGAAACCCTAAACCATCCTAAACAGACCGTGCGATGTCACAAGAATACCTCAACAAATATCTTACAGAAGAAAACACACAATAAATAGTGTACGGAACAGTCGACAGAACCCTAATTCCGTCAAATCCCTCATTTGTCAGTCAGACATAGAGTATTTTAACAGAATAGTATATTGTTTAAACGATAGGTCTAAAATATTTTGTACTTACCTACACCTTGTAATACTTTACATATTACTAGCAAACATATTAGCTGTACATCGAAGACACTCCTTGATATACCTGTATTATAAAACTCATCACTCTCACTCACTCGATTTGTCATTTGTTTATGAGTAAAATAATGTATGTACGCGTTACAACTGCCGTAATAGGAATCAATCCTGTGTTTGTAAAGAATTCGGCATACTTCACAAACATATAATCGACAGACAATTGAGGCGGTAAGACGGCCGTTTAAGGACGCGTTTACAAAATTAGTAGGTACAAAATCGCGTCACTACAGCGACACGGCGGCAACGGTACGTACTACGTACGGTAACTTGCGTAAATGTAGTTCAACTAAATATCTTTGAGACTTTAGAATATTTTGTGATATGTATCTATGTTATAGGCCTGGAATATTATTATTATATTGTAGGTGTCGTATGAATGTATCAATGTAATGACGGTAAGACGCGATAGACTTCGAAAAAAGCAATATACGCATACAAAATATTCGCTAAAATCAATTGATACTTCTCGTATTCTGTGCGAATTACGTCCAAATAAGTTTCTTATTTTTTATATACATGGACATTATTACTTTATTTTTCCATTATGTTGATTCAGGATATATTTCGGTAGATATTATTTTGTTTCTTGCGTTGAAATCTGGTAAGATTATGTGGACTGATGGTATACCATCCCATTCAAGTGTTGCGACTGGAACTCATAAAAGAGTTGACCTAATTATGCCAGGTTGGGGCTCATTTTATTTATTTTGGTGAGACCCTACCACTGCACTGGTACTAGTGAAGTAACCTTCCAAGGTTATTCGATGAGTCTTACTGGTACTCTTATGTGAGTAGAGCTAGGCATGCCGAGTTTGGGCTCATTTTGTTTGTACATAAGAGACCCTACCACTGGAACTTATGAAGTAACCTTCCAGGGTTATTCAATTACTCTTGCTGCTACCCATGTGTGAGTAGAGCTAGGGGTGCCGATTTTGGGCTCATTTTGTTTGTACATAAGAGACCCTACCACTGGAACTTATGAAGTAACCTTCCAGGGTTATTCAATGACTCTTGCTGGTACCCATGTGTGAGTAGAGCTAGGCGTGCCGAGTTTGGGCTCATTTTGTTTGTACATAAGAGACCCTACCACTGGAACTTATGAAGTAACCTTCCAGGGTTATTCAATGACTCTTGCTGGTACCCATGTGTGAGTAGAGCTAGGCGTGCCGAATTTGGGCTAATTTTGTTTGTACATCAGAGACCCTACCACTGCATTTTATGAAGTAACCTTCCAGGGTCATTCAATGACTCTTACTGGTACTCATATGTGAGTAAAGGTAGGCATGCCGAGTTTGGGCTCATTTTCTTTGTACATAAGTGACCCTACCACTGGAACTTATGAAGTAACCTTCCAGGGTTATTCGATGACTCTTGCTGGTACTCATGTGTGAGTAGAGCTAGGCATGCCGAGTTTGGGCTCATTTTGTTTGTGCATAAGAGACCCTACCACTGCATTTTATGAAGTAACCTTCCAGGGTTATTCAATGACTCTTACTGGTACTCATATGTGAGTAGAGCTAGGCATGCCGAGTTTGGGCTCATTTTGTTTGTACATAAGTGAACCTACCACTGGAACTTATGAAGTAACCTTCCAGGGTTATTCGATGACTCTTGCTGGTACTCATATGTGAGTAGAGCTATGCATGCCGAGTTTGGGCTCATTTTGTATGTACATAAGTGACCCTACCACTGGAACTTATGAAGTAACTTTCCAGGGTTATTCGATGACTCTTGCTGGTACTCATATGTGAGTAGAGCTAGGCATACCGAGTTTGGGCTCATTTTGTATGTACATCAGAGACCCTACCACTGAAGGTTACTTCATAAGTTCCAGTGGTAGGGTCTCTTATGTACAAACAAAATGAGCCCAAGCTCGGCATGCCTAGCTCTTCTCACATATGAGTACCAGCAAGAGTCATCAAATAACCCTGGAAGGTTACTTCATTAGTTCCAGTAGTAGGGTCACTTATGTTCAAACAAAATGAGCCCAAACTCGGCATGCCTAGATCTACTGACACATGAGTACCAGCAAGCGTCATCGAATAACCCTGGAAGGTTACTTCATAAGTTCCAGTGGTAGGGTCACTTATGTACAAACAAAATGAGCCCAAACTCGGCATGCCTAGCTCTACTCACATATGAGTACCAGTAAGAGTCATTGAATAACCCTGGAAGGTTACTTCATAAAATGCAGTGGTAGGGTCTCTTATGCACAAACAAAATGAGCCCAAACTAGGCATGCCTAGCTCTACTCACACATGAGTACCAGCAAGAGTCATCGAATAACCCTGGAAGGTTACTTCATAAAATGCAGTGGTAGGGTCTCTTATGCACAAACAAAATGAGCCCAAACTCGGCATGCCTAGCTTTACTCACACATGAGTACCAGCAAGAGTCATCGAATAACCCTGGAAGGTTACTTCATAAGTTCCAGTGGTAGGGTCTTTTATGTACAAACAAATTGAGCCCAAAATCGGCACCCCTAGCTCTACTCACACATGGGTACCAGCAAGAGTAATTGAATAACCCTGGAAGGTTACTTCATAAGTTTCAGTGGTAGGGTCTCTTATGTACAAACAAAATGAGCCCAAACTCGGCATGCCTAGCTCTACTCACATATGAGTACCAGTAAGAGTCATCGAATAACCCTGGAAGGTTACTTCATAAGTTTCAGTGGTAGGGTCTCTTATGTACAAACAAAATGAGCCCAAACTCGGCATGCGTAGCTTTACTCACATATGAGTACCAACAAGACTCATCGAATAACCTTGGAAGGTTACTTCACTGGTACCAGTGGTAGGGTCTCACCAAAACAAATAAAATGAGCCCCAACCTGGCATAACTTGGTCCACTCTTTTATGAGTTCCAGTTGCAACACTTGAACGGGATGGTATACCATCAGTCCAGATAATCTTACCAGATTTCAACGCAAGAAACAAAATAATAATTATCTAAATACCGAAAAATATCCTGAGTCAACATAACGGAGAAAATAAAGTAATAATGTCCATTTATAGTAATAAGAAACTGACTGACTTGTACGTAATTCGCACAGAATACAAGAAGTATCAAATTGATTTTAGCGAATATTTTGTATTCGTATATTGCTTTTTTCGACTTCGGGCTGCAGCGACAAGCGACATAGAGTCCACTCCCGACGACGCTCAAGCGCAGACTGAGATCTCATTGTAGAATTTGGATATATAAATCAAGAAAGTGGCTAAATAAAACGACCCTTATTGCCACACATTAAGACACACGTATGCGAGCAAAATAGAAGAAAAATTTAAGATGATTTTTTGCTTTTTTGAGTCAATTTACAATATTTTGAAAAGTATAATCAAATTGTTTTTGAGTTGACTATATTTACTACCCTATTCTAACTTTGAATCTATACATATAATAAAATGGTAGGAAAGTCAAAACTGTACATTGAATATTTTTTTTAAAGAATACTTGGGGTGTGATTTACAATCGATACCGAAGCCAAAAATATAGTTTTTAGAATTTTTGTCTGTTTGTCTGTTTGTCCTTATGTCCGGGCTAAACTCAAAAAGTACTGCATGGATTTACTTCAAATTTGGCATAAATATTATTAAAAAGTCGGGTCACCATATAGGCTACATATTATTACGCTATCACCTACGGGGAACGAGCAGAGAACCTTTATTTCTTGAACGTATTCTGTAACAACGTGTAATGTAACAATGCATATTTTAATGTTGTTATTATGTTAACTATGCTATAATCTAGCTTCACACTATAAAAATCACGCAATATAAGTAACTTAGGCTGACAAACATAATTAATTGAATAAGTAGAATCAAGACAATTTTAATGCAGCGCCATCTAAGAGAGTTTAAAAACATCAAGTCGAATTACATCTGTAAGCCCTTTTTGGATATAAATAATTTAATTTGAACATGTTGGCGACGTTAATAGTTGTTTTCAAAACTCATAGATGGAGTTGTACATTTTCTTCTTAAAATTGTATTGTTAATTCGTTTCAGAGATGAGCAAGACTATTACTTGAAGTTATTTAATTAATTAACTACACCATCGCCACACTTGATTGCTTACATCATTTCTGTCAGAATAAATAGTAATAGATTAAGTACAAAAAAAACATTTTGGTCACATTGGTGTAATTATGGCTTCTTAATTAATATATTTACATGACGCATATAAACTTGCTTTAAATTGTCTTTCAGGATATACATATATCACGTAACTTTGTTTGGATTAACTATATATAAACATCAGTAAGATGTGGAACTAGCTAGATCTTATTTACTCACACACTGCCATTTATTTATTGTTACGTCTGAAGCGGTTTGGCGGATACTGGTGTTCTCTATACATGAGAAGCATCCTACCGTCATGCATTTACACGTCCACCTAGAGAACGGTCAGCGCATATATTTTGATCCCGACGGCGTTGCTGAGCACTTGGAAAATCCGCGTCAAACAAGTCTCTTGGCGTTTTTCAGGCTCTGTAAAATCGACCAGTTTGGGAGGTCCCTTACGTATGACGACATGCCTTCATATAACACGTACGACAAGCAATAGGGTGTATTTAACCGACGTTGACGAGGAGGTGCTGTGGAAGGTTTTCCGGAAAGTTTCAAGGACACCGCATTTTGTAGAGTTTATACCGTACACACACAATGTCGAATGCTATTTTCTGCGGTTGTTACTTCACAAAGTCCGAGGCCCAACGTCTTTCACCTTTCTGAGGACATTTGATGGCGTGGAGTATCCCACTTACCGCACAGCCTGCGTAGTACGTCACTTTCTCGACGGTGACCAATACTGGGATGACACCCTTGCGGAGGCGAGCGTCAGTGACAGTCTCAGCCGCATGCGTCATCTGTTTGACGTCATCTTGGTGTTTTGTGGAGTCGCGAACCCTAGCTTTCTGGGAGAAGTATCCCCATCATCTGTCTGAAGATTTTCTACGAGCTTTGAGGCGTGCTACTGGAGACGAAGTCGAAGTAACTGATGACCGCGTGCTGAACACCTGTCTCAGTTCACTTCAAGACGTGGTCATTTCTATCGGCGGAAATCCACTGGTCAAATATTTGTTACCAGCTTCCTAATCATCACCGCATCAAGAGCGTGAAAATTGGGAGTATAATGCTGAGACAATTTGAAATGACCACCTTACGAATTTTATGACACTGTCCTTGTAAGCGTTGGGCAAAGCCAGGCTAAAATGTTTTTCTTGGATGCACCTGGTGGAACAGGAAAAACATTTGTTACTACTGGCATACTTGCAGAGGTCAGGAGGCAAGGCAAAATTGTCATTGCTGTAGCGTCGCCGGCAATCGCTGCCACACTGCTTACGGGTGTTCAGACAGCACATACCATGTTTAAATTTCCCATCGATTTAGAGAGCGCCGTAACACCCGTTTGTGGTGTGTCACGTAACAGTGATAAGGGACACGTGCTCAAGGATTGCTCTCTGATCGTATGGGATGAGCGTACGACGGCCAATAGGAAGGCAGTTGACATCCGCAAGAACGAGCATTTAATGGGTGGTCACAGTTCTGTTCAGTGACGATTCCCGACAAACGCTTCCCGTGGTGACGCGGGGATCGAGGGCTGACGAGGTGAGTCATCATCATCATCATCATCAGCCTTTAACAGTCCACTGCTGGACTAGGCCTCTCCTTTGAAAGAAGGAATCGGCCTACTATACCACGCTGGCCAAACGGGTTGGTATAGGGTTTGTATCAAGTTTTCCTTCTCTTAATGTGTGTCTGTTCTCTGCACAATATGCTCCCTCTGTCGGCACTTACGACACCCATGGGATGATATGGGGTGGTGACATTCCGTATTCTTAATCCGTCACCACACGGACAAGGTGAGTGCTTCGTTGAAATTATCTTTGTTGTGGTCACGAGTTCGTATGATGCGCTTGACCATTAATATGAGAGCTCAGCTTGGCGTCAATGCAGCTGCTCAACAATGCTAAGATGTCTTTCTAAGTCTTGTCGAAGTCACTCTACCAGAGGAGAGAGGTGGACAGGTGGTGCTTCTAGAGTCTCTCAGTAGAGTTGCATCTAGCTTAGAACCAGCCTATTTTGACGACCAAAAATGATCTGGCTATGGCAATTGACGAATGCATTCTCTCGGAAATTGAGGGGAATGAAGTGGTCTACACCTCTATAAACACTGTCGTCGAGCAAAAAAACGCCACACATTATCCCGTGGAATTTCTGAACTCCCTGTCAGCAAGTGAACTTCCAGCGCATACCATCAAGCTGAAGGTTGGTGTCCCGATTATGCTTCATCGGAACCTATCTCCTCCGAAGTTGTGTAACGTAACCCGCCTGAAGGTCATCTCGCTCCACAGACACACCATTTAGGCGGAAATTCTTACGGGTTGTGGCGTCGGCGAGGCAGTATTTATACCATGCATCCTCTCATACCTCATAACTTCCGGTTCCCGCTCAAGCGCATACAGTTCCCCGTGAGTGTTTGCTTCGCGATGACCACCAAAAAGTCGCAGAGGCAGACACTGAGGGCAGCGGGTGTCCTGTACGTCGCTTTCTTCCGCGTCAACAGTCCTGACTCTCTTTACATTTTGGCTGCGGAGAGCCAAACCACTAATGTTGTGTATCGAGAAGTTCTATAAGTATGTATTTTACCTTATTATGCATTCCTTATTTTCTCCATCTGCTTCAGTCACAACTTATGACTTAATTCAGCAGAATCACCATAAAGTCATTTATTCAAAGCAGGCTGAAAATCAGCACTTTTTGAAGGTCAATTTTACAAAAGACAGTCTCCCTCTGTTATTACACTTTCTGCAGGTATGAAATATAAAGAAGAAACAGGTAAATAAATGTTATTTTAAAAGGTATAATGGTAGGTATTTATTTAATAGTAAGGTGCTGTATAGCGTTCACGCAGACGACGTCGCGGGCAGCAGCTAGTAACTAAATAAATGTAAAAATAGAGAGAAAATTGTACCCAAAAACAGCAGTATATGCCTATTTTTGATTTAAGAGGCAGTTTCGAATCGATTTTACATTAATAATAATTAAATATTTTTTATTTATTTTCAAATTGATTTATAGATAAAAAAGTAATCCATTTATCGTAATCATTAGTTTTATTAGTTATTATCTAAAATTGTCGTAAAATGTACCGGCAATATATGGTTATTTGATACATGCGTAAACGCGTCCTTAAACTATTTTTTTATTGATTTTCCATTATTTATTGAACTTATTTTTACTATTTTTCCATAACGGCATATATTTTTTAGAAATTAAACAGGCAAACTTTAACAAAGGTCACCAGTACATATATTATATCCAAAGAAACATTTACTTTCGTAGATATTATACGTACATCCTCGCGGATATTATTTCTATTCAAAAACCATTCTGTTCACCTATCTACTCTGTAAACAAGACTACTAGGTGTAGAAGTGAGTGACGTCATAAGGTCGCAGACAGTACACGCTACTTACTTTATTTGTGGGGCGTATTACACGCGTATAAATTACATTCACTGTGATATCTTATTATACTGGATTTCTATCCCTTGAATATATTTGTTCCACTTTGCTTCTTGCGTTGCGTGATTTTGACGGGACTTTTTCTGTTCATCTGATTTGTGGGTAAGCTTCTTTTTGGATTTGCGGTGAAAACTGTTGCTAGCTTCGTTCCACTTAACTAGGTACACGTAAATTCGAGGTTAGGTGCAAGATTGCGGAGACTTTTTAAAAGTTGCTTCGGCCAAGTTATTAAAAACAAGTTGGTTTCCTCGACTTCTCATAGTTAGTGGGACACGCAACAAATCAGCCACAGTGCGGTATGGCATACGCGACCCTGCTGGGATTCGGCATACCAGAGAGAAAACCCGTTGGCTTCAATAGCCTTGACTTTAAAGCCTTAACATCAATGCCTTCTTTTAAAGTTACCTCTGAAAAGTGACGGTAAAATATAAATAATTACCTCTTTATTGCCTTCAGTACATTTTTACAGTGCATGTTTTTTTATTGTTTCTTACATGTTCTTTTAATTTGTGAAAATTAAACTTGCAATAGCACTCCTGTATCTCTAACGGACTCATTAATGAACTTACGTAGCCAATTTCCATGTAAATAATTTGAAGGTATATATGACATTTTTTAAGAACTAAAACTATGATTTTTAATTTTTCAACAATTATTAGCTTCACACATCACGGTTCATGGTCGTCAGGTTAGAGTTACATCTCAAGATATAATTTTGAATGGCCACAAAATTTGTCAACAACAAACTTCCTTAGGAAGTGTCGCCTATCTAGCTCCATAAATGAAGCACTTGCATAAAGTTTACCGTCCGTGCCAGAACAATAACGCAAGATGCATATTCCACAGTTATTTATCCCATTAACTGCCTAGCTTTGAACGGGGTGACCACGTTAAGGATGTTAAAATTGAGATTTGTGTCAAAAACATTTCAATTTCATTTTCATTTCAACAGTTATTGGTGCAATTTACACCTTAATTATACAGCAAAACAAGCTTTTTTATGTAAATTATAAATAAAAACAATTTTTTTTCTTTTTTTTGTGTCGGGTTGGAATATCCTCATGGAGACCCTCCTCCCTGGGGGTGATAGGCGAAAGGGACTGTCAGACTCTTACTGACTAAAAACCAACCTGTGTTCCTCATGTACCCGTGTGTCGGAGGGCCACCCGCGACCGCGCCCGACTGTGGGGGACAGAAGAACTGTCCCTCGCACTCGCACCATTGGACGCATCCTGCGCAGGCCTCCGTCAAGCCCACGCGGAGCGTCATCTCCTGGGATCTCGCTTAGCTTCACCGTGGGTGACCTAACCACGGTTACTGAGCCCCCCACCACGACAAGGTGGAGATCCAACGAGGGGGATATTATTATTTATATCATATCTATACATATAATAAAATGGTAGGAAAGTCAAAACTGTACATTGAATATTTTTTTTAAAGAATACTTGGGGTGTGATTTACAATCGATACCGAAGCCAAAAATATAGTTTTTAGAATTTTTGTCTGTTTGTCTGTTTGTCCTTATGTCCGGGCTAAACTCAAAAAGTACTGCATGGATTTACTTCAAATTTGGCATAAATATTATTAAAAAGTCGGGTCACCATATAGGCTACATATTATTACGCTATCACCTACGGGGAACGAGCAGAGAACCTTTATTTCTTGAACGTATTCTGTAACAACGTGTAATGTAACAATGCATATTTTAATGTTGTTATTATGTTAACTATGCTATAATCTAGCTTCACACTATAAAAATCACGCAATATAAGTAACTTAGGCTGACAAACATAATTAATTGAATAAGTAGAATCAAGACAATTTTAATGCAGCGCCATCTAAGAGAGTTTAAAAACATCAAGTCGAATTACATCTGTAAGCCCTTTTTGGATATAAATAATTTAATTTGAACATGTTGGCGACGTTAATAGTTGTTTTCAAAACTCATAGATGGAGTTGTACATTTTCTTCTTAAAATTGTATTGTTAATTCGTTTCAGAGATGAGCAAGACTATTACTTGAAGTTATTTAATTAATTAACTACACCATCGCCACACTTGATTGCTTACATCATTTCTGTCAGAATAAATAGTAATAGATTAAGTACAAAAAAAACATTTTGGTCACATTGGTGTAATTATGGCTTCTTAATTAATATATTTACATGACGCATATAAACTTGCTTTAAATTGTCTTTCAGGATATACATATATCACGTAACTTTGTTTGGATTAACTATATATAAACATCAGTAAGATGTGGAACTAGCTAGATCTTATTTACTCACACACTGCCATTTATTTATTGTTACGTCTGAAGCGGTTTGGCGGATACTGGTGTTCTCTATACAT
Organism: Euclidia mi; assembly: GCA_944739405.2. NCBI lineage: Eukaryota > Metazoa > Arthropoda > Insecta > Lepidoptera > Erebidae > Euclidia > Euclidia mi. The sequence continues at coordinate 22,894,613 of OX123192.2, read as the reverse complement.
GAGAAGCATCCTACCGTCATGCATTTACACGTCCACCTAGAGAACGGTCAGCGCATATATTTTGATCCCGACGGCGTTGCTGAGCACTTGGAAAATCCGCGTCAAACAAGTCTCTTGGCGTTTTTCAGGCTCTGTAAAATCGACCAGTTTGGGAGGTCCCTTACGTATGACGACATGCCTTCATATAACACGTACGACAAGCAATAGGGTGTATTTAACCGACGTTGACGAGGAGGTGCTGTGGAAGGTTTTCCGGAAAGTTTCAAGGACACCGCATTTTGTAGAGTTTATACCGTACACACACAATGTCGAATGCTATTTTCTGCGGTTGTTACTTCACAAAGTCCGAGGCCCAACGTCTTTCACCTTTCTGAGGACATTTGATGGCGTGGAGTATCCCACTTACCGCACAGCCTGCGTAGTACGTCACTTTCTCGACGGTGACCAATACTGGGATGACACCCTTGCGGAGGCGAGCGTCAGTGACAGTCTCAGCCGCATGCGTCATCTGTTTGACGTCATCTTGGTGTTTTGTGGAGTCGCGAACCCTAGCTTTCTGGGAGAAGTATCCCCATCATCTGTCTGAAGATTTTCTACGAGCTTTGAGGCGTGCTACTGGAGACGAAGTCGAAGTAACTGATGACCGCGTGCTGAACACCTGTCTCAGTTCACTTCAAGACGTGGTCATTTCTATCGGCGGAAATCCACTGGTCAAATATTTGTTACCAGCTTCCTAATCATCACCGCATCAAGAGCGTGAAAATTGGGAGTATAATGCTGAGACAATTTGAAATGACCACCTTACGAATTTTATGACACTGTCCTTGTAAGCGTTGGGCAAAGCCAGGCTAAAATGTTTTTCTTGGATGCACCTGGTGGAACAGGAAAAACATTTGTTACTACTGGCATACTTGCAGAGGTCAGGAGGCAAGGCAAAATTGTCATTGCTGTAGCGTCGCCGGCAATCGCTGCCACACTGCTTACGGGTGTTCAGACAGCACATACCATGTTTAAATTTCCCATCGATTTAGAGAGCGCCGTAACACCCGTTTGTGGTGTGTCACGTAACAGTGATAAGGGACACGTGCTCAAGGATTGCTCTCTGATCGTATGGGATGAGCGTACGACGGCCAATAGGAAGGCAGTTGACATCCGCAAGAACGAGCATTTAATGGGTGGTCACAGTTCTGTTCAGTGACGATTCCCGACAAACGCTTCCCGTGGTGACGCGGGGATCGAGGGCTGACGAGGTGAGTCATCATCATCATCATCATCAGCCTTTAACAGTCCACTGCTGGACTAGGCCTCTCCTTTGAAAGAAGGAATCGGCCTACTATACCACGCTGGCCAAACGGGTTGGTATAGGGTTTGTATCAAGTTTTCCTTCTCTTAATGTGTGTCTGTTCTCTGCACAATATGCTCCCTCTGTCGGCACTTACGACACCCATGGGATGATATGGGGTGGTGACATTCCGTATTCTTAATCCGTCACCACACGGACAAGGTGAGTGCTTCGTTGAAATTATCTTTGTTGTGGTCACGAGTTCGTATGATGCGCTTGACCATTAATATGAGAGCTCAGCTTGGCGTCAATGCAGCTGCTCAACAATGCTAAGATGTCTTTCTAAGTCTTGTCGAAGTCACTCTACCAGAGGAGAGAGGTGGACAGGTGGTGCTTCTAGAGTCTCTCAGTAGAGTTGCATCTAGCTTAGAACCAGCCTATTTTGACGACCAAAAATGATCTGGCTATGGCAATTGACGAATGCATTCTCTCGGAAATTGAGGGGAATGAAGTGGTCTACACCTCTATAAACACTGTCGTCGAGCAAAAAAACGCCACACATTATCCCGTGGAATTTCTGAACTCCCTGTCAGCAAGTGAACTTCCAGCGCATACCATCAAGCTGAAGGTTGGTGTCCCGATTATGCTTCATCGGAACCTATCTCCTCCGAAGTTGTGTAACGTAACCCGCCTGAAGGTCATCTCGCTCCACAGACACACCATTTAGGCGGAAATTCTTACGGGTTGTGGCGTCGGCGAGGCAGTATTTATACCATGCATCCTCTCATACCTCATAACTTCCGGTTCCCGCTCAAGCGCATACAGTTCCCCGTGAGTGTTTGCTTCGCGATGACCACCAAAAAGTCGCAGAGGCAGACACTGAGGGCAGCGGGTGTCCTGTACGTCGCTTTCTTCCGCGTCAACAGTCCTGACTCTCTTTACATTTTGGCTGCGGAGAGCCAAACCACTAATGTTGTGTATCGAGAAGTTCTATAAGTATGTATTTTACCTTATTATGCATTCCTTATTTTCTCCATCTGCTTCAGTCACAACTTATGACTTAATTCAGCAGAATCACCATAAAGTCATTTATTCAAAGCAGGCTGAAAATCAGCACTTTTTGAAGGTCAATTTTACAAAAGACAGTCTCCCTCTGTTATTACACTTTCTGCAGGTATGAAATATAAAGAAGAAACAGGTAAATAAATGTTATTTTAAAAGGTATAATGGTAGGTATTTATTTAATAGTAAGGTGCTGTATAGCGTTCACGCAGACGACGTCGCGGGCAGCAGCTAGTAACCTGAATAAAATTTTAGTTTTCCAAAATAAATAATAATTTAGAGTATTATTGCACGGATAGCATAGTGGTTTTCGTGCTGCACCTGGCCAACCTGCACTACAAGATTGACAAAGTGCGGAAGAAGACTTACTTTAGTGATGAATCTGTAATGATAATTTCTATGTTTGTTACATTTTTATGTAATAGGCAGCCAACGAGCAAGCAGATCATCTTATGGCATCCGATTACCGCCCCCCAAGCGACTCCAGAGGAGACACAAGTGCGATACCGATCTTTAGGATAAGAAATGGAATAGGATAAGGAGAGGGTGATGAGGGGTACTTTACTCTCCGAACGAGTCAGTATAGGTAGGTACTGTTACTTTACGTCGATATTCTGTGAGAAGGTAGTACTGCCCCAGCCGAACTCAAACTCAAACTCAAGTATGTTTATTTCCATAAAAATGTTTAAATTTTTTGGACACGTCAGAAGGTCATACAAATAAAAAAATAAAAAAGTAACTTTAAATGCATATTAACATACTTGAGCATTGAAAAAAAAAATGCCTGTTCAGAAAGTAGAGCCTCGTGAGAAGAATCAGGCAAGAAACTCTGGGCCACTCTTTACTTCTTCTTGATTCTATACAATTTAAAACTAAGTAACTACATTGAATTTTTCATAGATATTTGAGCTGATGTGTCTATAATGTTATTGTCAATTAATAAGGTTTTTTTAATAATAATATAAAAGTACTAAACTAGCATAATATAGACACAATAACTCACACTCACATGAAACTTAACACTAATCAAACATAAGTAGCCTGTGGGACCGAGCAAATAATAATCCCAAGCATTTTTGTCTTCAATATAATCTAGCACTGAATAGTAGTACCCTTTTTGACAAAGTTATCGTTTTACTAGCTGCTGCCCGCGACGTCGTCTGCGTGAACGCTATACAGCACCTTACTATTAAATAAATACCTACCATTATACCTTTTAAAATAACATTTATTTACCCGTTTCTTCTTTATATTTCATACCTGCAGAAAGTGTAATAACAGAGGGAGACTGTCTTTTGTAAAATTGACCTTCAAAAAGTGCTGATTTTCAGCCTGCTTTGAATAAATGACTTTATGGTGATTCTGCTGAATTAAGTCATAAGTTGTGACTGAAGCAGATGGAGAAAATAAGGAATGCATAATAAGGTAAAATACATACTTATAGAACTTCTCGATACACAACATTAGTGGTTTGGCTCTCCGCAGCCAAAATGTAAAGAGAGTCAGGACTGTTGACGCGGAAGAAAGCGACGTACAGGACACCCGCTGCCCTCAGTGTCTGCCTCTGCGACTTTTTGGTGGTCATCGCGAAGCAAACACTCACGGGGAACTGTATGCGCTTGAGCGGGAACCGGAAGTTATGAGGTATGAGAGGATGCATGGTATAAATACTGCCTCGCCGACGCCACAACCCGTAAGAATTTCCGCCTAAATGGTGTGTCTGTGGAGCGAGATGACCTTCAGGCGGGTTACGTTACACAACTTCGGAGGAGATAGGTTCCGATGAAGCATAATCGGGACACCAACCTTCAGCTTGATGGTATGCGCTGGAAGTTCACTTGCTGACAGGGAGTTCAGAAATTCCACGGGATAATGTGTGGCGTTTTTTTGCTCGACGACAGTGTTTATAGAGGTGTAGACCACTTCATTCCCCTCAATTTCCGAGAGAATGCATTCGTCAATTGCCATAGCCAGATCATTTTTGGTCGTCAAAATAGGCTGGTTCTAAGCTAGATGCAACTCTACTGAGAGACTCTAGAAGCACCACCTGTCCACCTCTCTCCTCTGGTAGAGTGACTTCGACAAGACTTAGAAAGACATCTTAGCATTGTTGAGCAGCTGCATTGACGCCAAGCTGAGCTCTCATATTAATGGTCAAGCGCATCATACGAACTCGTGACCACAACAAAGATAATTTCAACGAAGCACTCACCTTGTCCGTGTGGTGACGGATTAAGAATACGGAATGTCACCACCCCATATCATCCCATGGGTGTCGTAAGTGCCGACAGAGGGAGCATATTGTGCAGAGAACAGACACACATTAAGAGAAGGAAAACTTGATACAAACCCTATACCAACCCGTTTGGCCAGCGTGGTATAGTAGGCCGATTCCTTCTTTCAAAGGAGAGGCCTAGTCCAGCAGTGGACTGTTAAAGGCTGATGATGATGATGATGATGACTCACCTCGTCAGCCCTCGATCCCCGCGTCACCACGGGAAGCGTTTGTCGGGAATCGTCACTGAACAGAACTGTGACCACCCATTAAATGCTCGTTCTTGCGGATGTCAACTGCCTTCCTATTGGCCGTCGTACGCTCATCCCATACGATCAGAGAGCAATCCTTGAGCACGTGTCCCTTATCACTGTTACGTGACACACCACAAACGGGTGTTACGGCGCTCTCTAAATCGATGGGAAATTTAAACATGGTATGTGCTGTCTGAACACCCGTAAGCAGTGTGGCAGCGATTGCCGGCGACGCTACAGCAATGACAATTTTGCCTTGCCTCCTGACCTCTGCAAGTATGCCAGTAGTAACAAATGTTTTTCCTGTTCCACCAGGTGCATCCAAGAAAAACATTTTAGCCTGGCTTTGCCCAACGCTTACAAGGACAGTGTCATAAAATTCGTAAGGTGGTCATTTCAAATTGTCTCAGCATTATACTCCCAATTTTCACGCTCTTGATGCGGTGATGATTAGGAAGCTGGTAACAAATATTTGACCAGTGGATTTCCGCCGATAGAAATGACCACGTCTTGAAGTGAACTGAGACAGGTGTTCAGCACGCGGTCATCAGTTACTTCGACTTCGTCTCCAGTAGCACGCCTCAAAGCTCGTAGAAAATCTTCAGACAGATGATGGGGATACTTCTCCCAGAAAGCTAGGGTTCGCGACTCCACAAAACACCAAGATGACGTCAAACAGATGACGCATGCGGCTGAGACTGTCACTGACGCTCGCCTCCGCAAGGGTGTCATCCCAGTATTGGTCACCGTCGAGAAAGTGACGTACTACGCAGGCTGTGCGGTAAGTGGGATACTCCACGCCATCAAATGTCCTCAGAAAGGTGAAAGACGTTGGGCCTCGGACTTTGTGAAGTAACAACCGCAGAAAATAGCATTCGACATTGTGTGTGTACGGTATAAACTCTACAAAATGCGGTGTCCTTGAAACTTTCCGGAAAACCTTCCACAGCACCTCCTCGTCAACGTCGGTTAAATACACCCTATTGCTTGTCGTACGTGTTATATGAAGGCATGTCGTCATACGTAAGGGACCTCCCAAACTGGTCGATTTTACAGAGCCTGAAAAACGCCAAGAGACTTGTTTGACGCGGATTTTCCAAGTGCTCAGCAACGCCGTCGGGATCAAAATATATGCGCTGACCGTTCTCTAGGTGGACGTGTAAATGCATGACGGTAGGATGCTTCTCATGTATAGAGAACACCAGTATCCGCCAAACCGCTTCAGACGTAACAATAAATAAATGGCAGTGTGTGAGTAAATAAGATCTAGCTAGTTCCATATCTTACTGATGTTTATATATAGTTAATCCAAACAAAGTTACGTGATATATGTATATCCTGAAAGACAATTTAAAGCAAGTTTATATGCGTCATGTAAATATATTAATTAAGAAGCCATAATTACACCAATGTGACCAAAATGTTTTTTTTGTACTTAATCTATTACTATTTATTCTGACAGAAATGATGTAAGCAATCAAGTGTGGCGATGGTGTAGTTAATTAATTAAATAACTTCAAGTAATAGTCTTGCTCATCTCTGAAACGAATTAACAATACAATTTTAAGAAGAAAATGTACAACTCCATCTATGAGTTTTGAAAACAACTATTAACGTCGCCAACATGTTCAAATTAAATTATTTATATCCAAAAAGGGCTTACAGATGTAATTCGACTTGATGTTTTTAAACTCTCTTAGATGGCGCTGCATTAAAATTGTCTTGATTCTACTTATTCAATTAATTATGTTTGTCAGCCTAAGTTACTTATATTGCGTGATTTTTATAGTGTGAAGCTAGATTATAGCATAGTTAACATAATAACAACATTAAAATATGCATTGTTACATTACACGTTGTTACAGAATACGTTCAAGAAATAAAGGTTCTCTGCTCGTTCCCCGTAGGTGATAGCGTAATAATATGTAGCCTATATGGTGACCCGACTTTTTAATAATATTTATGCCAAATTTGAAGTAAATCCATGCAGTACTTTTTGAGTTTAGCCCGGACATAAGGACAAACAGACAAACAGACAAAAATTCTAAAAACTATATTTTTGGCTTCGGTATCGATTGTAAATCACACCCCAAGTATTCTTTAAAAAAAATATTCAATGTACAGTTTTGACTTTCCTACCATTTTATTATATGTATAGATAACCTTTTTGAATTTATTTAAACTTAAATTTTGAATATTGCTTGGCACTTTATTGTAAAAGTGCACACATTGGCCTTGAAAAGATTTTTTTATTTTCTCTAGCCGGGTAGCCGGCACTACTAGCTTACTCTTATTTCTAGTATTCAAATTGTGGATATCACTTTTCTTTGAGTATGAGGCCTTGTTTTGGAATAAATATATTAGGTTGGAATAAATGTACTGGCTTGCAACTGTTAAAATGTTTATTTCCTTAAATTTATTCCTTAATGAAGCCCCATAATCCAAATTATAAATTGTTCGAATAGCTCTTTTCTGCAGAACAAAGATGGTCTAAATGTCGGCAGCATTTCCCCACAAGAGAATACCGTATGACATTATACTATGAAAATAGCTATAATATACAAGCATGGCAGTGTCAATGTCAGTTAACTGGCGAATTTTCCTGACTGCGTATGCTGCAGAGCTGAGTCTATTTGACAATTTACTAATATGTGGTCCCCATTGCAGCTTATAATCTAGTGTAATGCCTAAAAATTTGGTGTTATCCACAAGATTGAACACATCATCCTTAACCTTTACTGAGGTGTTCACTTGTTTGACGTTAGGCATCAAAAATCGAATACATTTAGTTTTAAGTCTATTTAAAAGCAGGTTATTAACCTCAAACCAGCAAACCACCTTTGAGATAGCAATGTTTACATCGTCCATATCAATTTGTTGTCGTTTTAATTTAAATAAAAGTGAGTTATCATCAGCAAACAGTACTATCCCGTGCTTGTCATTAACGAGGTAAGGTAAGTTATTAATATAAACTAAAAATAAAAAAGACCGAGGATTGAACCCTGTGGGACGCCCATTTTGACTACAGACCTATGCGAACGCGTCCCGTTGACATCAACTCCCTGAATCCTATTACTCAAATATGAAGTGATGTCCTCCTCGACGACGGCGACCCCATGGTTCATCTTCTTTGATGTGCTCGGATGTGACTTGCAAAACCAAACTTGTTCTGAAATGTGCGGTCACAGACAGCGCAGTAAAGCTGTCCGCTTTCATTGCGAGTGTAGTTATATGTTGGCCTCGGCTGGGTTTTACGTAGATGGCGTTTAGCGTCAAGATGTTGGAGACGCGACAGTTCAAATGCATCAACACCTTTTCTTATACGTCGTCGCCACTCAAGCCGGTTAGCAGTGAGCCCTTCCCAATGTTGTATCGGTATGCTACAGTTTTTAAGATGCCTTTTGAGGACATCTTTATAACGCAAATATTGCCCTCCAGTTTTGCGCTTTCCATATGAAAGCTGAGCGTAGAGTGTTGCTTTTGGCAGCCTGTCATCCTTCATACGCACTACATGTCCACACCATCGTAGTTGGGTTTTGATTAACAGAGATTCTATCCCTGTCATGTTTGACCGCTTCAAAACTTCAGAATTTGGAACACGATCTGTCCATCTTATGCGCAGAATCGCCCTAAGGCATTTCATATGAAAACCGTCCAGGCGTTTGATGTCTTTCATGTATAGTACCCATGTCTCGGAGGCGTAAAGCAAGATGGGTAGAATAACGGCCCTATAGACAGCTAGCTTGGTGTGCAGCTGAAGATCATGTGATTTCCAAACTCTGTTATTCAGGTTTCCAAAGGCAGAAGCAGCTCTAGCAATGCGCGTAGCTATCTCCGTATCCAGCCGGTTATCATTGCGGATCATACACCCCAAGTAACGAAAAGATGATACCTCCTCTAATTGTTTACCACCTAAGATAAGCGGAGCATCGCTCGCAGGTGTGCCTCTAGATGGTTGTTTTAGGAGTTGGGTTTTCGTCACGCTTATCACTAGGCCAAATCTTCGACAGGAGATATCTAGCTGATCTAAATAGTGCTGCAAGTTTTCCATTGAGTCTGCCATAAGACAGACATCATCAGCATATAGTATTTCTACAACATTCAGCGCCGAGGTTTCACGTTTTGCTTTAAAACGAGACAAATCAAACACACCTTTATCAGATCGGACCTGTAATGTTATTTGGTCCTGGCAGTTCTGTAGAGCATCATTCATAACAGCAGCAAAATATATAGCGAAGAGAGTGGGAGCCATGACACATCCTTGTTTAACGCCGCTTGTGACGGGAAATTGTTTTGTGAAGCTATTGTCATGTTGTACGCGAGCCATCATTCCTTGATGAAATTGGCGAATAAGGTCGACAAGCTTCTCAGGACAACCGACACTTTTGTGAACCAACCACAATGCAGCCCTTGGTACTCGATCGAAAGCCTTCTCCAGATCGACAAAGCACATATAGAGATCACGGTGTTGTTCAAGACTTTTTTCCTGAAGTTGTTTCACAACAAAGATAGCGTCCACCGTTCCTCTATTCGGTCGAAATCCACATTGGCTCTCAGGCAGGACTCGTTCAGCTAGAATGTTAAGACGCTTATTTATAATATGTGCTAAGGCTTTGCCGGCTGTACTTAGGAGAGATATGCCTCTGTATGAGCCACAGTCGGAACGATCGCCTTTTCCCTTGAACAATTTACATATAGAGGCGTCTTTCCAGTCTTGAGGTATCAATCTAGTCTCCCAGATTTGTAGAATGATTTTAAATAGTCTGTTGTTTATGTTCGGGCCTCCATACTTATAAACTTCTGCTGGTAGACTATCTAAACCTGGTGTTTTATTATTTTTTATATTTTGCACTGCTTGAACAAACTCATCGTAAGACGGGCTTTCATCTAATTCGTATGCTGGAGACATTGTTTTCAGTGAGTTTATATATGCGAGATCGGCGCCTTGGGTTTTTGGATTCAGAACCTCCTCGAAATGTTCAGCCCACCTATCCAGAACTTCAGTAGGATCAGTAAGCCTCTGTGAACGGTCTCGTGTATAAACAGGAGCAGTCAACTTTCGTTTCGGTCCGTATATTGTACGTAAACTGTTATAAAAGGCTCCGATTTGGTGTGTATCCACCAGATTTGGAGTTCAGCGGCTTTTGTATTCCACCAACAATGTTTAAGCTCACGAGTTTTTGTCCTAAGCTCTCGATTTATGATCCTGCGAGTCCCCACATCAGTTGCTTTTCTAAGGGCTTGTCTTGCGTTATCAAAGAGTATTCGTAGATGTTCGTCTCTTTCATCAAACCAATCTTGGTTTCGCTTCTGCAGTCTGCCGACAACATTTTGTGCTGCACTATGCAATTCTTGAGCATATTTGCGCCACTGTTCATTAATTGACAAGCTTTCTGAATGGGGGCTCCCAGAACCAAATTCAGCATCTAGGTCCTGTCTTGTATCGCTGCTGTGTATTAACTTGTGTATAGCTAATTTCGGTGGAATTTTATGTTCTGCTCTACGGGGCGGCTTATATGTAAGTCTTAGTTTGGATCGTATTAGTCGGTGATCGGTCCAACCCTCAGCACCGCGCATAGCCCTTGTTATTAATATGTCTTTTAGGTATTTTCTACGGACTATAATATAATCTAACAAGTGCGAATGTTTAGAGCGGGGATGCATCCAGGATGTTTTGTACTTTTCTGGCAGCCTAAAAAAGGTATTTGTGATACTCAGATTAAATTCGGCGCATAAAGTTAATAGTGCATGTCCATTAGTATTACATTTGCCGATACCATGACGACCCAAAACGTCTTTCCAGGCCTGGTACTCAGTCCCAACACGAGCGTTAAAGTCGCCCAATAAAATTAATTTGTCCCTAGCTGGAATATTTAGCAAAACTGAACGAAGGTCATCATAAAACTTTTGTTTATCTTCATCTAGTGAAGTAAGGGTGGGTGCGTAAGCACTTACGAGATGTAGATATTTACCTCGGGCTATGTGGATTCTTAGAGTCATTAGTCGGTCGTTGACACCTTTAGGCGATTCTAGGAGAGTCTTCGCCAAGGAATTTTTAATCGCGAATCCAATCCCGCTACATGATCTTTCAGTGGAAGTTTTACCCATCCAATAATATGTGTAACCACCCAATGCCTCAACTAGTTCACCGCTGTCGGCTAAGTGTGTCTCGCTGATTGCAGCAATATCAACATTATATCTGGATAGCTCTCTTGCTATAATAGCTGTCTTTCGCTCAGGACATTGGTTTCTCTCATTGTCTTGTAAAGTTCTTACGTTCCAGGTAGCTATATAAAATGTTTTTATAAATGAGTTCTGCTTCTTTCGACCGCAAATAGATGGTGCCCAGTGACTGCGGTTTGCCACTGGGTTATAAGAGAGACGGACTATGTTTAGGCCACCTTTTCTAGGCCCCTCCCCTGATTGGGGAAAGCAGAGTGTTCCTAAATAGGGTTGCTTTGTCGCCAGATATGCTGCCGAACCCGTCATCCCGTCCCAAAATCGATTTCAGGAGCGACCACTCTCATCTGACCGCCTATGTGCAGTGAATCAGCTAGGCCCCGGACTCACCAAGTCCAGAACCCCCTACCAACGCACCATCGCCATAGGGCTTGAAATCGGCGTCCAAAAAAACATACCAAGGGTCATCAGAGCGTGAATATATTAAAGTGGAAAAGCAGTTGCGCAGCTGCAGATCCACTCTCTCGTCCCATACCTCGATGGGCTAGTGGAGCGGGGACCGCTACAACTAGTCAGAAGTACGGGATGCAGTGATTAGCCGCATGCATTTAATAGATCCCAACATGCGCCTTTTATGGCCTATCACAGGGGCCATGCTGTATCGCCAAAGAGACCGGGGTCATTTGCCATATCGACACTGTCCGCCCTCTGTACCAACACAGTCTTTTGTACTATATAGGGGGATCGCCTATAAGTGCCCTTCACCAGGTTTAGCCCGCGGGTCAACGCGGTTTACCGGAGTGTGGCCGCTGCGTAGTCGACAGCTTCTTGGAGCCACTGGTGAAGAGACCGTGAGATATCTGTAGTAAACATAGCAAGGATACGTGACCAATCGTTCTGGAGAGTTATTACTACTAGTTACCCCACTACACTAATGTAAGTACCGTAGTCATAGCGCGACGATTTTCTCTTAGATGGGTGACCGCGTGTGACATTACATGAAAGCGCTTCCGGGCTTTCGACGGCCCGTAAAGCCGCATCCACGAATCGTTAGGCCATGTCGTAGGTATTCGAGCAGTTTGAAAACAGTGACACCAGAGTTGGCAACGCACTCGCACGAAACAAACAGAAAACCTTAATACTGTACTTTGTTTTACGGACTTTTACCTAAGTAAGAAGATGCAGAGCAGAACTACTTAAACCAGAGTGATGTAATTTCCTGATCAATGTATCATGTTCTACACAATCAAAGGCCTTGGACAAATTACAGAAGACACCTAAAGCATCATGTAAATCCTCCCAGGCATCAAAGATATGTTTTACAAGCTCAACACCGGCATCGGTCGTGGAGCGCCATTTTGTAAAACCAAATTGTTTAGAGTGTAGAAGCTCGTTGTTATTAAAATAACTTTGCAGTTGGTCTAGTATCAATTTCTCGAAAATTTTGCTAAATGTGGGCAGCACAGAAATTGGTCTACAGTTGGTGAGGTCTGATGTGCTACCTGCTTAGTACAAAGGTATTACTTTCCTATCTTTCATAAGATCAGGAAATACACCACAGTCAATACACTTATTAAATATTAAAGCTAATCTGTTAGCAGCTAAAGCAATAATGGACTTTGTAATAGTAACGGAATTTTCCCACAAGTCTGTAGTCTTGTTTATATTTATAGTATTAAAAGCTTTTATAACATCATTTGAATTTAAATACTGAAATGAGAAGTTACTATAAGTTGTACTCATGTTTTCTTTTAAAAGAGATTCTGCTGCATTGGTTGATGAGTCCAAAGATCTAGTAGTAATAACGGGGATATCAGTAAAAAAAACTTTCAAACGCCGATGCAACTTTTGAGTCTGATGTAATAGTGTCGTTATCAATGTTCAAACTAAATTTTGAACTTTTACTTTTAACTTTCCCAGTCTTGCTGTTTATTATATTCCATGTCATTTTCATTTAAAGAGACTTAGCTTTCTTGCAAAGTTTTCGAAATATCCTAGCATAGTTTCTAACATAATCCTGAAATTGTTCACTTAAATTAAAGTTTCTCTCGTCATATAGTTCATACAATCTCTTTCTACTTTTGTGAAGCCCAGTTGTTGCCCATTCACAGAAGGTTGCATTACCTCCAACTGTAATCATTCTAGGTTTGAAAACCGAATTAAATTCTGTACAAAACGCTTTGAAAAAGCTATTATATAACAAATTAGGGTCACCTTCATCATCTAACAGTGGCCAGCTAGTCATTACTTTACTTTGAAACCTAGCAAAACGAGTTGCAGTTTTAGGTATTACAACTATATTTAGCCTAGAAACATTCTTACTGTTATCATTAAAGGAGACCTGCTGTCCACAATGGTCTGAGTCTAAGTGTCTAATAATTTGCTTGTCTCTTACTATGATATCTGTAAATATATTATCTAGGCAAGTAGATGTAGAGGAAGTAACTCTTGTGGGCTCTAAGAATAAGTGCTTCAGATTATATGATAGAAATAGCGCTTTCAATTTTGTACTAAGACTACTATTCTCCAATAAAAAGATCTAGACATATGTACTGTACTACTATTCTCCAATAAATTTACATTAAATATAAATATACATATAATAATTTATATCTCATCCATAATACGCTCGAAGCTATCATGCAATGCTGAAGGAGGCCACTATACTATACACTTATTACAATAAATCTCCTCAGTTCCACACAGGCTACCTCAAAGGTTCGTTCGTACATCAACAGACAGACTTACAATATCATGACGCTCCTTAAATTTAAGTTGCTTATTAATTAAAATCATCGAGCCACCATGTACTGCTTGCTGCCGGCTAAACGAACTTCCTACTATATGATTACTGAAATTGAATATGAAATGGTTGCTTTTTAGCCAATGTTCAGTGATGAAAAATATATCAACAGCATTACAGTTCATAAACAATTCCATTTCTAAATCTTTTTAATCATACTTCTAATATTCTGATGTACTAATTTAAACAAATTTTTGTTATTATTTTTAAGTGTATTAGTCAATGAGTTACGAGTAATCTTATTATAGCTAGAGGTGTTCTCTATTGTCTCAGAATTTAATTTAAATTATTATTATTATGAATGTCAATAATGGAATTGTCATATATTATGTCAGGTTCAATAAAATGTACTCTAAAAGTACTTGGGTTACTGTATAAATTAAATACTAATAATTTAGCAAATTGTCGTTCAAAAGGGCGAGAAAGAAACATAGTATCGTTTGTTAAAATAAAATTACTTTTAATAAAAGTATTAGTGTCAAAGAATAAAATTTTGTCCAAGCCAACCCATTCATGAGGAAATCAGCAAGGCTCTTCTGTATCCGCTGTGATGAATGCGCCGTTATCTTTAAATTGCCGCCCGGTGAAACCCGGTAGCTTATAACCGCTCAAGGTACCGCTTTAATTTGACATTTATCACTAAAGCATCACGCGGTCGTTATCTGACCACCCGCGAAGCAAGGCCACTTGCCGTGTTACCTTAAACCTAAACTTACGACTCGTCACTCGGGTATTGATATTTGAAATGATGTTTTTATGAAAGTAGATTAAATAAGCTTTGTAGTCATGTTTGAATGGTGACTGAATGACGGAATGTTTAGTTTATGCGACCCGCCGAACTTGATCCTATTGTAAACAATGTCGTCTATCGATGACCTACTCGCCATTTTTGTTTGTCATGATAATAATAATAATAATAAGAACCTAGCAACACGTAAACATGTCAACATATTTTTTCCTCGAATATTCGTATTTGTAATTTATTTCATAAATTTGTGCTCATATATATATTCATAATCACAAGAAGGACTAATTAATTTGATAAATATATTATAAATTAAAGAAACCATAAAAAACATTAAGAAAAGTATACCGAAAAATAGTTCAAGATGACACCTAATGTCAAACGAAAAACTAAGAAGAAAAGTAAACATAAACAACATAATATACACTAGTAAATATGATGTAATCAACAAGAAAATATGTTGACGAGAGCTAAGGTAGCAGCTGCACGCCTGACACCGCCGGACTCGTCGCTCAGCTCCGCCTCGCAGCCGTCGCCGGCACCTGCATCAACGTTGTCGGCAATTGCAGAGGCGTCGAGCTCGTCGAGCGACGAGTACTTCTCGCCGCCGACGTCGCCACCACCTGTACGTCGGCGAGGGAGAGGCCGGCCACCGACCCGCTTGGGACCCCGAGACCCACCGGTCTCGAACAGGGCCCCCGCTACCGGTGGTGATGTGCACCGCATGAGATGGACGAGTTCAATGAATGAAAACGTCATGCGGGCATATTTTGTGGCCACAGAGGGAGGAACTAACCTCAGTGCGTACCGTGATCGAATGCTGCCTTTGTTTCAGGTGCTTGAGCCAGCTGTCAACGTGTCAACACAACGGCTATCGGATCAAGTGCGGGCCATCCAGCGGTGTCGCCTGTTGGATGATTCCGTGCTTGAGAGACTTCGCTCTGACGTGCAGAGAAGTCTCCCCATCACTTTTTCAACGCAGCCTGACACAGTGGTTGCTCAACAGCAACTGTTAAATCCAGTTGATGAAGAGGTAGATGACGAGACTTCTCATGTAAGTACCCAGTGCAACGATCAGTTAAGGAGTGCTTTGGAATGTGCTATTGCGGAATACCGATCCATGGACCCAAATATTCGGCCTCGTTTGCCCATGCATAACAAAAACATAGCGCTGGTGAGTGCCCTAGACGCATTACTGTCTACTCACTTTGATAATAGTGAAAATCTCAGCGATACACATTCAATCCTGTATTGTGCGGCGGTTGCGGCGTGTCGAGTAGCAGGGGTTAAAATGCCTGTAAATAATACCGCTACTCGACAGACCGCTGCTGTGCCAGCTTGGCAACGCAGGATTGAGCGTCGTATTGCTGAGACTAGGGCACTCATTGGCAAGCTCTCCTGTTTCAGGATGGGCAATTCCCGACCAAGAGTGATGCGCTTTGTAACTCGAGCCTTTGCGGGAACTGGTATCAGTTCCCTAGATTATTTGCCTCGGGTTACAGAGCGCATCGATACTCTAAAACAAAAGCTTTATGCATGGGCAAACCGTATTAGGCGATACAAAACAAGAGTGGATCGGTATTGCCTGAATCGCACATTTCAAAGAGACGAGAGGTGGGTGTACCGAAGATGCGAGCGACCCGAGTCTATGGCCGATGACGTTGATGGGAGTCGACCGGATGATGCTGCCACTAATACGTTTTGGCGCAGCATCTGGTCGACGTCTGTCAACCACACGGAGAGTGATTGGATTGGGGTTGTTGAGCGAGTATGCGAACAAATTCCAACTATGGAGCCAATATATATATCAAATGATGATATAGCCAGTGCAGTCCGTTCGTTACCTAACTGGAAATCAGCGGGACCGGACGGGCTGCAGAATTTTTGGCTCAAGTGGCTCCGTAGTTCGCATACTTGCTTAGCATCTCAGTTCCAATTATCACTGGAATCGGGGTCGCTACCAGAATTTTTAACATCCGGCGTCACTCACCTACTCCATAAGTCTGGTAGCGCCACGGACCCCAAAAATTACAGGCCGATAACCTGTTTGCCTACAATATATAAACTCCTTACATCCATTTTGAGAACGAAATTAACAAAACATGTGTCTGATAATTCTATTTTGTCTGTTTCTCAAAATGGATGTAGGAGTGGGGCCCGTGGCACTAAAGAACTCCTTCTGATAGACATGGCCATTAGCCAACAGGTGCGCCGTAACCGAAAGAATCTGTCGACATGCTGGATAGATTACAAGAAGGCTTACGACTCCGTGCCACATACATGGCTTTTGAGGGTGCTGGAGTTGTACAAAGTAGATGCAACTCTATGCACCTTTTTAAGGTCATGTATGGGGCAGTGGAGGACCGTATTGCGCTATCCAGGATGTCGATCGAGTTTGGATTGCGGTGCTCCAATAAGGATCGAGCGAGGTATATTCCAGGGCGATAGTCTGAGTCCTTTGTGGTTTTGTCTGGCCCTGAATCCCCTAAGTACCTTATTAGAGGCTTCAGGGCTAGGCTATCGGTTAAGGAGAGGAGGTCATGTTACATCTCACCTCCTTTTCATGGATGACCTGAAATTATTTGCCCCCAACAATTTTCAACTGACTGCATTACTTAAGGTAACCGAAACCTTCAGTAATTCTATCAGGATGGAATTTGGTGTGGATAAATGTGCGGTCATGCATGTGAAGAGAGGCAGGATTATGGAATCTGCAGGGATACAACTCTCAGATTCCATACAACTTAGATCCCTCTCCCTAACCGAGACCTACAAATACCTGGGTATGTCGCAGTCTTTGAATATTTCTGAGACTGACATGAAACATACGTTGCAGGCTCGTTTCTTTGGCCGCCTGAAAAAAGTACTTAACAGTCTTTTATCAGGTGGTAACAAGGTGCGGGCCTGCAACGGGTGGGCCATGCCAGTCCTAATGTATTCCTTCGGCATACTCAGGTGGACCCAGACGGAACTAGACGCCCTGGACAGAAAAGTCCGTTCAATGCTGACTGCATCTCGGATGCATCATCCACGCTCGTCAGTGATGAGGCTGTACATCCCGCGGAAATGTGGGGGTCGAGGCTTTTTATGTGCTAAGACTCTCCATAACCGCGAGCTGTACAACCTCAGAGAATATTTTTTAGGAAGGAACGTGGATGTGCACCGCGATGTAGTTGCTGTTGATTCAGGACTTACCCCGCTCGCTCTGGCTAAAGAGAACTGGCACAAACCTGCAGTACTTAGTACTGACGACCGAAGAGAAGTATGGAAGGGAAAGGAGCTGCATGGACGGTTCTACAGAGCTTTATATGACCCAGATGTCAATTTTAAAGCTTCTGTAGCCTGGCTACGGTTCGGTGATCTCTTCGGAGAAACCGAAGGTTTTATCTGTGCAATTATGGACGAAGTTGTCATGACAAACAACTACCGAAAGTATATACTGAGGGATGGTACGGTTGACATATGTCGGGCGTGTCACCGGCCCGGAGAATCTCTCAGGCATATAGTGTCCGGTTGTTCGAGTCTTGCCAATGGTCAGTATTTGCACAGACACAACCAAGTGGCTAGGATAATCCACCAGCAACTAGCCCTTAAATATGATCTCATTGGTTCTGAGGTACCGTACTACAGATATGTGCCCGACCCAGTTCTCGAAAATGGTCGTGCACTGTTGTACTGGGATCGGTCTATCATTACAGACAGGACTATTGTAGCCAATAAGCCTGATATTGTAGTGATAGACCGAGCAGAGCGACTCGCAATGATAGTCGATGTCACCATACCACATTACGTCAATCTCGTGAAAGCAGAAAAAGAGAAAGAGATAAAATATTTGGACCTAGCTCACGAGATTGTCGACATGTGGGATGTGGATTCGGCTATCATTGTGCCGATAGTCGTGTCGGTGAATGGATTAATCGCCAAGAGCCTCGACCAACACCTAAAGAGGCTCGCACTAGGCAGCTGGATCAAGTCTTTGATTCAGAAGGCGGTTCTTCTCGATACGGCGCGCATCGTGAGGCAGTTCCTTTCTCTGAGGCCCTAACCACCGGTGGCTTGGTCCCTGTACTCGACACCGGTGGGTTTCCGTGGTCCTATTTTATATAGTTAAATTTATTTGATATATTAGGTTTAATCATGTAAAATGTGACTTTGAGAATATTGTTTAATAAAGAGAATAATAATAATAATCATCTTTATTGCACCAAAGAAATTTACAATAATGAAATCTTAACAAAAATAACAGATAGTACAATTGGCGGCCTTATCACTATTTAGTAATCTCTTACAGGCAACCTTTGGATGGATAAGAATTATATACGGATTCAGAAAGAGGATAGTTTGGCAATCTTTATTGATGAATATTAATAATACAAATATATACGTAGATAATGAACCGTACGTATACATACTTAAATTACGATATACTTACATAAATAACTATATATATACATAAATATATAATTATAAAATACATAGATATTAATATTAATGATACATAAATTAGTGCTAAATAAGCTAATGGAATTAGCAAAAATGATAATTACAAGAGAAATAGGGTTAAAGGGACATGTAATGTTCTTTGAGTAGTTTCTTAAATGATGTTAGTGATTGAGCTTGTTTAATTGACATCGGCAATGCATTCCACACGCGTGCAGCTTAAACAGTAAATGATTTATCGTAAAAACGACTGGAATGCATTGGTATTGCCAGTCTCAAATTCACCGATGACCTCAGAGATCTAGAATGCGTATCAGAAAGGAACTCGAAGCGTTCCTTTAAGTAATGGGGAGTAGAAGGGTGGAAGAGAATGTTATACAGTAAAGAAAGTATGAGAGTATTCCGTCGAAGGCGAATTGGGAGCCACTTGAGTAAATTGCGGAATTGAGAAACGTGATCATATTTGCGCAATCCAAATATGAATCTAATGCATAAATTTTGAAGTCGCTCAAGCTTATCAAGTTGCTCCTCCGTGAGATCTAGATAGCTGACATCGGCATAGTCAAGGATAGGAAGAAGAAGAGAATTTGCAAGCGCAATCTTAGTGGCAGTCGGCAGAAAGTTTCGTAATCTTCGTAAAGTTCCAGCCGCAGAAAACAATTTTCTACTTATTTCCCTAATTTGAGGGCCCCAAGATAAAGTTTTATCAATATAAACTCCTAAATCCTTCACGCAATCACTTATGGGTAAAGGAGTACCATTACGTTACCCCAAGGTAAACAAGTCCAGTCAATACGCGCAATCAATCTGGGGCTACCAACAACAATAATTTGAGTTTTCGTAGGGTTGATTTGGAGACCAAATCTGAGGCTCCACGCAGCTATGCGATCTAAATCTGAATTTATTATACGAATTGCTTCAGACAACTCCTGGACAGGAGCATGAGTGTAAATTTGGAGATCATCTGCATAAAGGTGGTAGGATGACTGAAGTTGATAAGAGATAGAATTTATAAAAATTGAGAAAAGCAAGGGAGATAGAACGCCACCCTGTGGAACGCCGACTGTAGATGTACACCAAGAAGACAAAGAGTCTTCAATCCGTATACGTTGTCGGCGCCCAAACAGGTATCTGTGAAACCAATCAATCACTGGTGGAGATATGTTAATAGAGCGCAATATGCCAAGCAGAATATGGAAATCAATAGTATTGAAGGCATTACTAAAATCAAGTAAGCAAAGGACAGTCACGTTGCCATTTTCCATACCGAGCCTGATGTCGTCGGTAATGTTGATCAGTGCCGTAACCGTGCTGTGACCTGGTCGGAAACCGGATTGGAGTGGATTGAACAGAAGGTTTTTATTGAGGAATGTGCTAAGTTGAGCATGGACAAGGCGCTCGAGCACTTTAGAAAGGAATGGTAGGATGGAGATTGGGCGGTATTCAGAAAAGGAAGACGGATTAGGTTTTTTAGGTAAAGGAATAATTTGGGCGTCTTTTCATACGCTGGGAAAAACGCCGCTAGATAAGGAAAAATTAAAAATATGACAGAGGATGGGAAGGATTTGTTCTAATATGGGAAGGATCATTTTGCGACTGATACAATCATTACCGACTGCGTTAGAGGCAATGGATAATACGCTCCTTTTAACATCACACTCACATAGCTGATTAAAAATGAAAGATGGATAATTGGGGGTTGGAAGCAATGAAAGATCATGCAAAATGTTAGCTTTGGTTGTCTGATCAAATTAAGACGAAGTAGTGAAATGACGATTTAGTGAATTAATATCTATTTTATCAGAAACAAGATCATGTGATGATTTTCCAACTCCCAAAGTTTTTAGAAATTTCCAGACCTTAGCTGGATCTTCGTTCTCAACAGAGCTATGGATGTATTGGCGTTGTGCTTTCCTACACACCTTTTTACAGTGATTTCTGATAGCAATGTAGTTGTCCCAGTTGCGAGAAGTAGGTCGACATTTATATTTTGTTTTGGCTATAGCTTTCTTGGACAACAGATCTTTAATTTCCGTGGTAAGCCAGGGTGATGGTAACTGTCTTACTCTAATCGCACGGACTACTGCATGGACATCGTATAGACGAATAATAGAATTAGTGAAAAGCTCAACTTTCTCGTCAATGGTCTCTGCGTTCTGTAAAGGACTCCAGTCGATCCTATTAGCATCTGTACGAAGATTTTCTAGATTCATGCCACCAAAATTACGTTGCAGAAGAATTTTTGATTTTGTCTTAGGAAGACGAAGTTTATAGGAGAGAAAGATAAGGTCATGGTATGAAAAAGCATCAGCTGGAAGCTGGCCATGCTTGACGACAAGAGAAGGTGAGGAGACAAACATGAGATCAAGAAGAGAAGGAGTAGAATTTGGAAAATTATGTGTAGCATTTAAAGGGAGGAAGGACAGATTACAAGATTCGACAATACTACACAAGGAAGATGAGCGTGAATCCTTTTTCAACAAACAAGTGTTGAAATCACCCATGACTGTAAGCAGGAGATAGAAATATGGGTTATAAATTGCTTACTTTTATTATTTTGTATACCTGGTGGTATAAGCTTTACAAAACTATAAAATTAAAGCAATGTTTGCTTAGAAAATTATTTAAATGTCAGCATTTGAATTCTTTGTATATTTCACTGTCTTTGCATGTTGCGCGCGGGGCGTAATTATGGATTCAAAACATCATTGTAAACAAATAATATAATTATATTTGATATTTTTATGTTTTAATTGTGAAAGATTAATAACTTTTAAAATAACAGCAAAAATATAAACAAATATAATTAATAATAATCATTTTTATTTATTTCGGAAAAAATACATCCATATTGTTGTTAGTAATTACAATACATTCAATTTAATTTAGTGTTAGTTATATTAATTTCTTATAAAAACATATAACGGGGTCTTGAGCATCGAGTATTGATATGCGTGACTACCCAATTTAAAAAAAAAGGATTATCCATTTTTACAATTAATGTCCCCAGGATACTGTTGGAACTCCCACGCATTCTGTGCATGATGGAGGCCGCTCTTTTTCTTAGGATGGCGTAAAAATCATCAACTCGAGCCTCAGCGAACATTTGAGAAGCACTACAGAAGCGTGGCAGTCCCAACAGCAACCTAAAGGCATTATTGTATTGTACGCGCAGGGTGCTGTACGACCGCTGCGTATATGTCACCCACAGGCTGCATGTGTAAAAGCTTTGGCAATATGCCTTAAATAATGTGATTTTGACGTCACGAGAGCAACGTGCAAACCTGCGAGATATCAAATTACAATGGACGGCCAGCGCCATGCGCTCCCTCTCCATATCAGCGTCATCTGATAAATCATCTGTGACGATGTGACCGAGGTATTTAAATTTTGTCACTCTTTTAAGAGGTGTTCCATTTAGAGTCACAGAAGGTATACCACATGGCGTGTTATTTTTACACTTAAATATAATCATCTCGCTCTTGATAACATTATACACAAGTCCGTGTGACACCGCATAATCCTCACATATTCTTATCAGTTTTCTTAGAGCACTGATCGATGGGCACAGTAAACACATATCATCGGCATAATTGATATTATTAATTATCGTCCCGTGTATCGAGCATCCTATATTTGTTTTACTGAGCTCATCGATCAGCTGATCCATATATATGTTGAACAAAGTAGGCGAAGTCAATCCACCCTGTCTAACACCTCACTGCAATGTGTAAGCATCTGAATACTCATTTGACCATCTCACACGATTTATTTGCGAGTTATACCAATATTTCAGAATATCTACTACTTCAGATGGTATTTTCAGGCTATGCAATTTATTCCACAGTTTTTCATAGGATACAAGATCGAAAGCCTTGGAGAGGTCGAGAAAGGCAGCGTATATCGGGGTTTTCCTGTCTGTGTAATATTTCACAGTTTGCTTGAGCGCCAGAATAGCAGTCTCAGTGGAAAGATTTCGTCGAAAGCCAAATTGTGCATCATTTAATTTTAAATTAACATTCAGTTGGCGGTCAAGCAGACCGTCAAATACCTTACCAATAACAGTTCCTAACGTAATAGGCCGGTAGTTACACTTATCCGCGATATCACCAGTTTTATTTTTCACCACTGGCACCACTACACTCTCCATAAGCTCTGCGGGCAGATAGGTGTGGCAGATGCAAGACGAGTAGAACAGTGCTAAAAGTTGGTAAATGTCTGGTCCCGCATGCACCGAGTGTTCTACGCTCAGACTATCATGACCGGCAGCCTTCCCTTTCGCTAAACTCTTAACTACCTCTTCCACCTCTTTAGCAGTAAACTTAATGGGAGACTCCGAACCAGACCGTACAGGTCCGTCCATCTGCTGGGTATGCTGTAGCATTAGGTTTACTCTAAAATGATTTTTAAAGACATTAGCTATCTGTCTTGCACCTGTCACACCATCTACACTTATCGGTAGGCCTGGCTTTGGGTTTAATTTATTTGTTTGTTTCCAAAACTTGGCAAATTTTTCGTTTCATGGTGGTGAGCTATTATATCCATTTGCACCTGTGTTTTATTGTCTTGACAGAACCTTAATTTACTCTTAAATATACTTCTACTTCGTTTCATATCCGTATAAATCGGGCCTGTCCTAGGCATACCACATAACCGCCGAAAATTATATTTTTCACGGGCTTCCCTGTGTGCATTTTTTACATATTTATTCCACCCTCCGACACGTCTACCCTTCCCGACACCCTCCGACTCATGACTCTGCATCGCTGCGACCTGAAGGGTTTGTATCACTTTTTGATATAATTCATCTATAAACAGTCTATGGCTAACATCTGTACACATTCTATTACAACAGTAACGGAGTGCAGGTGGCAATTCAACAGAGTTTAAAACCTCCATACATATTTCATTATAAACATTTATTTGTGTTAAATTTCTCAGCCCCCATAATATTTTGTTTGTGGGCAAATACATATCATCAACATATTTAATTCTTGTAACATTAATATCACAAGTTATCTGAAGTGGGAAGTGGTCCGACCAGTACACGTCATAACGCACTGTGACGTCACTAACTGTAAGCCATGCCGCTTCAGTGACCAGGCAATGATCGAGCCAGCGTCGACACCCGTGTGCGTCACTTATAAACGTATAACTACTGCTATCTCAACCAAGCCTAGCCACATCGGCGCAAACCCAGCTCTGCTCTAAGCAAAAGTTGCTTAGTTCATTCCCAAATAATTCACCCGGATGCGCATTAAAATCTCCCAAAAAATACGCAGATTCAATATTACAAGTCTCGATAATAGCTACAATTTCACTTAAGCATTCATTGAACTCCGTAACGTTCTCTAACGAGTCTGTTGGCATATAAATACTGAAAAACAACAACTCACGGTTTGATATTGTCCCTTTTATAGCTGTAATGCGGCTACTGTTGCACTGTACTGTTGACACTGAACTAAAAAGGTTCTGACGCCATAAAATTGCTACTCCTCCATGTGGTCTTCCATGTAATACACCGTCGGCCAGATCTACTGCAGCTTTACCGGTGTACATAAAATCTTGATGAATATTTGCAAGGACTGGTATTTCAGGGCCCAGTTTCCTGAAGCGCAAGTTTCCTGAAGGGCTATTAAATCTACAGTTAAGTATATTGTGTAATAATTTAATTCAAGAGGCTATATTCATTAAATTACCGAAACAACAGCATTTATTTTTTATTGAATGAAAATATATAGATAACGTTACATTTATACTATGAATTATTGTTTTATTATGAGTATATATAAACCTATCATGTGATATATAATACTCCTATAATTCATGAGATATAGGCTTTCGAAAATTTTGGCGGGTATGGCGGTTATTTCTTGCGGGCACTAGTACCCATAGTACAAGCTCTGCTTAGTTTGGGACTAGATGGTGTTGTGTGAATGTGGTACAATATTATTATTATTATTATTATCAGATATGGTTTTCTAAATTGGTTATCTAGTTGAAAATAAACTAATCTAGGTTTGAATCTGATATATAACAAAAAAATATGTTAAAAAAAATAAAATACGAAAATTGGCGGCAATTAAAAATCATTTATATTTTATATTTTTTTATGTTTAAAATTAAAATGTTTCTTTCCATTATATTTATTACCTCTGTAAATTAAATTACCTTTCTAACCGTGTACAATACTTATATACCTCCCATAATAAAAAACGACGAGAAATATGAATATGTTAGAAATATAACAGCGCGCTCAAAAATGGCGGGAAAATATTATACCGGGCGCGCTTTATACTGCTCTTGCGTGGGCTTCAAGTATATTATTTGGTGTTAATTAATATCATTCAAAAGCTTATTTAATTATGCGTCTTTTGATATACAATATTAACTTAATAAATAGAAATATCACCATTCTTTCAACGAAAATATTACGCGCCGTACTTAGCTTGAAAGCCTAGCCTCGAAAGTGGCCAAAATACTTCTACGGGTGTCCTGAGATGCCTCGATGGTGGCCAAAATGCTTTGAAGGGATACTGGCCACCGCCGCGCGATAACATAAACCTTTTTTTTGTCGACTCGTATATAACACGAATCTGCTCTGAAGTTATTTTTTTCTTAAAGCTAATGAATGACTCGTACAAGTGTTAGCAAGTGTTTGTTGATATTTGGTTTCTAATTTATTATACTTAGTGTCAAACATTGACGAGCGTTGAAAATACGTTTATATCGCACGCTTAGAAATATAGTGATTTAATCCAAAAACATAAGTTTTTGAGAAACGTCTATTAAAGATTCGGACGGTGGTACATTTTTTACAAAAATAACTGTATTTTCCTGTAGATTAAAAAAAACAAAACAAAAATGATTTTATATCGTGATTCTGTTATCAACCTACATTTTTATAAACAATAAACAAAATAAAATGAAGTGTAAATATTTTTATTTTTATTATTTTATAGATAGTGCCTTTTTGGGTCTTTCTATAACTAAAATCATATTTTTTCAAAAAGACCTTATATTGTTTAGGTCTCTCATTTTCTGGGCATAGATCAATAGCCTCGTTGCATAACTAAATGAGTCTAAGTAATAATAAAATTCAGATTATTTTAAAGGTACTTTTAAGGAAGAAATTGTAAGAACACAATTTAATAAGTTAAAGTATTTTTATTAGAAATCACAAACTTCAGGCAGTTGAAATTACACAAAAAATAATAAGATCGCGCAAATCTTTCTTTTTGTTTTCACTTAATTCTAGTCTTTGGATATAAGCATTTATTTAGTAAGGGTTATATCTTCTGGTCTATTAATTTTTTTTCGTTTGTTCCTCATTACCATGGTGTAGTCAGCTTGTGTATATGAAGTCTTGTAATAATATATAAAACTTTTTTCCTTATAAAATCTCAATACTTTGACATTGGTCCATATTAGATTGTATTTATGTATATCTGTATTATAAATACAGCCCCAGTTTTCTTGTAAATTTTTTAAGTCCTCAAAAAAGTCGTATGTTAGTTGTTTTACATTAATAGGTTTACCATTTTTACGTGCATTTTTTATCAGTGTAACATATTGGTAGAGTGTATATATCGGGGCGGCTTTTTTATTTTTCTTTATTTCCTTTTCAATAAGGCTATGCACGTTGTCCCCTTCATTCTGTGTATGCCCTTTAATTAAATATCTATGTGTAATTGAGTAAATATGCTCAAAAACAGTCACAGCATACGAGTATAATGATGCAATGAACTTGTTTTTATTCTGCCCATAACAATTATCTGAATAAAATGTGACGTGGAGAGATTTGTTCGGATTTTTCTCATTCAGACGTTGTAAGTAATCTAGGATGCATGATCCAATCTCGATAGCACCTCTTTTCCCTTGAACTTCGTCCCAGAAATAGCTATACACATTTCCATACGCACCTATTTCATTCAAATACTCTTCATTTTTTTTACGTCTTTTATCCGTCTCCGTTTTCTTTAACATTTCCACTATTGAAAATTCAGGCAATTCAGTTTAGATTTGTAAAAGAACGAAGATGTTTCTCCAGTAGGACACTGCAAAACTGCCTGTAAATCATATACAGCGCAAAAAAACGTATCACTAATATTCTGACAATCTAAACGTTTTTCTTGTCGACACAGATCCTTTTCTTTCAGGTGATCGTCATATTTATTTTTAATTTCTATTTTTCGAACCGCGTTGGCAAGTTCATAATCCAAGCACAAGTCACAACTATCTTTCTTTGGTTCAAAAAAGCTTATATTAAACTGTTCAGTAAAAACATCATAATACAGCCAATAAGCAGAAGTGAGTTTTTCTTCTATTTTGGACTCGCATTGAAATCTTTCCAGAGGTCCGTTATAGTCTTCTCGACGCTAATATATTCTCTGGAAGTCGTGGCCCCCAAATAATGTGACGGGATTCGCGGAATCGAATTGATGTGTTCTTTTATGCTTTCAATGAGCAATGGATCTGTAGGTTTCCTTGATGGGTGTTTACTTCTTATGTCATTACCCACGAGGCCTTGTAGATCAGTTTTCTTTTTAACTGTTCTGATTTGACGGTCACATATACCAAGAGTGTTAATAAAGAAGGTCTTACATACACGAATTTTGTAGTTATTGACTGTGAAATAGAAAGCATTGTTTGGTAATCTGGGTTTAGCAGCATTTGTATAATACGATATATTTTCACAGTCAGGATTTGTCTGAAAAAAATATTTTATTCACAAAACTAAGTTTACTCTTAGACAAATAAAAATAGTATAAGTCTACGTATCACTTGTTTAATGAATATTTTGTGTACTAATTAAATACAATTAAGAAAGAATATTAGGTAATTAGGTATTTAAACTTACCCTAATAATATTTATAAAATAAAATATAACTCTAGACAGACGTATGTTTAAATTAGTCAGTTTGAATATAATGGTTTTTAAAACATTACCGACACAATCATGAGCAAGTTTCTACCATAAACCTTAATTTTATAACAACATGGACGAATTCACGATTGCGTCTTTAGGTTATAATTATTTTCGCTAAAAGAGTATCTGAATAATCAATAAGTCACAGTTAAACATAAACCATTTTGTAACAGGTAGACTCAACCCAAAATTGGTCTTTACTTTATATAAAATTGCAACATGTACTTACCATATTTTCGATATTGTATAGGCCTAATTTGGATTAGGTCTCCACGTTACCGAACACGCAGCAACCTGCTCACTACACTCGCGGCGCATTACTGCTTCTGTCTCTCTTTGACCGAGAGCAGGCGGGGGAAGAGGACGGAGTAAAAGAGACTCAAGTACATTTTTGTCCCTTTCACGCCTCAATAGGTCTCTGTTTTAATAATAAGTCGATGAAGACGGCCATCAAAAGCCATATTATGATTCTAACTCAAATACACAAAATTTTGGATTAGGTCTCTATAATTCTAAACGTGCGATATTTACTTTGAACGGGCTTACATTAAAAAGTAAATCGGTGACATATGTATTTTATGACTTTTTTCGACGTAATGGTTATATCTACATGCGATAAAATAAAAAATCACCACTTTTTAGTAATTAAAATAATTTTATCAATGTTCAATTAGGGCGAAATTTTTGCCGACGGCGTAAACATTTTTTTGTGTAACATTTCTTGGTATGTTTTCAATAAATATACTTACTCATAGCTTAAAATTTGATTACACACATCTAGAATATATTAATAATTCATCATTTAATAGGCTATTTACTTAAAAATACTCACTTACAACTCAAAATAACATACACGGCTATCACTAACTTCGCGCGCCGTAACGCGTACCGCACGGGAACAATTGACGTTTTGTGTAATGGTTTATTTAATCTAAATAAACCATTACATTACTGTTGCAATGTTTTTTAACTAGAAAATGTATTGAAGTAAGAAGTTAAACAAAGAACAAGGCAAGTCACCGTAGAGTGAACAGCTACAAAACTAAAAACACCGCAATTGCTCACTCTAAAAAGTTGCATACATTATTATAGCAAAAAAGGGACTAAAGTCACTTGGGTTCACTCAACGGATATTGAGTCAAAGAGACAAAAGTCACTGAGGTTCATTTGGGAGGATTTATAGACTGATTACCAAAACAAATTTCTTTAATAATTATCTAATTATTCAAAATGAACTAATAACCTGATAGGCTGTGTAAACAATATAAAACACTTCATCCTATACGACATAAAAAAAAAAGGTTTCTACATCCAACAAAATCCTTGTCACCTGGGGGCTTATTCACTATGACCACTGAAATTCCATGTTCAAGACGTGTGTCGTCGTGACGTGCCCTAGACGTAAACGTGTTTCAGTAACGTGACGTACCACGACAATCAAAATATTGTATTCAGTATGCCATA
This sequence comes from Euclidia mi, assembly GCA_944739405.2. NCBI lineage: Eukaryota > Metazoa > Arthropoda > Insecta > Lepidoptera > Erebidae > Euclidia > Euclidia mi. The sequence continues at coordinate 22,865,179 of OX123192.2, read as the reverse complement.
CGACAGCTTGTCTATGCCTGGTTATCAATTTCACAACATTCGTTCATAAATCTTAATGCCGGTTTGCCGGCTCAACTTCGATTTTATAAATATTATTTTACTAACTTGTAATTTTCACTAAAAGCTACAGTACAAATAGAAAAGGCTAATAAAACTTAAATTATATTATTTTAGTTCAATTTCGTCAAGAACAATCTCAAAATAAAAAAATGATCTTCAAAGTTTAGTTCATCTTTTATACTTAAGTCAATTTTTGAACGAAAACATAATGATGACATTTATGACAGACATGACAGTTGCAGCCGCGCTAAAATATAAAAAAATGTAAGTGCGGTTAGTGCAGCAAATAGCCCAATTCTAACAGAATCTCATCAAATCATAATGGATTTATTATTTATCCGAAGACGAGTGAGACGCTTGCGCCAGCGACAGGCGTCAATTTTCATAAAACATAATATTTAATTAAATAACTTTGACACGGATACTGGTAAATAAAAAAGCAAATAAACTTAGCATTTAACCACCGACGGACACTGAAAATAATATAAAACAAATAAACTTAGTACTTATTTATCCTCTATCGTTTTACAATAAACGCGTTACGTGCATGTTACGTGACCTCTTAGCTCACGGAATTTTGACAACTAAAACCGTGTCCGAAACGTGCGCTACCGTGCTTGTCAAACTTGAAGTTGGCATAGTGAGTACCGTTTAAGCCAATAACGTGCCGACGTGGGTAACTAGCACGTTAAAACACGTTAAGACTTCAAAATGGTCATAGTGAATAAGGCCCCTGACAACTGTATTTGACGCAGTTATATTTGCATTTGGTTTTGTTAGGTTATGACCATGGAAGAATAACTAAAGCATGGAATGAACGATCTTTTTATGAACAAATTGAATATAGCTACACTCTTCACTCATATGACAAATTAGAGTTGCCAGAAGAAGATGGCACTATGTTTGTCAGTTAGGGCTAAAGACAATTTGAACACAAATTTCGTAACTTTTTAATTTTTTTGTGATTGAGCAAATCCGCTATCGATATCGATCAAAGTTTCAATAATATAGGTTCAAAATCAAACAGACTTGTAAAAGTAAGTATGTACATGTTATACATTCCGTAAGTTTGTGTCCACAGCAGTCAGAACGCTAGTTACATACATACATACATAACGTCACGCCTTTTATCCCCGAAGGGGTAGGCAGAGGTGTATTTCTACACCCACTTTTCGCCAGATATACTTTAGTCCCACGTGCTGCTACTGAGATTATCGTGACAGAAAAACCCAATAACACTGCCCGACCCAGGAATCGAACCCGGGACCTCCCGATCCCACGCGCACATTTATGCCGCGAGACCAACGAGGCAGTCGTATAGGGTTTGATGTCGAGTTTTCCGTCTATACGCAAAGATGGTATTTGCATCGTGTTATCCCTTAGTCGCCTCTTACGACATCCACGTGAAGATAGGGGGTGGTGACACTTGTATTCTATGCCGTCAACTACACGGCGAGTTACAGAACGCTAGTTAATGGATAGTATTTATATAATTATTACACAAACTTGCATTTTTAAACGGAATCTATATTTTTTTGTTTCAAATGGGTACTCAGTAGCACATAATAATGAAGCGTCACAGCATTTTTTTTAACTTCAAGCTAATCTCACGTGTTTTGTCACCAGCCGCGCGTGAAAGGTATTTTTTAATAACACTGTTATTTTTCACGTGATCTAAAATTATCAAATCCTTCTTCACGATATTTTCGTTTTGCAAACTATCAAGTATATATGGGCGCAAATTAATATATTATGATTATATTGTTACGAAAATGTTACTAATATTTAAGATTGATATTTAAATAACTATTTGTGAACACAGAACTGAGAACTTCACTACTTTAGAATATTAGACACTGTATTGACTGCTTCACTGTTTTATAAATATTGGGTATTTAATTTATCGCTTAATAATTAAGATAACTCCAGAAACTTTCAAAGTAAAATCAATTAGTATTAAATAACATTATTCTGATACTTTTATGTTAACGGTAATAAATAACCTGCGCTTATATTTACATCCTGTTGATAGCATCCCATCACCATCTGTTGCGAATGTTGTAAAGCAGCGTTTGATTATTACAATAGATTTTTTATTCGTATAAAATAAATCATATGGTGTTGTGCAATATTCATAACAATATTAATGTTGATTTTTGATAATTAATTGTACAGTAATTTCAATTATATGTTGAAAAGGAAGTGGCAGTTGTTAACATTAAGTGTAATGACGGTTAGTTTATAAAAATGATTGTAGGTCACATTTTAATTCAATTCTGTGCTAGAAATCGTCTGAAATAAACCAAGTAATATTACGTGAGTCTTTTTATTATAATGGAGTCTGGACTGGACACGATAACCCTGGCGTATCGCCGACATATACGTGAATTCATAGCAATGTTCTTTTTCATCAGACGTTTAGAACTTTGTCTTAAATAGGTAATTAATTTTTAACAAACGTCTTTTAACAAGCTGCTCAAGGTGAAAAACTTATTTTTGTAGTTTTTCTATTGTACGTAAGTGTTTAGCGCACACGATTTTCATGGCTTCTGTACCTACTGGCGGAGAAATTGTAACTAACGTAGGCGCTTTAGTGCTGGTTGTCGGAGAAACAGAAGATGTTTCATTTATGGAAGGCGCACGCGTACACTAAAGAAAAAAAAAGCCACGTTTTAATGCAAAGCAGTATATTAAAATAAATAAGCATACCCTTTGTGTTTGCCACCCTAGCAATCACTGATGATACCTGAAGCTTGATTTATAGGCCAAAGCCGATTGATAAAAAATACCTTACACCTTTTTCTGTACTCCCATTACTCCCAGCAACGTGCATTGAACTTTTTATGATCGATTGAGTAGTCAAAATGTGAAAGCTTAACAAATAAATAAATTCACTTACATTTATAATAGGTATTAGTAAGGATATAGTAAAACTATGAAATGAGTGGATGTCGTCTAACAGCCTGGCCACGAACGGCCGCGACACGCTGAGCGACAAGCGATTTCAATGTTCATGCCGCTCTCTATTCTGCCGCCGGCGCTGTCACCTCAGTGCAGAACTAAACTGCACAAATAAACATCGAAATCGCTTGTCGCTTAGCGTGTCGTGGCTTTTCGTGGCAACAGTGTAACTGCAGGTAGCTGGCTGAATATTGTTTATAACATACATACATAGGCTCACGCCTGTTTCCCCGAAGGGGTAGACAGAGGCATATTAAACGCCCACTTTTTGCCAGACTTTTGATCCCACGTAATAGGTGGCGAGCCTAATGTTTTGTTTGCCAGAGCATCATCCGTTGATAAGCAGGTACACCACTTGCAGGTGAGGTTGGCTTGGGACCCTACGTTCTTGGTGGGAACCCTATGCACTGATAATAAAATTGTAGAAAATATTAAAATTAAATTATTCCTTTAGTCGAGACATCGAATGGAGCCCAAGATCCGACTCCTGTTTGGCGCTGCTACCCTAATAAAAGTAAAAGCAAGTAATTATTTAAACACTCACACTGATACGTTTAGAATGGAGGAGTAATGTTGGCACAGAATTTTCTTTTAGTCTGCGCCATCTGTCATTACTATAAAAACATTACGCAGTAAAATGCTTGGAACAAATTCTATGGTGCTTTCTAGGCACCCAATTTTCTCCACGACATACTGCAGCAATCCACTTATTTTATAAATCTTTATCACGTGCACAAAGAATCTAAAAAATAACGAGATAAAAATATACGGTGGATAGACATATCGATAAGATTTATTACAACACTTGAAAAGTCGATATAAATATTATACGGCTAAATTCAAAATCATGATAGAACTGTCATAAAAGATGAATCACTAAAGTTATATAATTTGATGGCATTAAATTGTCTAAATTGTATCTTACACGTCAGTTGACTGTGTTCAATTTTTCAGTACTAGGGCTACCTCTATGTATTATATATCCAATCTCTTTGGGTTATGACACTGCCAAGTAGTTTTGCTTTTGGTGCTTCCCCCTTAATTGTCAAGTAATTTTCTTATGAGTTATTGTCCTGGGTCGACCGGGGATTTCGGTGTTAGCGTGACCTTATAAAGATAAAATTTTTATGTAAATGTTACAAGGGCAACCTTTTAAAGAAGTGTACAGCTTTTAATTTTAAAAGTTTTATGGGTACTGGGGTTTTATTTTGGCACTGTTTGTAGCTAACGATGGAACCTTGATTTAAAAAATGACAAGTTGCCTAATCAAAGCAGGTTTACTTTTTAAATAATCTGTTTAGTTAAGGAATATATATTTTTTATAAGGCATTAGTTGAAACTTTGGCCTTGGCCAAGTGGAAGTAAGCTCATCCTGGCGTATTCAAAATGTAGCCTGTATTCTTTCATATGCTGCTTAAGTTAATCACTCAGCTGGACTTGCAAAAAAACCTCATTGAAATCAGTTCGGTTGTAAAACCGAAAAAGTCTATCTCGAAACATTTCGCGGTCATCATGACAATAGCACAAAATTCGCCGATCATATTTACTCTAAGCTTTTATTTAAAAATGTATTTAGTAGTGCATTTTTAAATGTGCTTAAAACGGTTTTTTTGTCAACTAAAAGGGGAATTTTATTCGCCCTATTTTTTGCTTCAATCTTTTGATGAAACCATCGAAACATGTTGTTTGTTAAAAAGGTCATAAAATGAATATAACATAACATTGCTCCCGAAGCTCTCCTAGCTGAAGTGTATTACGTTCATATTTTGTATTACCTTTGAGTCACTGCGTTGTATCTACGGGCAAATCGAAAGCAAAATAAATATCATGTTATTGTTGACTGTATTTTAAAACAGAGGATTCTTACATCCAAAAATATATATCAGAAATTACACTTTTATTGGATAGTTGGGTAATTCAGGCGTTAGTTTAGTTACGAATGCAATTAACATATTTATTTTCAGTTATTGTATATGTTATGTGTTATGTAACCTACACTGGTTCACAAAAGGACACTATAATTATATAGTATAATGCTTTGGCATCAACCTACATCGGCACCTAGTCAATGAAGGTTGATGCCGCACCAGGTAGCGCTTCCATGTCATGCCGTCTGCACCAACCGACAACCACAATAATGTAGTTAAATAATATTATTTGAATACGTCTAGTGCAGCGGCCACTGTAACATAAAACGCGCTAAAGAGTTGGCTCTTTTGTGTCGCTATAAAGCCTACACAATTTTTAACTAACTTCATTATATTATCAGCAATGGACATCATGATATTCAATGGCCACTGTTCCTTCAAATAGCAGAGACAGTTAAAATAAGAACTATAATAAACAACTACGATTGCTAACACTTTTGTGTATGTTGGTTTATCCCTTACAGCTATTCACATTCCACTGCTGGACTAAAGCCTCTCGCAAGTTGCTTCACAGTGACACTGTGAGTCAAAAGGAGGATTTCGCCTACTATACCAAGCTGGCCAGACGAAAATGTTAATGGGAAATTTGACAAAGTCAATCTTTTAGGGTCGGTACATATCTGACAGAACATGCGTCGAGCGTATCATCGGTCGCGTCTATTCCGTCAAATGGGTCGGTACATATCTGACGGCGTCAAGAGGCGTCGAGAGTATCTGCATCGGTAGCGTCTATTCCGTCAAATTAGACCTGCCACGTGCGTGGTGCGACTGCGCGCGACGTCGACCGACAATGCGTTGATGGAAACGAAACAGATGCTGTACGCTCGACGCACTAACGCATCATCGGCTAGGTGTGAAAGGTTGCATGTTTTATTATATATTTGTTTGCTATGGCGTTACGCTACGGATAATACGCGATGCATCTTCCGTCAGATATTTACCGACCCTTAAAGAAGCATACGGAGTTTTATGTCGAGCTTTCCATCTCTTCGCAAAGATTCTATTTTCCTCGTTTATTTTCTAAGTAGCCACTTCTCACCACCCATGGAATGAAGTGGGGTAATGACATTGTGTATTCACCGTGTGGTGACGGAATACACAGACCAAAATATTTTTTAACTTTTTGTTCCAAAATGGATCAATCCAAACACAATCGAACAAAAACTTGTATCTACATAACCACCTTGGAAGGCAAAGATTTCTATGACCAACTAACCCAAAGATGTCGCCAACATAAAACACGCAGCCTCAGTCCAAGTCCATGAGCAGAATAGCCGGTACCAATCCAAGATGAATGAGCTACCCACTTTAATATTCTATTTCCTTCGTTGTTCACGAGATATGTAGTACCTCTGAATGATTTCTGAACGGATTTCTCTTTGTGTGAATCGTGAGCGTATTACTTTCTTTGCATAGATTGATGTCGTTTGGCCTTTGGGAGCGATGCATTAAGATTTAGGTGCAGCGTAGGTAAACGTAGTTTTACTATTACTTTTATAATAAACGTGAAAGTTTGTGATGGATTATAAAAGTTTGTTACTCTTTTGTAATAAAAATACTGAATGGATTTTTATGAAACTTTGCAGGGATATAGCTTATATGTATACAAGGTATTGCCAGCGGTATCTCCTGCCGATAAAAATTATATTATATCTTAACTATCATACAAATATGCAAAAGACCTTAGATCCTCTTAATCCAGCCCTTTAAAAAAAAATATGTATAAACTACTGCCCTGCCAAATTGTTAAGAACGCGAGAAGCGGTTGGATGCGAGCGGCTCAAAATCGGTCTGTGTGGAGAACCTTGGGGGAGACCTATGTCCAACAGTGGACGTCTCTAGGCTGACATGAAAGTGAAAAGTCATAGAACGTACAACAATATTCATTTTTAAATCAGTGCCCTAAAATACATATAATTTTGTTGGGAACAACCATGATGTTATAGATTACATTTCGGGAATCATACTCCGTATACTTACGTCGTAAAGTTACCTCATAAACAACTGCATCACTTGTGCAATACAATTTGTAATTATATTTGCTATTTACAAGCAAGCCATCAAAGACACGACTCTGAATGATTTCCAATTAATATTTTAAACGTTAATATAACTAATTTTGATTCTCGTCAGTTAGTGATGAGTAGTTGTCGGCAAAATTATCGATAAGTGATTTAAGAGTAAATCATTATTGACATTTAAAAAAAATCTTGGATTGTAATATCGATTAAGATTATGTATAGTTACATATATATGTATAACAATGATTTAAATTGAATGTAATAAAAACATATTTACAAATAACTCATGATAGCAAGACCAGTTAATACAATGGCTGAGAAATTTTAGACATTTCAGCAGCGTAGCAAATCTTTGAAAGATGGTATCTTTAAGCAATAGCTTTAGATACCATTACTATCGATATGCTTCATTTAAAAATAATTAAATGAAGCATTCGCTAAATAAGTGCAGTTTAATATCAAAACAACCATTAATATTCCGTTAATATTCCGCTTTGCTACTTGCCTCCGTTTAGGTGCGTCATGTGTCTCTCCGCATCGTTGTCACTGTGGAGAGGCTGTCGATAGCCTTGGTCACCATGGCCTGTCATGCAGCAGGAGCGCGGGTCGTATTTCTCGACATGCCAACCTCAATGACATACTGCGCCGTGCTCTTGCCACCGCTGGCGTTCCAGCCCACCTTGAACCTCAAGGCTTGGCACGCGACGATGGCAAAAGACCAGACGGGATGTCGTTACTGCCGTGGAAGCTGGGTAGGCCTTTGGTATGGGACGCAACGTGTGTCGATACCCTTGCGCCATCTCATCTTCCCAGCACAGCAGGTTGTGCGGGCGCTGCTTCTGCTACAGCGGAGACACTCAAACGGCGCAAATATGTAAATCTAATAGGAGATTATGTGTTTGAGCTGTTTGGGGTCAAAACATTGGGGCCATGGGGTCCAAGTGCGCGATCACGTTTTAGAGATCTCGTAAAGAGACTCATAGACGCCTCGCGTGACCAGAGGGCTGGCACGTATTTGGCTAAAAAAATAAGTATAACCATCCAACGAGGCAATGCTGCCAGTCTTCTGGGCACGTTTCCAATTGACTGCGATGCGGATGAGTTTCATGACGCCTTCTAAATATTTTTTTTTATTTTCCCTTGTATATATTAATTAGTTTTTTTTTATTATTTTAAGACTAAATTTAATTATATTGTTAATCATTTTAATAATTATTGGACCATTAATATTATGATATAAAGGAAATTGTTAATATCTTAAAGTAGTTCGTATTCTTTTGCGAAGTTGCAGGTAAAGGTTTCGATATATCTTTCCTTTCATCAGAACATCACTATCTTCGACACACATACCAAAGGTGAATCAGTAATGAACTAAGTTCAACAGTAATTTAACATCCCTCGTTTGACTTACATAAATCTATTTCATTTGACGAGTAACAATAATTTGTATGCTGCTTCGAATTATTTCACGGTGGTTGATCATAAATGAACTTAGATTATCTTTAAGATTATGGAGACTCTGTTGCATGTAAATTAAATATTTACATACTTTGGAAAGTATTTTTCAGCCTAACTACCTTTGATTATAGAACTTTCAAAGCCCAAGGCGTGGTCTCGCGACACAGGGATGTCCTGTATCAAGAATATTAACTGCAAAGTGTAAAGAAGAAATGTGTAATTGATTATAAAAAAACTAGTTGACACATTGTTCCTGCTAGCTTTTCCTACTACGTGCCGTGGGCAGGAATCAAACCTTACTGGGTTCGATTGCTTTTTTGTATATACATTTAGCATTTTAGTGATCTATCGGTCTGCAGATAAAAAGGGACATTTTAATAAAATACGATAAGAAAATTCATTACTTGAAGAAAATTATAGAAAATTCATTACTTGTTTCCAAAGACACTTGCAGGAATATTTATTCAGAGTGTTTATAAAGATATTTACATTTATTTTTTTATATAATTAATGGTCAATAAAATATTCGCACATCTAATCTAATACTAATATATAAGCTGAAGAGTTTGTTTGTGTGTTTGCTTGAACGCGCTAAACTTAAGGACTACTGGTCAGATTTGAAAAATTATTTCAGTGTTAGATAGCCCATTTATCGAGGAAGGCTACAGGCTATATAACATCACGCTGTGAGCAACGGGAGCAGAACAGTAGCCTTAAATAACGCGGGAGTAACCTCTGGCTCATCTATATTATTATAATTGATTTGATTTCATAACATCTGCTGTAATTTCATTAATTACGAAAAACAAATACATGAATGTTTCCTTCTTAGATGAAACACATTTTTCGTGATAAATAACGCGTTGCTTTCAAACTTTAATTATTTATTTGTTGCCCGGTCGATACCTACGCGGTGGGCATTTGTTTTCAATTAAAAATTTTATCTCAACTCATTAATTTGTGTATATAAATGAGGAACCTAATTCCTTCAAACATGAGATACAAAAACATATATTTAAGTAAGCCTTGGGCATATATGCCTTTCTCGATCATGATCCAGAATGTTCTAGATGTCTTGCACGATCAATGTTCGAATTTATATTTAGGGCAAGAATATATTGTATCATTCTAGTCTAGTCTCATAACATTTTGTTGTATTTTATAAACGAGGTACATTAAGGCTTTAGTTTTTCTTTTCTTTCACAATTAATATAAAGGTGTTACACCTTTTTATTAATTGTGTTCTTTTCCGAATTCTCAGTAGCAGCACGGAGTCTGGTGATGTGCCTGGTAACGGCAATAAGCTCGCCCTTTATTAGGTACGTGGGACCCAAAAATTCATGGCGAAATGTGAGTGTAATATGACACCTCTGCCCACCCCTTCGGGGATACAGGCGGGAGTCTGTAAAAAATATATTTTTAATAAAAAATGTAGATTAGGTGAAAATGATGTAGTTTCTTGCCCATTCTTTCTCATGGTTCTATCAGTCCCTTACGTTGCGAACTTGATATTAAATATAAATTTAGAAAAAAAAAACATGACTAAAATACATATTCCACAAAATCATGAAAACACGGCAACATTTGGTAACAGTTATAGCGATACCACCAGTGCTTTGATATAGAATGTTGTTCTGTAACATTCTAAAATGTTGCTCACCAAAGAGTAACTACGGTGTGGATGCATCATAAGAAGTACATTTTAATGTACTTAAGTAGCGCTCATAACGAGACTTGGCTTGCCGTTCGTAACAGATCGGCAAAGTTAAGCAACACTTGCACTGGTCACCACTTGGATGGATGACCGTGTGTGGCATTTTCATCTGAGCGCTACCGTGCTTCGGAGGGTACGTAAAGCTGTCGGTCCCGGTTCTTGTCTAAGGATAAGAATCGTTAGGCCATGTCGGAGGTCTTCGGGCGGTCTGAAAACTCCGACACTAGAGTTTACCACACACTCACACGAAAAACAAAACAAACACAAGTACATTTTGTTCTCAACACTGACTTATAATAGTGTACCTCTCTGTCTTTCTTCCTCGATTTCGAAAAGGCAACATCTCGAGATCTCCAACATCCAAATAACAATTTCAAGTTTCAGTTGTATACATAACTATTTTAATTAGAAACCGGGTTCCTCGACCGCATTGCGAAGCATTGCCAACTAACTACAAATATTAATAAGAGATGAACATGGCATTAGAATTTTGATTAACCGCATTTCTCCTTATATGCCGCGTACAATACTTTTGTATTTGTAATAAGATTAAAAGGAAGAGACAAGAGCGGTCTTTGTGACTTAAAATGAACGTACTTGTTTAAAAGACAGTTGAGGTGCCGGCATGCCAAATTTGTCTTGGTGACCGGCTAAGATAGTTTAAGAGGAATTCAAAAAGCAGAAGCATTTAGTTTGTTTATGTGTGTATTTTTCGCAATACAGACTTTGTTTCTATAGCGATGCCAACTTTAAAATATAAATTTATTTCATCCTTCTTGGTATACTTATTTGGTTGATAGTGGTTGCATAAAATTCTATAACGCAATGACAGTCCAGTGGATAGCGACTGCTGATCGGAGGTCCCGGATTTGATTCTCGGGTCGGGCAAAAGTTTAACTGGGTTTTTCCGCATTCTCAGTAGCAGCAAGGAGTCTGATGATATACCTGGTAACGGCAATAGGCTCACCCTCTAGTACGTGGGACCTATAAATTCATAACATGGTGGACTGTGGGTGTAATATTATACCTCTGCCTTATACCCATTCGGGAATACAGGCGTAAGTATATGAAAAAAACAAATTAAGTGTGACTAATTTTCCTCTCAGATAAATATGCCAGTAACTTGAGGCATGAAACTAGCTCAATTCTTTATTTATGAAGGTGCTTCGCAAGTGTTCAGCATAACTTGTGTTGTATATATTCATGTTTGCGCAAAACGAGTATAAAATAAGTTGTAAGGACGTTACCGAAATTCTGAATAGTGTTGCTATTTATCTGAATCTTACTATGAGTATGTGAGCTTATGAAATGTATCTATTTGATAACTCATATGTACAAATTAGTGTTACATTATACTATACTAACCTACACGCTAAGGAATTGGGTCTATAATAATTATAATATTCTACCACATTCACACAACACCATTTAGTCCCAAACTAAGCAGAGCTTGTACTAAGGGTACTAGATAATTGATATACATGCATATATATTTTTTTGTAAATACATACATATTAAACATAGAAACACCCAGACCAAGACAAACATCCATGTTCATGCACACAAATGTTTGACTTGAGCGGGAATCGAACCCGCGACCGTCGGCGTAGCAGTCGCTTACACTCCCGCTACGCCAACCGGCCGTCTATACCTAAAGTATTTTCTGCCAATCTACCGAGCGGTGCAGAGATTGAAAGTAAGTATATTATGAAATTAAATTGGACAGAACCTATATTCGTGTATTGTCAAATTAAGTTGGCAAAACCTTTATTCGTTTATCGGAACAAAAGTTACCTCTGTGCTATTTTATATTGTGACGGCCGGTGTCATGTCAAACCGTCGTCACGAAACACAATAATTAGCAAAGAGGTTTGAAGACTATTTTATTACTTGGAAATGAGTTTTTAGTTCGATGACGTATACACTCTGTCAAGTATTCGCCAAATTTACGAGTCATTGACAACTAGACAATGGCCGTGCGGATAACACATCGCGTTCACGTTCTGATGGCGTGGGTTCAAATCCTAGTCATAACAGTTATGTGAATTATGGTTTTTATGAAATTTGGAAAATGTTTATGAATATTTGGCAAATATTAAAAAAAAAGATTATTTAAATATTTCGAGTAATAATTAGAAAATTCTAGAAACTTCAGGAAGGAATGGAAAGGTAAAAAAGAGACAGGAGATAGAAAAACAATTGAATTATGTAATAACAATAGAAATTAGTGGATCTAGAACATTCCTAGGGGTATATAAGGCGGTGTAGACGCGTTGAGCGCCAGTTTAAGTTGAAAAGTGGTAAAGTGAAGAAGAAAAGGAAGAAGTAAAAGGAAGAAAGAAGAAGTAGTAAAATAAAGTGAAGTGAAAGCATAGTGCAGTAAAGTGCAGTGAAGTGCAGTGAAAAGTGCAGTGCAAAAGACGCTAGTGTTGGTGCTGTCCGCGTCGAAAATAAACGGCGCGTCGTGTGTGAAGTCGAATAAAGTGTCATCAGTGCTACTCGGTGTTTCCTTCCAATCCCGTTACCCCGTCCGTAACAATATATAACCTGTATCACTGCAAAATTGCATCAAAATCCGTTGAGTAGTTTTTGCGTTAAAAATACCAAACTTCCATCCATCCTTCCAACCTTCACGTTCATAAAAGCAGTAAGATATATGCAAAAATACCATAAAACCAAACGACAAAATACCCAACAGATTATCATACTAACAAAGCTTATAAAATTACCCACTCACGTCATTAGGTACTCCTTGTCCAAATGCCAGCCGTTTCCGTTTACCCTACATCAGGGGTCACATACAGGGACATTAAACACATACCACTTCTCATCCCCGCTCCTCTATGCGATGAATATTAAGCGCCATGAGATATTTACAAGGAAATAAAAACGTTACGTTCTTATTTTATTGTGAACATTTGTGGTGCAAAATACCGTCTAAGTAGCGAACGGTTTAAAGGGTATTTTTATTGAGTGTAAATTATGTAATGAACGGGCGTTCATTACATAATTTTGTGTTTTTTTTTTCGATGTTATGTTGGTACTCACATGTAATGTTAGGTGTTGATTGCCGTTTTATAGTGATGCTCCTCGATAAACACCGGTTCCTGTATTGTGTATGTTGGCACTTCATCATATCAGCCGGCAGAAATCTACTGCTGGACATATTCCTCCACCGAGGATCTCTACATAGAAAGATATTGGTACCTATTGTAAGTGTTATTACTTAAGGATCCTAATTTTGTCATTTGCAGAAAAGTAACCGCAGATCCTACGAGGAAATTCGTAGCATGTTTGCTCTCATTCCGAGAATCATGTACCGCGGAGACGATCGCCTTATTATACCCCAAACAAGTAGCTAAAACTTTGAAGTTATAATTTAATACTCGGTAGCGCAGAGAAAGTGTAACCTAGACTACTTCGCTTCGATATCCACCCAGGACAAAGCTTTATGTTATTGGCACGATTATTCTATCATCATTATCATCGTCAGTCCTGTACATAAACTGTCCCACTGCTGGGCACGGACCTCTTCTCACTATGAGAAGGGTAAGACCATAGTCCACCACGCTGGCCTAGTGCGGGTTGACAGACTTCACGTCACACATGTCTTTCGAGAACATCATGGAGAACTCTCAGACATGCAGGTTTCCTCACGATGTTTTCCCTTACCGTTTAGCAAGCGATAATTAACAATTTAATACGCACATAACTTCGAAAACTCATTGGTGCGCGCCGTGGATTTGAACCCGAGACCAGAGGGTCTTGGGTCTTGGCAGTCCGTCGGTCTCTCAACTAGGCTATCGCTGCCTACCATTACCATATTTTATCATACTTCGTAAAAAAATATATACATAGTCTGGCGTTTTATATAAAGTCTTATTTAAATCCAATTGCTATTCCTTTGCGATAATTAATAATAATATAATATTAATATTCTACCACATTCACACAACACCATCTAGTCCCAAACTAAGCAGAGCTTGTACTATGGGTACTAGATAATGGATAAACATACTTATATACTTTTTTTTTGTAAATACATACAAATTATACATAGAAACACCCAGACCAAGACAAACATCCATGTTCATGCACACAAATGTTTGACTTGTGCGGGAATCGAACCCGCAACCTTCTGCTTAGCAGTCGCTTACACTCCCGCTACGTCAACCGGTCGTCATAGGTCAATAGACGCGGTGATAGACAAAACTGAAGCAACACTGCAAAAATAGTCAAGCAATTCTATCAATGGTATCCGGTATTGGTCTAAACGACAGGTCGTATTAAATTGTGGCCAGTGTAAATCCGTAGTTGACTTATTGAAGTGATCCAAGGCAATCGTCGGTTTCAATAATAATTGTTCATATTCCCCAGTTTCGTCGCCGACTCAAAGGACAATGGCAGATCTCCATACATCAAAATGTCTGAAAATAAATTGAAGCGAACAGTAATAAAAACATATCAAAAAATTTGGCGTAAGTAACAGAGTCTATAAATGATTCTATTTTCACTCAGGAAAGGTGGAAAAAGAAGATATCGGTGTTTGAAGTTTTAGTTAAGAATAAACAATGTAGGTACAAGGAAAGTTATAGTATGAAAGTTAAACAATGTAGGTAGGTACGTTTGAATTATCAAATGACATATGCCAGATTGACATCAAAACGCGGAAGTATTTTGTAGCATCTAACTGTCACAGCCAAAGACAAAAGGAGAGATGCACATTTTAAATCGATTTTATGTGAAATCGATACAACTTTAAAACGATTCTGTGACGTTTTTATTTGATTTAAACGTTGTTTTGCTTCAAAAATATTAGCTTATTGATATAATGTTGATTAAATATTACATAACTGCATTTTAAACCAAAGCAACTCTATAAAGATCGATCGTATCGATTACTTATTTAATAATCGATACGGATATAGCACTCACGTCTATTCCTGTCACACCATTGTCTATGGCAACAATCAAATAAAAAAGTATTCGTAATCAATTGGAATGCTTTTTATCATCATAAAATACTCCAGCTTTAACGAGACAAAGTGTAAATATTAAAAATCGTAGAAAAAAAAACAATTTGTTTTGTTCATAATGAAGTTTAAGGTCGCCACAACAAACCCAGACCAAATTCTGCCATTGTCCTTTATGCAACGGAATATTGTACTCAAATTAAATTTAACATGAATTTTAGTATTGTAAGGATATCGATTGAGTAATTTACGATTGCACTCATGGTGTATTGGTTTAAGCAGTTGTTTAGAACTGCACCTAGCGTTGTGGGTTCGATTTCTTTATTTATTTAAAGACAGATGACAGAAACTAGCATATGTTGAAGCAAACGTATAATAAGCATTGGAATTAAAAACTACACTTAGTTCCCAAGTATGTGTATACATTAAGATCAGTAATAATAATGAGCCAAGTTGATAGCATAATAGTATATAGCCTTCCTCTATAAGCGGAGTATTCAACACAAAACTGTTTTCAATTCGAACCAAGAGATTAATACGTGCAACCAAGCAAAAGAAATAAGAAAGTAAACTTTCTTTTGTTTTGACTTAGCTTTCATCAAAGTAAAACCTATTTTTTTTAAATACAGCTTAAACAATGAGATATAAACTGAGATCCAAACCAAAAACTATCAAGTGACGTAGACAATAGCAATCAAAGACGCTTCAATCCTTCAGTATGCAAATACGTGCGAGGCAATCAGCCACTGCAATCCGTACCAGTCGGTCACAATATTGTACCGGCTTAGACGATTTAATCTGCGAAGACATAAAGGAAAATAGTTTATTCCATGAAAATTTCGTTTAACATTAAGCGAGACGAAGCTATACTTTAATTAACTTAAAGTGGACGTTAATTTCGAGTTTGATGCATTATGTATTTTTCTGATGTGGCGGACAGTCGTTATGCGGAGTCAGTACTTTTGAATGTACCTAATCCCGGTCAATACAATGGAATATTGATATACGTTTGGGTTGTGGAGGTGAAACGGGACTAAGGACAGTCGCTCTGTAGCTTATGTATCCCTGAAGGGGTAGGTAGAGGCGTAATATTACACACACATTTCGCCATGTTAATAATCCTAGGCCCCTTGTTATAGAGGCGAGCCCAGTGCCATTACCGGCACTTTCTGGCAGAATCCGTGGTACAACTGAGAATTGGAAAAAAAATCCGAATCCTCAGTGGCAGCACGGAGTCTCGCAATGTGCCCGGTAATGGCAGTTGGTTCGCCCCCTATTACGTAGAACCTAAAATTCACAACAAGGCGAAGTGTGGGAGTAATATTACACCTCTGTCTATCCCTTCAAGGATCCAGTCGTGAGTCTGAGTCTAAGAATAAAACTTTATTATTTTGGTTCACCCAACTATGAACCAAAATAATCCAAACTTCATTAAAAATATGCCAGCTTCTCAGAGCTCATAAAACAACATCTAGTTTATTTGACTTCAATGTCAAGTTCGACCTAATAAAGTCCCTTTGTCTCTTTGTAAGTGTAAACAGAAACTATCTATTTACTGTTGGGAGTTAGTTTTAATCTTAAGACTCTGTGCGGTTACTGTTATGACATCTGACAGACTCTATTTTGAGACAGAAAATGTTGGGTGGATTATTTTTTTTAATTTTGACTGAGGACCCTAATGTGTTTATGTGGTGTATGGGGAAATTAATTAATGTGTTGGTATTATAGTAATTATATCGGGTAGTGGTTTACTACCAAAGAAGAAGGATCGATGTCTTCACGGGGTAAAGATGAGCTTCGCAATTTTTTTGCCAAGTTCTCTTTCTGATTCCAAATGTTTTGGGTTCAGCGACATATAAGTAACTTTAAAATACAATTATGGTTGTGACTATTTTTATACTGTTTTATCAAATCAACAACTTTTACTTTTACACTACGAACTCCAAACATAAACTTTGAAGCTTGGTAAAACAAGGTGATTTTTATTACATTAACTTTTAACTGGCGAAATGTGGGTGTAATATCACACCTCGGCCTACCTCTTCTGGGATACAGGCGTGAGTCTATAAATAAATAAATAAAAAATAACTTTTAAATCTATTGCGAGCTAATACTTCGTTTTCAGTTTTTGTTCAGTAGGGCACAATTAGGGGATTGAGAATCAAACTGCCACCTTACTGTAGTAATTATTTTTCTTGTTTAAAAATCTCTTATTAAAGTAAGTATACACCAAGAACATCAAAATGAAAGTCAACCAAAACTTAAACACAAGAATTTACGTCAACAAACATTGAGACTTAAAATCCATTTCCACAAGTATAGATCAAATTAAGCCACGCTAAGTTTCGTTGGCACTACCCACATACTAAAATCTCCTATTTGCATCCTATGGCCGTTAATACAGTTTATCTTCAAGACGTAAATTGCTAGAGGCGTCTCCTTGTGTACAGTGTTGATAAAATTGAAAATAGTTCCACAAAGGCTTAGACGAACGAGGTTTGATGTGATTTATTTAGAAGGTAGTATTTTAAGGTTTTGTAGTGTCTGGAATACTGTATTACAAATTGAAGTTAGTCCGGGAGGTGACCGATTACCACCCGATTCGATCGCCTCTTACGACGCTCGTGGTTCATACCTTGAGTATCGTATGTGGCGATCGAAGGCGACTAAGGAAAATACACGAGACAAATACTATCTTGGCAAGAGACCGAAAACTTGACATCAAAATAATACTTCATACAATATTATTTAGCGGGTCTTAGTCGCGATAATTTATTTATTTCAAGGCATAAATACCTCTGTTATTCTCCTACGTTTCTACCGGCTTGCAACGGTTGTGGTCGCGGAGGGACTGATGTCAGCTCAGCGCCGTCCTTGTGAAGCGCGGGTTTCGGCAGCTACCCTCACTTGTTTTGTATTTTTGATATTTTTAGTTCTATCCGCACTGTCGGTACCCCGACATACTACACTTATGACGTCTACACACTGATGAGTTGTGTTACTGCGGCGTTGTTTGCATTTGTTGATAACTGGGTTCCAAGTGGTCGATAGTCTGTATCCGTCCTCCCGGTTGAAATTTCTATGTTTTTTGATTTCAACCGCTTCACGTACTATCCTGGAGTAATAGTGGCGATCGGTGGATAAGACTCGTGGTTGATGTAATTCTATCCAGTGGTTTGGTCCAGATTCCAGCAAATGCTCAGCTATGGCAGATTTATTAATTTGTCGATTTTTGACAGCTGTGATATGTTCTTTGACCCTTTCAGCGATCGTTCGTTTGGTCTGTCCGATATAGGAACTACCACAACTGCAATCGACCTTGTAGACGCCTGGTGTTTGTAGAGGAATTACGTCCTTTGGGGTACGCAGATTGTGTGCTACCTTGGAGAGGGGACTATATACAGTCTTGATGGAGTATTTCTGTAGTACTGTTCCAACTTTGTCCGTCACTCCCTTGATATAAGGCATGTAAGCCGGCACTCTGCTTACTTCAGGTTTGCGGTCCTTCCTCTTCCGACGGGGTATCTCCTTTTTGTATCCGTTGCGCCTTAGTAAGGAACGTAGGAGAATAACAGAGGTATTTATGCCTTGAAATAAATAAATTATTGCGACTAAGACCCGCTAAATAATATTGTATGATGTATACAAATCGCGAAAGTTTAAAATCAAAATAATACTATCTGGTTGGCGTGGAGTAGAAGGCGAAATCCTCTTATCACAATCTTTTGTGACGTGAATTACGACACGTTTATGTCCAGCATTGGACTTCGAAGGACTATACGATGACGCTTATTAATTGAAATTAAACAATATATTTTGCGGTGGCTTTAGTCTCCGTGGGCGTAACTGATCAAACGCGATCGAAACGTCGCCGTCGGGTGGATAGTATGCTATGCCTTACTTTGCTTGTTATGGACTGCTTGTGGCGTGTCCTTGTCTACAGTGTTGATAAAATAGAAAATAGTTTCACAAAGGCTTAGACGAACGAGGTTTGATGTTATTTATTTAGAAGGTGGTAGTGTTTCGTTATTTTGTTGTGACTGGAATATGGTACCTATTACAAATTGAAATTATTAAATTCGTGACCTTAAACCTACCTTACCTATTTAACCTTAGACCTATTTTAGTGTGCTCATTTCTGATCATATCTCAAATTAGTAAATGTTATTATGCTGTTAAAAAACACCTAAAACTCTTGGCAAACTATTTTACTAACTGAATAAAGCTGCCATTATAAAGTTAAAAAATTTTCTCACATGCAGTTTATTAGACTTGCTTAGAAAGATAGTAAAATTATATTAGAAACCATAAACCACAAATAGCTGTTGAATATATTCAATAAAATGTATTGTGAGGGTAGTAAGGAGGTCCTGTCAGGCAGCTTTCACCTAAATTATATCGACGCGGTCAAAGGTCCCAACTGTCAATATACTGAGCAATTTATTGGCCCAAGTAACATCTCACTAAGCTTGAGATTACTAAGGAATAAAAACTTTGTCCGTTGAGATATTCAAATTTGCTCCTCATATTTATCCCTTGAGGAGTGTAAAAATAGAAGCTTTTGTTTAAAGGACTTTGGGCAAAAATGTATGGGCTCCGTCTCCATATACAAACACACATGGAACTGATGCCATTTCTTTTTATTTTTTTATTTTTTCCTCATGTACCTACGTGTCGGAGGGTCGGGCATCGCCGAAGCATTCGTTGCTATCCCCCGACGGGTATTGGCCCGCCAGATGGTCAGGCGGGTCCCAAACAAAACACCTTGGCGGCGGATGCAGGTGTTGGGCTCCGCCGCCAAAACACCCAGCAGCCGCAGAGGATAGGAGGACGGCAACGAAACACCGCATGTCCTCTTCTTCTGCGGCCCCACCGCGACGCAACAATGGTGCGCCCCCATTTGGTCGTGGGAGATAGGGCGCGTGGCAACGCAACACCGACACGCCTCTCCTCCCGCAACCGCGCCCGACTGCGAGGGACAGAAGAACTGTCCCTCGCACATTGGACGCATCCTGTGCAGGCCTCTGTCAAGCCCACGCGGAATGTCCACTCCCGGGATCTCGCTTAGCTTCACCGTGGGTGACCTAACCACGGTTACTGACCCCTCCACCACGACAAGGTGGAGATCCCACGGGGGATGGAACTGATGCCAATGTGTACCAAAGTTAAGTATCCACTACTAGATTAAAATCCTTTTCTTACTGAAATCCCTGGCATATATCAATAAAAATCAATTATAATTATTAATTAACCTATATTTTCATTTTTTGGTTTTATTACAGTACAAAACATGATTTAGTAACTATACAAAATAAAAAATAATGTATTTTTAAACATAAACTTTTAAATGATTATGAATGAATAATTAGAGAATAAAAAAATAGAAATAAAAAGAATTAAAGTTGAAGATTTGGGAAAAAAGGCTGCTAGCTTTAAATAGAACTGGGCGGGCCATGTCAGCCGTATATATGGGCATCGTTGGGCGAAAATCTCGACACTGTGGGTGCCAGAAAATGGTTGTCGACGCCAAGGTCGGCCCCGAAAACGGTGGCGAGATGACCTAGACGCCTGCCACTAGAGTTGGCTTGAGATTGCAGGTGGCAATATTTGGGGGAGCACTTTGCCCAGCAGTGGGACAGTACAGGCTAAAGAAAAAAAAAGAAAAAATGACGAATATAAATGAATCATGTAAATTCATTGTCTTCTAATTCGTTCCTACAATGCTCATAGTAGGCAAATAACAATAGTGAGTGTTAATATTACTGGTCTGTTATAACACTGTTTAACAGCTGCGCTGGCAGATTAAAATCTGTATGACGACCTATTGCCATGTTCCATACAATCAATATAATATGTGCACAACTTCCTATAATAGATAAATGAGTAGGTGTTTTACAATTAGTTGTCAATAATACGTAATCGAAATATTTGTTTAAACTTTAATTACGTGTATGATAACCCAATGCATTTGGGCAACGTCCCCATAATAAAAAAATATAATCTTGCCAAGATGAGTCAATTGTGCTACATTTCATTTCTGTTGATGAGTGGGGACGATGCCGCCCATTGTCCTTTGGTCCGGTGTTATAGATAGTGTTTGATTTTCTTTGTCTTTGTTTATGATTGTGGATTATTATCTTCCATCTTCTATACCCAGTTTGCTATAGATAACACGAACAATTATGTATTTAGGTAAGCATTTGTGAATATAAATTATAACTAGCCTAAGTACTGATCATTAAAGGTACATTTCATGAGTTAATGTATAAAAAACGAAAACCAACAATATAGGAGTGCAATAAGAGTGAAGGATAAAATCCAAAACGAAGTTATCCGAAAAAGAACCAAAGTTACTGACATAGCTCACAGAATCAGTAGGCTCAAGTGGCAGTGGGCTGGCCATATCTGTAGAAGGACTGATGGCCGATGGAGCAAGCGTATCCTAGAGTGGAGACCACGCCTCGGCAAGCGTAAGGTAGGGCGGTCCCCGGCTAGGTGGATCGACGACCTGAAAAAGGTGGTTGGGACAGACTGGATGCGGAAGGCTGAGGACCGTGTACTGTGGCGCGTGATGGGAGAGGCCTATGAGCAGCAGTGGACTGCGATAGGCTGATTGATTGATTGAGGAGTGCATGCATTTTAAAACTGAGTTTAAACTTTACAAAGTTGTCAGTGGCATGACCCGT
The DNA here is from genome assembly GCA_944739405.2 of Euclidia mi. Lineage (NCBI taxonomy): Eukaryota > Metazoa > Arthropoda > Insecta > Lepidoptera > Erebidae > Euclidia > Euclidia mi. Next base: position 22,843,378 of record OX123192.2, on the reverse strand, counting down.
TACGTTTTCGGATTAGTCACAAACTTTTCACATTTACATGAATAATTACCAAGATGGCTGTTCGACTTTGTAGACCGCTTTATGGATTTTTATCTAAAACTATCTGACCCAGCGAACTCCGTATCGCCTTTTTAAGAGTTTTTATTTAATTCCCTTTCTTCGAAGCCTTTTTTCCAAAGTTATCATTGACTTAGCGCTTAATCTCTTATCATTTCAGAGTCTCTAAATGATGAACAAACAAACATAGATTTTTATATAATATTGAAGTCCCCATTCCTTAAAATATCGGAGAAGATACCCATCGAATTTCATCCGAATGTGCGACTATGCAGACGCGTTTTTTGCTAACGTTAAAATGAATTAAAATAAATACGGATAATAATTACTTTTACCAAATTGCAGTGTCAATAAGTAAATTAAAGTGTGTCGCGAGTGATTTGTGCAATCTTTTCATAAACTGCGAATATGAAATAGAAATATTTTTGTGGACGATTTATACTGAATAACAGATATATCTGTGCCTGGATTTAGCCCTTTTGGCAAAAGCCGAATAACTACGCAAAGTCCTCCACCAACACCGAGTCAAGCATCCCATACTCTTGACCCAAACCCACCTGCACCTGAGAATTATGACCTACCTGCTGAAGTTATACCAACTACAGAGATCCAAAGATGGAGTCAAGTCAAAGTCTCAAGCAGAAAACTATTTTAGCTCACGCAACTATTCAACACCTGCAAGAAAAGCAAGACTTGAGTAGACTAGACTAGAAGAAAAGCTGAAACCAGCCGAAAACCACTCTTTTGCTGACATGGTGAAAAAGAGCGCAAACAATTTTGTCCGCCCAAACAATTTGAGCTCTCTTGCCATCTACCCTAACGACAAGAACAAAAATAGTTACGAAACGAAGTCCCTCGTCCAAAACATTATATCTCCTGAAGAGATGAAGTTACATGTTCGTGCTGTGAGAAAAGTGAAGAATGGGGGCGTTATAATTAGCACGGAGTCAAAAGGAGACATCGAAAAGCTTAGGAAGTCAGAGAAACTTGTCTCGTCTGGCTTGACCATCGAAGAACCCACTAAACGCCGCCCTAGAATAGCTGTGGTTGGAGTTCCCGATACTCTAACGGAAAAAGAAGTTTTTGAGTGTATTTACGAACAGAATATAGCCGATAAGTTCCCGAACTCTACACGTGAGTCCTTTATGAAAGCTGTGAAACTAAACCACAAAGCTGGTAAGAAAAATTTGCCAACCTGTACCTACGTCCTAGAAGTTGCCGCTAGCATCCGAAAATTTCTTATTAACCAAGGTCGTATCTATATTAATTGGACGTCATGCCCGGTTAAAGACTTCACTTTTGTGACTAGGTGCTTTAATTGCCAACAGTTTGGTCACGCAGCTAAATATTGCCGTGACACTAGTCCCACATGTCATCATTGCGGAGAGCTTGGCCACTCTTTTAAGGAATGTAACAGCAAAACCTCACCTCCTAAGTGTGCTACTTGTAAACGCTTCAAGAGGAAATGTGATCACCAAACGGGAGAAATAGGTTGCCCGGCACGTAAATATGCAGAGGACAATTATATTAATAGCATAGATTATGAGGGCGCCTAAGAGCGTCACCGGTAAAGTTTATTAATAGGCACTTAAAACTAATTTGTATTTTCTTAATTATTTATAAGGTCTTTAATATAGTTATGGATAATCAAGTACTTATTGATCTAGATAACTACTGTGTATCAAATAGTATGACTTGCAAAGTAGAAGAATGCAAAAGTTTATTACCCGAGTCTGATAAAAACTTAGTTATAATGACACAGAACATCAGAAGTATTTATAAGAATATACACGCACTAGAATTACTACTGCAGACCATTAATATAAACTGTGACATAATTGTCCTAACCGAATGCTGGCTGTCTAAGCGAGCTTTCTGCTTACCATCTTTAGATGGCAACAACTCACACTCAACTGAGAACATCATTAACCAAAATGATAGTGTAGTGGTCTATACAGAAGAACACTTAATAAAAATGTTATTGTTGCAAAGCCACAAATTCAGGACTGTAATTGTTTACTTATTACAATTAATTCTGACACTGCTATTTTAGGAGTGTACAGACCTCCTTCGCAAACTACTGACACATTTTTGCGATCTCTCGACTTAGAATTAAATAAGTTATCAGCATATAAGAATATTATAATTACTGGGGACATCAACATAAATATCCTGTCAGGAAATTGTAACCTTCAAGGAGACGACTATTTAAATATCTACTCTTGCCATGGTCTTCTGCCGGCGCATACCTTCCCTACACATCAAAGTGGATCATGCCTGGTTCATTTTATTATTAAAACTAAACAGCCATCTACTACTTTAGTTACTAACTCACCTATCACAGACCACCAAGCCATCTTATTAACGTTACAATTATCATGTGCGAAACTTAATTGCATACCTAGCTATACAAAAGTGAACATGACAGGCCTTGAAAAAAGCATTCGCAATACAAATTTTGCCCCAGTTTACTTTTATACCGACGTTAACGAATCAATCTCTTACCTAATAGCTTCCATACAGTACGCAATTAGAAATAACACATACACAGTAACATTGTCGCGTAAATATCGGAATATAAAGCCATGGATTACTCCGGGTCTTCTCCGCTGTATTAGACACAGAGATAATTAGATTAGATTAGATTAGATAAATCTTTATTGTACACCACATAAGGAAAACATACATTGAAGGAGCACAAACAAGAAATGCACAATTGGCGGCCTTATCGCATACAGCAATTTCTTCCAGGCAACCATTAGGAATGGACTTTTGATTGTAGAAGGAGCCAAAAGTATTCGATGGTGTAGTTTAGAAATTTTGACAAATATATTTTTCGCATAGTATACATAAAAATACTTACTAAATAGGTACGTTGACATACATATTATATAATATATTACATATACACTACATATATAGGCAATACATATAATACATATATATACAATGATATATAAATAAATATATAAATATAATAAGTTACATAATATTATAGTCTAATAAAAAGTTATGGACAATAATGCAATCATCTTGACGAATAGTGCTGTTTTAACATATTTTTAAAGATGTTCAGTGATTTTGCTCGTCTAATCTCAACTGGCAGCGCATTCCACAAACGTACAGCCTGAACTGAAAAGGATTTATCAAAGAAGTTTGTGGAATGCGTTGGCATCTGCAATCGCAGATCCTCTGACGACCTTAGGCACTTTGTATGTGTGTCATGAAGGAACTTGAACCGTTCTTTGAGATACAGGGGAGTGTTAGGATTGAACAATACATTATATAGTAATATTAGAATATGAGTATTCCTGCGAAGGCGAATTGGGAGCCACTTGAGCCTGCTACGAAATTCAGATACATGATCATATTTGCGTAAGCCAAATATAAATCTAATACAAAAGTTTTGGAGACGCTCAAGTTTCTCAAGTTGCTCCTCATTGAGATCAAGATAGCTGACATCGGCGTAATCGAGTATTGGGAGAAGCAGTGATTGTGCCAGCGCAATTTTGGTGGTTATGGGCAGAAAGTTTCGCAACCTGCGCAACGACCCCGCCGAAGCAAACAATTTCCTACTGGTTTCCTGCACCTGACATCCCCAGGATAGAGTCTTATCTAAATAAATACCCAGATTTTTAACACTGTCTGTTATTGGTAAGATGTTTCCATCAAATTGAATTTCAGAGAGTTGTGACGGATTGACCTTAGACATCATCCTGGAACTGCCAATCAGAATGATCTGGGTTTTGGTTGGATTTAATTTAAGTCCATAATTTTTGCTCCACTCACAAATTTGCGCCAAGTCCCTGTTTATGGTAGAGAATGCATGTGAAATAGAGTCTAGCGGTGCCTGTGAGTATATCTGCAGGTCATCTGCGTAAAGGTGGTAGGACGAAAGTAGATGTTTGGTGATAGAATTTATAAAAATTGCGAAAAGTAGCGGAGATAAAACGCCACCCTGCGGTACACCGACAGTCGTATTACTCCATGAAGAATATGATTCCTCAACGCGTATACGCTGTCGGCGTCCTGACAGGTAACTACGAAACCAGTCAATCACCGTTGGAGATATTTTAATAGAGCGGAGTATGCCGAGCATGACGTGGAAGTCCACGGTGTTGAATGCATTGCTAAAATCGAGTAAGGACAGTAGCGTGAGCTTTCCACAATCCATTCCCAGCCTAATCTCATCAGTGATATGTACCAATGCCGTGGTAGTACTGTGACCAGGACGAAAACCAGATTGGAAAGGATTTAGGAGAGTGTTTTTGGAAATAAAGGAAGAGAGTTGTGTATGTACAAGACGTTCAAGGACTTTGGAAAGGAACGGGAGTATGGATATAGGTCGGAAGTCAGAAAAGGAACAAGGTTTGGATTTTTTTGGCAAAGGAATTATTTGGGCATCTTTCCACGCTGATGGAAAGATACCGGTGGAAGCTGAGTAATTAAGGATATGACAGAGGACAGGTAGGATTTCATCAAGGATGGGCAGGATCATGTTTCGACTGATGCAGTCATTACCAACAGCATTGGATGAGATTGAAATTATGCTCTTTTTAACATCACAACAGGAAAATTGCTCGAAATCGAAAGGTGAATATTTGGGAGTTGGGATACGTGAAAGATCTTGTAACGTATTTGTTTTAGTGGTCCCATCAAAACTGGACGAAGCCGTGAAATGTGCATTAAGTGCATCGATATTAATATCCTTTGGGAACTCGTCGTTGCGTGACTTACCAACTCCCAATGTTCTAAGAAATTTCCAGACTTTAACCGGATCTCCATTTTCAACAGAGTTGTGAATGTGTTGGCGTTGTGCATTCCTACACACCTTATTGCAGAGATTTCTTGCACTTATGTATTTTTCCAGGTTGACAGAGGTCGGGCGGCACTTATATCTTGCCTTGGCCGCGGCTTTTTTGGACATAATTTACACATAAAAGTTAAAAAGGCACCTGAAAATGAGATTCTGGCTATAACATATAGGCGATATAGAAACTTTTGCAACAAACTTCTTACAAAACTAAAGGTCGACTACGATAAATCTCAGTTGAATAAAGCAGGTAACAACACTAAGCTAGTATGGAAATTCTTAAAAACGCGTTCATTTACTGCAAAATCATTTGAGCAACCATTAGACTTGCTCAAAAACCGATCAAATCCTACAGCAGCACTAGATGAAATCAACACATTCTTTTCCAACGTTGGCAAAAATCTAGCAGACAGAATCTCTTTTTCCGATCATTCATCTACTAACCATGCTTCGATCACCTCACCTATTTCCAGGCTTAAATCTTTTGTTATGCTGGATACCGATTTAGACGAAGTTATCCAAGTCATTACTGGGTTAAAAGATACTTCTGCGATGGGATGGGATAACATCCCCACAAACATAATCAAAAGGTTTAAGCACATTCTTGCACCGCCACTAACACACATATTCCAAATATGTTTGTTTGACGGAATATTTCCAAAATGCTTAAAAAAGGCTATTGTAATACCTGTGCACAAAGCAGGCGACAAGAACAGTGTAAATAATTATCGGCCTATATCTACATTACTAGTGCTGTCTAAAATATTAGAGAAAATAATAAACAATAGACTAATAAAATATCTTGAAACCAACAACATTCTTTTAGACAGACAATTTGGTTTTAGGCCTCACAGGTCAACAAGCCAGGCAGTTGAGCAACTGACTGACCACATTACATCTAATTTAGATAGTGGACAGCATGCTATTGGGATATTTCTAGACCTTGCTAAAGCTTTTGACTCTGTATCGTCTTCTATACTGCTAAAGAAACTTGAATCTGTCGGTATACGATGTAAGCAGTTAGCACTGTTTACTGATTACCTCTCCGACAGGTATCAATGTGTAAAAATAGGCAACAACATAAGTAACGATGTCCCTAACACTAAATTTGGTGTCCCCCAAGGAAGTATATTAGGAGCTACTCTGTTCTTGATATATATAAACGACCTTTGCAACCTAAAACTTCAAAATGGTGTCATTATGTCATATGCAGACGATACAGCACTTATTTTTACTGCAAAGTCACTTGATGAGGTATATGAACTGGCTCAACATGGCTTCAACACCGTCAACACTTGGCTATTTAAAAATTTACTGACCCTAAATGCCCATAAAACAAAGTACATTAATTTTACAATGAAAAATGATAGCAGACACAACTCATCTAACTGTTTAGTGGCTCACAACACGTTTCATTCAAATGCTGACACTGCATGCGCTTGCCCTACTTTAGAAAAAACAGATTATATAAAATATCTAGGTACCTATTACGCTTGATACTAATCTAAATTTCCGCAAACATATCGAATCATTGTGTAAAAGAGTACGGAAACTCATTTCGATATTCAAAAATGTACGCGACGTGATAAACTTTAAATTGTTAAGACAGGTTTACACTGCACTATGTGAATCAATCATCTTATACTGTATAACTTCATGGGGAGGGGCAGCTAAAACGATCCTGCTGCGTTTGGAACGAGCCCAAAGAACTATTTTAAAGGTAGCAACCCTTCGTCCTTTCATTTTTCCCACTTATGAGTTATATCAGTCTACCGGAGTTCTAACTGTGCGCCAATTATTCATTTTACGCACCATACTAAAACAATACACCCTTCTTCCTTATACACCAATCCCATCAGGCAAAAGACGGAAAGATCTAGTCTGCATCAAACCTCGAGGTAAACATGTTTATGTAAATAGATTCTTTGTTTTCCTCGGACCTTTCCTATATAATAAATTAAATAAAACATACATACATACATACATACATACATATCGTCACGCCTTTTATCCCCGAAGGGGTAGGCAGAGCTGTATTTCTACACCCACTTTTCGCCAGATTTACTTTAGTCCCACGTAATAAGGGGCGAGCCTATTGCCGTACCGGGCATATTTCCAGACTCCGTGCTGCTACTGAGAATTTCGTGACAGAAAAACCCAATAACACTGCCCGACCCAGGAATCGAACCCGGGACCTCCCGATCCCACGCGCACATATTTTATGCCGCGAGACCAACGAGGCAGTCGTATAGGGTTTGATGTCGAGTTTTCCGTCTCTACGCAAAGATGGTATTTGTATCGTGTTATCCCTTAGTCGCCTCTTACGACACCCACGGGAAGATAGGGGGTGGTGACACTTGTATTCTATGCCGTCAACCACACGGCTAAATTATTTAAATAAAACCTTGGACTTATATAGCATAAGTTATAAGCAGTGTCACCATATTGTTACAAAACACCTAATGACAATGACCTACTCTGATACAGAGAATTTACTTACAGTTATGAAATAGTGTGTAAGTACCTACTCTAAGTTACAATAAATCATAGTAAGTCTATTTCCTATTACATATTAGCAGTTCATGATTATTTTGTAAAAGCATATCCCTATAATATTATTATCTACGATTTTTCCTGAAACACAAGTGTTACAGCCTAGTTCAGGTAAACATTAAAATAGCTATATTTACCAAATATAATGTATTACCGTTCTAAATAAAGTACATACCTACGCATGAATGTACCACAATTTGACGACCGGTTGGCGCAGCGGGAGTGTAAGCGACTGCCACGCCGAAGGTCGCGGGTTCGATTCCCGCTCAAGTCAAACATTTGTGTGCGTGAACATGGATGTTTGTCTTGGTCTGGGTGTTTCTATGTATAATATGTATGTATTTACAAAAAAAAAAAAGTATATATGTATGTTTATCCATTGTCTAGTACCCATAGTACAAGCTCTGCTTAGTTTGGGACTAGATGGTGTTGTGTGAATGTGGTAGAATATTATTATTATTATTATTATTAATTTAATATAAGCAATTATCATAGACATTATACTTAATCATACAATTTTATTATTTTTAATGTAATACTTTCCTATGTAATAAGTGACGTTTATTTTATTGAATAAAGTTTATTATTATTATTATATATCGACTTTAAGCAAAAATTCCGTCCGCCATCTTTGATCACGAAATAGATGTTGTATTTGGATTCTCCGTCCCTTAAATCATCAGAGACGATACCCATATTGATTTTTTTTATTGTTCCCATCTGCCATCTTTGATTTCCCATCCACCATCTTGAAACACGAAACAGATGTTGTATTTGGATTCTCCATCCCTTTTAACATCGCAGACGATACCAATATTAATTTTTTAAATTTTCCCATCCGCCATCTTTGATTTCCCATCCGCCATCTTTGATCACGAAATAAATGTTGTATTTCGATTCCCCACCCCATATAATATCGAAGGCGATACCCATATTGATTTTTAAAATTTTCTCATCCGCCATCTTCAATTTCCCGTCCGCCATCTTGGATCACTAAATAAATTTCATATTATTAATCAGCGTCCCAAAAATCTCGAAAACGATACCCATATAGATTGTATCCTATTCGTTTAGCCTTTTTTTGCCTTTGACCCAACCCTCCCCCTTCTCGTTTGACAATTTTATTATTTTTGTCTGGCCCCTAAAAGTTGTGGCGTAATTTTATATAGCCTATAGCCTTTCGGAATAATTGGGCTATCATAGGCAATACATACATACACATACATATCGTCACGCCTTTTATCCCCGAAGGGGTAGGCAGAGGTGTATTTCTACACCCACTTTTCGCCAGATATACTTTAGTCCCACGTAATAAGGGGCGAGCTTATTGCCGTTCCGGGTACATTTCCAGACTCCGTGCTGCTACTGAGAATTTCGTGACAGAAAAACCCAATAACACTGCCCGACCCAGGAATCGAACCCAGGACCTCCCGATCCCACGCGCACATTTATGCCGCGAGACCAATGGGGCAGTCGTATAGGGTTTGATGTCGAGTTTTCCGTCTCTACGCAAAGATGGTATTTGCATCGTGTTATCCCTTAGTCGCCTCTTACGACACCCACGGGAAGATGGAGGGGTGGTGACACTTGTATTCTATGCCGTCAACTACACGGCATAGAAAAAAGGTCATAGGCAATAACAATTTTTAAAATCCGACTGCTAGTTCCTGAGATTAGCCGACGTTATCTTTTAGCCTTTTTAGCCTTTTGTCCGGCCCCAAAGGATTGAAGCGTTATGTTATATAGCCTTTAGCCTTCCGGAATAACTGGGCTATCGTATACAAAAAGAATTTTACAGATCCGACCGGTAGATCCTGAGATTAGCGCGTTTAAACAAACAAACTCTTCCGCTTTATTATATTAGTATAGATATGCGAACAATTTAATCAACGTGCACAATATGATATTATGTATGACGTGACAGTACTGACAAATATGCGATAGCACATGCGCAGCACTCAATTATCAGCGCATGCGTTCTTACTTTCAAGAGGTAAATTTGTGCCGTACAAACTTCTACCCTCCCTACAATCACTCCCAGTGTAATTTTTACAACTTATGGTAGCCTATGTCCGTCTCCATGGTCCAATATATGTACCTCTATATGAAAATTCAACAAAATTGGTTCAACCGTTTTAGCGTGAAAACGGAACATACATACATACACAATTTCGAATTTATAATATTAAGTAGGGATTATCAATGCGTTTCTTCTGACATGAAGCCCGCTGGATGACAGCACTGAGACTTCAGGTCCGGAAACCTGTCAAAACTGCCATCAAACAAAGAAGTATATAAACGCGCACGCGAATTTGAACTTTATGCAGCGGTAGTAAATTACAAATTGACTTTGCATTTTATTTAAAAACGTTTGTATTGGAAATAAAAAGGGCTGTTTTGAGGGTTTTCCCGGCAATTATTCGAATTTTTCTCAACTTTTAAACCTTCCCTAGACCGCCACGAACATTTCTAAAACAAGATAAAATAAATCCGTTCAGCCGTTCTCGAGTTTTAGCGAGACTAAAGAACAGCAATTCATTTTTATATAATATATAGATTATGAAAACTAGATACTTTTAATCTTCCAAAATTATGTATTCATACTATGTATTACTGGCGACTTGCGTGCTTTGCACGATTTCAAGGTTTTCTACAAACCATATGACACACATATAAGTAAAACTTTTTAAGCATCAGAGGATCCTTGGAGGATTTATTTTAGATTTTATTTTTATGATTTAAATTTAACGTCAACTTCAAGGCGTCTTCTTGGGCTATGGTGGTGCGGATCCCGACGTGCTTTCTGCATGTTGTTATGAAGGAGAGCTTTTGGCCGAAAGGTGTGGTGTTCCGTCGCTTCCGCGGACAAGTGCCACAAGAACGCACAACAATAACGTGGCCGTAAATGAAGCAATATTAACATAGTATATAAGTATAATATTTACTAACAAAAATTGTGTATTGTATGTATGTTAGTATGTAAGGTATCTTAATAAAAATATGTATGTGGTTGACATACAGTTCATTGTCTAGTACCCATAGTACAAGCTCTGCTTAGTTTGGGACTAGATGGTGATGCGTGTATATATGTATTGTGTATGTACTTATTTTAAATAAATAAAAATAAAAATAAATTAAAAAAATATTTTATATTAAGCACTAGCTGCTGCCCGCGACGTCGTCTGCGTGAACGCTATACAGCACCTTACTATTAAATAAATACCTACCATTATACCTTTTAAAATAACATTTATTTACCCGTTTCTTCTTTATATTTCATACCTGCAGAAAGTGTAATAACAGAGGGAGACTGTCTTTTGTAAAATTGACCTTCAAAAAGTGCTGATTTTCAGCCTGCTTTGAATAAATGACTTTATGGTGATTCTGCTGAATTAAGTCATAAGTTGTGACTGAAGCAGATGGAGAAAATAAGGAATGCATAATAAGGTAAAATACATACTTATAGAACTTCTCGATACACAACATTAGTGGTTTGGCTCTCCGCAGCCAAAATGTAAAGAGAGTCAGGACTGTTGACGCGGAAGAAAGCGACGTACAGGACACCCGCTGCCCTCAGTGTCTGCCTCTGCGACTTTTTGGTGGTCATCGCGAAGCAAACACTCACGGGGAACTGTATGCGCTTGAGCGGGAACCGGAAGTTATGAGGTATGAGAGGATGCATGGTATAAATACTGCCTCGCCGACGCCACAACCCGTAAGAATTTCCGCCTAAATGGTGTGTCTGTGGAGCGAGATGACCTTCAGGCGGGTTACGTTACACAACTTCGGAGGAGATAGGTTCCGATGAAGCATAATCGGGACACCAACCTTCAGCTTGATGGTATGCGCTGGAAGTTCACTTGCTGACAGGGAGTTCAGAAATTCCACGGGATAATGTGTGGCGTTTTTTTGCTCGACGACAGTGTTTATAGAGGTGTAGACCACTTCATTCCCCTCAATTTCCGAGAGAATGCATTCGTCAATTGCCATAGCCAGATCATTTTTGGTCGTCAAAATAGGCTGGTTCTAAGCTAGATGCAACTCTACTGAGAGACTCTAGAAGCACCACCTGTCCACCTCTCTCCTCTGGTAGAGTGACTTCGACAAGACTTAGAAAGACATCTTAGCATTGTTGAGCAGCTGCATTGACGCCAAGCTGAGCTCTCATATTAATGGTCAAGCGCATCATACGAACTCGTGACCACAACAAAGATAATTTCAACGAAGCACTCACCTTGTCCGTGTGGTGACGGATTAAGAATACGGAATGTCACCACCCCATATCATCCCATGGGTGTCGTAAGTGCCGACAGAGGGAGCATATTGTGCAGAGAACAGACACACATTAAGAGAAGGAAAACTTGATACAAACCCTATACCAACCCGTTTGGCCAGCGTGGTATAGTAGGCCGATTCCTTCTTTCAAAGGAGAGGCCTAGTCCAGCAGTGGACTGTTAAAGGCTGATGATGATGATGATGATGACTCACCTCGTCAGCCCTCGATCCCCGCGTCACCACGGGAAGCGTTTGTCGGGAATCGTCACTGAACAGAACTGTGACCACCCATTAAATGCTCGTTCTTGCGGATGTCAACTGCCTTCCTATTGGCCGTCGTACGCTCATCCCATACGATCAGAGAGCAATCCTTGAGCACGTGTCCCTTATCACTGTTACGTGACACACCACAAACGGGTGTTACGGCGCTCTCTAAATCGATGGGAAATTTAAACATGGTATGTGCTGTCTGAACACCCGTAAGCAGTGTGGCAGCGATTGCCGGCGACGCTACAGCAATGACAATTTTGCCTTGCCTCCTGACCTCTGCAAGTATGCCAGTAGTAACAAATGTTTTTCCTGTTCCACCAGGTGCATCCAAGAAAAACATTTTAGCCTGGCTTTGCCCAACGCTTACAAGGACAGTGTCATAAAATTCGTAAGGTGGTCATTTCAAATTGTCTCAGCATTATACTCCCAATTTTCACGCTCTTGATGCGGTGATGATTAGGAAGCTGGTAACAAATATTTGACCAGTGGATTTCCGCCGATAGAAATGACCACGTCTTGAAGTGAACTGAGACAGGTGTTCAGCACGCGGTCATCAGTTACTTCGACTTCGTCTCCAGTAGCACGCCTCAAAGCTCGTAGAAAATCTTCAGACAGATGATGGGGATACTTCTCCCAGAAAGCTAGGGTTCGCGACTCCACAAAACACCAAGATGACGTCAAACAGATGACGCATGCGGCTGAGACTGTCACTGACGCTCGCCTCCGCAAGGGTGTCATCCCAGTATTGGTCACCGTCGAGAAAGTGACGTACTACGCAGGCTGTGCGGTAAGTGGGATACTCCACGCCATCAAATGTCCTCAGAAAGGTGAAAGACGTTGGGCCTCGGACTTTGTGAAGTAACAACCGCAGAAAATAGCATTCGACATTGTGTGTGTACGGTATAAACTCTACAAAATGCGGTGTCCTTGAAACTTTCCGGAAAACCTTCCACAGCACCTCCTCGTCAACGTCGGTTAAATACACCCTATTGCTTGTCGTACGTGTTATATGAAGGCATGTCGTCATACGTAAGGGACCTCCCAAACTGGTCGATTTTCAGAGCCTGAAAAACGCCAAGAGACTTGTTTGACGCGGATTTTCCAAGTGCTCAGCAACGCCGTCGGGATCAAAATATATGCGCTGACCGTTCTCTAGGTGGACGTGTAAATGCATGACGGTAGGATGCTTCTCATGTATAGAGAACACCAGTATCCGCCAAACCGCTTCAGACGTAACAATAAATAAATGGCAGTGTGTGAGTAAATAAGATCTAGCTAGTTCCACATCTTACTGATGTTTATATATAGTTAATCCAAACAAAGTTACGTGATATATGTATATCCTGAAAGACAATTTAAAGCAAGTTTATATGCGTCATGTAAATATATTAATTAAGAAGCCATAATTACACCAATGTGACCAAAATGTTTTTTTTGTACTTAATCTATTACTATTTATTCTGACAGAAATGATGTAAGCAATCAAGTGTGGCGATGGTGTAGTTAATTAATTAAATAACTTCAAGTAATAGTCTTGCTCATCTCTGAAACGAATTAACAATACAATTTTAAGAAGAAAATGTACAACTCCATCTATGAGTTTTGAAAACAACTATTAACGTCGCCAACATGTTCAAATTAAATTATTTATATCCAAAAAGGGCTTACAGATGTAATTCGACTTGATGTTTTTAAACTCTCTTAGATGGCGCTGCATTAAAATTGTCTTGATTCTACTTATTCAATTAATTATGTTTGTCAGCCTAAGTTACTTATATTGCGTGATTTTTATAGTGTGAAGCTAGATTATAGCATAGTTAACATAATAACAACATTAAAATATGCATTGTTACATTACACGTTGTTACAGAATACGTTCAAGAAATAAAGGTTCTCTGCTCGTTCCCCGTAGGTGATAGCGTAATAATATGTAGCCTATATGGTGACCCGACTTTTTAATAATATTTATGCCAAATTTGAAGTAAATCCATGCAGTACTTTTTGAGTTTAGCCCGGACATAAGGACAAACAGACAAACAGACAAAAATTCTAAAAACTATATTTTTGGCTTCGGTATCGATTGTAAATCACACCCCAAGTATTCTTTAAAAAAAATATTCAATGTACAGTTTTGACTTTCCTACCATTTTATTATATGTATAGTTTTATATTAAGCATGTTAAACAATAAATTGCGCATGGGAAGCCAATAAAAACTCTAAGGGCTATAATTTACTTTTATTTTTTATTTTATTATATAATATAATAAAAATAAATATAATATAATAAAATAAAAAATAATTAAAAACATGAAAAAGGTCGGTCTTCAACATTACAGAACTTAGACTAAGTTCATTGATCTATTGGTAAGCAGCGTAACCATAGATTATGAATTTGTGATTATGAATTTCCATAAACCATGATTACTGTTTACCACCTGCCGAGCCTCTGCACCATCGAAGGCTATCTGCAGGATTGAATCAGGTCAAACATGCAGTATCACTAATATTGAAATTAATTCAAACATCTTTAGCAACTTAGCGGTCAAGAAAACTCCTTCCACTTGTAAGACCCCATCATCATTATAAATCTAACTCTAATACATATTTATTCAGATCTAGTTGAACTAGAAAACGGAACCCGGGCACCATGGCGAAAAATCTTAGATGCAACTGGCAACATCGTCGTCATAATTTGCAAGCACAACCATCATAGAAAGTTTAAAATTTAGCTCATAACGGCTAAAATGATACGCCTCTGGTGTACCAGTAATCTAAAATACAAAATATATACCGAAACGACATCGCTATATTATGCACATTCCTAACGGGCCATATTCAAGGTGTTGATTCTGAACTACACTTGGTAACCTTTGGCATGCGGGCACAAATCAAATCAATAGACGCGGCAGCCAAACATTTTCCAATATTTCTCGCAGAAAATATTCTACGAGGTGTTCTCGTCGGTCTACCCGATTATAGAATATAGGGATCATGGAGTAGCTTCAAAATGTCTACCGAAAAAATTAAATAAAACAAGTAATGCGATCAATTGGGTGGTGAAAAAACATCGTGAGGAAAGTTGCATGTCAGAGAGTTCTTCATAATGTTCTCGAAAGATATGTGAAGTGTGCCAATCCACACTTGGTTATCGGTCTATGGCCTCACCTTTCTTATAATGAAAAGAGGCCCGTGCCCAGCAGTGAAACAGTGTATATACAGAGCTGATGATGATGAGTAATGGAGTCAGAAAGCTTCTGGAGTTGCGACCACTTACCGGACGGCGCAGCAGAGGTAGGCCACTCGTGTGGTGGACCGACAATCTTATTGAGATCGTAGAAGGCGGATTAATGCGAGTGGCTCAAGCTCGATCGTTGTTGAGAGCTTTGAGGGAAGCTTGCATCCAGTTATGGATAATATGTCTACAGTATATTTAAGGCGGCGTTAAGCGTAGGAATGAACAGACTGTCATGCAAAGTTCGAACCAATGGCGCTTATCGTATAGGTAATATGCGTATAATACTGTTATTTATGGCTTGCCCCGTGTCTAATCTACTCGTTTGCTCTCTCAGAAGCTGTCTTGATGACGAGTTCTTAATTGCGCACAGCGAAGATATGTGTTTGAACAAATATTATACTGCCTGTAAATCATATTAAAGTTTCAAAGACCCAAATAGAAAAATAAAAAAAAGAAAGAAGTTGATTGATTATGTCTGATATAAAAGTTTTAGAGACTGCTCCTGTACTAGGTGTATGTCCTGTTTTGCGGAAGACTTTACAAACATTTAATTAATGAACACGAACTCCGATTTTACACTCCGATTTTACCCGACCCGGGAATCGAACCTGGGACCACCCGATCAGCAGACGCATACGCTATTCCAGTGAATAGCCACCAGGAAGACAGTTAACAGTTTTTATTGATATCAAAATACTTTCTGTAGAAGCTCTACATACTTTCTAGAAATTTCCAACTTCCAAACTTTCTAGTATCGCCTCCTTGACTTTCTATATTCCTTGTGACAATCATGTATGTGTACCGGTGGCACTCAAGTTTATTTTTATTCCAAGTCGCCGCGACTTCTGTTTATTTTGCGTCTAGGATCGTTGCCTTGATTTTGTCTTGTAGATATTATGTCGACTTGTAAACTTTTAAGAAGCTATGTAGGACGTTTGTGCTAAATGGTAAAATAATTTAAAATTGAAATTTTAAGTTATGATAAATACAGTGGTCATCCAAAATGCATCGGACCTCGGTGACTAAATAAACTAAATGTCTGACATCTCCAAAGCCTCCGATAGAGTCTGGCATCGTGCGCTTCTTTCCAAGCTTCCAGCCTACGGCTTGCCGCCTCGATTGTGCAACTGGGTTGCCAGCTTCTTGCATGAGCGCCGTATACGAGTCCTTTGTGACGGTGAGTCATCGAAGTTTCTCCAGGTGAAGTTTCTGCTGGTGTGCCTCAGGGGTCTGTGTTATCGCCCACGCTTTTTCTTCTGCATATCAATAATATGCTCACTTTTGGGGGCATACATTGCTATGCAGATGACAGTACTGTACATGGGCGATATTTCGGACACCCTGCGGCTAAGCAAGCCGATACTGAGGAGTATAGGCGAACACTTGTTGCTGAGCTTGACCGGGTTCTGAATTGCATCTCGCATTGGGGTGATGAGAACCTGGTCGAGTTCAACGCCAAGTAAACACAGTTGTGCGCATTCTCAGCCAAGGTATCTCCATTCCTTCCCCATCCCTCTCTTCTGGACACTCCACTACCGATTCAAGACAGCCTTAATATCCTGGGTATGGACATACGCAGAAATCTCAACCAGAAGAACTACATCGAGGGTGTCATCAAATCTGCATCTCGGAAACTCGGAGTCCTGAACAAGGTGAGGAGGTTTTTCACGCCGGAGAAGTTGTGTCTGTTTTACAAGACCCAGGATCGCTCCTGCGTGGAATTCTGCTCTCACCTTTGGAATGGCTCCGCTCAGTACATATTGGACGCCCTCGATAGGTTGCAGCGGCGTGCTGTCCGTATCATCGGGGATCTAGAGGCCACTAAGACTCTTGAGTCACTGCAATTACGCAGAGACGTGGCCTCAATGGCTGTCTTCTACCGCATCTATCACGGTGAGTGCTCCGAAGAGCTCTTTCAACTAATCCCACCCTCTCGTTTCCTATCCCGAACGACACGTGCTGGGTTGAGGTGCCACGTAGAACAGATACCGTCACGCACCAAACGGTTCGGCGCCTTTTATCTCTGCCGTACCATTAAGATGTGGAACTCTTTACCAGTCCACGTGTTTCCCTCCACTTATGATCCCGGGTCCTTTATGCGGGGCGTGAAAAAGCTTTACTCAAGGCCGTCAAGGTGAAGGCCATCATGCCATAATGCCATGCGGGCTGCTGGGATGATGTCCATCACTATGAGACTTCACTGACTGCTTAACATCAGGCAGCATGGAGTCAATTTGTTAGGCAGAAAAAAAAATGTCTCAGGGCATTTTTTTTATGTATTATTCTAATTTAAGCAATTTGTAAATGGCCGAAACGCGAGTAGTAGATACCTATAAGCCTCGACTTCACTGTGACTGTTTCTTCTTCTTCTTCTGCCTGCCCTGTATATTACTTGGGGTCGGCGCAGAATGTCTTTCTCTTCCATTCTTTTCTATCAGACTGTGACTGTATCATGATCTATGTAAAATATGCAGGATCATCTTAATCATTCAGTGTGTCGTAGTCCACAATTATAATTAGAGTACCTACTAGCTGAGCTCGCGGTTCAACCCTGGCTGGCTTATAGCTTGATTTTAGATAGCCTTCCCCGATAAATGGGCTATCAAACACAAAATTATATCGTATTGGCTATATCATGTTACACCCCTGCCGGATGGCGTCCTACGCCAGTTTAAAATATGCAGGATGAAGCTATGATTTTGATATAAGTACTCAGGATAACATAAGGCGTGAAGTGCGTATGCTAGAGTCGTATTGTCCTAAGCGATACACCCACTACCTTTTAAAAGACTCTTTTAATATTCCAGGACCTTTTTTTTCTTTTTTTTTTTACGAGGTGGAAAATCCCTTTGGATCGCCGGCTCTTGGGGGGAAATGCAAGCCGGAGTATGTGGTGTTACTACTAAAAGCCGGAGTATGTGGTGTTACAACCAAAATCGCCCTATGGGAAGAAGACAGGGTACAGGTGCTGTCCAATGTTCCTCCCATGGCGCCATGTTCAACTTAACCCATTCCCAGGGAAGACTACAAGCCCGCATTCCCCAGGACTAATGGTGAAACTCTTCAAAGATTCGTTCGGTAGTTTTTTTTATTTTCAGACAGACAGGAAGCTGCGTAGACTTCATTTAGTAATATATGTATAGATTTAGGTTTAAATCACGAAATTCATACTAAGCTCTAAATTACGTTTAACGAATTGCCTAAGTCTTTATAAGCAAAATTCTGACAAGAAACACTGAAGCTCTTTTATAATTTCCAGATCTTAGGAATCATAATGACTTACGTATTTGAAGCTTGGGTGCCAAGATAAATTGAGGTCAGCAGTAATTCTAGATTTCATTTTGATGTAAGTGCCTTGACATTTCTAAAGCGCCTAAGCTCTACATTATAAATGATTTTGAACTCTAAAGAATTTTATTGTTAATGTATTAAATCGTGTTGGCCTTAAAATACTAAAATAACAAATTTCCACAGGTCCCATTCCACGAAAATGGAACCAAAAATTCGGTAATCAATTATATTCACTATGTTTCCGGAAATACCATAAATGTAGTTTAGATAGTGGGTTCTTTGTATTTTCATAGTTCTATTAAATTTTTTTTATGCCTAGTTCATCATTAATGAATTGTAACATTCAAAGAATTTCTGCTTTACACTGCATTTTGTATGCATTTACTTATATTGCCATCAATAGCTTAGTGGAGATACCAATAGACTGCAGAGAGTATCGGGTTCGAATCCACGACGCGCACTATTGCCTTTTCGAATTAATGTGCGCATTAAATTGTTAATTTCTGCTTGCCCCGTGCCTCGGAGACCATGTTACACCATCAGTCCCAGTTATCCAGGAGATCTTTGGCAGTCAGTACGAAGACTCAGTAAACTCAAAGAAACTGATAATAGTCAAATGTAATATCGATAAACCTTTGGTTGAGGAGGTCAGACGGCAGTCGTTCTGTTGCTAAGCTGATATTCTGTTAGCTATATCAGAGCGCTGCCGTGCTTCGAATGGCACGTCAAGCCGTCGGCCCCGGCTCTTGCCTTTAATTTAAAATCGTTAGGCCAGATCCTCGGACGGTCTATAAACTCCAAAACCAGAATTAGACACACGAAAAAAAGTACATTGCTTTAAACGTTTTGCTTACAGAATTCGACGCACCGATCAAAATAGTGCGTTTGAAGGTAACTCTTTATAGTCTTTTTTTAATACAATTTTAATACACTGGGTATCAAAAATTGTATTAAAAAAGTCTCTGAGAAAATTGAAGGATGTCATTTTATCCTAACTGAATTTACATGTATTCAGTAGGCAGTGATCTTGATAGGGATCCCGTCAGGTTGCTTGAAAGAGGTATCAAATTGAAACCTTCAACGTTCAAAGTTCAATCAATCAGCTATGTCTGTGCTTACAGAGTTACTCTTTACTTTTGCCTATTCGTTACACAGTTTAAAAGATAATTCTGTAAATAATCTTTGCAGCCAAGTAAAACCAATGTTCGGGGTGAATTGATATGCTTCCTCGAATCACCCTAAAACTAGTAAGCTTCCAATTACACACTATTAGGACATATCAACAAAAATATACAAAAAGGACCGCAGTATTCTGTGTCATATTGACGAAGTTATTGGGTTCAAGGGAAGTGCCGTGTCACTGAGCGAAATGATTTTTCCCGCCGCCGTCTCACTTTACGGGGTGAAGTTTTGTAATCATTTCGTTATATGATGCGGTTTTTGTGTATATTTTCTACGAGGCAAGTCTGCCGTTTGTCCGTGTAGATTTTAGATTAGGTACGCAAGTAGTTTATTCTGTTTTCACCAGCCGATCTCCATTCTACTCCTCATTACTATACTTTTTAGTAGCAATGGTCTCTATGGAGAAATCTTGCCTAGAAACCTAACAAAGCCATCTTAAAGACTGACACGTCAAATTGGATCAAAATGGCTCTCTGGGTGATTAGTAGCTATACTTTGTAATAGAAGGTATTTCTTAATATTTTAGATGAAAAATTTTAAAAAGCATCAAGCCGAAGATCAAATAAATTTTAAGTCACAGATTTCGGCGGTTACGATAAAAATAAAATCCAGGTTGAACGCCAAATAAAAAATATATTGTTAGTTCGGCAATATTTTCCTTACGAATATGTAACAGCGATACGTCCGTCTGATTACTTCGTGACTGTTGCAACGATGCATGCACCGTAAAAGATACTTAGATATGCAAATACATTGTAGTGTACCTCTACATAAAGTTCCTATGCATGAAAATGGCTCTACTCACACAAAGACCGACGCTACGTGAATTGTCGCGTTACTATGTCTGCTACTCTCTTGTAAAGCACCTGAAATATCAAGAAGACGAATCGCTACATTCTCTGGTTCATAGAAATCAATTGAACCAAAAGACTTCCAACATGATAAATAAATAATAAAACATCTTTATTGTACACCAAAATAATTTCATAATTATAAAAATAAATGTTGAAATTTAGCCCTTCTAAGTCTGCCCACTCTATCATCATGATCATTAGCCCTGTAAATAAACCATCTCACTGCTGGCCATGCGTCACTTGTCACTGTGACAAGTACAAGGCCACAGTTTACCACCCGTGCAAATCGTGGGTTGGCAGATTTCACATGCCTTCTGAGAACATCATAACGAATTCTCAAAAGTACAGATTTCCTCACGAAGTATTCCTTTACCGTCTAGCAAGGTATAAATAACAGTTGAATGCACAATGCATACGTAACTCCGAAAAGTCATTAGTGTACGCAATGGATTCAAATCTGTAACTCTTAGCTGCGTAACAGTCATTCGATGTAACCACTAGGTTATCGCTGCCTTTTCCATTGTATACTCAACATTATAATCACAATAATTGCGGTAGAAAACAATTTAATCTAACCCCTTCGTTCGCGCAAACATGACCTCTGTTCAGATTTTAACCACAAAGCAATTTCTGTCGCAATTTTGATCTGAACTTAATTTCCTCAGTTCGTTTCGGGCTTCAAAATATCTCTTTCGATTTAATAGAAACTCTCGAACGTAGTGAGTTTGTCCGTCGCATTTTCGGTGCCCTCATTATTCGGTCACCATTGAGGGACAATCTGGACCGTAGGGACCCTTAAGCAATTGAGTAACAAACGTGAATGGACACGTTCCTTTTATTTGTTAAGTGCAATATACGAGTAAATAGTTTATTGGTTTACAATAAGATTGAGAAGGTTTATTTATTGAGTAGGGAATAACCCCGCGTATATGCCAGAGGGGAATGGGATCATGTTTTTGTTAAACGTATGAATAGATTATAGAACAGGTAGTTCCAGATTTTTCTTCTAAAATCTTTTTAGTTGCTTTTTAGGTTTGATGATACTGTACTTAAAACGTTTGTGAAAAGAAAAATCAAGAAAACAAGGTGCCTCTTGTTCAAACACAAATGTTTATTAGTGCCAGCACGACTATAAAAGACACTAAATAACATTGTTCGTGCTCTTCAATTTTAATAAATTTCAATTTAATTTTTTCCATGAGAAGGGGCTGGAGTCTTCTGCTCTGTCCCTTATATTGACTACCAATGTACCACCGCGACCCAAAGGGCAAGTCATATTCCATATCTAAGATGATCTAGTGTCAGGACGTTTGATATTAATGATATCCGTTACGACTATTATAATAGATCTTCATTACTACCGAGATGTGTACTGCACGGTTGGCGTAGTGGCTGCCTCGCCGCTTGACACTGCGCCGAGTATTGTGGGTTCGATTCTTGCACGAGATAACACTTTATGTGATCAATAAATTTTTGTTTCGAGTCTGAGTGTTAATTGTGTCCGTTAGTTGTATGTTTGTAAAGTCGTCCGCGACACCGGATTTATTCCTAGTGCGGGAGTTGCTAAAAAAAAGAATAAAATCCGTGTGATCACCGTACTATTGGTGCTGATGTAACTTTTTGTGATCAGTCACCCATCTACAAGCCAGGGTATGACAGACATACTTAAACTAACAAATCTATACAGTCTGGCGAAGTGTGGCTATTTGATACAGCTCTGCCGACCCCTTCGGGGATAAAGGCGTGTAGTTATGTTTTTTTTTCAATACAGTCGTGTAGTCACCACTTTGCCACGAGTAAATCGAATATACATAAGTATATACATATAATCACGCCTGTTTCCTGAAGGGGTAGGTAAAAACTACGGACCGTCATTTACAAATATAGAAGATAACAAAACATGGCAGTTCTAAACAAAAACCGGCTGTATATTCTTGGGTTTACGCGAATGTTACATATTGAAATCAAACTACAAACTACGGTTCCTATAAAGAAACTGAAACGTCGGCTAGTAATAGGTAATTAAAAATGTAGTTTCGAGGTCATTCGGTTTAAATGTAATGCCGCAATAGGATCCGTAAAGCGTAGTTTGATTTTAAAACCCAGCAGCTCTCAATAACATTACACAGGTATAAAAAAATAGTGACTGACCTTTAAAACATCACGTTTGACACAAAAAATGTTGGACGTTAAAAGCTCGCAAAGCCAATAACAGGCTGTCTACAAACTCTGGATTAATCCTCATCCGACAAGATAAGCTTTTGGGTTTATCTGGAAAATTTAGAATATGGGACACGAGTGTCCCTCTTAATGTTTGAGGCAGATAAAGTGCGGCCTTGAACCTTGGAATTAAATAGGATTATGATTGATTGTATGGGTCGGGATAAGTCTACGTTAGCAGTATTAAAGCCAGTATTATGAGTTTTCTGTATTTACCTATTCTAATCTAAAATCTAAACACTATGTTTACACCCCTCATAATAAGCGGTTACATAACATCCCTATCGGACAGAAAAAGCTCGCACATTCTATTTACAAATGTTTTCCAGGTACCTATGTGTAACAATGCTTGTTCACATAACTAAGCGAGTTAAGCTCTTATATTTTTGGATTTGCTGAAATAGTAAGGATTTTAACAAAGTAGTATGACTTAGAACTCGGACGGAAATATGTTGAATCAAGTAGTTATCTGCATTTTACATATTTAGAGCAGTCCACCTTTTGCCCGTACTTTTCTTTAAACGTAAATAACAATGTGAAAACTGTGAAACAATGATATAATTATATATTTTTCTAACGTCTTTTAATTTTACTCTTGACAAAAGTCAAACATCCTTTGAATTTTGTCAAGGTCCGTCCTTATATATTAGGTGTATATTAATTTTATGACATAATATATCAAAGTACAAAATAAATATTTGTTCTGAGTGGGAACTTAACCTACAACCTTTGGCTAAGGAAAAGTTAGGCTTACTAACCATAGTGAAATGAAATCATTCTTTCGTGAATCCAGAAGTCAATTTTCAAATAGTCTTAAGTTGTTTAAAGATACAGATTTACGTAATTTTCATAAGAAATAATTTATCTCACACATCAATCAACCTATTGAATCAATTCTCAGCTGACTATACTACAAAAATCGTTTGCAAAAATCAGTTTCAGTCAGATGACTTACATACAGCACGTTTTCCATCGCAGCAGTAAAAAATAGCCTGACTAAATAAATAAAGGAACTAGGATAACGCTCAATGGGTAGCTAGAAATATATTTAGTATTCAAAACGCGAAGTTAGAAACAGTTTAATGTAGGCAATGATGCGGAGAGAATACTGTGATTCTGTGATGTAACCAATCTAGTACAGTTTTAGTATAGCTGTCGGTAGATCCATACAAATTACTGTTTTACTGAATACGATTTTCGGTTTACGGTTCATGATAAAACAAGTAAGGAAACTTAATTTTAACCCTCGACACAAGAACTTGCCAAGTAATATCGCAGCTCCTATCGGGTTAAAACGTACGTCCACTCTTTTGTCAAGTTGGTAAAGAACCTCATTATTACTGATCTTCTTCTTTTGCCTGCCCTGTTTCCCAAATAACTTAGGATCGGCGCAGAATGTTCTTCTCTTCCATTCTCTCTTATCAGACGTCATCTGATTATTCACTCCCTTTTGCATTCATGGCATCCTTCACACAATCGATCTATATTTTCTTTGGTCTTCCTTTTGACTTATATCCCTTAACTCTTTTATTCCTCAGTTTCAGTAGTCACATAATTTTCATCCCTCCTTATCGCATGTCCATACCACGATAGACGATTTCCTTTCAGCTCTTGCCCTGGTGCAACTTTCAAACTTTATCTAATACCTATACTTATTCCTAATTTTATCCATCCTTGTTATTACCGATATTATTAATTTATACTTCAACAACAATACTAACATTTTTCTCAAATAAGCAACCAATTTTATTTCGAAGAAAGTCTATAACAACCTATACAATACTTTCTTCAAATTAAAACTCGTAAAGGATTTCTTAATTTATTCTTAGACTTCCAACAAACGGGGTTGGTTACTACCAACCCCGTTTGTTGGAAGTCTAAGGTTTCAAGGATACTTCCTTGAAAACGTTCTTTCCTATTATCTAAATCGTACTGATCTTGGGAAAGGAAATTGTCAAAGTTCCTTATAGAATGCCAAGAATTTTGTGTATATCCGTGATCTTATTTAGAGAACTTGTTTACTTACTAAACGACAGTAAAAAATATTTATATACATTTCCTATGAGAACTGATTCATTATCACTATAAAAAAGACTACTGTAGCAAGACAATATTATCATTACGCGCGGACTCGAATTCTTTCCCGCTCGCACACCGACTATCTGTTTCACTCAACGTGCATCGCATACGACGTCATCGAAGTGGTGGGATAAGACCCGCCTATATAAGCTCATCCGCATCGAAGATTTATTCATTTGCTCGCTAGGCGACTCAGAGTGCGATAGCCCCGCAGTCCACTCTGGTGTCTAGTAGATATAGCGAACCTAATCGATAACCCCGCAGTCATCAGGTTAGCTAAGTATCGAAGTTTAAAGAGCGATAGCCCTGCAGTCCTCTTTAGACACTCGCGAAGCGTAGGGAGGAAGTGAAGAGCGATAGCCTCGCAGTCCTCTTCGCCCCTCACATAGGGTTATATACGTATATGTATAAGTTGGTAAATGTATGTTTGAAGAAATATAGAATAAACGGTCAAAGCTACCCAAGAAGTCTATAATTTCTACACTGGTAACCCTATCGCCCTACATTTGGCGCCCAACGTAAATGAAGTTAGCTACAGATGTCAAGAGGATATTGTGAAATACCCACTAAGCAAATAATAATATCGGAAGAAATAACCTTCATCATTTGGATAATATTTTGCAACTACCTTCATTTATAAATAATTTGATACAAATACCCACATATTGCAAAAATCAGTAGGTACCTGTATTTGCAAATATACATAATGGCTGAATCTAAGGATTTGTCACCAGACACTGTCAAGCAATTGAGTGAAATACTAAATAAACTGCAATTAAAAACAATGTCGACGAAAACTTTTGCGCAATGCCATGCTAAATACAACGGTGAACGTTGTCACGACAAGGTCGAGGAGTTTTTGACAAAGATCACGGTATTCAAGAAGGTGGAGAAAATTTCCGACGAGGACGCGTTAGAAGGCCTTTCATTGGTGCTCACAGAAAAAGCAGCTACTTGGTGGACTGGTATTAAACCGAGTATCAAGAAGTGGAATGCGGCATTTGGAGCGATACGGTCGGCTTTCGCACCACAAAAGCAACCACATGAAATTTATTTGGAATTCTTTGCAAAAAAACAATCGAATGAACCAATCGACGATTTCGTTTGCGAGAAACGGGCCTTATTGGCGCAGTTGCCAGCCAAACGGCACAAGGAGGACGAGCAGTTGGATATGGTGTATGCCTTATTAAAACTTCAATATAAAAAGGACATCGCCCGTGAAGACGTCAAATCGTTCGACGAGCTCTTGCGACGCGGCCGCCATATTGAAAATTTGACTAAAGCTGGGGATAGATGTTCTCAAGAAAGGAAGCAGCCTTTGCGGTGCACATTCTGCGGCAAAAAGGGTCATGCCTACGAAGTCTGTTGGAAGAGACTTGCTGATGCCACTAAGGAAATTAAGGTGACAACAGCGAAAGAAAAAATTGCCTGCTACGGTTGTGGTGCTCCTGGCGTGTACAGAAGCAGATGCGAAACTTGCAAAAACAAAGAAACGCCACCAAAGCCAGTTTCGTTTTACACGATGCAAACTACGCTGGAGAATAAGGCCAAGATCCCTACTGTAGAGATTTCTTTTAAAGGTGATGTCGGTTACGCTCACATAGACACAGCTGCAAGAACTAGTATCGCAGGAACACAACTACATAAGGCACTGATCCGTAAAGGTGTACAATTTACGGAGTGCGAGGCTGAGGTCATGCTGGCTGACGGTAGTAGGAAAATGTCTACGCTTTTGACTGCGCAGGTAGAAATTGTTATTGGACAACGTACACTGCCGATTTCTCTCACCGTGTTGCTGGAAGCGAAGGACAACAGAACCTTACTAGGTATCGATTTTCGCGAATCATCGGGAATCGTTTTGAATTTACCGCAGAGATGCTGGTATTTTATTGATAAACCTGGAAAAGTTCACAAAATTTTACAATTGAGCAATGACCGAATTCCGCTCAAAGCTACAAAAGCCTTAAATTTCGAGGATGAATCGGACGAAAAGGAACCAATTCACGATTTTTTGAAGTGGGCTCGGTAACTAACCATGATCTCGCCCATGGCTGAAACACCATCACCACTGAGGGACCTAGAAAGTCCGCCGGAAGCAAAAAGACCCCGTTGGACATTACACAAGCTGGACACACCGCCGCGGCCAGTACGCCCGCGTGAACCAGCTGACAAAAATTCTTTTATAGACCCACGTGTTAATTACGTACCAATAAATCCTTCTCACTTGTATTCTATTGATATTCATTTACAACCTTATGAAGGCACTTTACTTACCAAAGATGAACGACAGATTTTCAATAACTTACTTACCGAATATAGTAGTATCTTTGGTAAGAACACAAATCCTACCCCATTTGCTGAGCACAGAATAGACACAGGCAATCATACTCCTATTAGTGTGAGGCCATATAGATTGTCACCTACTAGGCAACAACAACTACGGGAGAAAATAGATGAAATGCTTAAAGATAATATTATTGATGAATGTGACTCCTCATGGTCAGCGCCAGTAATTCTTGTACCTAAGGGCAACAATGATGTCAGAGTCTGTATTGACTACAGGAAGCTAAACGAGATAACTAAACCTGATAGTTATCCGTTACCACGTATTGATGACTTACTGCATCAAGCTAAAGCTATGCCATATATGTCTACAATCGATTTACAATCAAGCTACCATCAAATATGTGTACATCCAGATGACCAAAACAAGACAACCTTTGTTTCACCATTTGGAACGTTTCGATTCAAACGTATGACATTTGGATTACGAAATGCACCTGCAACGTGTCGCACGAGTGATTGATTTCCACGGGGTAGCCGGGATCGATCACTCGCCGAGCAATTCAAGAGAGATAATTAGGTTGACTTACGGGAAATAAATAATAAATATCACCAGGAAAGTTTAAACTCGCGTTATAATTCCAGTTATTCGATGGCTTTAGTTATAAATAAAAAAACTGACAATTAAGATTTGCAGATGAGACAATTATCCAGGGCGTGTGCGACGTTGGCACTTCACAGGTCTTCGGATGATCTTGTACTCAACTCGGTGGTGCTGGCCGGAGGAAAGGGCCGAAGCCTCGTATCCGCTGTATTTATAGGGCCGGCGTGGAGGGGCGCAAGGGAACGGCCCACTGCTGTGCGTCACTCGTAGCGAGGCTCGCGGCGCAGGAGCGCGATGTGACGTCACACCCCCCCGCCCCCGTTAGGCCGGGATTTTCTCTAAGGAAAATTCCCTAGCCCAACGGGCGTAGCAGCCCTGAAGATACTCCCTGAAAATAGAGAAAACAAGGGCCTGAGTACCTTGAACAAGTGACAACCCTATACGCTAATTAGGATACCTAAATAATAATGACCCACCCTTGCATTCTTCACGCGTACAACGGCAGTCTGAATTTGAACATAAACATTTATCATTCATAATTCATCACACATACCTACATGTAAATGCCGAGGCCAGTGTAATAGCCTAATATTAAAGATAACAATCTATGGAGAAGCGCTTAGGGTAATTATTAGGTAATAATGATTTGTAGATATAAGAAACTTGATCTAGCCCTACGACTTATAAATCTTGGGTTCGGCCTTTGCCACTAGATAAGTAAACTTTTTGAATATAGTTAGGTATAACAACAGATTTTTCGTAAAGATGAACAAAAATAATACAAGCCGCAGACACGACCGGACCGCTCAATGTCAAAGGAAAGAAATTAATAAATATTTTGCTCTAATTAATAACTTGAACACGACCAGTAACCACCTTTTGAATGTAAACAATGGTGAGTCATTAGTTAGGCATTTATTTATCGGCGCGTCGCTGAGTGAATGCGCGTGAGTCATAACGACAACTAGGTACGATCTAAATGGTAGGTACTAATCGACTGTTCCGAGCTCGCGACGCACGGTTAATCACCATGATCGTTTATAAAGTACCTATAATAACAATTTGATTATGGAATTTATACAGAATTAAGAATAACAACAGAACTTCAGAACAAGGCCCGGCGAAAAACAATACGCCAATCAAGATGCATTTCAACAAATAGATTTGCGGAAAGAAAATACACATGCGAGAATCGAACTTGTATGCTCAGCTAATAGCGACCTTTTAACCACTGATCAACAGGGTAAAAAAAAACAATATATTTAGTTTATGGTTAGTATTTTTTAAAACAATGTTAAACATAACATTTGAGTACACAATTGCGCAGAAATTTGAAAAATAGTATTGTTTACGAGAAAAAAATATTTGCTACCCACCACAGAAAATATCAATTTATAGTAGGCACTACTACAAACGGTAATATAAATTAGAAACGTTCGTTTGAAAAAATTAAACAATGAATAGGTAGAAGGTATTCTTATTGTTGTTTTTATACTTTTATTATTCTTTGTAATTAATCAACTTTAAATCCTTGATGTGCCAATCGCCTAAAGGTTTTCCAGCCATGTCGTTAAGTTTGTATACTAGAGGTGAATTTTTTTGAGGCAATCTTACATTTAATAAATTTAGGCGCCAATTTCTTGCTAAAGTATTTATCCTTATCGCTAAGAAGAAACGTTCTGCGCCAAACTATATCACCGACATTGAATTCTGCCTGTTTACGGCGAAGATTATAAGATGAACAATTTCGTTGGTGGGCCGACAACAGAGCTGAATGTACCTTCTCGAAAATAGAAGATAAATAGCCTAAAGTTTCGGCATAGCCGTCCCGTGGTTCAAGCACCATATCGGAATTAAATTCCTTATCAATATACTGAGAACCACATGTTATGACCTCCCTACCAAAAACAAGGAAATTAGGAAAATAACCAGTAACCTCACTAACTGCGCAGTTAAGGGCGAATTGAACTTTAGTGATTAGAGTGTCCCAGATTCAATGATCAGATTCTATGAACGTTGAAATGGCTGTCATAATGGTTTTGTTGTAACGTTCAACTGAGTTAACGCGGGGAGTATACAACGGTGTAAAATGCAAATTTGGAATTTTATATTTTGACAACATACTTTTAAAGGTTGCGCTAATAAATTGTTTACCGTTATCCAAAACAATAGTAGATGGAATTCTATGCACCAAAAATACATTTTCCTCAAGAGTTTTTGTTATCACTTCTGCAGTTGCCCGTTTAATGGGGAAAAGTAAACAATATTTAGAGAAACAACAACTGACCACAAATATAAAAGTGTTTTGTTTCCTGCTGGGAGGCAATGGACCAATCAAATCAATACTAATCGTCTGAAAGGGTTTTTGACATGATTTGGGTTTTCCCATTAGACCTAAATTTGGGTGATTTTGGTGTTTATTGGTGATACAAGGTTCACATGAACTGTCGAACTTGACAACATCGGTGTACATACCAGGCCAAAAGTAATTAAGTGCGAGACGTTTGTATGTCTTAAAAATACCCAGATGTCCAGCAGTGGGCGAAGAATGATTCTCCCTTAGAATGTCATTTCTTTGGTCAGACGGAATAACCTCTTTCCATTGAAATTCTCTAGTGAGAGGGTTTAATGTTTTTTTAAAACAATACAATTTATTGTTTATTACTTGATAGTTAACAAAGGAAGTCGGAGAACTTAAACAGCCTTTATAGATATTTAAATACCAAGGATCATTAGTAGAAACTGGTAAATTCTGATTAGAATTAATATCTATATTTATATCATTAGCAATAGCAGAAACGGGTAAAGAGCGAGACAGAAAATCAGGTAAAACGTTATCGGAACCCCGACGATGACGTATTTCGAAATTATAGGAAGATAAGCGAACTCCCCATCTGGCTAACCGGCCAGTAGGGTTATTTAAGGTCAAGAACCATTTCAAAGCAGCGTGATCTGTGTAAACAATAAACTTTTTACCATTTTCAACATAAAAACGCCAGTGTTCTATAGCAGATAGAACAGCCAGGGCTTCGCGCTCTGTGGCACTGTAATTTTTTTTTTGCTTAGTGAGTGATTTGCTATAGTACGCTATGACTCTTTCCTCACCATTTAACCTTTGACAGAGGATCGCGCCAAGTCCAAAATCGCTAGCATCTGAGTGTATTTCAAAAGGTTGCGAGTAGTCAGGACAAGCCAACACCGAGGAGGAAATCAAACAATTCTTTAGGTTATTAAACGCCTCATTAGCCTCTGTCGTCCAACAGAATGGAGGTGCGTTTTTACTTTGAGATGTTAACTTATTTAAGTGTGCAGCAATAGAGCTAAAATTCGGTATAAAACGCCTGTACCACGAGGCTGCGCCCAAAAAACGACGTACTTCTTTTCTATTAGAAGGAGTGGGATAATTTTTCATTGAATTTACTTTATCCGGATCGGGATGCAATCCACTAGAGTCGACAACATAGCCTAAATATTTTAGTTTATCCCTAAAAAATTGACATTTTTCGAGATTAATTGTTAAATTAGCGCTTTTTAGTTTATCAAGAATGCGTAATAAAAGGGTAATATGCTCGTTGAAACTGGAAGTGATACAGATTATGTCATCGATAAAACAGAAAACCTTATTTTCAAATTCTGGACCATAAAATAAAATATCAACTAATCGTTGTTGAGTAGCTGGCGCATTCGTAAGACCGAAGGGCATTCTTTTGAATTGAAATGTGCCACGCGTAGGAATATAAAAGGCTGTTTTGCAACGGTCCTCTTCTTTAATTAATGTTTGCCAAAAAGATTTAGACAAATCTAAACTAGACAAGTATTTAGCATCTCTCAGATTATCTAAAATTTCCGAAATATAAGGCAAGCTATAAGCATCTTTTTTTGTAACGGAATTTAATTTACGACTGTCCAAACCGAAACGCAGTTCACCATTCTTCTTAGGGGTCAAAATGACAGGGTTTGACCACGGGCTTTCAGATCGTTCAACAACATCCTCTGAGAGCATGTCGTCAAGATGCTTTATTAAATTTCTTTGTTTATCGGGAGACATGCGATAAAATCTTTGCCGAATAGGGGGGCAATCACCTGTATCAATTGAATGAGAAATAATATTTGTGCAACCGAGACCCCGCTTCTCGTATGAAATATCGGTAAATTTAGAAATAATGTTGTCAGCAGTAGCTCTCTGGTCGACTGTAAGATGATCATAAGAAACAAGATGTGTAGGGGGAACTGCCTGCAACTCCATTACTTGAGCGTCAGACTTGTTCACAATCAAAACAGACTCTAATTTGTTAGGAAATAGGCCAAAGCTTCGCCAAAAATCCATGCCAAGGATAAGGGAATTTCGAATCCCAGGTACAACATGAACTTCTAAGTTAATCAATTTATACTGAAACTCAAAGGGTAGAAACACCGATCCCAAAGACTCAAATCGTTCGCCGCCAGCTGTTATTAACCTTAAAGGTTTCGATTTATCCAAAACATCGTCTTTCAAAAATAAGTTATGCAAATTATTACCTAAAATTGTAATGCAAGATCCAGAATCTAAAAGACCAGTGGTAGGTATTCCGTTAAATTTTAGGGTAACGTAAGGTAAATATTCTACTTTAGAATTACGGATTGAGGATATATGATAGCTACTAAAGAATTTTTTTAAAAAGTCCAACCAATTATTCCACTCTGTTTTATTACAATTAGTTTTATAATTTGATTTTCCACAATCCTTGTTAACTGTTATTGTTTTTTGAAACTGTAGGGGTCGACTTAGATTTACAATTGGGGCAGTCTGACACCTTGAAACCCTTTGTACCACACTTAAAACAGATTAGGTAGTGTGGTTGACGGCAATTACGCAATGAGTGCGAATTGCATCTACAACGCACGCAAAAAAAATTATTTATATTAGAAGTACTCGATACGGCGTTAACTTGTGGTACAGACTTGTATCTCGATGTATCAGCGATAGAGTTATATTTATTGAAGTGATTATGATTGTAAACATTTTCGTTTGAAGAAAAATTAGAAAACAGATAATTATACGCTAGATCAGGTGCTACAGTATTCTTTGAAACTTTAGGGGGTTCAGAAAATTGCTTACTGCGACTTTGGTAATTTTCGAAAAGACGACAAACTTCGACCAGACTATCAACATCAACAACCTTTGCAGTGAGCAGACAATTAGTGTTACAAGGTCTAATATTATTTAGCAAAATTTCTAGCTTCTCCGAATCAGCGATAGGAGAACTAAGTCGCGAAAACAGACCGTGCATTTTTGCCACGTAAATAGTTATTGATTCGTTTTCGCCCTGTGAGCGCTGACGAATCTCCGTCATAAGCCGATAATCGTAGTTATGCGGACTAAAATCTCGTTTCAAAAGTTCACAAAGTTCTAACCAAGTCTTTACATTATTTTTAACAGAACGATACCAAACTAATGCGTCACCCGAAAATATTTCAAAAGCGAAAGACAACATCTTGTCGTGAGGAATAGATCTACAGGACATAAATTCATCAATTTTTCAATAAAGGATCTTACACATGATTTACCGTTAAATTTGAATTTAATTAATTCCGAAAAAAGCTTACGGTCGTAATTATAGGAAGTGTTTCCCTCTGCCACTGAGCAATCCGACCGCAAATTACGTCTCGTGATTAATTGTAATTTCGCATATAAGTCATTAAATTTATTCCACACAGACTCAATTTCTTTAATATCAAGACTGCCGGTATCCATCCTATTCAGTCGATGAAAACAATGGTGCAGCACGGTTTCGACCTTCTGTTGAAGCTCGGAAGTATAGTTTGCTTCCAACATAGATAAGTGTTTAGTTGATCTTAATAGCGACTTTTCCACTTCTGCCACATCCTCCTCTGGTGGGAAGGGTGAAGATAATATATCCTCTGAGGGAGTTTTAACTGAAAGTTTAGCGATTTGTTTGCGGGGATCGTCAGGCTTTGAAACGCCGCGTATTGTGGTCTCATATTCTAATTCCGCTTTAGTTAATAATGAGAAATTTATAATGTAAGCCATTATTACAAAACAATAATAGAAAATCTAAGTATTTACGCCGGCACTAGAAAAAAAATTAAATATCGCCAAAAAATCGAATACCGTGCTAAAAAAAGCTGAAATACACTAAATTATACAATGGTGTGATGATTGGTCAAGGAAGAAAAATTTTCTTAAAGGTCACTCAAAGGTTGAATCACAATATTTTTTCGCGAACACGTGGCTCGTTAGTTCAACGGCTAAGCGGTTAGAACCGGTTGGCGGCTCAACACGCTGCCCGCGGTGGAAACGTGATTTTAGACAGACGTTAATTAAATCACCGTTATGTTATTTACACAGTTAAATTGCTTATGGCCAACAAAAATAGATAGAAACTGTACCTGTACGCAATTCACCACACCAGAATATATGCACACACAGGAGAAAAATATACAAGAGAAAAAAAAATATTTCACTCACCTGTGAAGTGCCAACTTACGTTTTAAAAATTATATATATAATATAATTAAAAATTCTATTGGGCGCCAATGTCGCACGAGTGATTGATTTCCACGGGGTAGCCGGGATCGATCACTCGCCAAGCAATTAAAGAGAGATAATTAGGTTGACTTACGGGCAATAAATAAAAAATATCACCAGGAAAGTTTAAACTCGCGTTATAATTCCAGTTATTCGATGGCTTTAGTTATACAAAAAAAACTGACAATTAAGATTAGCAGATGAGACAATTATCCAGGGCGTGGGCGACGTTGGCACTTCACAGGTCTTCGGATGATCTTGTACTCAACTCGGTGGTGCTGGCCGGAGGAAAGGGCCAAAGCCTCGTATCCGCTGTATTTATAGGGCCGGCGCGGAGGGGCGCGAGGGAACGGCCCACTGCTGTGCGTCACTCGTAGCGAGGCTCGCGGCGCAGGAGCGCGATGTGACGTCACAAACGTTTCAGAGATTAATGGATAAGTTTATAAGAGGCTTGAAGACGAAAGATAGCTGTGTAATAGCATATTTAGATGATTTGATCTTAAGATCAGTCAGCTTTATTCAACATATAGAAGACTTAAGGGAAGTATTTGAAAAACTTCGAAATACAGAAAGAAATGCAAGTTTGGTTATTCTGAAGTAAAATATTTAGGACATTTGATTGTACCTGAAGGAATCAAAGCAGATCCAGGTAAAGTATCTGCCATTGCCAACCTGCAAGAACCTAGGAATCTGAAACAATTGATTTCATTTCTGCAAACAGCGTCTTGGTACCGAAGATTCATACACAAGTTTGCAGAAATCGAAAGACCGTTAACTAACTTAACACGAAAGAAAGTTACTTGGCAATGGAATTCTGAAGAAAGTGAAGCCTTCAACAAGTTAAAGACTGCATTAACTACTGCTCCTGTACTGAAAAAAGCTGACGAAAGTTGCCATTCACAATAAAAACAGATGCAAGTCAGTATGTCATTGGCGCAGCTTTAGTGCAGGGGGAGGGCGAACATGAGCACCCTGTGGAATACGCAAGTAGATTACTCGGTCCAGCCGAATGCAATTATACAGTGAAAGAAAAAGAAGCATTGGCAATAGTATGGGCTATATCACAATTTCGTGGTTACATAGAAGGTACACGATTCATAACAATAACAGATCACCAACCCCTTAAATGGTTGATGAATCTAAAAACACCAACCGGACGCCTTGCAAGATGGGCACTCCAGTTACAACAGTATGAGTTTAAAATTCTGTATACGCCAGGTCGTACCAATGTTGTAGCTGACACATTGTCACGACCACCATGCCCAAATCACAACGAAAACTGCACGATTTGTAGCATAGAAATGGAACTTCCAAGACTTAATGAAAAACAAATACGAGAAGAACAGTTTAAAGATAACGATTTGAAATTGATAATAAAATCATTAGTAAATGAAGACCAATTAGAAAAATATTCAGAATACGTTAAAAAAGGATTTCTTTTACATAAAGGAGTTTTGTATCGTTACTCACCAGATCAAGACGATGATAAAGCAAAGCTGCTTATCCCAAGACACGAAATACCTAATATCCTAAAAGCCTATCATGATGCTCCCACTGGTGGACACATGGGTGTTGAGCGCACACTACAGCGTGTTACCAATAAATTTTACTGGAAGGGAATGCGAAAAGACATAATCAAATACATTAAAACATGTGTTGATTGCCAAAAATATAAACCTTCAAATCAAAAGCCAGCTGGATTATTTCAATCCACACCAAACAGCCACAGATTTGAAGTTCTATCAATTGATTTGTTTGGGCCGCTACCAAAAGGACCTTATGGAGAAAAATGGGTCTTTATTGTAGAAGATACCGCCTCTAGATGGGTTGAAATTTTCGCTTTAAAAGAAGCTAGTTCTGAAAATTGCGCATCCATATTAATTAACGAAATATTCTTACGTTATGGATTACCAAGAAAAAATTTGAGCGACAATGGAGTCCAGTTCATATCAGCAGTAATGCAGAAACTTACATTTTGTTTAGAAATTGAACAAGTTTATACACCTGTTTATCATCCTGAACCAAACACTGTAGAGAGGAAGAATAGAGACATGAAGTCACAAATAGCTATGATGGTTAAAGATAAGCACCAAAATTGGCCAACTACATTACCTGCAATCCGTTTTGCTATGAATACAGCAGTCTGTCAAACAACAGGGTTTTCACCAGCATACCTGACATTTGGTCGCGAAATAAAGAACTATTTCATTTCATTTCATATCTGCAAAACGTATGTATTTACACATACAAACTACTTAGAAGTAGTACTCAAAATGTTATCTGGTATCAGTGACGTTTCGCTAGAATGGCCAATATGGT
Source organism: Euclidia mi (assembly GCA_944739405.2). Lineage (NCBI taxonomy): Eukaryota > Metazoa > Arthropoda > Insecta > Lepidoptera > Erebidae > Euclidia > Euclidia mi. Next base: position 22,806,813 of record OX123192.2, on the reverse strand, counting down.
GACTGCGATTTGTCTGTCAGTACCATTAGAATTTAACAAAATATTCTACAATACGAATTTTGCGGATATATGTTGTCGACACGAAATCTTTATTTTTTAATGTTTTATTATACAGGTAAGGTTTCGATCGAGTCTACCGTACCCCTTGACGAAATTATTAGTATACATAGTATTTTCTTGGATTTACGCGAATATTACACATTGAAATTAAACTACAGCTTACGGATTTTATCACGTTATATTGGTTTCACTAGTTACAATTAAGCCGAATGATCTAGAAACTACATTTTTATTACTAGCCGACGTTTCAAATTCTTTATAGGATTCATGTTCACGGCAGACTAAGATGTTTGTGTCTTAATTTCTTGAATGTAAAAGTTATTTCAAAGTACCCGAACATTTTTCAACTATTGGTGTTACTATTTACGCAGAATAAGCTCACAGTGTCCTTAGGTCTTCTGCTGTCTTTTTCCGTCTTGGGTTTTATTAGCTTTATGACAGGGTCCCAAGCTGGAGGAACATTCCAACCGTCTTCCCTATTGAAATCAGGGTGTTATTTAATTTCAATAGCTTCACGTATCATCACTGGAAGGAAGGAATGCCTATGCTTTTCTTGATTTGTCCAATGTGGGCTCTTATCATACATGATAAGAGCCCACATCTTACAGGCATCCGACTTAAAGAACATAAAGCTGACATAAAACATAAACGCTCATCATAGTCTGATGTGTGTGAACATGTGGCACAAGGACCCAACCACTACCTGCGATTTGATGAACCAAAGATACTCGCAAAAGAACACCGTTTTCTTCCAAGGCGGATACGTGAAGCTATTGGAATTAAAAAACACCCTAATTTCAATAGGGAATACGGTTGGAATGTTCCTCCAGCTTGGGACCCTCTCCTAAGGCTAGTGAAACAAAAGAAGGTCAAAGTCACCAGAAGACCTAAGGACACTGTGAGCTCATTCTACGTAAATAGTAACACCAATAGTTGAAAAATGTTCGGGTACTTTGAGATAACTTATAAATTCAAGAAATTGAGACAAAATCATCTCAGTCTGCCGTGAACATGAATCCTGTAAAGAATTCAAAACGTCGGCTAGTAATAAAAATGTAGTTTCTAGGTCATTCGGTTTAAATGTAATAACTAGTGAAACCAATATAAAGCGATACAATCCGTAAGCTGTAGTGTAATATGCCGTACGTTAGATGCCGGTTGACGAAAGACGTGGCCATACCAGCGTAGACGACACTCTTGCAGTTTGTCAGCAGTGTCACGGACATGAAGGCTACCCCGGATGCGGGAGTTCCTAACGCGGTCCCTCCGCGTGACACCACACATCCAGCGCAGCATGTTCATCTCCGTGACACGCAGACTCTGCTTGTGTCGCTCAAGCACAGGCCACGTCTCACTGCCATATAACAGGACAGGTCTAATGATGGATTTATAGACCTGTCCTTTGAGCTTAACCGGCATTTTGGGGTCACAAATGACACCGCTCACCTCACGCCATTTGGCCCAGGCTGCCGAAATGCGTGCCTTGACGTCGCAATCGATGTCACCAGACGCGTGCAGTACTGATCCCAGGTACTTGACCAGGTCCTTTCGCTGGGCAATGTCTCCGCCTATATGAATTGACGCGGGATCAGTACTGTTGCAGGCCCAGTACTCGGTCTTCGCCACGTTTATTTTCAGACCGCCGTTCTCAAGCGACTCCTTCCACGCATTTACACGCCGCACCAAGCGTCCCCTGTCCGCATCCGCCAGCGCGATATCATCAGCATACATGAGGAGCCACGGAGGCTGCTCATGTGAGTCTCTGATGCTGTCTGACAGTACGTCTAATATGACACTGAATAGGTACGGACTAAGGACGGACAGAACCCTGGTGGACCCCGACGGTGATGGGAAAGGTTCTTGTGTTGCCAACAGCAGTCCGAACTACGGAATCGGAATTGGAGTACATATCTCGGATGATGTCAATATATGCTTCTGGTACACCTTTGGATCTTAGCGCCCACCAGATCATCTGTCACGGCAAACAGTCGAAGGCCTTCTGCATGTCTAGAAACAGAAGATGCAGAGGCGTGTTCTTCGACCTGTACCGCTCCTTGACGATCCTGAGGGCGAAACTTGGGTCTATGGTGCCGTGAACAGGGCGAAACCCATATTGACACTCCGAGACTGTGGTCTCCTGTCGGATCCGGGAGTCGATGATTCGCTCAAAGAGCTTTAGGGTATGGGACATCACCTTAATACCGCGATAGCTACTGCACTCCTGTACCGATCCCTTGCCTTTAAAGACTGGAGTGATGATACTCAGTCTCCATTGGTTCGGGATTTTTCCGGTAAGGAGTATGCGGTTAAATAGATTAGTAAGGGTGCCCACACCCCGCAGGCCCATTGCCTTCCAGGCCTCAATGGGGACTCCATCAGTTCCGACAGCTTTCCGATTCTTCATGTGGCGAAGGGCCCTCTGGACTTCTTCAGGCGTTACCAGCGGCACTAGTCCTTGGTTCGGAGGGAGTTCCGGTGGCTGCACCTCTTTATGCTGCTTGTTAAGCAGCTCGTGGAAGTACGAGCGCCATCTCTCCTTCACCGCGCTTGACGCGCATAATAGGTTGCCCTCAGGGTCTTTAACACAGCGACACTTAGTAATGTCCTGCGCCGCTTTGACCCTGGAGCGTGCCAACTTGTATAAGAGCTTCTGCCCCTCAGACGATTCCAGCTTGGTATAAAGCGGTTCCAAGTGGTCTCGTCTGGCTCTGGCTACAGCCCTCTTAGTGGCACGTTTGGCAGCCCTGTATGCGTCGCGGTCTTCAGGAGATTTGGACGCTTGCCACGCTTTAAAGAGGGCTTTCTTCACCCTTGTCTCCCTCTGGACTCTGTCGTTCCACCACCAAGTCTCCTTGTCACACTTGCGTCCGCCCTTAGACATCAGACCCCAGCACTGCCTTCGCCGCTCTAGTGATGACCGCCTGGATTCTATCCCACTGGCTCTGAGTTGGTTCGCCTTCAGTAGCAGCGCACTTATCACCGATAGCTGAGGCGAACTCCAGGGATTTGGCATCCTTGAGCAGCCACCACCGAATTTGACGTTGACAGCGGTCGGCGTGCTTGCCTTTGGGCTTCACACGAAGGTCCATGACAAGGAGGCGGTGTTGTGCCGTGAGACTCTCACCGGGTATGACCTTGCAGTTGGCTACTTTGCTGATATGGTGTCTCCTGGTAAGTAGGAAATCAATCTGGGTCGCGTGCGTCCCGCTCTTGTAGGTGACAAGGTGTTCGGCTTTCATTTTGAAGTACGTGTTCACAATGGCAAGGTCGGCAGCCGTGCAAGTTCGGAGGATATACTCCCCTCCCTCATTACGGCCACCGTAGCCAAAGCCACCGTGAACACGCTCAAATTCCTTACACCCCTCACCCACATGACCATTCAGATCACCACCCAGAATGATTCCCTGTGAGAGCGGGATTTCACGAAGAACTTCGCCGAGTTGATCCCAGAACGACATCTTGACGGCGTCGCTGCAACCTGCCTGTGGTGCATAGGCGCTTATTAAATGGGTCACAACCCCTTCAATAAGCACGCCTACAGCCATAAGCCGGTCGCTGTAACGCTTCACCTCCAAGATCCCGTCCTGAAACTCCTCGGCGAGCACAACCGCTACCCCGCTCTCCCCGCCAGTTCCACCCGTGTAGATCAGCTTGTAGCCACTCCCAATGGACCGGGATCTGCTGCCTTTCTACCGAGTCTCCTGCAGGAACGCTACGGCCACCCTCCGCCTGGAGAGTACATCGGCCAGCTCTCTCACGCGTCCAGTTAGCGTGCCAATGTTCCAAGATGCGAAGCGGATTTTCCGGGTTGGGGCTAACTTCTTTGGCCGTGTCCACCCCCGACACGGTAGCCTTTGCCCACTTGCCACAAGAGTCGGGCGAGGCTCCTGCACACCGTTTTGAGGCGGTGCCCTACCGAAACACTGTTTCCAATTCTGTTGCTTTCCATTTGATTTGACGGTTTTGCCTTTACGGGAGCGACTGCCGTCTGACCTCCCAACCCCTAGGGAAGGCTTGCGCCAGAGCCTCGTCCGTCATTCAGCAGGTGCACCGACTCGCAGGGGAGGTTGGCTTGGGCCCCGAAGAACTTGGTAGGGCCCCGTGCACCCCGTGCATATATATAAATATATATAAAGATGATAAAATGCAAAGAATAAAAGTAGTGTAGCGGTAGTTCCATAGGTACTAGTGTCATCTATGATTCGGTTTCAAAGACACTCATAATGGTTACATCTAACGGACGATTGACAGATTTATAAAGTCCAGTTAAAATCCTGAATTGTCAGTCTTATAATGCCATTACTATGTACAGATATTTTCATACATATTTTAATGGTAACCTTTATTTTCACGAGGGAGCTCCATATTGAATTTAGTGTGACGTCACATACCTATAACTAGCTGCCGAATAAGCCTCTTAAGGATACTTCCAAAAGTGAATTATCAAACTTGTCGAGTAATAAAAATACACAGTCTAACCTAAAATATATATGTATCAACAATAATGTACATATATTAGCCACATGCGTACAATAAATTCTCAGAAATCTTTATTTAATTCAGTATTATCTTAGTCCTACAAAGAAAAAAAACACCGATTCAGCAGTCCTTTTAAACTAGTCAAGTCTCCAAGATCACAAGTCATATGAGCCTAACCTTGTTACACACGGTCCATCCGTTACACAACGTCTGCCTTCGTGCCTTCTGACGTCATAAGTGCTTGTATGAATGCCTAGGTTCTGTATCTAAAAGATGCTCTGATCTTATTTGGCGCAGTTTGGTATTAAGTTTATTGGGAATTCTATCAATTTCTCTAAATAAATAGGCTTTAAATAAGTTTTTGCCGTGTGGTTGACGGCATAGAATACAAGTGTCACCACCCCCTATCTTCTCGTGGGTGTCGTAAGAGGCGACTAAGGGATAACACGATGCAAATACCATCTTTGCGTAGAGACGGAAAACTCGACATCAAACCCTATACGACTGCCTCGTTGGTCTCGCGGCATAAATGTGCGCGTGGGATCGGGAGGTCCCGGGTTCGATTCCTGGGTCGGGCAGTGTTATTGGGTTTTTCTGTCACGAAATTCTCAGTAGCAGCACGGAGTCTGGAAATGTGCCCGGTACGGCAATAGGCTCGCCCCTTATTACGTGGGACTAAAGTATATCTGGCGAAAAGTGGGTGTAGAAATACACCTCTGCCTATCCCTTCGGGGATAAAAGGCGTGACGATATGTATGTGTGTATGTATGTGTTAAAATAAGTCTGATCCTTTGCGACACTTTTTTATTTTATATTACGAAAGTCATTGTTTTTGTACGCGCTTATATCCGAAGCTTACAACTCGTCTAAATAAAGTGTTATGTTGTTAAAAATTGAACGATATTTATAATGATTTTGAACCCGGTAAGTCACCCACTTGGTCAGCGTGGTGGATTATAGCCTTACCCTTCTAATAGTGAGAAGAGGCAAGTATCCAGTAAATGATGATGCAGATGGACAGTTTATTACATACTGGGCTGATGTTGATAAAGTTGTACTGTTTCCAGAATCAAAATATAACTTGATGAAATCATAGAGAACAGTAAGTATTACCTTAAATCAAACAGTTACAATACAAATAAAAATCTCATAAAATTTTTTAACTTCAACAGAACATATTTGCTGAACAAAAACAATTTATATTTTGTCAATGTATGGACCTCAACAAATAATACGGGTCCTGTTCGTGTTACCGTGCACGGACGCCTAGGCTAATGAAGTTTACTTTTGTGAACACGACACTGACAGAATTCTATACTGATGAGAACACGTAACATTTCATCTTTAATTAGGGTTACTGCATTTGTTGAGCTGAACACCCAGTTGCTTTTAATTACTTTTTTTGTATTTATCAATTAGTTCTTCTTTATCTTTTACTCAAATTATCTTCGCAGCAGTCACGTTTAAACTGCTTTCGCTTGCTGATGCTTTAACATAATCCTTGCATTATACCAGTGGATTTCACTTAGGATTACGGTGTCCAATTCCTGACCAATCTGGTTAACATTTGAAAATTAGTTTTTCCACGCAGCAACTCTCACATAACTACCGTTATCCAAAGAAATAGGAGTATTTTATAGTTTAGTCAGGGTGCTTGTGAATATTGACTTTTCATTACCACTGTTTTAAATTTCTGAAGCAAAGAGATTTCATCCATCAGTAAACCTGAAGGTAACAAGCGCGCTTAAAAATTACTCAATACCGGCAACAATCAGTGGCATTTAGTTACACCAAATCCAACACTCTCCCTGAAAGACTTTTACAAAGATTTTCCCGTTTCAGTTTACATGTATATAGACTAGCTGTTCAAACTGTCTGACTAGCTGTTCCAATTTGGTCCTATTGTGAAATCCGTCAAATTCTAGCTTTAGAAATCATAGTTCTGGATTTTTTTAATTTAGACAGTAGTGACATTGTTTCATTGAGAATAAAATGCCAACTACAGTCTGATAAGTTGGCTAGACGTACACAAGTAACTTGATTAGTTATTAAAGTAAATAAATATAGGGTTTATGTATGTTCTACACTATTCTATTAGATTGTATCCAATAAAAATAACCATCATCATACAGCATTTCCCAGTACGCTGCTGGATAAAGGCATCCCATAACACCCGTCTTAATAGCAATGTGAGTCAATGGATTTGATTTCCTATACGATTTGACTTTGACCGTGTCTTCCCAAAGATGCCTGAATTATGTAAATAAAACAGTACGTCTCTGGATTTTTAATCCACGCGGCAAATCAATTAATAAAAAAGTATGTGGGTGTCACCAACCAAAACATTATGGAGAAGTCTTAGGTTTCATTAAGAAATTGTCCTTTGGGTATTGTTTGCTACACAATTAGTTATATTGTTTCTAAATGTAGGTACTCAGATAACAATAACCAGTCCTGGTACCTTTACAATGTCATTGTTCGTCTTCATGTTAAGCCTACGAGTACAATAGATAAATAGAATATAACCAAGAAGCCACATTATTATAGTTTATTACGTACATTTGCTTTACTAATGATGCAGAAACTCTCTATATACATGCTTTAAGTATAATTTACATCTACTGGATGTACAAATATATACGTGTACTAGTTTAAGAGAGCAACTAACTAAAGTTCTATGAATGTTTAATATGGAAGACCCAAATATTTTTCTTTAATACATCGACACACGAGTCAGTGAACTGATGTAAAGTTGTAATCGTGGTTTGTATAACTAAGTTGTTCGAGTGTTCTAAAAGAAATGACAAAATATACACTCAAATTGCTGCTAAGAGTTAGAGAAATAAATAGATAGAGGGTAACCGGAAAGAAGAGATTATTTCGTCCAAAATCTTCATAGATTAAGAAAACTCTGATCTAGATAGTGTATTATCAAATCCGAGATGAAAAAGTGGAACAAGTGAATGAGTTTGTCTATATAGGGTCATTGTTTACAAGAGATGGAAAATGTGAGGGAGATATTGAAAGGAGAGTGAAAGCAGGAAATTGTGCGAATGGCGCCTTACAGACCATTTTTAGCAGTAAAATTATACCGAGTAAGGCTCGCCTTGCTATTCTGCAGGGAGTTGTAGCGCCAACATTGATGTATGGAAGTGAATCGTGGGTATGGCAGAAGAAGCATGAAAGTAGAATTAATGCTGTGGAGATGAGAGCTTTGAGGAGTATGTGCGGAGTAAGAATGGCAGATAAAGTGAGAAATAGCGTTATTCAAGAAAGGTGTGGTTTGAAAGAAGATGTAGTGTCAAAGATTGAGAAAGGTATGTTGCGATGGTTTGGACATTTGGAACGGATGGATACAAGGAGATTAACGAAAGATGTGTATCGAGTAAGAATGAATGGTGATGTTGGTAGAGGACGCCCAAGACGGACTTCCGCCGACCAAATTGGTGATGTATTGCGGAAGGGCCAAATAAAAAGTACTCGTAACCGACGAGCATGCATGACGGGGTTAATGAATGTCGAAGAAGCGAAAGAGGTATGTTTGAACCGGAGCATTTGGCGTTCCATAGTCTCTGCCTACCCCAATGGGAGACAGGCGTGACGTTTAGATAGAGAGATAGATAGATTATCAAATCCATGTGAAGTAAACCAATACTCATATACATGACAATGCACTTAGCATTAATTCATAAAGCACTTTATGGTACAGAAGCACATTCAAGTAATAAGTAATAGAAGGTATGATTTATAGTGATTTCGGAGAAGGATTCATTGAGTAAAAAACATCTCAACACAAAAATATTTTGGCCACTCTTAAAACACCATGTATCGTTCACCACACAAAGAAAGCCGCAGGCAGCGAGAAAAACTCATGAAAGTAACACTTTAAACAAGATATATTCGGAAGGAAGGACAGAACATCTGATACTGGAATTAAATAGTTCGACCTTTTTCGTTCAACGAATAGACTTGTTTAGACAAATTGTTGCTTTAGCAAGAGTTATTTGTAGTACATTCAATTTAGGGCTATAGAAAAACGACATTGAAACTGAATTGTGCAATAAAATAGATTTTACTTCTTTTGTTTTAAGGCTCTTTTGTCGGAATAATTTCTGTTGGAAAGGGAGCGAGATTCGAAAGGCGGTATCTAGTGATCTCTCGCACATGTCACCTACTTATTGATGTTATGTGCATACGATATAAGCTAAGGGTATGGTGGCATATATTTATTTGAAAGCTCAGCGACTGTTTTTGTCTTGGTTTTGGAAGTCTTGATTTGTCCAATAAAATAATAATCTTTAGATCTTCTTTTATGTATTTTGGTAAAGTCTTAAATGTTTTTTATGAGTATTTTCCATATATCGACAAAAATTACACAGAATAGTATAAAATTATAATATTATTTGAAATAACTGAACTCCCAATTTTTAATTTTGATAGTTAAAACCTACATAAATGATTTATTTTTCTCTTTTACGTAACTTTTTCGCTGGTTTATTTTTTCTGTTAAATGTTTTAAATACCAATACTTGAGTGGAGAAAAGGTAGGTATATCTCAATAAATTACTTCTTGTCTTCGTTTTATTTGTTACAAAAACAGTCCTGAAATATACATATATTTACAAAAAGGTGCACATGGATCTGAACATAATGGGATTAAATAAAAATAAATTAAAAAGTAAAGTCAGAGAATGGCTTCTGCAACAAGATTATTTGGGAACGGAATCTCTTTTAACATACATCGCTTAACACAAATGTTAAATCATTCACTCAACTCTATACACACACACAACACACACACGCACACACACGCACGTACGCACCACACACACACACACCCATTAAAGTATGCATGTAGTTTAAGTTATATATTATAATACATTAGATAGGAACTTACTGTATTTTAAGTGAAATAATTAACATTAGACACAGTTCATAAATTGTATTAATCTTACTTGCGTAACAAATATTAGCCGAACACTGTCTCTTATAATACAGGTCTTATCCTAGTTTAAGAGACAGGGTCTCAAAAAATTGTATACAGATTTCTACAATATTGGGTCTAAAAAGTTTTATGTTAATCTTTTATTGTAATTCGTACCTAACTTAATGTTACTCTTTTAGCCTTTACCTATAACCATGTATCTGTTCTTTTGGAATCAATAAAGAATTATTATTATACTTTAGTAACTATTGTTTATAACATCAAGGCTGGTGGTTTGATTCGTCACAAAGACCTCTCGTCTTGGAAATCAATACCTCGTTTTGTAATAAAACTATTCTTTGTTCCTTTGGTTACAAAGTATTTCTTGTTTATATGGAGTTAACGATTCTCACATTGATCCAATCAGAAACTTATATAGAAACTTATGATACCTTAATTTACGTAATGTTAAAGTGTTTATGGTTATGGCATTATATTTGTACTTTTGTATATATTAACATAACCACCCATGAATATCAGGCATATTTTTAATGCTAGCAATCATATGACTTTCCATCATTACGTGACGTTTTCTTTGAGGCAATTTGATGACGTTAACACACAGAAAAACTACATAGTAACAAGAGTTTAAGAAAAAAATACCTACTAAACCTAATCATTCAAAATTTATACTCACTACTTTTCTAGAAAAATAAGGGCCATGAGACATAAACCATGAGTCACGGTCGTATAAATAAATTAAATATTTGCTCTGGCAACCGTCTTCCGTCCGCCACCGACATAAATGTTATTTTTATGTAGCAAACGGCCAATAGCTGTGAGCTCACGCAACATTGCCTATCACTTAGCCAGCGTGTTTGAATAATTACTTGTTTGTGTATGTGGTAAGCGTCTCATACAAAATAAAACTAGTAAGATAAACGCAATTGAAGACAAAGAAGCAAATAGTATTAAGCTAGTCAATAAAAAGAGAAGAAAATAATATTAAGTTAGTCATTCGAATTGAAAATAGTAATTTGATCTAGACAATTTATGTCGTGTTTCTTATTCAAAGTCCCTGGCGGCATCTGTCTGCTTACAATAAACTTAAAAATTACGAGTACTTAACGGATTTTCATGTGGTTTCACCACTGGACAGAGTGATTTTCAAGGAAGGTTCAGAAGGAATTTGGGTAAACCAGATCTACCTTTTCCAGGCATTATACCATTGTAACGTTCTCTTAATATATAAATGCCAATTGGGAACACAGTTGAAAGAAAATATGTCAACTAGTTTTATTATATCTATGTGCGTGTAAAGTTGCCAGATTATGAATAATCTCCCACTCATCATCATCAGCCTTTAACAGTCCACTGCTGGACTAAGACTCTTCTTTGAAAGGAGGAATTGGTCTACTATACCACGCTGGCCAAACGGGTTGGTGTAGGGTTTGTATCAAGTTTTCCTTCTCTTACAGTCTCTCCTCTGCATAATATGCTCCCTAGGTCGGCTCTTACGATACCCATGTGATGATATGGGGTGGTGACATTCCGTATTCTTAATCCGTCACCATACGGACTGTTATTACGTTTACTTCATTTTAATCGCAATTCAGTACTTAAAAAAGTCCACTTGTGAAGATCCATGAGCATAGTCTTGTAATGTTTTTATGGAAGTTATATACTGACATTAGTTTGCGTTCTTGAATAATTTACTGTATAAGTGTAATAGATTCCATTACGTATAATATTCATGCATCGGAGATAGTGAACAAGTCATTCGTGACCACTGTGCCAATTTTGGAACACCTAATATAAGAGGGTAGATAAAAAAAAATTTGACAGTAGATAATATTGTGTTACTTTGTTGTGCAATCGAAGATGTGTTCATTAGTTAAACACATCGGATTAAAATAATTTGTTCAAAAACTTTTGTTTTGGATACATTCAAGTTCGTTATCCGGAGGACACTACAGGTAAGTGTAATTTTCTTCTTATTTTTTATTACAGATGATGAATATCGTAAATATTGTTGATATTTTCGTAAAATAGATACCTAATCTAACCGCTAAAGTTGTTTTATTGCAGTTATTTTACATGTATATAAAATCATAGTGACATAAATATTGGTGTACCAAATTGAGTACAACGGCTACAAGTGTACTAAAACTAACCATTTTATTTACAGAATCAATATAAATCGCAAGCAATATTTTAGTGGTAGTAATGACTTCAGAGGCTTGGAAGAAGCTATCAGCACAATAGCTGAGGGTAGTGACGACGGCTTGGAGTATGATTTAGCCATAATTTCACTAGAACCAAGCGTTGTGACGAAGAAGAAGGAGATGATGATGTGGCACCTAGTACCCTACCAAACGATGTCCCAGGTAATATTGAGGTATTTGTTCGCAACGTGGGTACTCTGGAATCCGAAGATAGCAATAATGATGAAAGGTCACGACCTTTTGCTGCTAAAAGGTCACGATCTTCCTTTAGATCGGCCCAACCAGAGCAGCCTAGTGATTATGCGAGCCGACAGCCATCCAGTCTTCCGCTTTGGCGAATGTGCTCACCTAAGTACTCGACAACCTTTGAAAAAACTGACGATATATTAGCTCTCAAAAATCGCGTCAAGCAGGAACTACAAGGTTTGAAACCCGTTGCAATATTTGGGAAGCTTTTTCACGATGAAGTATTTACAATGATTGCTGAGTTTAGCATAAGGTATGCCGATCAAAATGATCGGCACAACTTCGTTGTTACTGCTACAGAGCTGAAAACTTTTTTGGGAATACTGATATTGTCGGGCTATCACAAACTACCTCGTGAACATATGTACTGGTCATTGGATGAGGATATTGGTGTTGCAGCGGTGTCAAAATCTGAGTCCAGAAACAGATTCAGAGAAGTAAAATGCAATAATACACTATACAGGATGTTCAAAGTTAGAAAACTCAGTAACATATTGATGAAAAAATTCATTCAATGGGGTGTTTTTCATGAAACTTTGTCAAATGCATAGTCATTGCACGCTAACGCTAAAGAAGAGCCAATGTACCATTTACTATTCCGCCGTAGTGCCACCAGACACTATCTCAAACTGTCACCCCAAAGATGTTCTGCTCGTCCTTCACCATCCAACATTGAAAGTTTACAGTTGGATGGGGTTGATCACGTCCCTGAAAAGCTTCAAAAACGAGTGCGATGTGTTGTGTGTCATATCAGAGGTCGCTGGAGTTGCAAGAAGTGCAAGAAAATCCTATGTATTGAAAAAACGTGTTTCGCCAATTATCACTCATAAGGCGCCGTTGTGCCAATTTGGGAACACCACTGAAAATTCATGAAAATTATTTTATTTGTTTTTTTTGTGATTCTATTTTCTCTAGTAGCCACAAATTTTCAATTAATAAAAGAATTTTGGAAATCTGGTCTGTAGTTTTGATTTGGCCACTAATGGGTGAAAGTGACGTACACTATACAGGTGAATATAGATCAATTCTCTCACCCTTGTAAAGATATTTATAAACCGGCGAAATTGTGTCAAGTACACAATAAAGTATAATTATTATGATTTCTAGACAACACAAATTTTACTATTTAAAAAAAATTAAATATTAGAAGCGCAAACTCATGCATATGATTGTTTATTCTGACCATTCCAACGTACGGTTCTCAAACCTGGTCACCTACCCAGCTTCACAGGTTACGCCTAGGAGTCTGCCAAAGAGCCTTAGAGCGCTGCATCTTGGATCTTAAACTTAAAGACAGGTTACGGAACACGGAGCTGCGTTCTAGAACAGGCATCAAAGACGTGGGAAGAAAGGCTGGCAGTCTCAAATGGAACTGGGCAAGCAGCGTCAGCCGTATGTACGAGGCTCGTTGGGCAAGAGTATCAACACTGTGGGTACCAGAGGATAGACGACGTCGCCGAGGCCGGCCACGAAACAGGTGGCGAAATGACCTAGATGCCTACCACAAGAGCTGGCTTGAGATTACGTGCGACAAGCATACCTAGAAAGATTTGGGGGAAGCCTTTGCCCAGGAGTGGGACAACGTAAGCTATTAAAAAAAATGAATGCCTGCAATCAATTATTTCTATTTCTACACATTAAGTACATGAATATTTAGATCGTATAGGGATCGAACCCAAAACAATGTATACATATTGGAAAGCCTATAACAATATTTGCTAATAAAGATATATCTAAAATATACTTTTATAATACGTTAATATATTTTTCATTAACATGACAATTCTTATTACATATTACATAAATCAATTGACAAATGCATTTTCCATAATACAGGAAAAACGGCGTCGACGTAAACTGGCAACACTTACACATTTTTTGCAGAAATACGAATTTTATCGAAATAAAATTATGAAACAGTCAAATAATCCATAGATAACTTTGAAAAGATATTCTATCTTTTTGTTTTTGCTTTTGGAAACAACTTTTACAATGTTTAAAAACGCATGACGGCATTTTATGTATTTAAAAGTTGAGTTGATCGGGGCGCGTGAACTGTACGATGCTTCGTTTCGCACTGAGCCGGATTTGTATTCGCTTTTCAATTTGTATTTGCTTTCGTGGCCTCACGCAACTGTTCCGCAGGCTCCATCTGATTCTTGTTCTATAATCTGAGAGCGTCTGTATCGCTACACACGCGCGTGTGCATTGCGTCTGTATCGCTACAAACGCGCGTCGACGGCGCGTTTAAAAAACATAGGCCCTAAGACGGTTGGTGATCCTAAGCCCGTTGGTGATCCTAAGGTGGTGGGTTGAATTCCCACTCAGGGCACCTCGAGTAATTCGCAAGTATTCTTGTTCTGTATCTGATTGTATTTTTTTATATTATGTATAATATATCTGAAAATTTATAAAAATGTTTTTCAGTTATCAGGTTGCCATAACGAAGAGGTTGCCTAGTTAGGCATCGTATGATCTTGTGTGGGTTGTCTTTATTAAAAAAGGGGTCACTTACATTTTCGATGAAAATTGAACAATTGTGCTATTGCTTTCTTGCTCTTAGATTTTTTTGCGAGACTTTTTCATGAAACATTTAATAGATTCCGAGAATCCTGAGTTAAGTAAATTGATATCTACTTCACCTTAACTTACACCACGGATTTCGAAGAAACCTCATCTTTTAGAGTACCTACCAGTCGAATAAAAATAGCACCGAAATTAGCAAATAAAATGTAGGTATAACTTGGATTCATCTTTTCTGGTTGTCAGAAGCAACATTTATTAAAACCGCTGGTCTTTTTGTTCAACATCACTCCGAGTAGTTGTACGAAAGCAAAATTTTACTTTGGGGATAAGAAGGTTTTTAATAAAACTATTTAATGATTTTCGATCAATTCAACTGTTTTTATTGAATCATTTCAATCATTCATATACATTGGTTCATACTCATCTTGTTAACTCCAAATTATAGTAGATGGCGCTAGCAGTTCCTAATTGGTATTTTGTTATACTTATTTAAGAGTTTCGTAGCGATACTATTTGCCCCTGATGACATTAACAGGATAGGGACAAAGTCACAAAAATACAGGTAACATACCGATGGAAGAGCTCAGCTATCGCCTGTTAGGTATTTTCTTACAAATCTCCAATGTATTGAAAGTTTTAACGACATGAAATATTTTTCACGCAATTCGCCCTTACGCGAATAACCATCCCAAATAACCAGAAATGAGTCAGTGAATCAGCGTTACCGGAGCTCACATTTATCAACCGTTGTTCAAATTTGAGCCCATCTATCGCTTCTACAGTAATGGAAAAACGGCCGTGATTTGAGTCTGTTTGTTGATTTAATCCTATAAAACGGAGATTAAAATTGTCAGATTGGGAGAAGTCAACGATATTGTCGAGTCAATGAGCCAGGAGCTAAAGGGATTACAGAGTCATCCATCATTCGGAGTACGACTGTTTTTATTTTCATAACTGAGTGCAAAGAACTATGTAATAAATTGTGCCATATTCGAAATGTAGTTGGCTAACAGAGTGCTAAAATTTATGTAGGTAACGCATTTTTAGGATTTTTGTTTTTTATGACGGCAGTTTTTATGCCAGTGTTACTGGCAAATGTTTCATACTTAAATAAAAAACTTTAAAGGCGCTGTGGATAAAATTCGTCCGTGGTAGAATATGAAAGATTGATGTTTACTTTATTCTTCGAAATAAGAAGATTAGAAGAATAATTCGTTTCCTTACAAGTAGTAATAGTTCCACAACTACTGTTACTAACCTGTGACTGTACTTAATAGTGCAGTCATGGGCACACCTCCGTAGATTAGAAGAATAATTATTTTCCTTACAAGCAGTAATAGTTCTACAACAGCTGAGAATAAACTGTGACTGTACTTAATTCTGCAGTCATGGGGACACTGCCGTAGATGGTTCATTCCAATGCTATGTATAGATGTTTTAAGAAAGAAAATAACGCCACTTTTAGAAGCTCTACGATGCGTTGTCGCACTATCATCATCATCATCATCAGAATAACCATATATAAGTATATAAAATCAGTAGTCCTGTCTGACATTCTACCGCAGAGTATAAACTCCTGGGACTATAAACATTTGGACAGTGGCTTTTTTATGACGTAGGCGACAAGGCGACGTGCCTTACTTAATGTTCTTTTTCTTATAATAAGCTGAGCCCGCGGTTACAACCGCGTTACTCACGGCTACTGCTTCGCACCTGTAGCTCATAGCGTGATGTTTTATCCTATAGCATTTCTCAATAAATGGGCTATCCCACTAAAAATCATTTCAAATCTCACCAGTACTGATATTAGCGCGTTCAAACAAACTTTTAACAAGCTTGAAGGCTTTATAATATAAATATAGTATGTATATACTACAGCTGAAGCAAATAAAAATTTTGATAAATCAATGTGAGCTAAATTTTCTATATGATAGTCTATCATTCATAGTAGTATTTTTTAATGAAACATTCAACTCCCGTACTAGGAATAAATATACTTTACAACCATAGAACTAACGGACACAATGAACACCCAGTCTCGAAACAAGATTTATGAATGGCAATAAGTGTGATCTTGTGTGGGGATCGAACCCACATCACTCGGCGCAGTGTCAACCAGCGACGAGGCAGCTTAAGGGCGGTTTAAGACTTATAAGCGCGTATAAGCTCGTTTTTAGAAGCGTAGGCGCGTATAGGTATGTCTTCTGGCACACGCGAAACTCGTACGAGCATTGACGCGCTTCTGAGCTCGTAAAAGCGCGAGCCGTTAGAGAGACCTTTACCGTTTCGAGCGAATACGCCAAAATATGCCCGTTTAGGCGAGTCCGATTTTTTAGCGCGAAATGTAGCGCGCTTTTAAGCGCGTAATATGCTGGAACGACCGTAGACGCGCTGAAAAATACGCTAATCTGAAACCGCCCTAAACCAAACCATAACCACCAACTTCTTTTTTTCTATCAGATGAATGATGGCCTGAACTAATTCAAAATCCGTTGACAAATTTCAGAGAATGTTTGAATGACCTTTGCAACCGAAAATAGAAAAAGAATTCTCAATTGTATTTACATTGCGTCAGCGTTTTAAACTTATCTTTCTTTTACCCTTCATAAACACCACAGCCCACAAATGTCTTTAAAAGATCCTTTTGTAGAAAAAGCACTGTAGGTTTTACTTTTCTACACCAATTTATAATTATATTTAAAGTTGTTTTAGCAGAGTCTAAAAGGATATATTTTCTATTACGCCCGCTAAATACAGTAATAACGGTGTTTTGTCTTCTAACTAATTAATTTACCAAAGGTTAAAATTGTTTGATTAAATATTTTAAGGGAAAAGTTAAGTAGTATCTTTTGGGCAATTTTGCCTATGGCGCACCCTGCTACGGAATCGGGATACGTACATGCAAAGCAAGAACTACGGCTTATATATTCAGTAGTATATCACCAATCATAGCACAACCTGACACAAGTCGGTTCAATCATAGTTTCTCTTCATAATTTTTTATCAACAATCACGTAATTATAGGTACTACCTGAACTCACGGTTACCTACACCCGCGTATCATCATGCTAATGAAACCCAAGAAGGACAAAAACACAAGAAGGTATCAAGACACCGTAAGCACAATCTGCATAAACATTAACAACATTCGGGTACTTAGAATTAACTTTTAAATTCAAGACAAAGACAAATTGCAGCTTAGCGTACCTTGACCACGGTACCTGTAAAGAAATCGAAAGGTCGGCTAGTGATATAAAATGTAGTTTCTAGATCATTCGGTTTAAATATCATATCATCATCAGCCCTGTAAATAAACTGTCTCACTGCTGGCCATGGGCCTCTTCTCACTATGAGAAGGGTATGGCAATAGTCCAACACGCTGGCCTAGTGCGGGTTGGCAGACTTCAGATGTCTTTCAAGAACATCATAGAGAACTCTCAGACATGTAGGTTTCCTCAAGATGTTTTCCTTCACCGTTTAGCAAGCGATAATTAACAATTTAACACGCACATAACTCCGAAAAGTCTGCGAAGCAGTCTGTCAGTCTCACCACTAGGCTATCACTGCCTCCTTAAATATCATAAATTGGGATAGAATCCGTGAACCGTACTTTGATTCCAATGGGCCACTTCACAAAAATATAAAACAAGTACCTAGTTCCTGAAAATACAAACAACTCTCAACTACAACATATATATGTATAACTGGTACACAACCACAGGTCCGCAACAAGATACCAGAAGAGAGCTATTGTGCGAACTAACCATTGGCAAATTAGCAATATTAAGTGAGCCAGAGAAAAAACTCATTTTGTAATAAAGCCTTCTTTTTTAATGGGTATGGGTTTCAGAAACCACAAGGTAACCGGAACTGAATTCACATTAATGAAAAATTTAATTGCGCTGAATGAAGGCGGTAAAAGATGCGGCCCATTTTCACAAATGGTGTCCCGCCACTCATCAGCTTTTAGAGTGGAAATTAAGTGAGGCCGAAATGTATAAAAAGTTTAATATATAATTGTTAACTTTTCAAAAGGTTTATGAATTGTAGGATACTTATGATTGACCATAATTCTCTTATAATGTTTTGCCTTACATTTTTATTGATAGTATTCACTTAGTTGTAATATCTATAGGTGTATTAAAAGATATAACTGAATAAGTAACCATATTACTTGAATTGTGCTTGCACCACTCACCTTTAGTACCTAACTACAAAATTGGTTTAGAAGACACCATCTTTATCATTATACGTGATAATAAATATTAAAGAATATTGGACAAGGATGACATTTTCCTTGTAATTAATTAAATATGTTTTAGCACAAAAATCTTTACACTAATTGAAATAATATTTATAACATTTTATGTAGGCAGATTCTTTTTATTTGCACAAAATTAATTCATTCAATAGGGAATATGCATGATTTTTTTATTGTTGCTACCGTTTATTTATGTTAATATGATACCGTAAAAAAATATAAGTCGTGGAGAAGTTAACATTTATTTTAAATTAAATGTTGAAAATTGCAATCACATTACGCTAGTTTAAACACCCCAATTTTAGCGCGCTTTGTGGTGACGTCAGCGTTCTCAACGTTTGAGTTGTTAATTGTTCTCTGCCAAATGTCTGGTACTGTTTTGACACTTTTGACATAGCCTCTGCGAACTTTGTCGTTACGTGTTAGTGCAAAAGCGTTGCGTTTCGACATTTTAAATTTCACGCGTAAATTTTCCACCTTTTATTAATTAATATTTGCGGTTTTAGAGTATTTAAATATAAAATAATTTTAGAGGTGTCTTTCTTTACCGATAAATAATGTCATAAAAATATATTCACTTATATCTGAATCACACGCATATTCCCTATTATCCATAAAGTATGATGGCAGAGCCTTTTTCCGCAGTAACTTCATTTATTGTTTTGAATGTTATAGTGTTCATAACGACTTTAATTTTTTGATTAAAAAAATATCCTGATATTAATTTCATTAAAACTCGATACGATTGAAATATTTTTCGCTGTCGAAAAACCGAACGTCCATTAAATATGGGTTATTTATATCCTTTCGCTACAAATAATACTTATTAAAATCTGAATATATATGTTTTCTGGTTTGGGCGTGACTCAATATCAAATTTCATAATAATTTTGCAATAATGAAAGAAGCATCATACCAAATTATTTGAAAGTATCTCTCTACTAAGATTACGTCTCTTCCAACTTTTTACACTGATGACGCTCCAAACGGAAGTACATATATGAAATATAGACACGGACGATACGTCCCAAATAGAAAGTAACACCAATAAATACCCATGATAAAATATCCGTGAACTCTAAAAATCCATTACCTTTTACAATCTTCACAAAGAATGTTTGTTCGTCTCACTGTCCTGGCCGTCATAATATTCAGGCAAAAACTGACACCCGTATTAGCTTCCACCTCACGTTCCACTCTTGTGAGGACGTAGCTTAAATAACGTATTGATAGGTAGCTACCGTACAATTGTAAGTGAGCTTTGTCCCTTCACAAAAATGGGAAAAGCGTTTTGCTCTGAACTGGAACAGATTTCGTGTGATGATTTTCGGTCAGATCTTCCTGGTGGAATTGGAGGAAGTTTAATTAACGGTGCGTGTTTTCTTTTTGCTGTGGTCGCAGCTTTGTTTAAGAAGAATTTAATAATAGTATAATTTTTTGTTTGCTAGGATGTCTTTCTTTATACAGTTCGGGCAACATATTCGCAATGGTATTTAACAACATGAGATGATAGAATTTTCTCTAGTAAAAATGTTGTAAATTTTTTGCCAGTTTTGTTGCTTTAAAAAATTATTATCATAGTTTACCTGGATAACGATTTGGCACTAAGAATTGTATTTATCTAATCAAGTTATTACACGATCATATTGCACCCAAATTACGTACCTAATACATTTGAGTGAAAAAAGAACTTAAATTAGGTTAGTGAATAAACTACCAGCTATTTCAAGTAATACAAAACTTGGAAGCTAAACAAAATACCGCAAAATTGGCATTTACGCATACGAAAACTTACAAACAGTTTTAAAAAAGATGCAAATTTCCATTTCAGAAACTTTAAAGATTTAAAAAGTATAATTTACGTTGAGCAGACATTGCTACGTCGGCAGGTGTAAGTCCTAGTTTAAGATTTAGCATTTCAAAGCACTTTGCAAATAAGAAGTGTACCTGCGCGCTAGCAGAGGATGAAAAGAGTCGTTGGGTATAATGATAATGAAAGATGCATTACATTTAGCATTTAAGAAACATCACAACACAAGTTCCGTGCACCAGATAAAGGACCTTTGTTACCTAAGGCGTGACTCGCAGAGTCAGGACAAAAGTAATTACAAATGTTAGTTCGTAGCTGCCGTTCATTAATATGCTAATACCGTTGCGAGAGCACCATCGAACTCCAAATTGGCGCAAAGAACTCTGCAGCAAAAAATGGGAGCGGAATTTTAAAAAGGGGATCCCCCTGTAGCTTATTTTGATGCTGAACTGAGTAAGGTTAATTAATTTGCGCTTTTATTTGCCTACGTTGATTGTATTTCTGTTTTGCTATTCTAAGACAATTTTGTTTTAACTGTCAGGCCTCTGTTTGGGTAGGTCGCGACTTCAATTATGAGATTGCATTTTTTGTTTCTGTGGTGTTTGCGGCAGTTCTTTTGAAGGCAAAGGCTTGTTTTGTGGTTTTGTTTTGTCTCGTTTCGTTTACACATAATTTTATTTTTACCAAATACTCTGTATATAGGAGTAGAAGAAGGAAAATAACTTTTTGTACAGGATGTTTATAACGTTCCTAATTATTTGTAGGTCAGCCATGAGGGCTAAATATGTATTATTGGGTTCTGATAAACAATAAGTAGCAGAACACGACTAATATAGAAAAAAATATGTGCTTGTTTCAAGTCTTGCTCGTTCATGCTTGACTAGCTATAATGCTTCAGTCTCTAAGGCACGCGTAGAAGCTGTAAAATAGTAGACGCATATTATAAATACCTCACTTTTGCAATGGGCAATATAAATATAAACAAATATTTGTTCCCAGTACTCAGAATTGCGTTACAGTTTAAAAATGAGAATTTAACTGTCTCAAGAAAATTTTAATTAAAAGAAGTTTGGATAACCCATTTTATTTTTTTATTAATAAAACACGCAACCCACGCCTTGGGATCATTGCAAGGTCAATAATTTAAGTACTTTGTGTAGTAAAGTTTTCAAAAAGTACCTAATGATTTTACTCATATTTAATTTGCCGTAATATCTATCTTTGCACAGCGTTCATAGCGTGTCTGAACTTAGGTTTTTTTTGTTAGAGATCGGCGAAGTAAAGCAACGTTGGGACTTAACGCTATTTGGATCGGTGACAGCTTATAACGACATTAATCTTCAGACCTTTACGGTACCTTGGAAGGCATCTGGAGAGATAGGTCCCAGTTCTCGTCACAAAACAGGACCCATATCGGAGGCCTTCAGGCATCCCCTAAACTCCGACATAAGTTTTGGCCTCAAATGAAAAACATATTTACTTAGAAAATAGGGATTAAAGAATATTTTCAACAAAAGGCTTCCGCTTAAGTATTTTATAAGATTTTCATATTTTTTGCACAGTGATTTAGTATATGATTAAGGATGGGAACACGTTCCCAATTATCGATAAGCGCTCTCAAGCAGTGCTTTCGCTATTGTTACGATTTTTTTTATTAAAATGCATAAAAAATCGGTTATCATAAATTGTGATCACTGGGGTAAAGATGAAAAATGTTAAATCCCGTGGTAACTATATGATCATAATTTATACAACATATTTCCTGAATGGGGAAAAGTAAAGGAGGATCGAAGCTTATAAAGTAGTAGGTATATTTTGTTGTTAAGCCAGGCGTAATCCGTTACACTTCGGATGCCCTTCTTAAATTTGAGATAAGAATGTTACAAACTAAACATCTAAAAATAGACACTTAAGAAATACATGTCGCTATAAAAAGAAATCCTGTGAGCGGTGGACTTTAGGTACAACATAAGGCCAATTCTCGTGTTCTATCTGATATCGACACTGTATTTTGATAGAAGTGAGATTAGATTTTGAATTGACTCAATTGGTATTCTGCTAAGTTAATGAAATTATCGACATTCTCGTATGATTTGACATAATTATACAGTTCATCATCGACATATATTTTGACAAATTTGCGATCTAGCTGGGATTTTAGATATCAGTTATTTTAGGAAAATATTATTTATGACATAATTATGACACTGAAATTGGATCGAAAAAGGTTGTCTCAGGTTGACATCACTTTTTGATAGATCAACAACAACAAATTTAAAAAAATCATACTACGAAATATAATGGTGTATTTGAGAATGTATTGATGAAACATCGATAAAATGGTAGGACAAATCTAGTCACTGCTAATCCTCCCTCCTCTCCACTGAGGTGCCATTTATGTAAATATTCTGCTGAGGAGTAGTCCAAGATACGTGTAAATAAAATACAATTAATGTGTCGCAGGTATCATAAATTCAATAATGAAACAATATGTATTTATGCATAGACATGTGCTTTAAATATAAAACATTAAAAAAACAGAATAAAACACAATGTAAGAATATAGAACTATATTGGAATCACAAGGTGAGATCAAGGTATTTTTCGACAGAGCTGTTATTAAAATTGAATAAAAACATAAAAATCAATAAATACAAAAAATATACTTATTAATACCTTCCTCTGGCTTCAAACTAAACAGAAAAAAATAAAACTAAAAAATCCTTAGAGCATTTTTATTTTGATTCAGTCTCAAAATTGAGTCTTGCAATCAGTGCAAATTTCAGCGGCGCATTGTAAACAAATTGGTTTTGTGCAGACAAAATATGTAAATCTTCTTTGGCACTCCAATTTACTTCAACATATGCGGCATAACTTTCTTGACAATGATGTGTCAGGGTCACTTGGTGGTGGTCATTGCAGACTCGTTCTTTTAGAGCTGGCCGCACTAATTCTCTTGCAAGGTAGTAAAGTACATAAGAAAATCAGCTCGTTTCAATTTGCCTGATACTCTCCATAAAGCATATAAGCATTTATACCAGCTATATGTAATAAACGATAAAAATTGCTTGAAGAAACGTCATCGTCGACATCACTGAACTGTGAGTCGTTGTTATCTTCTAGACACTCCAGTATATTATGGTCGTCAACAGCCTTTCTTTTTCCTAGAAGGTCAATCATGTGGTTGTTGTCCATCTAAAATCAATGGAACATAATGTACATCATATAAAGATAATAATTATATCATTATTCTACTGACGAGTAGTCTGCAAGACACTAAGAAAATAACTATTTTACTGACGTCACGTCCATAAGACAGTAGGAGAATATAATTATTTTACTGACAATACGTCTACAAGACACATCACATATTACTGACCTTACGTATTACGGACACTTCGCTGCTGTAACTCGGCACATGCAAATGCTGCGACTGCCGTCAGCGCACTGCCGGGCGGGGGACGTGGGCGCATGAAGCTATTGAGGGGCGCGAGAAGATCCTCGCGAATTTGTCGACACAGCGATTGAAAGTTTATTTTGAGGTGTCTGGTAGACGTCACCTCAGCCGCAGAGGGTTAAAAAACAAAAGTGTGTATACGTTTATGAATGCTCTTTGATTTCACGTTGAAATGGCTAAATATTATGTGTTTTAAGTTTAATAGCCTGTCATCCGCATGTAAAGCTGCAGAAAAAGGCCAGCGCAGTATAAAACCTATTTTCCATCACCATACTTGGAAGTCAGAATTTCCAGACACTTACGAATTACACAATAGAAGTAAATGAGCACTATAACCACTTTTCCTTGCAGCTCATTTGACACAGTTATCACTGTAACTGTTTCATATACTGGATATATTGATACTTGCACAGTCAGAGCAGTAAAAATCCAGGTGTCTTGGACATTTGATAGGTATATTAGTGTTATTGGATATTACTGCCTTTTATCACTTTTTCCAAGGTGTCCGCCATTCGATTCTATGCTTAAAGTTATAAAAGATCAATCGTAACATTCTCTGTAGTATTTTTTTATTTGTCACTATATCTAGCGTTTGATATTAAAGAATGTATGCCAACGTATAGTTGCCGGAAGGGTATTTGCGGGCTTCGCTTGCTTTGCAAATGGAAGCCTTAGAAATCACCGTGAAAGGTTTAAATGGAATATACATAGAAATGGAGTTTGCGTTATCAACAAAATTAAACTAGGGAGAACCGAAATAACTAGAACATGATGAAATAATAAAACTTGTTTCAAAACAAAAAATAATTAGAAAACTTAATTGTTATCTTCGATTATTGGACAAGTTAGGGCCTAACCTTCGTTAGCTCTTAAGTATAGCCCTAAGCTTGCACGTACCTAAACCTAAACTTCTCCTAATTTAAGCCTACTGGTTCCTATATCTAGCCTAACCTATCTTATGATATACCTATCCCTATTTTAGATCTAACTCTAACCTAACTCCCTAGTCTACCCTAGCCCTGTTAGGTATAGTGTATAGCGAGGCCGTGTACACTGTGGTCACACAGACTGTCGCGTATACAACCCTCATCCCTAGTTCCCTAGCAGTCCCTGGGATCCCTAGGCCGGGATATCTGTCGCCGGGAGACCTAAGGCGACAGACGGAAAGTGGGTAGGATTAGAGTGTAGTGAAGTGGGTTTTCTCACTGCCGGTCGAGCAGACTCACAAGACCGATCATGGTGACGGCTAAGAGTGTCTTGGCCGCAGTGAGAGGTGAGGGGTAGGGTATGAGTCAAAGCCGGGAGTGAGCTAATGACTGGTTTATTTCTTAAAACTATAATCTTATATACTAAACTTATTCTATGTACACATATACACGTATTTAGTTGTGTGCCGTCGGTGTATTGTGCCGATGCAGCATGTCTGAGCCGACCGCCGTACGTGATAAATTACATGATCTTAAAATATCACGCATCTTCCTCGGAGTTGGATGTGTGTTGGAATGCCAAGAATGTCATGTTCATGTTTGAACATTCTGGCGTCTCTCCGGGATAGGCTTCAGGAAGGTTATGTTCCGGCGTGAACATTCTAGCAGCTCTCCGGGGCAGGCTCTAGAAAGTTCTTATGTTCAGGCGTGAACATTCTGGCGTCTCTTCGGCGTAGGCTTCAGCTCAACGTTAACGGCATCTGTAGTTTGTTGTTCACTGGTGATTCGTTTTCTTGACGGCTTCGGTTGGCTGGCTGTAGGCCATGTATGATGCGGTCCTGGCAGCGGCAGCTTATTGCGTTGCTTGCTGTGGAACCTTGAGGATCGTTGCGGTGGATATGTTAAGTACCTATGTGTAGTAGGAAGAAACAAGGTATATTTTATATTTAGTCAACATGCAGTTGTTTTGTACCATTGCATGTTATTCACCCCTCCAGAAATTCCATCCCTTCTCTTATTTAGTAGTAGTAGTAGACGTTGTAGTAGTAGTAGTGTAGTAGTAGTAGTAGTGTAGTAGTAGACGTTGTAGTAGTAGTGTAGTAGTTGTAGTAGTAGACGTTGTAGTAGTAGTAGTATTCGCTTTAGTAGTAGTATTAGTAGTAGTGTAGTATTTGTAGTAGTAGTAGTAGTAGTAGTAGTGTAGTATTTGTAGTAGTAGTAGTCGTTGTAGTAGTAGTAAACTTGGTATATTCGTAAAAATTTAGCGCCCATGAACTCTGATCGCGCAGAACTCGTATACAAGTGTGTATCGCGGCTGTGGCAGTAACTTGTTACGAGGACGATGGCGGTTTGTCAACACTGTGGTTTTCTGGGAGTCAGGTTCGATTGGTCTTCATGACTTGTAACATGTTCTTAATTGTAAAGGTATGGGTCCTTGATTTGTCTATCTAAGGCCCTTGTTATGCATTCATTGTTATTTGCTTCCTCTAGCCAATCCTAACTTGTTTACGTAGATATGTCTTTCCCTAAACTTGGTTGCAATCTCGTCCTCGAAACGGTAAGTGCGACTTCTCGAGTACCGGGGCGACCCGCTTGTGGGAGACCGATACCTGATTCGCTACCGCCCGACGCAATCAAGTTAGTTAGTCTCTTACTATACCACGAGACTAGTGCGATTGGGGAACACTAGCCCGCAATATAATAAGTGTCAGTCAGTCAGCTAGTCAGCCTACGGGAACAGGAGTTCCAGAGATGTTATATCGCTTTTGCTCGAACCACCAATGTACAAGTTAGGGCCTAACCTTCGATAGCTCTTAAGTATAGCCCTAAGCTTGCACGTACCTAAACCTAGTCTTATCCTAATTTAAGCCTACTGGTTCCTATATCTAGCCTAACCTATCTTATGATATACCTATCCCTATTTAAGATCTAACTCTAACCTAACTCCCTAGTCTACCCTAGACCTGTTAGGTATAGTGTATAGCGAGGCCGTGTACACTGTGGTCACACAGACTGTCGCGTATACAACCCTATCCCTAGTTCCCTAGCAGTCCCTGGGATCCCTAGGCCGGGATATCTGTCGCCGGGAGACCTAAGGCGACAGACGGAAAGTGGGTAGGATTAGGGTGTAGTGAAGTGGGTTTTCTCACTGCCGGTCGAGCAGACTCACAAGACCGATCATGGTGACGGCTAAGGGTGTCTTGGCTGCAGTGAGAGTTGAGGGGTAGGGTATGAGTCAAAGCCGGGAGTGAGCTAATGACTGGTTTATTTCTTAAAACTATAATCTTATATACTAAACTTATTCTATGTACACATATACACGTATTTAGTTGTGTGCCGTCGGTGTATTGTGCCGATGCAGCATGTCTGAGCCGACCGCCGTACGTGATAAATTACATGATCTTAAAATATCACGCATCTTCCTCGGTGATAAGTTGGATGTGTGTTGGAATGCCAAGAATGTCATGTTCTTGTTTGAACAATTATATTAATGTAGAGATTGATCAAAGACAATTAAATATCCATCCATACTAATTTCACGCCCGGCTTCTTTGAGTTAATTTGCACTAACCGACAGCTTGACATAGGATATAGAACATAACAAGGGTTTTCTTAAAAAATATGACCGAAAGATATGACAGTGAAATTGTCTAGCCAGGAATCTTTGGCATGCCTCTGCATCGTGTATTTATTTACCACGTACAACAAAAAATAACAATCATTGAATGAATTTTAACTCTAACTATGAAAATCAAATCATTAAATTATTATAATATATACTTTTCGGTATCGCAAACGTGCAATACCGTCAGTAGGCAAGTCGCACTTGGGCTGCTGCCGTGGCTGCTGTGGGCTATACCTTTAGCTTTCTTATTACGACCAGAGGCCTGTGTCCATCAGTGGGACAGTTTATAAACATGGTCAAACAACAGTGCAAAATCAATTTGTTGCAGTTCAATTATACTGCATTCTAATTTAATGCAGTGTATTGATAGTGTGTGTAAAATGGACACGTATATTAATTATATAGGTCTGAATCAATCATGGAGTGGAATAGGAATAGTGGACGGAGGATCTCAGCAAAGAAATGGTTCTCAGATTCAAGTATTATTATGCTTTGGTATTAATCATGTGTATGCAGTGTATATTGTAAGCTTGTGCTTGTATGTCAGTCGGTGCAATGTTTCAATGGCTGCGTTATTGTAGTTGAGAGGCTAACAGAGTTTCTGCGCAGAGGATCTCGGGTATAAATGCATGGGCGTGCGCCACTGACTTTTCGAATTATAGAATTCAATTATTTTACCGTTAACTTAACGGTGAAGTCAAAATTCGTGAAAACCTGTATCGTTCAGAGTTTTTCATAATATGAGGATGTTTAAATGCAGAGACAACTCACACTTAACCAGTGCAGTGTGGTAGAATGTGACCTGACTGTTCTCATTAATGAGAAGGACCCAGTGTCCATGGTACAGATTATAAAAAAGGTTAATGATGAATGTTCCAACGACTACTCTTCGTATATTATCATTATGCCGAGGTATATGACAAGAATGTTGACCTCCTTAGGACAAATGACGGAGCTCTTTATTGCTATTGGACATTTATATTCTAATCTGGTATTCTGTCACAGCTACCGAAAGCAACGCGCTTCGATGAGTTTTAAAAATTGTCATGCTGTCCTGTCTTTGCTTCTACGTAGGACAAATGTAACTAGCAAAATCGCACCACATCGCATCATCGAGTTTGTAACTTACATGAAGCAATAAAGAATAATAAGAAACACTGTCTAAAAATGTATTTCGAGCATAAATGATTTTTTTGTAAGAAGTTTGTTATTTTATACATTATTTTCTCAAATTTTAGTAACATATGCTTTTCAAATATTAAGCACTTCACATACATTACGAAATCAAACTTGCCTTACTATTCAAGTAATGCAAGGTTGATTTGTGTTATGTACTAAAATCAGATTTCGAGAAGATCTCAGCTTCAGTCATAGCTGCGATTAATGCCTCGCAATTGAAATTAGGGTCTTACTCTCAGCTCAGCTAAACATAAAGATTCAGTAGGGACTCTCAAAAATACTAACACTGCTCCAAACCATGGAATATCTTTTATTCTCAAAGACTAAGTAGCATTACGATGAGAGAAAAGCTAATATAGGTAATATCTAATCGTTTCGAAAAACTCCTAAAAGTAATTGCAATCAGATCAATGGTCATAACCGAGCTCCACCAATTACTCTTTTATAAGACTACTAGATGCCGCCCTAGGAATAGGGGCCTCTTATATAGGGAATCTTGTGTCTTGAGGGACTTTACAAACATTCAATCAACGGACACAAAGCACACCCAGACTCGAAACAACACTTTATGAATCACACAAACTGTTGTCGCGTGCGGAAATCGAACCCACAACACTCGGCGCAATGTCAAGCGGTAAGGCGGCCGCTTGAACCACTAAGCCAACCGTGCAGTCAAGTTATTGATCGTCAAAATTCGCCATACCCACTTAAATAAGTTTCTCTTTAGCCCATCACTAACGATATAAAAAACACAGAGCTACAGAATTCTACATGCACAGGAAGATCGGCAAACAAAAAAAACCTTAACAGCCAAAATTAAAGAAAATTGTAATATTTCGGCCTCCAATCTAAATTACAAATATCCAAAAACACATCGCAATAGCACCATGTACCACCATGTAGAGTCCAAGCTAAGGGAAGGTGATATCAGGGGAGCATCCAGAATCTTATTCAGTAGCGATGTGGTGGCGCCTTGCTCTGCCGACACACTCGCAAGTCTGCAGAGCAAGCACCCAGCGCCAGGAGATAGCCTCTTCTTTCCTGACCCACCTGACACTAACTCAGATTGCCTCAGGATTACAGCCAAGGACGTCCTGACTGCCGTTGGCTCCTTCCAAAGCGGGTCTGCTGGTGGTCTCGACGGCTTAACACCCCAACACTTAAAAGATCTTGTGTGTTCAAGCGCCGGGGCGGCCGGGGACGCGCTTTTGGGGGAGCTAACGGCTCTAGTCAACCTTATGCTCTCCGGCAATGTGAACGATGCCATCGTTGACGTTTTGTATGGCGCAAATCTATGCGCTTTACGAAAGCGAGACGGTGGTATTCGTCCTATTGCCGTTGGGTGTACGTACAGGCGAATGGCGGCCAAGATTTGCTGTCGGCATTATAACTCCATGTTAGGCAGCAAATTACAGCCACTACACCTTGGATTTGGCTCTAAGGGTGGCTGTGAGGCCGCCATACATGCCCTGTCAACGTACCTTGGCTGTAATGGGGGTGATGTTATCTTGAAGATTGACTTAAAGAATGCTTTTAACTCAGTGAACAGAGACACCTTGTTGACGCAAGTTAAATTAGAAACCCCCCAAATTTACAACTTCCTTTGGCAGTGCTACAGGCACCCATCAAAATTAATTTACAAGGAAAATCTTTTGGAGTCCGCCGTTGGCTCCCTCTTGGACCACTCATTTTTAGCTTAGCCATTCATCCAGTTATTAGCCAGCTAAATTCTAAATTAAACATCTGGTACCTAGATGACGGAACCCTAGGAGGCGACGTACACACTGTCTATCAGGACCTGGCACTTCTGAAGATCAAATTTTCATCCATCGGCCTAGACCTTAATCCAAGTAAGTGTGAAATTTTTATCAACGATACTTTAGACCAATCCGCAATACTTTCCAAATTTCAAACCCTGGCACCCAGTATAATGCATATTAAAAAAAGTACTCTTCGCCTTCTTGGGTCCCCAATATTTGAAGAAGGTTTTGATTCTTTTAATCATGAAAAAATTCAAAATTTTAGTGAAATTTTGGACCGCCTGCTCAAAATTAATATACATTCGGCTTTCACTATTATTCGATACTGTCTTTTTGTGCCTAAGTTCACACACGCTTTACGTTCATCGCCTTTTTGGAAAAACCCAAGCCCACTAGTCAATATTGACAAAATTTTACAAAACACCCTAAGCAACATTTTAAATGTGGCTCTGAACGACCAAGCATGGCTACAGGCGACATTACCTGTTCGCCTGGGTGGGCTTGGCGTACGCAAAATTTCCGACGTGAGCTTACCAGCATTTCTGTCATCGGTCCACGGCACTGCAGAATTGACCAGGAAAATCTTAGCACCCACACTGGTCGATTCTGAGGTGCCGTGTAAGATCGATGCCATTAATGCTTGGAAAATGGCTTGTCCAAGCACTGAGTTGCCCCGAAATTTATCCTCTCAGAGGCAGTGGGACGGGCCGCTTTGCAGCGCAGTACGAGAAAATCTCCTTAGCACATCGTACAATGCTGCAGAGCGTGCTCGTTTGCTGGCTGTGGGAGAGTGGGAGTCGAGGCTCTGGCTTCAAGCACTGCCATCGTCCAACATAGGTACCATGTTGGACGATGCGACCTTCCGCCTCGCTTCTTACCTCCGTTTAGGTGCGCCGTGTGTCGCTCCACATCGTTGTCACTGTGGGGAGGCGGTCGACAGCCTTGGTCACCATGGCCTATCATGCAGCAGGAGCGCAGGTCGTATTTCACGACATAGCAACCTGAATGACATTCTCCGTCGGGCTCTTGTCACCGCTGGCGTTCCAGCCCAACTTGAACCTCAGGGTTTGGCACGCAACGATGGTAAAAGACCAGATGGAATGTCTCTACTGCCTTGGAAGTTGGGTAGGCCTTTGGTATGGGACGCAACGTGTGTCGATACCCTTGCGCCATCTTATCTTTCTAGCACAGCGGGTTGTGCGGGCGCTGCTGCTGCCACAGCGAAGACTCTGAAACGGCGCAAATACGTAAATCTCGTAGGGGATTATATATTTGAGCCGTTTGGAGTCGAAACGTTGGGGTCATGGGGTCCAAGTGCTAGATCTCTCTATAGAGAGCTTACGAAGAGACTTGTCGACGCCTCGCGTGACCAGAAGGCTGGCATGTATCTAGCACAAAAAATTTGCATTGCCATACAGCGTGGCAATGCTGCCAGTCTTCTGAGCACATTCCCAATAGACGGCGATGTGGAGGACTTTCACGACGCCCTTTGAATATGCATTTTCTTATTTATTTGTATTGTACTTTAATATTTTAATTTAATTTTAGTTGTAGTATTTAAGTAGTTATAATTGTGTTATCCTATAATTAATTTATTTTGTTATTTAAATAAATCTGTTCATTTTGCAAGCTTGACTGAATGATAATCCTTTTGAATCTCACAAAGGCCAGGCCTTTTTATGTCCAATTTGTTGTTCATGACTATAATTTCAATTGAACTGGGAGTGAATGGGTAATGAAACGTTTTTAAATTACGATGAGTGAGTTCTATCACTCGTTCAGAGAGCTTTGAACTCTGAACAATGATAAGGACATCCTTCGTTTAAGGCCTTTTGAGGCTGATCACTTTCTCTTTACATTGGCTTCGATGCTATCCACTTATAAAATGGATTACGACAGTGACATCAATGGCTGGTAAGCTAGCGCTAAAAATTGCAGATTTTTTTAACTTGTTGAAGTCTGAATTTAAAGAACTAAGGCTGGATGGAGGTTATTTCTAAGACATAAGATTTGATTAAGCGATTTAGTTAAAAATATTGTTGACATAGGTTTAATTTGCTCTTATAAAGGCTTTTACAATATTTTATTTGGTATGCGGATAGAATTGATTAATCGGCCTGTTGACATCGTTTTTTCGTTCGTCGTTCGACGAATTATAATTAAATTTATGTCAAAAACGAATCGTCGTTTCGAAATAAAACTAAAGGGTCGCTTATAGGTGTGGTTTATTAAAATAAAAAAGATAGATATATCTGGATTCTATACTGCGAATATATATTTGTAATTAAACACTCCACGACACATAATAAATTAAAACTTAGAATTAAGTACAAAACTGTCATTAATAATCCCCCATAAATGTTTCACAAACAAAATGAAGCACAACCCTTTACCGTATCGCGTAATTAATCACTATTACTCAACAATTCAACACCCGGGTACGTACCTACTCTTAACTAAAACTAAGGGTAGTCAACTCGCAAATTATACCGGCTTACACTCCTATGAAGCCTGAATGTAAACGTTGTCATTATCCCGGATCAAAACTTTGATTCTAACAGACCTTCAGCATTTTACTAATTAATGAACTTTTGGGAAAAGATAAGGCCTGACTTGGGTAACGTTTAAGTTGAATGTACCTTGGGGTAAAAGTATGCGTTTAAGTTGGGGCAACCCAGTCAAGGCTTGTCTAGAGTTTTGACGGTCTGATTATGGTTATGATTGTGACACTTGGTGGAATTCTTGAGACTAGGACAAGGCTTAATGTTACGATATGTAAGTTAATATTTAAATAGACTAGCAAAACGACAGTCCTGGTAAATTCTAAGCATTTGTATCATGTGTTGTGATGTCTTTATGATATCATATAAAAGTATATATAAATGATATTTTATTAAAGTATATACTTTATATTATTTTAATAAACCATGTGTTGTATAAGAAGTATCACAGGCATAAGTATGACTAACTATTTTCCATGCCTTTGACCTGTGCTGTGTTGTTATTTACAAGGGTAGTGAATCGCCATAATGACTGACGAAAATCTTCTTGACAGCCGGGATTGCCAGCTTAACGTGCTCTTTGAGGCAAGCGATGGGGCATGCGAATAACAATTTAATAGGCACTTAACTTCGAAAAATCAGTCGTGCGTGCCATGGATTTGAACCGATTACCTTCTGCATAGCAATCTGTTGGTCCATTATGCTATGACTTTATATGTAAAAGTGTGTATTAAAGTAATACCCAACATACCAAAAATTAAATAGGTACAAAAATAATATTCTACCAAATACACACAACACCATCTAGTTCCAAACTACCTATCAGTGCTAGAGAATAGATAAACATACGCAGGTATATATTTTTGTAAATACATACATATTATGCATAGAAATAATGCCTACATAGCATCATTCAAAGACTGCTTGAACTTCCTGATAGGAACCCAAATATCACTATATTTTACTCAGAAATCAAGGACGTGATTTCTTACTTCTCACGTTATATAGTCTATGAGAGTCATCATGCCAGAAAATAGAATACTACACAACGTCGCGCCTTTTATCCCCGAAGGGGTAGGCAGAGGTGTATTTCTACACCCACTTTTCGCCAGATATACCTTAGTCCCACGTAATAAGGGGCGAGCCTATTGCCGTACCGGGCACATTTCCAGACTCCGTGCTGCTACTGGGAATTTCGTGACAGAAAAACCCAATAACACTGCCCGACCCAGGAATCGAACCCGGGACCTCCCGATCCCACGAGCACATTTATGCCGCGAGACCAACGAGGCAGTCGTATAGGGTTTGATGTCGAGTTTTCCGTCTCTATGCAAAGATTGTATTTGCATCGTGTTATCCCTTAGTCGCCTCTTACGACACCCACGGGAAGATAGGGGGTGGTGACACTTGTATTCTATGCCGTCAACCACACGGCACTACTACTTAATATAATAAGTAACACGGAGCGCTATTCTGGGTACTTCAGTATCATAACAGGTACGAGAGAATAATACTTATTATAAGAACGCGTTACCACAAAAGATGAACGAAGCCACTGTACTAAAACATTTCAATCAGTAATAAGAAACTGTATTTATAAAATCCTTGCGTTGCTGACTGACTGACGAACAAGCCCTGTGGCTTGATTTTCCCATCGTATTAGGCGCATAAAACTAAATTGCGTCTATGTTCCTTAGTTACCGTAGGGTGCACGATGGAATTACCCGAAATTCCAACGGAACGGCTAGAAGCATTCCATTAGTAGCAGTGGGTGTCCTCTAGTAATTATATAGGTAGTTTTTACGGCAAAAATGGTGTAGTGATTAAAGCTGTCACCTCTTCGATTAGCACGCGATTCATGTTCTTGTATTGGGTAAAATGTAATCACAATAGCAATGTATTTATATGTGTGTTCAAATATTGCGACACAAATGTATATTTGTTTATGAAATAAATTACTGAAACTGACCAAGTGTTTTGCTTATGATCTCCACACGAAAGAACACGTTGTGTGATCCTCTAATTGTTGTTTAGAGTCTGGGTATACTTTTTAGCCGTTGTTTGAATGTTTGTAAAGTTTCTCACGACACGGAATTTAGTCCTAGTACAGACCATTTGTTTGCATATAATAACAAACATCCCAAAACCCTAGAAACAGTTTCCATACATCATCATCATCAGCCTTTAACAGTCCACTGCTGGACTAGGCCTCTCCTTTGAAATGATGAATTGGCCTACCATACCACGCTGGCCAAACGGGTTGGTATACTTAGGGTTTGTTTCAAGTTATCCTTTTCTTACAGTGCTGTTCTCTGCGTAATATGCTCCCTCTGTCAGCTCTTATTACACCCATGGGATGATAAGAGGTGGTGACATTCCGCATTTTTAATCCATCACCACACGGACTGTTTCCAAACAATACACTTTATTTATATGTTATATAGGAGTCCAATCACATTCTAGATTACAAATTTCAAAGGACCTTTGCGTGTTAAGCGTTGTGCGTGTCTCCATATAGTCATACCAAAGGGTCGTACGTTTTCTTAATGCTATGTTAGAAGAGTACGCGTGATAAAGAAATAGGAAAATAATTACATTTATATTATAACATTAAGGTTGGTGCCTAAGCAGCGATAGCTTAGTGGAGCAAAACAAAGAAAACTATCAACTGTATGGCAGCGTTTTGCATAATAATATGTTATGTCTGATTCTACATAGCGATATTAATCCTTCTCATAATGAGATGATAATTGTGCCCAATAGTGGGATAGATTATATACCATACAAGGCTGATGATGATGATCTTAACCTTGTGTCTCGTTTTTAGTACAGCAGGTACAAATAATGTTGATGAAAATTTACATTCAAGAATAATTTACGGCTGGAGACCATTTTTTTTTATTTATTAAAGACTTTGTCATCATACACCATAAT
Source organism: Euclidia mi (assembly GCA_944739405.2). Classification (NCBI taxonomy): domain Eukaryota; kingdom Metazoa; phylum Arthropoda; class Insecta; order Lepidoptera; family Erebidae; genus Euclidia; species Euclidia mi. The sequence continues at coordinate 22,770,899 of OX123192.2, read as the reverse complement.
ATCACCTAGGAAACGATGTTCAGATGGACTAAAGGACCGACAGAGAGAGAAAGAGAAACAAAATAGGCGAAGACAATTTAGAATGAATATATCACTACAGTAACTATGAGAGAAAGTAATTTATGTGTAGGTTAAGATCTCACATATTTTTTCAGCTTCACCTTGATAAGTTATAACACACACTACACAGCTCCGCTCGCATATCTACCGTAAACGTGCAGCCTTATCCTTGTACTGGAGGCGCCGAACTTACAGATTTATTACTCTATTGACGAGAACAAATGGAATTTTTGGGAGTTTCGTATGTAAACCCACACAAAGTTGTACGTTCAAGGTTAGTGCACTATTGCTATGGTTCGGTTTTACTGTTGTGAATGATGTACTTATTGGTAAGTAGTGCCCTTGATGCGATGACGTTGACACGTCATCGCATCAAGGGCGGTAATTCTGACGAATTACTGATTAGTCGCAGTCCCCGTGAGCTTTAGTTTCTTATTTATTTATTTATAGTCTCACGCCTGTATCCACGAAAGGGTAGGCAGAGGTGTAAATATTACACCCACATTTCGCCATGAAATTTTAGGTCCCACGTAATAGGGGGCGAGCCTATTGCCGTTACCGGGCATATCACCAGACTCCGGGCTGTTACTGAGTATTCGGAAAAACCCAGTAACACTTTTGCCCGACCCGGAAATCGATCAGCAGTCGCAAACGCTATCCACTAGACCACGGAGGCAGTTTCTTATTCTGTCGTCGATATATAGATATGTTTTCGTTTCTTATTCTATGGAGCAGCTTTACAATAAAATCTGTTCAAAATTAGATTTTTTTATATGGATTAATAAATAATGACATAACTGCATAGCGGACGACAGACGACAGTCGCTGTGTCTAAAAGTTGTTGATTCTATCATATCTGGTTAAAGTAGTAAGTGAACCTCGGACTCCAACGCGTGTAAATCTTGGATACAACCGGGATAACGCTAGGACGATGGTAATAAGGATCTATCATAATTGGCCTTATTAACAATATATCTGACTGCTGAGCTCATGCTTATTCTCATTATGAGCAGTGTTAGGCCACAGTCCACTACACTGGTCAAGTGTGGATTGGCATACTTCATATGTTTCTCGAAAACTTTATGGAGAACTCTCAGACATGCAAGTTTTCTCTAGAAAATTTCCTCCACCATTTAGCAAGCGATAATTAAATTCAATTGATTAAATTAAATTACTATGTATAAAAAATATGATTGCAAGAGAGATTGCTGAGGAGCTCTTAAAAAATCAAATGACTTACAAAAGAATGAGCCCAATTTTTCTAATACGTGTTTAGCGTAACTTAAACTGATGATTCTAAGCCAACACTCGCACATGACGTAATCATTGAGACAGAAAGCCAAACAGAAGTATTCTCGGTTCGTTACGTGCTTGTGCTCGTATAGAAAAAATATACGTCAGCTTCATCAAAGTTCGTCGACTAAGATGTTTCGGGCACAGATTTCGTATATCAATGTTATTCGTATATAAAAGCAGCGATAGCCCAGTGGTTTACCTAATGGACTGCCGAGACGATGGTCTCGGGTTCAATCCCCAGGTACCTCGGTCACACACCTCTGACTTTTCGAAGTAATGTGTGTATTAAAAATGTTAATTATCGCTCGCTTAATAATGTGCCCAGTAGATGGCAATAGGCTCGCCCCCTATTATATTGGAACCTAAACATAACTGGCGAAATGTGGGTGTGTAATACACCTCTGCTTACCCCTTCGGAGATAAAAGGCGGAAGCTATGTTATGTTTCGTATATTGTCTTCGCTTGAACATCTATACTAATATTATAAAGCTGACGTATTTGTTTGTTTGTTTGAACGCGCTAATCTCAGGAACTACGGGGTCTATTTGAATAATTCTTATTGTGTTGAACAGCCCATATATCGAAGAAGACGAAAGACTCTATAACATCACAATTTGCGCCACGGTTGCGAAGCAGACACCCTTAATAACGAGTTATATTTGTGGGCTCAGCTAGTTCATCCATATAATTTATGTATAGTAAGTTAGCAGGTACAATGTCTCAAGACCGCATGATAGACGACCGGAATGTCAACCTTATCACCAATTTTAACTGATATTATTTTGATAGACTCACGCCTATTATTTTGCCTGATAACGGAAATAGACTCGCCCCCAATTTTTGCACTATTATGAATTTGTAGGACCCACTTAATAGAAGCCGATTCAGTTACCTATTGCTAGGCTCCATGCTGCTACTGAGAATTGACAAACTATGACTATGAGTATTTCGCTTTGATGACATCGGCAGCTGACGACCTAACGATGGAAGTACGGCATTCATGAATGTGCCACTTAAAGCAACATTAGAGAGCGATCTCCTCAATTAACGTAAATTCAAGGTTTTAAGCTCGTCCATCCAACTAAGCACAAATGAACACTAGTATTGCTTATACCGACGACCCGGTGGCGTAGTGGTAGGAAAAATAACATACAAACTACCACGCCGGAGGTCGCGGAATCGATACCCGCACTAGTCAAACATTTTGTGTGTGTGAACATGAATATTTGTATTGGTCAAAGTAAAGTAAAGACACCCGTCTTAATGTATATAATTTTTTTAACAAAAAATAAGCGTATATTTATTATGTTTGTCCTTTATCTAGTACCCTTAGTACAAGCTCTGTTTAGTTTGGGACTAGACGGTGTTGTGTGTAATAGAGCAAAGTATGACAGGCGGTAAAGTAAATTTTACCTAAGTTATATATCTATTTCACAAAATTTTCAGTTTCATTTAACCTTTTATTTTAAAGGTTTTAGCTTTCTCTGGATCAAATTCATGCCAAACTAAATTATAATGATCCTCAGTAGGTAAGTAAAGTGAGTTACTAATACACCCTTCTGCATTTTCCAACACCTTTTAATTTGTTTCGCCGGCAAGGCTGTTGGTTTATAGCGACAAAGGGTAGTCGAAATAATTAAAAGCGTAAATTTATTACTTAAAACCAATAATATACTAATAAAAGAAGTATCCGTTATGTAATCAAAAGCTTACTACGTAACATTTATTCGGTCGCGACCGACCTCGTAGGACATTCGTCGACCAAATTGGTGACGTTCTGAAAAACGCAAAGCTCCGAAGCACCCGGAAACGGTGAGCTTGTATGAAAAGAGTAATTAATGTAGAGGAAGCGTGTAAGTTTTGTAAGGATAGAAGCAAGTGGCGTTCCGTTGTCTCTGCCTACCCCGACGGGAAAAAGGCGTGAGTATATGTATGTATGTATGTATTAATTGATAAAATATTTTCATATTTTATAACTATCATATTAATTTTTAACCATTTGCAAAATTAATTAATCAAATAAAAGTGTTGCCACAGAATCAATTTTTAACTAAAAATAAACTACATGAATAAATATTACATTTAAAATGTGTATCTACAAACAATTCATATTTTAATGACTAAGAGAATATAAATCACAAATAAGAATTCACAATTCTACAATGAAACAAGCTGAAGAACCGTTGACAATTCCCTTATCAGCAAAACAGTAAACTAAAGAAACTCTTACTCAGAAATATGGTAATAAACGACTATACAGTTAAACGGTAGAATTGAGAATAGAAATTCCATTTTTCATTGCCAGTCCGACAGCTCTCCACTGTGAGACTTCGAAACGGATACTCTATGAATATGAAAAAGTTGTAGCATTATCAAACTCTTTCTATTGTTATGAGATAAATTTATTACTTTTAAATATATCAATGTATTGCTTTAAATATTTATGAATAGCTCTCAAAAATATGCTTTTATTTCGCTGTTGCTTAGGTAATTTTGGCTAAGCCGAGTATTTTGTAGCTTGGGTTGTGAACGAAGTTTGATCTGTGAAGAATATATTTTTGCCTGTTTCGAAGGCTTGTTATACGGCAAAAATATTGGAACCCGTGTGAAGGTTACGGATTATTGTAATATTTATAGATACCGTATATGTCTCAGAGAAAATCTACGTTACCGTATTTATTCTGTGAGACATAGGGCAAAGAATCCTATCTAGTTTTACGTTTACTTCGCACGCATCGTAAGCGATGTTATATGATCTTGAATTCTTTGTGTTATTTATATTATTGTGATCTGTGCTTTAGATGTTTTGTACCGATGTGTTGGTATTTATTTTCTGTGGCTCGTGTGTAACTGAGCAGTAGAGCTGGGATGCCGTTAATTGGATTGGCTAAAGGTTTTGATGTTTTGTGTATTGAGATCAATGAAACTTATAAATGAAAGTTGATATCGTAGAAAATGTATTGGTTATCTATAATTTATTGAAGTAAAAGTAAACTAAGCATGTTTTTATTTTATCCTTAAACTTTATAACATTACTTAGCACTTGGCGTGACTGCTGTTTTACGTTGTGTCGTTAACATTATTTATGAAGTAGGTGGTAAACATTTTTATGTAATTAGAGCTAATTGAGCAGAATATGGACATGGCCAGTATGAGAAAATGAAAAAGCGGCGCGAGATGAGAGAAAAGAAAAACAGGATGGAGCCATTCAGACTATAATTATAAAAAATGTCTGCTTCAAAGGGCACATACATGTTGATCAAACACAAAATAATACATAGCTTTAGTCATATTAGTTAAAATGTATTGACTGTCTGCATCATATAATGTAAAACTACACACATACTAGCTACATCAGATTGATATTACCACTACAAAAACCAGGAGACTTATATATATATATATATATATATATATATATATATATATATATATATATATATATATATATATATATATATATATATATATATATATATATATATATATATATCTGTGTCCTTCGACATTGTGCAGACATCCAAACTTTAAAAAATGGTTTATCAAGCGCTGTGTCAGTCCGCTATCACTTACTGCATCCCAGTCTGGGGAGGCAGTGCTAAAACCAAGTTCCTAGAGTTGGAGAGAGCACAAAGAGCTGTGCTTAAAGTGATGCTTGGTAAACCATTCAACTTTACTCAGAGTGCAATTTACTCACTGTGAGACAGCTCTTTGTGCTTCGTGCCACTCTTAGAAAACAAAGAGAAGTGCCACCACCAGATCCCTCAAAGCGCAATTGTAGAATTATATGTCCAATGGAGAATTACAAAACTACATTCGCCAGACGCCAGTTTTACATCCTAAGTAGTCTGATCTATAAAAAAATTGGTAAAATAATACCGTTAATCTCACTCAACCCCTATGAGGTCAAGACTAAACTGAGTGTATGGTTACAAACTTTAGACTACAAACAAACAGAAGATCTCCTTCAGCTAGAACAGTAAGATACACCCACATACACATACAAGGACACAGACGCACGCACATGCACATACACAACACACAGTCACACAAACACACACACAGGCACACAAACACACACAGGGACACAAACACACACACACACACACACACACACACACACACACACACACACACACACACACACACACACACACATTCTCTATTCTTTCTTTTTTACTTTTCATTATTTGTTAAGCCCTCTTTCATATACCACACTCGTAACGACCTTTACTTCTTAGTATCTTCTAGTAATAATATGGTAAAATAGTGATGGCAGAACACTAGCTCCCAAGTCACAGGAACACCTAGTTTGGGAGTTAGGGTTATTACATTAGTGTAACCTCAATCATTATTAGATGTAAAATGTCTTAAGGCATTGTGTAAAAGGTTATCTGCATCAATAAAGATTATTATTATTATTATTCAGTTTATTTATTATACTTCTCATAATACATTTTATATTAATAAACTACATTAAAAAAACGTTTAAAAATATAAAAGGGACCACGGAGACCCACCGAGTGTCGAGAAGAACTGCCTTCTGAATCAAGGACTTGATCCAGCTGCCTAGTGCGAGCCTCTTTAGATGTTGATCGAGGCTCTTGGCGATTAGCCCATTTACCGACACGACTATCGGCACAATGATCACCGAAAGTCGAGTCAGTATAAATATTATTATTATTCCTCTTATTATTATTATTATTATTATTACATTGAGGTAATTTTACTTAAAAACGTTAATGCGCAAAACCACAACACATAAAAGGTTTCTGCACGTAACGTTACTATCCAGTTTATTTTATTAAAAATTAAAACGTAAGAAAGTTTGGGCTCTCACGTAATATTTTTACGCAGAAAACGTAACCTTTCATGAAAACGTTTTAGTAAAAAATAATGTGTATTACGATGAAAGAAACTCGTAATTTTTCTTTTAATTAAATTATTCTGCCATAGACCTACACCACATTGAAAATAAAATAAACGAAACCATCAGCAACAAAGTAAAATTACGTATCAGAATAAAAGACAATTACAAAGATGTTTTATTTTACATGCCAGCCTGTTTTTCACGAACTTTTTTTATTCAAAAGCATATTATGTACCATTATCTTTTGCTACGTATTAATTTAAAGGGACAAAGTACTTAAAAGCCTTAATGGGCAAAATTTTAAAATACATATTTATATCGTTCGCAAAATTCATAAAATATTAATTAAGTCAAAGAAAAATACATTAGGCATACCAGAAAACAAATGTGTTATATATAAATATTTTTTACTGAAACAACATTACTGGAATTAAACGGCATCAGTTTCCGAGAACGGCTAAAGAAAGATAAATAGTTGTAATCTTTTCTCCAGCTCAAAGAAAAAACGGTGAAACATGCGCGTATCTTTTAAAAAAGCTATCATTCAACACGGGAGCACTTGGTAAAAAATATTGCTTGCAATTCCCAGAGTTCTTGCTGAATTGGACGTATTGGAAGGAAACACTATTGTATTATGACCATGCCTCAGAGAAAATACAACGCTTTAAATATCTATTAGAATTCTGTGAAGTAGGCCCTGGTAATATTTTATAGGACGCTATCTCCTTTTTTATTGACGTACAAAATAGCTATATAAAATATTGGGTGTCGTGTGACCCAATCTTGGGAGATATTTAATATACATTGTAGCAATATAAAAAATACTACCCAAACACTTTCTTTGTAAGGTGAGATGAGGCCGGCGTCCATCAGGCCAGTACCAAACGGGCCCTTGACCATATTATTATGTTTATATTAAAATATTGTAATAATTAAGTTAGTTTAAAGATTTGATCGTTATTTCTTCGGAACAAAATTGAATCTATCTTAAATATTTAACTTGTTGTTATTTAATAATAAGTAAGTAAGCACAAATAAATAATTTCTTAGTATACCTCTTATAATTATTATTCGTTATAATCTTCAAGGCTTATTTAGTATTCACCTTCAAGCTACCACTAACGGCATCGACATCAAATCCCTCTTCGTCATTGATATTAACAATTAAATAACCGCGTTTATGATATTGATATAGTTGTTATTACATTCGACATAATAATAAAGCCATAATGTACGATACAATACAGAGGTTGTATTTCCTCAAATTGTTACCATTGATTTTTTGTAGTTATTGTGTTATAGGTATTTAAGTTATCAATAGAGTTATTTCTATTAATTTTAGTTTAAAAGTAAAACTTTATACTATTGCTAGTAACGGACATGAAAGAGAGCGGATATAATATATAAGATATATTATTGAGGATTTTTGAAAGTAAATCACAATTAGTTTCTCTGAAAATACAAAGTGAGTTTTATTTAACACTCCTTTACAATATTATAATAATTATCAGTTTACAACATTACCACATGAATTTATCTCACCTCAAAATACAAAGAAATGACAATTAAAGTTCACTAATATCACTTCCTCAATTACATTCTTTCATTTCTGTCTATATGTTTTTATAACTATAAAATGCACTAAATAATCTGAAAATCACCCGTCATTGAATCACATGTCAACCTACCAACTTCCTATTTGAATGAATGAAATGAGGTTGTATTACATATATATAGATATATAGTTTCGAAAGCCATATACATTATGGGACTGGTAGATACTAGCCGTCAATATTTTAAAAGGCAACACCTAAACTAGGGATAAATCTTGTATCCTGGAGGTGTTAACAAACATTCAATCCATGGACACCCATTAACCCAGACTTGAAACAATAATTTGTGGATCACTACAAGCAGTAGGCCACCATTGGTACCACTTCGTCATAAATGTAGTAAATACGATTTATTTTATTGTAATGGCACTGCTACTTAGGAAAATTATGTTCATTTACTTTCTTTTCAAGCACTGTGGTCTCAAAATATCTGAAAGCCGAGATTAATAAAGTCTAAAAAAGTTATTTAATTTCAATGTGAAAAAATACCAAACAATAAATGTAAAACTATATTTATGCCATAAGTCGTCTCAATATTAAAGTGCTAACACAATCCTAAATGAGGCCTTATAAATTTTATCACGGCAGCATATTTTTGACCATTCATGAAGTGGAAAAGAAAACTATTCGTTATTTGGCAAGAAGCCAAGGAAATTTTTGGAACATGAAATAATTAATTTATAAGTTTATTACTCACTGGGTGTGCGATAAAATAAAATCTAACAGCTGGTTTTGTTAAGTTATGAATAAAGTTACTGGAATCTTTTTTGTTGGAACGATCGAATAAGGCATTTATAAGCATTCTGAATTCTTTTGTAGTTTATCTATGGAAACATAAAGTAGGAAGGTAGCTTTTTGAGATTTGTGACTAACATTTTTTGTGTGAGTGTTATTAAAATATATGTTTACATGAATGCCGGTACTCTCAGCCAATGTAAATTTGAATGATCAATAAAATGCCTGTGACATACAAATTTATAGACAGAGATGATGAATCTATAAGGGATCTTTTTTTTTGACTTTTTTAGCTACGGTTCCCTAAAAAGGAGAAAACCAGTCGGAACCTAGTTGGTAGCGCCATCTACCTTCCTATCTATAACTAATCGCATCTACATCAATCGTTCCACGTACAAGTGTGAGCGATACCATATTTCCGTCCCTCTCTATCCCACTCCCTGGAAGAGGCACTGCCTTTTGCCTGATTGGTCGCCGCGATCGTCGACGCGAGTGACTGTCCAGAACTTTCAAGAACATTCGATTCGCGATACGCGTCCGCTATACCGGATCACCGCGCCGCTCCCGTGTAAGTTATTACCGCTTATATAAACCGCTCGCAAGTGGAAGTGACTGTGTAGTGAAGTGAAAACAAGCAGCTGCATCACGAAACCACCAGGAGACTGCCCTTCGGAAACGAAGAAGATTGCCGTATAAGGTAAGTGCCCTCCATCCTTGGAATATCCTATACCCACTCACAATCACCTCTTCCCGTATCCAATCCTACATCCTCTTCCTTTAAATACAGTCCATTTTTTCCAAATCGCCTAGAACCTACCTACGGTTTCGGTGTATCGCCGAACCATTTTTTTTTTATCCATACGAGTCGGATTCATTTACGTTTTTATACGTTATATCGCTATACCTAGGCAGTTATAGCACCTAGCTATACTCCTAATATATTCACATAACCGTCACATGGTTATTTCCGCCCGCATCAGTAGGTAAACTTTTATGTAGCTACCTACTTATTAAATTATTAATTCTGGAACTATCATAGTTGTCTTATAAATCTCATATTTCAAGCAACTTTTAATTCCACAGCTCTAAAGTGTTGCCTACTTAGGTAAAATAATAGGTACATTAGATATTCTTATTTTGTTTCGTTCTCATTAGCTTATACTTACGTAAGCATGTCACAACAAAAGAAGTCACGCGTGTCGGAAGACAAAGAGATGACAATCTTAGAAGCAAAACGCAATATTTTATTTGAGCGCATTCAAAACATCTATGAACGCTCAAAAACCGCATCTATGTCTGACAGTAATAGCGAAGCATTTCTCAGTTATTGCATGACAGTAGATAGTATTTGAACAGATTTTCATAAGTTGTTAGACGATTATAACGCAAGATTACTTTCTATCAATCCTGATGAAAAACCGAACTATCAGGCGTATACCTCATTCGAAGATCTTTATTGTATTATTAAGCGTATACAATCGCAATTGGAGGGTAAATGTTCAGCAGAGCCCGTTGCCCGCAAACCGAGATTACCGCCAATCGAGATTATGTCGTTTGACGGAGATATACGAAATTGGCCGTTATTCTATGCGAGTTTTAAGTCTACAGTGCACGATAATGGTTTTCTGACAGATGCTGACAGGTTGTACTATTTAATAGGTAAACTGTCACCGAAAGCCCAGTCCGTATTTGCAGGTGTCACACCCAGTGCTGAGAATTATCAGGTCATATTTCAGTCACTACTTAACAGATATCAGGACACGCGCGTCCTAGCGTTTACCTACTTTGACCAAGCTTTAAATCTCAAACTGTCCGGCAACGCGTCTGTCTCGAATTTCCAGCTGTTTATTGATAACTTCGTAACCGCAGTAAATTCTCTTAGGAATTTAAAATTAGAAGATCTTTCCGACCTTATGTTGCTTCAACTCGCTTTAAAAAAGTTTGACACTGATACAATTCGCGCATTCGAGATAACGGAACGCAACAATAAAATACCTACACTAGATAGTTTTATTTCGTTCATCAAAGATCAGTGTCGAATATTTCATAATACGCAGTCTGGTTCACCTGGCCCGTCTAACACTAACAGCAACAAACAAAGGTTGAATAAATCGCGAAATAGTAATAATAACTCGGTCCCTAATCCACAATCTTACGTAACATGTTCGGAATCTAATAGTAATAATTCACAGAAGTGTCTGTGCAGTAATATAGTGCACGACCATTACTATAAGTGTCCCACCTTTTATGATTTAAATCCAATTGCTCGTTTTAAATGCGTAAAAGATAGCAAAGCTTGCATTAACTGCTTAAGCATAAAACATAAAACAAGTAATTGTTCTAGTAAGACAAAGTGTCGATCATGTAATCAAAAACATCATACACTGTTACATTTCGATAAAGGTAACCCGTTGTCAAGTCAAGCCGCTAGCCTTGACACACTTACGTCGCAAGTGCAGAACACGGTAGCTGGGCCTTCCGCGTCTGAGGGCGAAGTATCGTTGTGTACGACATCCATTGCGCGGGCGACGCGCACGCGAGGACGGCACTCGCGCATCTATAATGATCCGCGCAGGGCCAAAACGCAGTGTACGGCGTCTAAGACGGTTCTGTTAGCGACAGCGCAAGTTATCATATATGATGTTAATGGGTCGCCGCACATGGTACGTTGTCTGCTAGATAGCGCATCTCAGACCAATTTAATAACATCGGAATGCTTCAAAGGCCTCGGATTATGGAATAACTTTGAAAATACTAACTCAACCGTCAAAGGGATAGGCGGATCAGAAAAGCATTGCAGGGGTTCCGTAGATATTAAAATACATTCGCGTTTTAATAGGAATATTAATTTTAACATTTCTTCGCTTATCGTGGAGCGTATCACGGACGCATTGCCGAACGCTAATGTAGACGTAGCATCACTCACTCATCTCGAGTCATTGCCGCTAGCCGACGCGGAGTTTGCGAATCCGGCAGGCATTGATCTTTTGATCGGAGCTTCAATATTTCCGCACTTGCTACTAACTAACATAGTACGTAGTGAGCGATATGATTTACCGCCCGCTATTGAGACGGTACTTGGGTATGTGATTATGGGTACCGTACCTACGTTACATACTTCACATTGTATTACGTCTTGTTGTTGTTCTGCTCTTCGAGAGATCAAGGTGGGTGCTAAAACTGTGTGTAAGACAAAGCACTAATTAGCTATGCTATGCTATGCTATGCTACGCTATGCTATTCTATGCTACGCCATGCCATGCTACGCTATGCTACGCTATGCTACGCTATGCTACGCTATGCTACGCTATGCTACGCTATGCTACGCTATGCTACGCTATGCTACGCTATGCTACGCTATGCTACGCTATGCTACGCTATGCTACGCTATGCTACGCTATGCTACGCTATGCTACGCTATGCTACGCTATGCTACGCTATGCTACGCTATGCTACGCTATGCTACGCTATGCTACGCTATGCTACGCTATGCTACGCTATGCTACGCTATGCTACGCTATGCTACGCTATGCTACGCTATGCTACGCTATGCTACGCTATGCAACGCTATGCTACGCTATGCTACGCTATGCTACGCTATGCTACGCTATGCTACGCTATGCTACGCTATGCTACGCTATGCTACGCTATGCTACGCTATGCTACGCTATGCTACGCTATGCTACGCTATGCTACGCTATGCTACGCTATGCTACGCTATGCTACGCTATGCTACGCTATGCTACGCTATGCTACGCTATGCTACGCTATGCTACGCTATGCTACGCTATGCTACGCTATGCTACGCTATGCTACGCCATGCTACGCTATGCTATGCTATGCTATGCTACGCTATGCTATGCTAAGCTACGCTACACTATACTATACTACATTTCCGCTTTGTATATGGATGACCTTGCCTGTAGTGTCATACCCACTCCGCTAGCAATTTCGCTTTGTGAAGAGCTCATTCAGCTTTTCGAGCGAGGCCAGTTTGATCTTGTCAAATGGACAAGCAACTCTAAGGAGGTTCTCGCACGCATACCAGATTCTCATAATGCTTCTCCAGACATTGAGTTTGAGAAGTCTGTACCGCATAAAGTTCTTGGTTTACGCTGGGACAAATCCTGCGATAGTTTTCGGTTTGACGTCTCACCACAAGATGATAAGTGCACCAAACGCACTATGCTGTCCACAGTGGCTCGACTATGGGACATAATGGGTTTTGTGGCTCCCACAATTTTGTACGCCAAGCTCTTGATCAAAGAGCTTTGGCTATCAAAGTGTGAGTGGGATGAAACACCCCCTGACCATATTGTCGCCGCTTGGGGCCAGTTTTGTATTGAGCTTACCGCGCTCAATCAAATTACTATTCCGCGTCATCTTGGGTTGGTAGATGGATGTACCATCAACTTAACAGGTTTCGCTGACGCCAGCGAGCGTGCTTACGGCGGAGTCGTATATCTGCAAGTCTGCATTGGTTCTAACTACTCGGTGCAGTTAGTTTGTGCCAAGTCTAAGGTCTCGCCTGTTAAAACCATTTCGGTTGCGAGACTGGAGTTGTGCGCGGCCCTTCTGCTGTCTCAGTTGCTCCGCAAGTTTCAAGACACAGTTTTGCCCCACTACTCTATAAATAAATATACGCATTTTCCGACTCCAAGGTAGTGCTCGCTTGGATTTATTATTCTCCTCATCGCTGGCAGAATTTTGTCGCCAACCGCGTTAGCAAATTGATTGAACTGGTTCCTGCTACTTGTTTCAATCACGTCACGGGTATTGAGAACCCCGCAGATTGCTTGTCTCGTGGTGTCACTCCACTTAATCTTCTGCATCATCCATTGTGGCGTCGTGGACCTTCTTGTTGATTTTTATCACAAGAAGCACCTCCATGCCGGTCCGGAGTTGCTTATGTCCTTACTTAGGCATAAGTATTGGATTTTAGCCGCTCGACGAATAATTCGTCACAGAATACATAAATGTAACGTCTGTTTCAAATTTCGTCCGCGTCCGACTTTCCCTCCCATGGCCGATCTCCCTAGCCAGCGCGTCAACCAGGTTGCTAAAGCGTTTACACACACCGGTTGTGATTACGCAGGACCACTGCAGTATACGCCAGTGCGTGGTCGAGGTGTAAAAAGCCGTAAAGCTTGGCTATGTATTTTTACATGCTTAACGACGCGCGCTACGCATATTGAAGTTGCGACAGATTTAAGCACGGTGTCATTCCTGGCAGCCCTTAAACGATTTCTCTCACGGCATTGAGTAGTGACCCTGCAGAACCATCCGCGTTAAGCCCTGCAGATTTTCTGAACACAGTGCCATTATCGTCATTTCCGGCTCCTGAAGCAGACTCTTCAAGCTTGCTCCAGAGACATACTCTGCTGGATAAACTCGTGCAGTCGTTCTGGCGGCGCTGGCGTGCGGAATATCTACACCAGCTTCAGGCTAGATCCAAGTGGAATAGTCCTACATCCCCTATACAGGAGGGTACGTTGGTCGTCATAATACATGATAATGCTCCGCCGCTTTCATGGCCGTTAGCCATCGTAGAGAAATTGCATACTTCCAAGGACGGTACAACTCGCGTTGTTACCGTGAAAACCGCCAAAGGGAGTTACGTGCGCCCTGTTTTACGTCTCTGTCCGCTTCCAACTCAGTGAGATCTAGCCTGAAGTTGGACCTACCTCTTAGTTTAAGTATTTAGTTAGTAGTTTTCGCTATTATTGCGTTTGTAGTTTTCGCTAAAGTTAATTTAGATTAATTATATTGTCATATCGCTGTCTTAGCCTATTGAGGGGTTATGCGGTAGTACACCCAACATAGCTAAGTTCAATTCTATTTTTTTTAAAGGCAACCCTTTAGGGCCGGGGGGACATGGTAGCGCCACCTACCTTCCTATCTATAACTAATCGCATCAACATCAATCGTTCCACGTACAAGTGTGAGCGATACCATATTTCCGTCGCTCTCTATTCCACTCCCTGGAAGAGGCACTGCCTTTCGTCTGATTGGTCGCCGCGATCATCGACGCGAGTGACTGTCCAGAACTTTCAAGAACATTCGCTTCGCGATACGCGTCCGCTATACCGGATCACCGCGCCGCTCCCGTATAAGTTATTACCGCTTATATAAACCGCTCGCAAGTGGAAGTGACTGTGTAGTGAAGTGAAAACAAGCAGCTGCATCACGAAACCACCAGGAGACTGCCCTTCGGAAACGAAGAAGATTGCCGTATAAGGTAAGTGCCCTCTATCCTTGGAATATCCTATACCCACTCACAATCACCTCTTCCCGTATCCAATCCTACATCCTCTTCCTTTAAATACAGTCCATTTTTTCCAAATAGCTTGGAACCTACCTACGGTTTCGGTGTATCGCCGAACCACTAGTTCTAGGTTCAATGCTTTAAGGTATCAGAAAAATAGCTTTTAATATTATACTTTAGTAAAATACGCATTTAACAGAATACCGAATCTCCTTTATAGAACTACTTTGAAAACAGTTTTTACGTCTACCGGTATTCAGGACTGTCCCGTACTAACCAAACTATTGACCACAGTACCCACACGGCTACTCGACATCAAGTCGCCTTTATTTATAGCATACTCTCATACAAAGGGTGGGTTATGCGGACGCTGAACTGTTTTCCTACTACCCTGTGTTACACGGCATATAAAGAATTTACGCAAAATAAATACGATGCGATAAGATTTTATTACTTCCAGATTTATTGGCTTGTCCATTAGTGAAATGTGATTGGTTTTTGTGGGGTACCTTGGCAGCTTTAGTTTGCAGTTCTGTTTACTGCTAATGGGGATCTCGGCTTCGAAACCAAGGTTAGGTAAAATGTGTCTTCGATAACAGATTATTGCTTGCTGAACGTTGAAGGAATATGAAACTAGTGAGCTCTGAGTCTCAGAGTTCATTATAATGTTCTTAAAAGATATGACTGTGAAGTCTTCTGACTAGCATTTGGTCGGTGTGGTTGACTATGGCGTTCCCAAGTCGTTAGGGGACCGTGCACAGCAATGGTATAGTTTATATACCTACACGGCCGATGATGATGATGTCACATAATATTACATACCGGGTCGTAAGGGACGGTGTACCGAAAACTGATACCAGTGATTCAGTACGTTATACTGAGAATCTAAGAACTTGACAATTTTCCAAAAAAATGCGATGTAAATAGGCACACGAAAATTCGCAGAATCAGCTGTTACGGCCCTGCAGCAGCGGGTGGTAGCGGCAGGGATTACAATGTACTGGTGCGTTTACTGTGCTGCGGGATGTCACAACACAGTAAACGCAAAAAAAAATAAGAATGAAACATGTACATGGACATGTTTAATTATTAGAATTTTACAAAAATGCTTATGCTGGTTGACTATAGTTACTATTTTATTACATTATATTAATACGGCAAAAATGCAAAAGAAAAATTGGAAATTTTATGAATATGTTTCGGATAATTCGACCACCAACGGCCTCGGTATCACGTTCTGAATCAACCGGTATCGGTTTTCTGTACACCGTCCCTTACACTCTGTATATACCTATGATTGTGTACACAACTGGCAACAAAGAAATTCACAAAAAATTCAAACATAAAATGTTTTACTTTGTTCTTTTATAATTATTGATTATTTACAAATTAATTTCAATAGCAATGATACTTAATGAACAAACCATGTTAAGTAAGATCCCCGAGGCGCAGGGTATTCAACAGTTATTTAATAAACGGACACAAAGAACAACCTGACTGGATGAAACTGATTTTATTATTTTAAATGATTATCTTTATATTTATGTATATTCCTACTTTTTATTTCGTCTTTTATCATAAGGTTGAAATACAATTGCATTAAAACTAACTTTAACTAAGTGCCTATTTACACATAAACAATAATATATATACTTTATTATTATTTATAACTAACAAATAAAAGGCAATACATAAAAAAGTAAAAGCAAAATTTAAAAGGCGTCATGGAAATCCCACACATCGCCATCAATTGGAATTTGTATATTTCTTGTGTGCGTGTGTACAATCTTAAACGACTGGACCGATTTTGATGAAATTGTTTGTGTGTTCTATGGGGACTGGAGAATGATTTAGATTCGCAATTTAGTCCACAAGAAAAAAAATTAAAGTGATTGAATCGAATGTAGGCGGTAGGAAGTTTGCCGGGTCAGCTAGTTACATATAATATTCTCGCTCTCATACATACATAAAAAACATTCTCTAAATAGGTACATGTTATATACCTACATAAGTAAGTAATTATAATTTCTTTAACCCAATGGCCCACGTTACGTAGCATTCCACTCCGTAGCACCGCAGAAAGCTACGAATCAGCTACGATTCTACGAAATATCTGTATTACATACCTACAATAATTTGAACCCTACAAAACTCAAGGCACGATTCCGAACGAAACTAAACCATCGGCAGCATTTTTTTTCGAATACCTACGCAGCAATTTCTATGCCATTAATGAGAATTATTAGGCGATGTTTCTTTATCTAACTCCATTTATCTGATGATTTATTTGGTAAAAGTTAATCAACTATTATTTTAGGTAACGGGGGTAGGTAAATTAATTTGCAATAGAAGTTATTCAATGAGTGTATTTGTATTTTATTGATTTTGTGTATTAAGTTTGATGTATGACGTATAAGTTTACTAGACTTTTCCTGCGGCTCCGCCCGCATATGAGACGGATACCTGACGGAGTCCTTTCACTCTGCTGCCTACACGCACAAAAATCAAACCATAATACGGCTCCGTAGCACGGAGCGATATTATGGTTTGATTGTGTGAGTAAGATTAACAAACATTTATAAAATACTAGAGGACGCCAGCAGCTGCTACAGCTGCAATTTTTTTAAATTTACCTGTTTTGGCCTATCCCGTGAAATTTTCGGGAAATCCCTTCTTAGTGCACTCCTACGGTCCCCAAGGAACATACATGAAAAATGTCAGCTTCCTGCGCCCAAAAGTTTCCGCTGTAGCATGTCTGTCAGTCAGTCAGTAATGCAAGGATTATATACAGGGTGATTTGTAATTGCTCGTATTCCCTCCAGGATGTGATTGTAGGGCCAAAATGAAGTATTTTTACCCCCTACATATGGGGGTCCAAAATGCACCATTTTGGAATAAAACGGTTTTTAAGTATTTTTGTTTTTTTGACTATTATACCTTTTTGGATAGCAGATAATACCAGAAAATTATTCCAATACTTTACATAACATGTCACATATATTTTTTTTCAAATAATTGCATTTTTGTGGCGTCATTTTATTTTTTCGAACATTTCTTGTGTTTTTTTGGCTCTATTTTCAAATTCCACGTTGAGCTAGTAGGTTTATTTTATTTTAGAAGATGGACCATTTCATTGTCTATTAAATAAGACCCAATTTGCCACCAAGAATGGTCAAAATATTTTTTTAGAAGATGTTTTTAACAAAAATTTGGGATTTGCTCAAAAAATCTTAAAAACCGTTTTATTCCAAAATGGTGCATTTTTGACCGCCATATGTAGGGGGCAAAAATACTCCACTTTGGCCCTAGATTCACCTCCTGAAGGAAATACGAACAATTACAAATCACCCTGTATATTAAGATGTGTGGATTAGAATTTTGTGCCCGGTAACGGCAATAGGCTAGCCCCTTACGTGGGACCTAAAAATTCATGGCGAAATGTGGGTGTACTACTTACACCTCTGCCTACCCTTTCGGGGTACCTACCTCTACGTGAGACTATAAATTAATAAATAAAAGAATTCAGTTTTTTTCATGTAGGTACATAATGGATGTTGAGATGGATGTGTGGGGTGACAAGGATGGATAAAATTAGAAATGAGTTTATTAGGGGAAGTCTGAAAGTTGCACCGGTGCAAGAAAAGATGAAAGGAAATCGTCTATCGTGGTATGGGCATGTAATGAGGAGGGATGAAAATCATGTGACTAGAAAGGTGATGAAGATGAGAGTTGATGGATATAAGGAAAGAGGAAGACCAAAGAAAAGATGGATGGATTGTGTGAAGGGTGACATAAATGAAAAAGGAGTGAATGATGAGATGACGTCTGATAGGAGAGAATGGAAGAGAAAGACATTCTGCGCCGACCCCAAGTAATATGAGAACAGGGCAGGCAGAAGAAGAAGTACATAATTTATTGTGCAACCAAACATTTTGTGTTTTGAATTGAATATTTTATTTAGTTAAATACTCACTATATTTACAGTATGGTTCATTAATTTTTACGCGTTTGTGTCATTAACAAACAGTTATAGCTGTGCAGGCTCTAATAATTTATTTAAAAATGTCATATGAGACCTTTTATGAGAAGTAAAATGATAAAGAGTAACCTTAAGTTCGGTGTGTCAAAATCAGACTTAAAGCAACGGATTAACCGTTGCTTTAACTCCAGCTATTTTCTAATTCAATTTTAGACGAGGTCTCACACGTCTAATTAAGTCCTCAATAATACATCTTGTCTACAAATATTCTCAGTCTAAAGCAAATTACTTCTAATTGTTGTACCAAAGTTAACATATTAAAAGACACAAGTCCAATTATTGGACTGGTGTCTTTTAATTTGTATGCGTTCCAGCAGTACGATTCAGTCTCTAAAGTCTTATATTATAATTATTATCTTTAGTTCTCAAGAGCTTGTATTTATGTCAATGCCAAACTTCAGATTTGAATTGAATAATGCATCGAATATCTATGCTAAAAACAGCTTTCTATGACAGTTGTCCCTTTGGGTTGCGGAGGTCAAACGGCAGTCATTTTATAATAATAATCTTGACTGACTGACAGACACGCTACAGCCGAAACTAGTAGGCGCAGAATGCTGAAATTTCGCATGTATGTTTCATGGGGACCAGGGGTGCACTAAAAAGGGATTTCCCGAATTTCCCACGGGATCGGCCAAAACGGGTAAATTAATAAAAAGTGCAGGCGGAGCTGCTAGCGTCCTCTAGTATAATAATAATATTCTACCAGATTCACACAACACCATCTAGTCCCAAACTAAGCAGAAGCTTTTACTACGGGCACTAGATAATGTAAATATATATCTGGGGGCACGGCAGTGCCCCCACCAAGTCGAGCAAAACAGCGGCACGGCCGTACCATCCTTGGCCACCAGGCCATTTTCGACCCGCTATAACTTCGTTGTGGATAAACCTAGAAGCCCGATTGTTAAGTAACCATGCAGGCATTGTATAAAGATGGTGTATTCTAAATTTCATTCAATTTGAACGAATAGTTTAAGAATTATAACCAGTCAAAATTCTTAATTTTGCCACTCACTGACCGATCATCAAAAGTCTAAGGCACTTCTAGCAAACATAGAAGCTTTAAAGGACAATGGCAGAATTTGGTCTGGGTTTGTTGTGGCAACCTTAAACTTCATATGAACAAAACAATTGGATTCTTTTTTTCTACGATTTTTAATATTTTCACTTTGTCTCGTTAAAGCCGGAGTATTTTAGCATTCCAATTGATTACGAACTAGGTACCTACTTTATTATTTGATTGTTGCCATAGACAATGTTGTAACAGGAATAGACGATTGACATTGATTCGTATCGATTATTAAATAAGTAATCGATACGATCGACCTTTATAGGGTTGATTTGGTTTAAAATATAATTATTAAAATGCAGTTATTAAATCTTTAATCAACATTATATCTATAAGCTAATATTTTTGAAGCAAAACCACTTTTAAATCAAATAAAAACGTCACAGCATCGTTGTAATATTGTATCGATTTCACATTAAATTGATTTAAAATGTGCAGCTCTGCTTTTGTCTTTGGCTGTGACAGTTAAATGCAACAGAATACTACTGAGTTTAGATGTCAATCTGACATATGTCATTTGATAATTCAAACGTATCTACATCATTCATTCTTAACTAAAATTAAAACACCGATATCTTCTTTTTCCATGTTTCTTACGCCTCTATTACTTACGCCGATTTTTTGGATATATTATTTATTACTGTACGTGTCAATTTAAATTCAGACATTTTGATGTATGGAGATCTGCCTTGTCCTTTAGGAAACAATTAGTGTTTAGAGTATGAACCAAGGAAAAACTAAAATATATTTCAATTTCGGTCCAGTTTTCGAGATACATCAACTGCATAAATAAATTTGTTATCCCGTATGAATATAAAGGATTACAAAATTACCACTGCAGTTAGAGCTTTAATTAAGAAAATTCGTTATTGGTGTACAAGAAGAAGGTACCGGAAAGGACAAAAGTAAGACTATGTACAAAAAGAAATGAGATCCCATAAAAACAATACTTGTCAAAAATACCAAGTCTCGCGAACGTAAAAAGTTGTGAGATCCATGTAATACCAACTCGGTTAATTATTTCTTTTTAATATTTTTGACAAGTATTGTTTTTATGGGATATAATATATAATATTATATAATGTTATTTAATATTTGTTATTATTTTCTATGTATAATATTATTATACATAGAAACACCCAGACCGAGACAAACATCCATTCCACAGTTCATGAACACAAATGTTTGACTTGAGCGGGAATATAAGCCGCGACCTTCGGCGTAGCAGTCGCTTACACTCCCGCGGTGCCAACCAGTCATCGAAACTAATATTCTGCCCTATTTGGTAAAAATAGAAAGCGGACTCCTATCTCCAAAGCAAAAATCAAGAAAGCAATCGGGATAAGCTTACAATAATGATCGACAATCACGCCACTCCGTCATCAAATTGTCACGCAATTGACACACTGGTGAAGGGTGCTTCAATTGTCACCAAATGTAATTTTAATTATATGTCTCGTATCGATAGATAGCGGGATTTTTATTTAAGTTTAGCTGTTAGAGAGTGTTATGCGGTGATTGCACTAAACTATCGATTCGTCAGGTTAAACGCTTTTATCGCAGTTTGGCGTATGGATGGGTGTTTTACGGGGACTATTGCCGGCCAATATTCACTATCATAGATCTTTGTCAGTGCATTTGAGGTAATCGAATCTTAAATATAATGAAACTGATTAAGTGATAGAACTTTGAGTTACGTAATTGCATCAGTCTTGCACGGCACTTCAGAATTAACCAGTGTGGGTTTCAGAATTTTCCTGGTCAATTCCTCAGTGCCGTGGACCGAGGCCAAAACGCTGGTAGACTTACATCGGTATTTTTGCGAACGCCAAGGCCGCCCAAACGAACTGGTAAAGTCGCTTGAAGCCACACTCGGTCGTTCATGTCAAGATTTAAAATTTTGCTCAAGGTGTGGCGAATAATGATTTAAAAAAATCAATGTTTTCCAAAGGGGATAAATGTTTCCAAAAAGGAGAGGACCGCAAGTAGCATATAAATTTTGGAACAAAAAGGCAGTGCCGAATAATCGTGAAAGCCGAATGAATATTAATATTACAAAGCCGTTCCGAGGTTTCACAGAAATTTTGTAGTTTTTCATCTATAAAAGTTCCAAAAGCGTCGTCGAAAATAGGGTCCCAAGGAGGCGGAAGGAACATTTATTGATGATTTTAATATTTGACACCAAAGAAATATCTATATATATAAAAGAAAGTCGTGTTAGTTACACTATTTATAACTCAAGAACGGCCGAATCGATTTGGCTGAAAATTGGTGGCAAGGTAGCTCAGAACCTGGAAAAACACATAGGATACAATAAAATGCAAAAAATAATCTGGGAGGGATTTTAGAGAGGGTCGAAGTTTGTAGGGACAAACCTCCTACCTATTGACAGTAATAACGCATGCGCTGTAATAATTGAGTTGCTGCGCATGTGCTATATATGTCAGTACTGTCACATTATACATTGACATAATTATGATGC
This sequence comes from Euclidia mi, assembly GCA_944739405.2. Taxonomy (NCBI): domain Eukaryota; kingdom Metazoa; phylum Arthropoda; class Insecta; order Lepidoptera; family Erebidae; genus Euclidia; species Euclidia mi. The sequence continues at coordinate 22,748,467 of OX123192.2, read as the reverse complement.
ACTGTCATTACTTCGTTCGCTTTTAAGGTTCGCTTACTTAATTAAACTAATAATTATTAGTGTAACAGCCTTGGCTAATCCCTACTAATATTAGGTCTAGCTGTGCCCGCGGCGTCGCCCACGTGGAAATCGATATCCCTTAAATATCCCTTTCTGTGGCCTTGATAATGTAAAATAACATAATGATCGGTTGATGATACTCACAGTCATATTTAAGTTTCTTACTTACTGTATTAGAAAAGTAGTAACCTGTATCTGCCACCTTAAATTCTTAGCTCTTTCTTTTAATAAATACTATCTGGCCGGATTACATAATTATTAGTTAATTTGAATCTTTGCACTCAATAAGTAACACTAGAATAGTAAGTCTACGATGCTCTACTATCTATACTAATATAATAATGCGAAAGAGTTTGTTTGTTTGTTTGAACGCGCTAATCTCAGGAACTACCGGTCGGATCTGAAAAATTATTTTTTTATACGATAGCCCAGTTATTCCGGAAGGCTATAGGCTATATAACATAACGCTTTGACCCTTTGGACCGGGCAAAAGGCTAAAAAGGTTAAAAGATAATGTCGGCTAATCTCAGGAACTAGCAGTCGGATTAAAACAATTGTTATTGCCTATGATAGCCCAATTATTATAGGCTATATAAAATTACGCCACAACTTTTAGGGGCCAGACAAAAATAATAAAATGGTCAAACGAGCAGGCTCCCCCTTCTTTTGGTTGGGTCAAAGACAAAAAATGGCTAAACGAATAGGATACAATCTATATGGGTATCGTTTTCGAGATTTTCAGGACGCTGATTAATAATATGAAATTTATTTAGTGATCCAAGATGGCGGACGGGAAATCAAAGATGGCGAATGAGAAAATTTAAAAAATCAATATGGCTATCGCCTTCGATATTATAAGGGGTGGGAAATCGAAATACAACATCTATTTCGTGATCAAAAGTGGCGGATGGGAAATCAAAGATGGCGGATGGGAAAATTAAAAAAATCAATATTGGTTTCGTCTGCGATGTTAAAAGGGATGGGGGATCCAAATACAACATCTGTTTCGTGATTCAAGATGGTGGATGGGAAATAAAAAATGGCGGATGGGAAAATTTAAAAAATCAATATGGGTATCGTCTCTGATGATCCAAATACAACATCTATTTCGTGATCAAAGATGGCGGATGGGAAAGTTTTAAAAAATCAATATGGTTATCGTCTCCGATGTTTTAAGGGATGGCGAATCCAAATACTACATCTATTTCGTGATCAAAGATGGCGGATGGGAAACCAAAGACGGTGGATGAAAAAATATTTAAAGTCAATATGGGTATCCTCTCCAATGTTTTAAGCTATGAGGAATGCAAATACAACATCTATTTCGTGATCAAAGATGGCAAATGGGAAATCGAAGATGGCGGACGGTTTTTGCTGGGTCATTTATCTATACATATCGGTATATGAAATTAAATCTTCGTTTGTTTGTATACCTTTGTAAACTCTGAAATTTCAGATTAAGCATGGTGGCTTTGGTAACTATGTTCAGAATTTCCTGGAAAAGTGGTTTGAAAAAAAAATGAATAAGCAAAAAGACCTTTAAAAGGCGATACAGGGTTCGCCAGGACAGCTAGTATTTTGATAAAATCGAAAGGTTATCCAATTGTCATTAATAAAAGTTTCACATATGTCTGAATTTAGTTCCAAACCAATTGCTTTAAATTTTCTTTTTATTAGCCCTAAATCTTGTAAAATCGTGTTAATATCACCTCCCCTTCGTCCAAATACCAAACGTAAAATTTTGAAGTTATTTGTATTATTATTTGGCGAATGGCTAAACTAAAAATGACATCCTAGTATCGTCGTCTCCTAAGGCTTTTAGTTTCGTCCTTATTATGTTTTGGCTATATGGAATTATAACAATATGTAGGGTATGTAATTATCTACCCTAAAATTCATAATTTCTCTGTACTCATAAACAGCAATAGTATCTTAGAATATCTTTTATTATGAGGATAATAGTATCTTTGCAAAGATAACGAAAACTCTACATCAAAGCCATAACTGGCTAGTATCATCTAGCTAGCGTGGTATAGTAGGCCAAATCCTCCGATTGGCTCAAAGTCTTACTATGAAGCTATTAAGAGATTCTTAAGTCAAGCAGTGGACTGCGGAAAGAAAAAGAAAATACAATTACTACTGCTCTTCATAAACATAGCAAAATGGTTGCATAGTTAGCACAAAACCGTATACAATATGATAAAATTCGTGAAAATAGCTACACTCTAAAGTTATTATACATTGGAGAGTAAAAACTATTTATTAGAGTAATTTATGCTTTAAGTATTCACCCCGCGCTTTACAAAATCTTAACATATTAACTAGGCATGCAATAATTTACTACGAGTGAAAATAATTTATTTTGTTCCGTCTTTCCTTTTTTAAACGGTTTCATGGACAATCCTTCTAGGCATGAATTTTTCTCTGTTATAGAAACGAATAAGCCAATTTATTAATTTTAAAATGCCATATTTTAACACTTATATCAATATGATTTAGTATTAGTTAAATACTATTTTTTTATTGACTATCTATATCATCGTTGATAAAGTTAATGCTTACAGTCAAAGGTTTATATATAAACAAGACAATATATTGATAGTCCTGATTGTAAGACTGTCGACTGTTGACCAAATTGAAAGAGTTAGTTGTGATTTTCATTAAAACCTGTAATGATTTTGATCAGAGTACCTTTATTCCCCACCGACTTGTGTCAGGAATAGCCGAACGACTAGAATGAGTGCTGTGCGATTTATTTTCTTTTATTCCTAGAGCGAAGTACATTAAAGTGTGGTTGTTGATCGCAATCATGGATAACTTGCTACTCAAGTAGCTCTGCTATATATGTTCACTAAAATTGTTAGATACCTCTGGTTTCTGTGTCGTATGACAAGAGCGTGTTGCGAGAATCTGAAAGTACTCATAGACTGTCGATTGATTATCTCAGAACTGTAGTCGTTGCCTCTATGTAGCCAAAGGAAATCAGTTTGTCCGAAAGTAGCTTGTCAGTTCTCGCCATGTTCGCATTAGGTTTTAGTTTTTGTCAGTGGTCAAATCCAGTTTTGACATAGCTCATTAAGAGTATGGACCGAACTTACGTTCTGTGCAGTTGTGAAGTTGTTAATGAATTTGATAATCGCTTAAAATTTATGAAGTGCGGATGTTGAATTAGTCTGAAAGAACGGCTACTCTATTTAGTGGGTATACAATGAGGCGAATCTTTGAAATACTAACGGTAGATTTATTGCCTTTTGGGGTAATCCTGGTGGCTAGTGCGGCCTGATGGCCGGCGCGGCCTGGTAGCTGGCGCGTCCTGGTGGCCGGCGTGGCCTAGTGGCCGGCGCGGCCTGGAGGCCGGCGCGGCATGGTGGCTGGCACAGCATGGTGTCTGGCGCGGCATGGTGGCCGGTGCGGCCTGACGGACGGCGCGGTCTGGAGGCCGGCGCAGCCTGGAGGCCGGCGCTGTGTGGTGTGTGGCGCTGTGTGGTGTGTGGCGCGCGGCTCGTGTGTAGCGCGTGGCCCATGTGTGGCATGGGGCCTGTGTGAGGCCTGTATGTGGCTTTGAGGAGCCTGGTAATTGTTATAGCTAAAGCCTATCTGGCCGAAACTGGCAATGAAAGTGAAGGTAGTTTATTAAAGGAATTTGGTTAGAAGATGTAGAGTCCTAAGACCTTAGCTTTAATGGTTTGGTTTACTTTGTTTGAAATTATATCTTGAGAGATACCGCGATAGTGAAATGTCAGTTTTACTTTGAGTTTTCTGATTATTCATTTTGATACTATAACTTGGTGCCAGAGGATCAGAGCATTACTGACGATCTTGAAGAGAGCAAAGTGTTAGACTAACCTGGTTTAAGATTACTTTGTTAAGGACCCCTATAAGATAGTTGAGCTGTTGGATGGTGATAGGTACCTGCTTAAGGCTCTTAACTCTAATAGAACTTATAAGTATGCACATGATCGTGTTCATAATATGCCCGAATGTTACTTTCCATTAGAGTTAATTAGTTAATTCGCACGCGCGAATGTGCCGATGACGGCGCACTTGAGTAATTTGATTTCTATTTCGTGTAAGTGTAAACAATAAGCAGCTAACAATTGACGTGACTTGACCGACAAGCCTGTGTGGCACCAACGAGCCTGTATGGCACCAACGAGCCTGTGTGGCACCAACGAGCCTGTGTGGCACCGACAAGCCTGTGTGGCACCGACAAGCCTGTGTGGCACCGACAAGCCTGTGTGGCACCGACAAGCCTGTGTGGCATTGACTGACTGGCCTGTGTGGCATTGACTGACTGGCCTGTGTGGCATTGACTGACTGGCCTGTGTGGCATTGACTGACTGGCCTGTGTGGCATTGACTGACTGGCCTGTGTGACATTGACTGACTGGCCTGTGTGGCATTTGTGACGTCGTGCACCTCCGTCAGGATTGTGACGTCGAACGAAGGAGGGAGCGCCTCTGCTCGCGCGCCCCGCACGCCATATATAAGCGTGCGACGCTGTTCAATCTGCCCTTTGCTCCAGCTCACGGCCAGCAGTTAAGTCTTCTCCCCTATCAAGACCCTGGCCTTCGGAACACCAGTGAATACAAACTATACTTGTCGGACCACGCCCTGAATTTCTCATGTACTCAATTATTAAAAGTCATAGTTGTAAAGTAGCTGCATTGTACCAATATAAGAATTATATTGTGAAGTGTACTATACTAAAAGTGTTTCCTTTTGTAAGTAAAACCTGATCTTCTTCCTTTTTGATCGACGAGTGATTGAGTCTGGCTCATCACCTAAAAACCAATCACCCGTGCGACACATTGACTGACCTGTGTGGCACTAACCAGTCCTTGTGACATTGCGTCGGTGGTATACGTTAACCGACGTAAATGATTTTGTCCTTTCAGTGTGTGTGTATTGTTTGATCATACATTCAACGAAATTAAATTTGACATGTAATTGTATTCCGTGTGAAACGAATAGTTAATCATAATTGATTAAGTGGTCAGGAAGGCCAAGACGATTGTGTAGTAAATCACTGTGTCTGTTGTTCACAAGCAAGAACGTTACACACCAGGACGTATGAAAACGCAGGACGGCCGTGACGGCGCGCTGATTATTTGAGAATGATTTTTAGGTTTAATTTAACCATGAATTTATCCTTAGAAATTGTTACTTAATTTACAGATGGTTGTAATCGATTACTCGATTAGTAGTAAAATAAAATTGAGAGCGGGTAACCCCGAATAGAGTAGTAGGTGGCGCCGAACGCGGTGACAGTCGTCCATTACTCTGACAGCTGTTGCACCGGGCAAGCACGTTCTAAACTATTGGCTCACAAATTCATAATAGTGTTTCATCCTTCATATTTTGTTGTATTTCATGCCAAATTGTTATAAATTCGAACAATACAGCGTGTACAAGTAAAGTGGTGCTTTTATTTTGAATCTCATGCCGCCATTGCGCCCACGATGGAGCACACCTACGAAGACTGCTCCGAGAGCCCTCCTGTCGCTTCCACAGATAAATAATACACCAAATACACACAACACCATCTAGTTCAAAGCTAAACAGAGCTTGGACTACCTATGAGTGCTAGACAATGGATTAACATACGTAAATATTTTTGTAAATAGATACATATTAAACATAGAAATAATACCTACATAGCATCATTCAAATACCGTTAGAACTTCCTGATAGAAACCCAAATATCACTATACTTTACTCAGAAACCAAGGACTTGATTTCTTACTTCTCACGTTAATATTCTGTGAGAGTCATCAGGTCAGAAAATAGAATACTACATATAATAATTAAGTAGGAATACGGAGCGCTATTCTGGGAACATCAGTATTATAAAAGGTACGTGAGAACAATATTTATTATAAGTCCACGTTACCACTCAAGATGAACGAAGTATGTATTAATGTACATGAAATCCTTGCGTTACTGACTGACTGACAGACAAGCCACAGTCAGATCTATTTTTTTATAGTCTCACGTATGTATCGCCGAAGGGGAAGGCAGTGGTGTAAGTATTACACCCACATTTCGCCACGAATTTTTAGGTCCCACGTAATAGGGGGTGAGCCTATTGCCTTTACTGGGCACATTAGCAGACGCCGGGCTGCTACTGAGTATTCGGAAAAACCCAGTAACACTTTTACCCGACCCGGGAATCGAACCCGGGACCTCCGATCAGCAGGCGCATACGCTATCCACTGGACCACGGAGGCACTCATTGGATGCGTGTGATAAATTCTGCAACTGGTTACCAATTGCAGAATTTATCACACACATCCAATGGAAACTGGTATCATATAATGCCAAATTTTTAACAGAATTTATTGACTTTACACCAAGATATTGTTGTCTTATTTTTAGACCGCTCCTACAATGGCCTAACTAGATATAAATCCTGTGTAGTCAGACTTTACCAACATTCAATTAACGGACGTAAAATTTTTGTATCACACAATGTTAAATTGAACCCACGAAGAGTCACTACGCCATCCAAATAGTGATATCAGTAACGAATGTAAGTAGTTGCACATTTCTATTGCTCGTATATTTAGGCGCCTGTCGACTTATGCGTTAAAGCTCATAACTTAAAGTCGCAGGTGCAGTGGACGCTTTATCTACTGCCAAAGTATCGCCAAGTGTAAATAGAGAGCAATTCATGCAGAATAACGTAACAAATTGTCGGCGATTGGACAGGCAATCGCGTCGGCAATGCGTCTTGACTTCATCGAAGCGGAACAAGCTGATAACTGCTCATTTGTAATACTTATAGACCGGTGCTTATATCAAGTCCAAGTGCACTTACACAGACCCTTCGGTAATGTTCTGTGAGAAAATATTGGACGGACTTTTGTACGGTTAATCGGAATCATCTGTGGAAAATGAAAAAATATTGGTAGGTATAACGTTTCTCTAATGTTGGAGTAGTTTGGGCTAAAGAGATTAAGACGATTTTCTAATATTATGTTAAATTTAAATATTGGACGAACTTTTGTATGGTTCTTCGGAATTTCAGTATCTGTGGAAATGAAGCAATATGGATAGGTACAAATTTCTAAATCGCTGTCGATTACGATAAGGGGATTTATAAGATTTTGTTTTGCGTATTTCAATATCTTTGGTCCTTGGAATCCGAGACACAGACACTATGCCTGATTAAATATATAAAAAAGAAACTTATCTCTTTATAATTTTGGAAACCACATGTCCCCTAAAATTCACTTTAAATATACACTTGTAAGAAAATTATATTTCCGGAATTTAAATTTTATTTTCTTTTCGTTTGTAACTTTACTGTAGAGCATAAGTCACACGGAGGGAGAATATGCGATTGATGATTGTTACTAAAAATATTTATATAATGTTTCAAAAATATATATATATATATAATGTTTAAAGGAATCGTGTGATTTTGAAGACCTTTATTTCTTTAAGAATTACATTAATTTATTAACAGAGAATACATATTAAAAATACTCTTGTATTTGTAGGTAGATATAGCCTCAATTATCCATTTATGTAACTATCTTATTCTTCAAATTTAAACTTATGTCACACATATTTATTTGTTTAAACAACTGTTCGGATGTTTAAAAATAATCAGCACAACTACATTTCATTTGAACCCAATTCTACTCTATTCTACTCGGGCAAAGTGTTTTTTTCCTTAAGGAATTTCTCAGTAGCAGCACGGATTCTGGTAATGTGCCCGGTACGGCAATAGGCTTGCCCCCATTACGTGGGACCTAAAAATTCATGGCGAAATGTGGGTGTAATATTACACCTCTGCCTACCCTTTCGGGGATACAGGCGTGAGTCTATAAAAATATATAAATTCTACTCTCTTTTTAAGAACTTCGAAAAAATAATTCTCAGTACCTACATCCTATACCTACTGCTACTAACTACAAACTGGGTCACCTTTTTCTAGTTTGGTTTCAGTGAGACCAAAGCCTTATAGGACTAGCTCCTATCATTCCCATTGTTATTGCACCCTTACCTAAATAAACGTCTTATTTGTAACCCCTTCAATTTACCGGCAAATCTTTTTTCTTAAAATGCTTGGTTGCTATATTATCCTACCTGCCAGTAAATTATTGTCATTCATGAATGTGAATTATTTTTAAAGAGATCAAATGTTTTTTTATTAACAGTAACCCTTGTGAAGTTTATGAGATATTCCTCATGAAACGTCTTGGATTATAATGTTGGGGGGTCGTCTCTTTATTTACAGGCATGGTTTATTATTTTTGATGTTTTATTTGCGCCCCGTTTCTGGCAGAGCTTTTGTTATTGCCTTTACCGGGTACATTGCCAGACTCCGTGCTGCTACTGAGAATTCAGAAAACTCAGGATCCCGACCCGGAAATCGAACCCTGGATATCCCGAGTTGAGTAGACGGACCACGGTTCCAGTCTTAATAATGCTCAAAAAGAAAAATTCTTATAGGTTTCTGGAATTAGGTATCGCTCAAATTTGATTTGTCAAAATTGCTATGTATTTTTTATAAACATCAGTACTGGATCTCCCCCCCGTGGGATCTCCACCTTGTCGTGGTGGGGAGCTCAGTAACCGTGGGTTTGAGGTACACCCATGGTGAAGAGCGGGATCCCAGGAGGGGACGCTCCACGTGGGCTTGAGTGAGGCCTGCGTAGGATGCGTCCAAGGTTCGGGTGCGGGGGACAGTTCTGTCTGTCCCTCGGAGTCGGGTGCGGTCGCGGGAGGAGAGGCGTGTCGGTGTTGCGTTGCCGCACGCCCTATCTCCCGCGACCAAATGGGGGCGCACCATTGTTGCGTCGCGGTGGGGCCCCAGAGGAAGAGGCGATGCGGTGTTGCATTGCCGTCCTCCCTATCCTCTGCGGCCGCTGGGTGTTTTGGCGGCGGAGCCCAACACCTTCATCCGCCGCCAAGAGGGTTTCATTCGGGGCCCGCCTGACCATCTGGCGGGCCAATACCCGTCGGGGGTAGTGAGGAATGCTTCGGTGAAACCCTACCCTCCGACACATGGGTACATGAGGAGCACGGGTTGGTTTTTAGTCAGTAAGAGTCTGACAGTCCCCTTTGTCCTTATCCCCAAGGTGGAGGGACTCCATGAGAATTTTCCTACCCGACACAAAAAAAAAACAAAAAAAAAGTACTGGATCTCAAAATTAATTCTAAAAATAATGTAATAAGAAAATATATCTACAACCCAGGGTTCCCCGTGGTGTATTCAAAAGTTTCTGTAATACGTGGGGATGACACATACATACATTTGTTGAAATTTTAAAAGTAAACTTTATTTACACACATATGTTTGGTATTATTATCGTGAACCCAAAAAGGAATTAAATCTTCCATTAGGTAAATTATTTCGAAAACCATAAATGCGATGACAGGATTATTTCGCCCCCTCGCGTACTTTATTTTCCTACCGTAGTATTACTTTACTCTATGATTCCTACCCATTGTATTACATATTTTCACTGGTAAGTATTTTCCCTTACACACACATACAATCATTAAAAGCAAAACAAAACCGCCATTATAAATTCGTGCCACAAAAGTTCACAAAACATGTTATTACTTATTTGTTTCGCAACTGTATAAAAGAAACGCATCACGTAAAACAAATTTGTCTCTTGTAAGTTTCAGACGGTGTTACCTACCAGTATAAAAAACGTTGGCAATAAAACTAGCATTTGTAAAAGTTCGCGACTTGTAAGAGTCAAGTTTGTGAATTTCGTGATCCACGTATAAATAGCCCTACTACCAGTTTCAAATCATTTTGTGATCTCGATCGAGTAGGCTAGGCTTGAATGCGGTTTGAATAATATACACACTTGTTAACATAATACATTGTAATGTGTAATAATGAGCAGCGATAGTTGAGTGGAGAGACCGACGGACTGCTATGCAGAGGGTCTCGGGTTCGAATCCACGGCACGCACCAATGACTTTTGAGAGTTAATTGCGTATTAAATTGTTAATTATCGCTCGCTAATCGGTGAAGGAAAATATCGTGAGGAAACCAGCATGTCCGAGAGTTCTCCATAATATTCTCGAAAGACATGTGAAGTCTAGCAACCCGTACTTGGCCAGCGTGGTGGACTAAGGCCTTACCCTTCTCATAATGAGAAGAGGCCCGTACCCAGCAGTGGGACAGTATAAGGGCTGATAATGATAACAAAATACCTAGAAAGGTACGCCTATTACTTACTTATCAGGCGGTTAAGCAAGTCGACACCAATATACATATTCAGGTATTTAACTTACAAAGCCTATACGAATCGTCATAATTATCATCTTCCTAGGGTCATCAAGGTTTTGTCTTGGTCAAAATTCAAAATTCAAAATCGTTTATTCATTTGGGTCACAATGTGACGCTTATGAACTTCAAAATAATAAATTTATAAAATAATTACTTAAAGACTCTACATTTACATTTACTGCCACGTTCGCAAAGCAATAGGTAGAACCATGAGAAAGAACGGGCAATAAAACTCACGGTCACTCTTTTTCATCGCCAGGTTTTGCATAATACACATAATTTACATTTTGTAAGGTGCTGCAACTGTTACACCTTCTATATCACTTGTATATATTTACTGTACATAATAATACTCAAGCATAATACTTTTGATGTTCATTTGGTTAGTCTCCTCAGAATAGACATGGTGAAACAGGAGCATCCACTTACATTATATATACCTAATAATGCAGGCAATCCGCGAAAGTGAACAAACCCATGATGGAAATGATGCAGTTAAATATTAAAATCTAATACCAGCCCGCAAGACCGTCATCGACCAGGCATCGCAAGTAGCACCCGTTCACGAGTATGACGCATGTGCCAGCCATCATCCCTCTCGCCATATTAGAGGGACAGGGATGGCCCGACACACGACGCCACCACAAGAAATGACATTTTAGTGAGCATGACGATAACGGTATACGAACCGGCACGACCGGTCCAAAGTGAATTCCTGATCTTGACGAACACGCTTTATCTCGCGAGTTGATCATTCGTGAATATGCTAGACGTCTCCCACGTAGCCTTATATTATAAAAAATACTACCTATGAAGTATCAACATCCAGTTGCCGTACTTGCAAGAGGAGTAGTAGGTAGATTGTAGTAGCAGTGGACTACTACAGTAGGCTGATGATCATAATTAATGATAATGATGAAGGTACTGTCGGTTTTATAGTTAAACCATGGTTAAATCTTAGTTCACCATCATATTTTCTTAAAAGTTTAGCATCATTGAATAACTGTAATAAACTTGAATTTACAAACTCATACAAAGAAAATACCTTAACAGACAATTATGTCCGGTCCCTTAGAAGTTCTATCTATAACATAATCGTAGGACATCGCGCCCCATAACACAATGTTACTTACCATAAAAGGCGTCGTTACACTCGTTTTCATGTATTACACACATCGAATTGTATCACAAGCACGTGGGCATACTCACAATTGTCGTTTGATTCTAAATTTCTGGTCACCGGGAATAGCTTACGATTGAAAGAAATCATGAAATGAAGTGTGAGCCGGCGCTTATACGACATTAATTGTTAACATCCCATTAAAACTTCCACTGGGTACATCTACGTGCTATTTTGGACGTTATTCAGTACTTGAAATGGATTTAAATGATTTTATTGTAGAGATATATTTTGTGTGTCAGGTACATGCTCTGTACAAATCTGTGCGGTTAGGCTGTGTAAATATATCGATTCTGAAAAAACAATATTTTTATTTTGTGTGAGAAGTATTATTATATTTTAGGAGGAGCTGTATGGCTGTCCAGGAGAAAGGATATTTGTGCCTAGTCCTGGCAACAGAATCACATTTTTACTATACAAGATTTTCTGTCATGTGGCCTTTTTGATAATCGGTAAAAGATGTTCATTTGTTCATTATTGCGTATTCACCATCAAATGCAATGCCTAAGAAATACACAAGTTGTTTTCTACTAAAAGGAAGAGGAAAAGCAGCGAAGAGGAGTAGCATGGTGACTTAGGAGAGTTACCAAATTTATCGCAACACTACACCTAGACATGATGCGTTATTTGGCGTTTTTATCCTTACGGAATATATTACTTTCCGGTTTGAGCTGATTTATTTACGTGGCAATCCACAAGGCTTAACATAGTAAATTAAAAAAATACAAAACTATTATCAATTTTACTAGCTTCCGTCGGCAACTTTGTTGTCCGCATGGTGTCTCCGGACGCGATAACTTATACACGTTAAAACACTGGTGACAACCGCAAAACAATCTATTCAGTAGTTTTTCAGTTTATCCCGAATAGACAAACAGACACAGCAGGAAACTTATTTGTCAATAAAATATAAATCCAATAAGCGGCAATAGGCTCGCCACCTATTACGTGGGATCAAAACACTGGCGAAAAGTGGGCGTTTAATATGCCTCTGCCTACCCCTTCGGGGAAACAGGCGTGAGTATATGTATGTATGTATGTATGTATATAAATCCTTTGAAGTACCCCCGAAAATATTTCTCAACCAAAACCAAAATCAAACACAGTAGTAGCAGTCGTACATTTTAAAAATCCGACAGTAAATCCTTTGGATCTTAGTAGGGGTTGAGTTTGTGACAACTTATGAGTTAGTGAGTGAGTTTTGAAGAGTTCGGTGACAGTGTTAGAGCTTGTTGTCTTGTTGTTTGTGACGGCGCGTGATTAAGTGCCACAAGTCTTAGTAAATCGTGAGTGATTGAGTGCGTGCAATGGAAACAGGTGGACGCGTTACAATTTTAATAAGTTGTCACTCTGTTGTCGACGGTACTTTTTTAACTTTTGGTAATGGTACAAATAACAAAAGATAATTATAAAATGTTGTGCATAATAATATGTAGAATAGAAAATGCCAGTATCTCATTTTAGACAAAAATATACGAAACCAATAGCATTTTGGCGTAGAGACAGAAAACTCGACCTCAAATCCTGTACCAATCAGCGTGGTAAAGAAGAAAATTGAAAAAAGCTCAAGTCTCAGCTTCAAAATACATACATACATACATAACGTCACGCCTTTTATCCCCGAAGGGGTAGGCAGAGGTGTATTTCTACACCCACTTTTCACCAGATTTACTTTAGTCCCACGTAATAAGGGGCGAGCCTATTGCCGTACCGGGCACAATTCCAGACTCCGTGCTGCTACTGAGAATTTCATGACAGAAAAACCCAGTAACACTGCCCGACCCAGGAATCGAACCCGGGACCTCCCGATCCCACGCGCACATTTATGCCGCGAGACCAACGAGGCAGTCGTATAGGGTTTGATGTCGAGTTTTCCGTCTCTACACAAAGATGGTATTTGCATCGTGTTATCCCTTAGTCGCCTCTTACGACACCCACGGGAAGATAGGGAGTGGTGACACTTGTATTCTATGCCGTCAACCACACGGCAATCTTCATTAGGCAAAAAAAGCTTAAGTGGTATGCGAAAGCCTGTAAACGTGGCGAAAAAGTGATATTATAAATTTACAACATTATTATCTCAAAACATAGGTGACACAAGCATGAAAAATAAAAAGGTACTATAAAATATTAGGTATAGTAGGTTTATACAGCTAAGCTAAAACACAAAAGTTAATAAAAACATAACCAGCATACAAATAATGGCAAACAATATGAGTAACTCGCGACTCAAACCCACGCTTTTTATTTGACAGTAATTTGTTACCCACCTCAGAGTATGTAACCTTTAACCGTAAAAACTAGCGTCGCGAGTAGTCAGTGATTTTAACCTAAAGTATTATTTATAATAAATCATCAAAATTATACACTAGGATAGCGTATATTTTAAAATTAATTATTATATCCGACTCGAGGACGAATCGTGTTAGACAGTATTTATGTATAGTACATTAAGCTATCGGTCCCGGCTGTCAGGAAGATCTTTGCCAGTCATTATGAAGAGTCAATTAACATACTGGCCTAAGCCATGGAAAACTGACAACCTCGTAACTCTATCAGCGCTACAAGATTTTTAGTTATTTACATATGTTTAATATGCGTTTGCCTTATACCATATAAGATTTATATGAAAGGGATAACATAAACTTACCTATTCTTTAAATGGTTATTATTTTGATAATTTTGACAAGATAATTATCTATTGTAGTAAATAGATATTTATAGTTAGGAATTTAAATTATTTTGATAGTTACATTTAAGCGCTTGTTAATAAAGCCCGATGTACATGTAAGACAATATTTTTTTGCTGTGGCGATCGATGCTATCAATGGAACAGCCAGAGATGACAATCCTCCTAAGGCAAATCCACCATCACGACCTAGACGGCACGTAGGTTCGATTACCTTAAGGCACAACTCTTTGGCTGATGCCTGTATTTAAAGTCTGAATATCTTTGTGGCCGATGATTTTATATTTGTATTACATCTCTATATAACAATGTATACCCCGAAATTTATCGCCCAAAAATAAATGCCAAACAAAGGCTGGACAGGCTAGATCCTAACTATTTTAGTTTAAAGAAGCATTAAAGACGAACCGCGTCCAGCTTTATTCACATGCCTAGCAACCATAAGTAAGTACCTTAATCATTTTGATAAAATATATTCACGTTAGAAGGGTAAACATATTAAATATTACCTGTTATTTATTTATAAGTGGTACCGTCCGGTCAAGCGGTCCGGCATGATATGTTCGTATTAAATATATTTTATTGAACGTTTAGTATCCTGGAATAGTGTTATGTATGTATGTTATTGACTTTATGACATGAAGTTGAAATGTTTTTATTTGTAAAAAATATTTCAAAGTGTGTGTGTTTTCTTTTTTTTATAGTATAGGAAGACAAACGAACAAGCGGGTCACCTGATGGTAAGTAATTACCGCCGCCCATAGACACCAACATTCACGGGCCTAGGGTCAGAGCATGAACCGTCAACTACGACTTTAATGCTACGCTACGAAAGAAAGCTGGATAACCATTTGCAAAAATTCTCAGGCAGCCCATAGGAAGAAAGCTTCGACAAAAGTGCCTTATGCCCTGTCAAAGGCTTTCGCCATGTCCAAATTGACCGCTACGGCCTCCCACTTGTTCTCAATTGCCTCCGCCCATCTATGTGTCAGGTACACTAAAAGATCACCAGTTGACCTGCCGCGGCGAAAGCCATACTGGCGGTCGTTGATCAACTGGTGCTCCTCTGGGTATCGCAGGAGCTGTTAGTAATGGATTCCATTATCTTGGAGAACAAGGAGGTGATAGCTATAGGCCTGTAGTTGCTTGGATCAGAGCGATCGCCTTTTTTGGGAATCGGGTGCACTGTGGCAATCTTCCATGACGACGGGACAATGCCAGTCGAATAGGAGTGCCGGAAGAAACGCGTCAAGACCGGAGCCAGCTCAGGCGCGCAAACTTTCAGCACATCAGGAGGATTACCATCTGGCCCACTCGACTTCTGAACGTCCAAGGAGAGGAGAGCTCTATGAACAGATTTATCGTAGAACTGAACGTCTGACGTAGAGCCCCCAAATCGCGGGATGGTCGGCGGTAATTTACCTTCGTCGTATTATACACATAATTTGATTGGCACATATTGTCACTAATAGCATGTATTGTATAGGCAGCGATAGCCTAGTGGAGATACGAAATAAACAACAACGTGTAGCGTCTCGCGTTTAACCCACAGAGCATAGACGTGTGCCGTGTAACCTCCGCAACCCAAAGGGAGAACGATGTTCAATGGCTCGGACCAGTGTCAGTATACTAATAGGTAATGACTCACCATAACGACTGTACAAGATCTTCATGACAGCCGGTACCAACGACTTAAGAAACTTCAATCGTCAAGTTATCACTTGCCCCGTGAAGCGATAATTAACGATAGATAAAAAAGGAAAATAAATAAAATTAAGCTCTTTTGATTACTATCCTGTGACACATACATTTATAGAATTCTCACTCAGATTTCACATAAGTATTCGTCAAACAAAATTGAAATGATGTAGAGCTGTTATTGACTCAGAGCCTGTACTCAAAGCAGTCGAGAAACAGAAACGGGATTGAACATAACTACGTAAACATCTTGAATTACTTACGCACATACTACAAAGGATCGTTGTTTAAACAATCTGAGATCATACAGTTTAGGGATTTTAGGGATTGAAATTATTCGGGTGGATGATGTGTGAGATATTTGGTAGCTTGTCATAATAATATTTTTCTTGCTAAGTTTAATTTTATTTAGGACCGTGGCTCAGGGCTCAGTTACAAATAGTTGAACCATTGCATTGTCAATGTGGGCCCGTTACATGGACAGGTACAGGCATTCTCAAGTGCAAATGAGTTGTGTACATAGTGGTGATAAAACTTGCTAAGATTATTTTATGTTACTTTTGATACAGGTAGACATAGAGTGGATCTATTGAGATTATATTTGCAAAATAAATTCATGGGAGTTGGATTGATTGCTTCGATGGAGTAATATCAATGGTTAAGTAATTTATTTTCTGTTAAGTTTAATTATTATTAATATTATTATATGGTTAAGTTGACTTCTGAGTGGATCTATGGCCTAGACCCGAAGGAGTGCCGGACTACCGTAAAGTAGAAAAGCATTGCCTTAGATAAATTCCATCCATTATTTGTGTTTAAAGTAATACGTTTTTAGCTGAAAGATTCTGTTCTCAAGATATAACTTGCGTTTCCATTTTTTTTCCTAAACTGACGCCTGACGTCTGGCAAGCAGAGGTGTTATATTACACCCACATGAATATAACTTGCTCTAATGACATTATTCGCACATAAACCAACTTAAAACAAAAATGTTTAAAAGTCAATTATAAATAATTATGTATTTATTATAGATCTTTAAATCTTTCCTGTAATGCATTTCTCAATTAACTTTAACATTTTAATGAAGTTGCTGGAAAAATAAACAAAGTGCCTAAGTTCATAAAGCATAATTTGCCAACGAATTTCTTTACGAAATAAAAACATTTCAGTACAAATAAAAAAAGATAAATTTACAAGGATATGTCTAATTGTCACACAAATAAATGGTTGACTGCCTCCGTGGTCCAGTGGATAGCATATGCGACTGCTAATCGGAGGGCCCGGGTTCAATTCCCGGGTCGGGCAAAAGTGTTACTGGGTTTTCCGAATACTCAGTAGCAGCCCGGAGTCGGGTGATGTGCCAGTAACGGCAATAAGCTCGCCCCCTATTACGTGGGACCTAAAAATTCATGGCGAAATGTGGGTGTAATATACACCTCTGCCTACCCCTTCGAGGATACAGGCGTGAGACTATAAATAAATGGTTTTATTTTAATTTGTATGGTAGAGTTCGAAGCCGGTAAGAAATTCATATAGCGTTTTGTGCGACGCGATCCGGAACGTTTGCAATGACAAAACATACGTGTTCCCCTCCTTTTTCGAAGCACAATTACCTCCAGTACAATGAAGATGACAGCTTTATATGCGCCGCGCATTCGCCAGCGAATATCGCTGCGAAATTTCAAATAAACTTTATTAGGCACTTATTTCTTGGTAAATACGGTATACATTTTGATAGTTTTAGTATTCTTAGGTATATGGGATATTTTGTGATGTGAAGTTTTGATATTAACATGGTTGCTAAAATCTTCTAGATTTAGGAAGTAAGTGCATCTGTGTGATGACTGATTAAGAAAACAAAATGTTACTACTCCATATACTTCCGTGGGTGTTGTGGGCGAATAACGAAAATACACAAAGCAAATATAGTATCTTTGTAAGTATTATGCACCAATCCAACTGACTAGTGTGATATAGTAATAGCTCAAATACTTTAATTGAATGGTGAACTGTGAATGTTTATGCGCGAAGTGCGTCTTAAATGGGTAAGTTTGAAGAATAGCGAATAATAAGGCACCCCGCATGTCTGAGAGTTCTCTACAATGCTCTTGAAAGTCATCTGAATTTTGGCAACTCGCAACTTATTATATTTAATATTCATAGTTAACGTTAATGTAACAGTACCTATACTGTTGCGTTTTGTTTGGAGAGTCGGAGTGCCTGAGGTCCCATCTGTATTCGTTCTCCCCCATCACACTCCTCTTCCTAATTAATCCTTATTCCAACTTAAAGCGCGGCAACACACTTGTGACTCCTCTGGTGTTGCTTATGTCAATGAGCGGTCGTAATTGCTTAAGTACCATCAAGCGATTTCTCTGTTCGTCTGCACCTATTAGAATAAAGGACGTGTTCTGTGAGCTTTTAATAAAAACGCATCATAATTGGGTCCATTCATATGCTACCTCAATGGGTCCATTCCTTTAGGAGCTATGATGCCGATGATACAGATATACTGATCAACAGGCACGTCAAAATATTTGCATTGAGGGATAAAAAAGATAAACACGAGAATTTTGTTTGCTTTTATATTAAAGTAAAATAAATTGTAATCACAGTCACAATATTTCTTCATCTAAACTTAAGCCACATTGCATTCTACAAGATTCTTATAATTACAGGTAACTGTTTCTTGTTGCCAGTACAAAGAAGCTGGACATTGGAACTTCTTGGGGACTAGGCCTCCAGCGCCGTCTTTAACGCACACGTAGAAAGATGAGCAGTCAAACGGATCAGGTGCGAAACCTTCTTGCTGGCTGATAAACTCTTGGGGTGTTCTCTCCGGTGTTCCTGAAATAAATGAAGGCATTATAAATTTATTTTTTACTGATCTTTAGTTTCTGTAGCGCGTACAGTGAGGCTTGGCTAGCCGTTCGTCACAGATCGGCTAAGTTAAACAACGCTTGCACAGGTCACCACTTGGATTGGTGGCCCACGTGTGGCATTTACATCTGAGCGCTACCATGCTTCGGAGTGCACGTAAAGCTGTCTCAGGATAAGAAGCGTTACACCATGTCGGAGGCCTTCGGGCGGTCTGAAAACTTCGACACTAGAGTTAGGCACACACTCACACGAAAAACAAACAAACTGATCTTTGAGTCTAATAAGCATAAATAATAGACTTGATTTAGATTTGCGCTACAGATTACTAGTAATCTTGATGATTGTTCCATCTACGTTGTTGTTGTTGTGTTAATGGGTTCAGTAGCGCAATGGGAAGGGTGGAAGCCATGAGCGTTTTTTGACAATAGGGGATCCAGGATTATAAATTTTAGAAACGAGCTTGATCAACAGAAGAATGATTTGGGAGACAAGTCATAAGTCAACAGTAAGTGGCCTTAGGCCTCTCGACTTAACTTCTTCTTAAAAAGTACTTTGCTTTGGTAGTACGAATTCATTATACAATTTATTTACTCCATCATCATCATTTTAACTGAGAGATGTTCAACGCTTGACAAAGGGCTCCGGTGGAAGACTTTCATAGACTCATTTTGAGGTGCTTGAATTCTGCAAGTTTGACAGCGAATATTTTAAAATCGCTGAGACACTACTGTGGCCCACAAACCACAAAGTTCTAACAAATGTAATAAAATCTTATAATGGGAATAATGATAAGATCATAAGTAAACTAATGGCTTCGCGCCCACTAGATGTCGTAAATAAATGAAAGATGTTGCATTCTCTATCAAATTTTCAGCAGGCGATAAAAGGAGTTATTAGTTTGATTTTTATAACCAATCATTATAGATATCAGTAGCGATTTTTTTTTCAGAAGGAGGAAGGTACTTATTTCTATTTGGTGTCTTAAAATGCCCGGACTCAGACCTCTTGTCATGCCTTTGACAGATATACTGGCATTATCAACATTATCTGCAGTATGTGGCAGTATGCAACTGGGGATTAAATAAGAAACAAGGACTGTAGGCATAGTGATAAATAAATATTAAAACAATGCTACATACCAGTAGTAGAGCTAATAGAAGTTGTGTTTAAGATTATTGATTCCAAATTGATACTAGATGTGGTAAAATCGGCAGCGGCAGTCGTGGTTTCAGTAGACACCCTACCAAGAGCGTTATTAATCGCAGTCAACAAAGGAAAAGCGCCGTTCCCACAACGACCGTGGAAATCATCAGTTTCAATGCTCCAAATCATAATATTGGTGATACCAAGGCTCTTGGCGTATTCGATTTTGGTTGCGATGGAGTTAGCGTTGTATGTGTTACGTATCGTATGTTACCCAGTTCATGTCTTTGAGCGCGTATGGCGCTTTAGCGAGACTGTCAGTTCGTCTATTCCATGATTCGGTTTGGAATTTGTAGCACAGCTGTAAGAAAGTAAGTATTGTTATTTATGAGTAGACAATTGTCGCTCTAGAAATTATTCATGTACCGTAGGGAAATTATTCTTTGCAAAATATTCTTACTTTGCAAAATATTCACAAATTACACGCAAACTCGGTATAAATTTTTTTGGATGTCACAAGGTAAAGGCTCATTTTCTTACTTACCAATATATAAATGCGAAAGTTTGTGAGGATGATGAATGTATAGATGTTTGTTACTCTTAATTGGAAAAAATACAAAACGAATTTTATTTATTTATTCTTATATATTTATTTAGGTTTGCTAACAAATGTAACAGTAATACAAGCAAATATTATAAATATCTTACTTTGACGAAACTTTGTTGAAGTAGAGCTAATACATCAGAATAACATTACTTAGCTATAGTTTATCGGGATACCTAGTTCATTGAAATGTTATTTTTTTGGACAAGGCGTGCCTTTGTCAGAGGACGCAGTTTTATAGTAAGTCCAAGTTTATGAGGTCGCAAATGTAACTTTTTAATGGACTAACCGCCCACACTGATACACGGATTAGAATATTGACTAAAAGTTCATTAATTATAATGAAAGATAACTTCACCATCATCTGCTGGCGTTCTAAAGTCAGATTTACTCATAATATGTACTTGTACAGTGTCAAACTCGACGCCAAAATGCGAAAATCATCGCAATATTCAGAAACAGAGACACCATTTGTACTCATACAAAACAGTAATGTGCTTCCCCCATTAATGCCAAAGGTTGTGAGGCAACACACCCAAGTTATATTTAAGTTATCTTAGAACAACTGACACTGTTCGAGAAAGTTTGTCTGGCGGAGCTACAGAGGTCTTTAAATTAAATTTTGGCGTTTCGTGTTAGAAGTGTGTGGAGGACCTTTAAGGTGTATTTGAGGAGGCTGTGTGACACCAATGACTTGGATTATATAGTTCGAGTGGTAGTTCGGCTGAGCCGTAGCTCTTGACCAAATCGGTCAATGAAGTAAGAAATGTAACTTCTTCTGCCTGCCTTTTTCCCATATTATTATAATTCTTCTTTCATCTTCCCATCCAATTCTCTCTTATCAAACGTCATCCACTCTCTTTTTATTCATATCGTCCTTCACACAATCAATTCATCTTTCCTCTTTGGTCTTCTCTTAAGTAAGAAAAGAAAAATGGTTAATAATTACCGCTGTCAACCCAAAACCGCAACGTAACATCAACTGCCAACGTAGATGATGGTTCATAATTTTCTCCAATATGCAAGGGGGCGTTATGCCCAGTGAGAGTATCCTACGAACCAGCCATGTCGTACGTCATAAGATTTATTACGTCTAGATAGCTGAAAGTGAGAAATCTCATTATATACTACTTCTACTCAATACTTTCTGTAAAAATCCTCGGGGACTTGCATAAAATTACTTCAACGTAAAACTATTAAAGGTCTCTATAGGTGAGAGTGCTCAAATAACCATAATTGTTGGAAGTGTCACGAAATGTTTTTTGTATCTTTTTCTGTTTTTTCTGGTTCGATATGAAAATCATTTTTGCGTTTCATTTTCGTATGTATGTGGTTGTATTCGTCAAGTCACGTCAACTTTGGCTTAGAATAATTACAGTTGACCATATCTAAAGATACCTTTAATGTAATCAAGAAAATATGCTTACTCTGAAATAGCCGGTATATCATAAGACAGCACCGCTTTATCTCCAACGGCTGCCACAGCAGCGGTCAATAAATAACCATACGTTTTGGTAGCGCCATCTACCTTCCTATCTATAACTAATCGCATCAAGATCAATCGTTCCACGTCTAGTGCGAGCGATACCATATTTCCGTCCCGCTCTATCCTACTCCCTGGAAGAGGCACTGCCTTTTCGCCTGATTCGTCGCCGCGATCGTCGACGCGAGTGACAGTCCAGAACATTCCGCTCGCTGAGAACGCCGTCTCGTTCGTATCGCGCCGCATCGCTGTATGTGATTATTACCACATATATAAACCGCTCGCAAGTGGGAGTGACGGTGAAGTGAAGTGAAAACAAGCAGCTGCGTCACGAAACCACCAGGAGACTGCCCTTCGGAAACGAAGAAGGTTGTATAAGGTAAGTGCCCTCCATCCTTGAAATATCCTATACCCATTCCAATCCTACATCCTCTTCCTTTAAATACAGTCCATTTTTTCCAAATCGCCTAGAACCTACCTATGGTTTCGGTGTATCGCCGAACCATTTTTTTTTATCTATACGAGTCGGATTCATTTACGTTTTTATACGTTATATCGCTATACCTAGGCAGTTATAGCACCTAGCTATACTCCTTATATATTTACATAACCGTCACATGGTTATTTCCGCCCGCATCAGTAGGTAAACTTTTATGTAGCTACCTACTTATTAAATTATTAATTCTGGAACTATCATAGTTGTCTTATAAATCTCATATTTCAAGCAACTTTTAGTTCCTCAGCTCTAAAGTGTTGCCTACTTAGCCTACTTAGGTAAAATAATAGATACATTAGATATTCTTATTTGTTTCGTTCTCATTAGCTTATACTTACGTAAGCATGTCACAACAAAAGAAGTCACGCGTGTCGGAAGACAATCTTAGAAGCAAAACGCAATATTTTATTTGAGCGCATTCAAAACATCTATGAATGCTCAAAAACCGCATCTATGTCTGACAGTAATAGCGAAGCATTCCTCAGTTATTGTATGACAGTAGATAGTATTCGAACAGATTTTCATAAGTTGTTAGACGATTATAACGCAAGATTACTTTCTATCAATCCTGATGAAAAACCGAACTATCAGGCGTATACCTCATTCGAAGATCTTTATTGTATAATTAAGCGCATACAATCGCAATTCGAGGGTAAATGTTCGGCAGAGCCCGTTGCCCGCAAATCGAGATTACCGCCAATCGAGATTATGTCGTTTGACGGAGATATACGAAATTGGCCGTTATTCTATGCGAGTTTTAAGTCTACAGTGCACGATAATGGTTCTCTGACAGATGCTGACAGGTTGTACTATTTAATAGGTAAACTGTCACCGAAAGCCCAGTCCGTATTTGCAGGTGTCACACCCAGTGCTGAGAATTATCAGGTCATATTTCAGTCACTACTTGACAGATATCAGGACACGCGCGTCCTAGCGTCTACATACTTTGACCAAGCTTTAAATCTCAAACTGTCCGGCAACGCGTCTGTCTCGAATTTCCAGCTGTTTATTGATAACTTCGTAACCGCGGTTAATTCTCTTAGGAATTTAAAATTAGAAGATCTTTCCGACTTTATGTTGCTTCAACTCGCTTTAAAAAAGTTTGACACTGATACAATTCGCGCATTCGAGATGACGGAACGCAATAATAAAATACCTACACTAGATAGTTTTATTTCGTTCATAAAAGATCAGTGTCAAATATTTCATAATACGCAGTCTGGTTCACCTGGCCCGTCTAACACTAACAGCAACAAACAAAGGTTGAATAAATCGCGAAATAGTAATAATAACTCGGTCCCTAATCCACAATCTTCCGTAACATGTTCGGAATCTAATAGTAATAATTCACAGAAGTGTCTGTGCAGTAATATAGTGCACGACCACTTATACAAGTGTCCCGCCTTCGATAATTTACATGCAACCGCTCGTTTTAAATGCGTAAAAGATAACAAAGCCTGCATTAACTGCTTAAGCACAAAACATAAAACAAGTAATTGTTCTAGTAAGACAAAGTGTCGATCATGTAATCAAAAACATCATACACTGTTACATTTCGATAAAGATAACCCGTTGTCAAGCCAAGCCGCTAACCTTGACACACTTGCGCCGCAGGTGCAGACCACGGTAGCTGCGCCTTCCGCGTCTGAGGGCGAAGTATCGTTGTGTATGACATCCATTGCGCGGGCGACGCGCACGCGAGGACGGCACTCGCGCATCTATAATGATCCGCGCAGGGCCAAAACGCAGTGTACGGCGTCTAAGACGGTACTGTTAGCGACAGCGCAAGATATATGATGTTAATGGGTCGCCGCACATGGTACGTTGTCTGCTAGATAGCGCATCTCAGACCAACCTAATAACATCGGAATGCTTCAAACGCCTCGGATTATGGAATAACTTTGAAAATACTAACTCAACCATCAAAGGGATAGGCGGATCAGAAAAGCATTGCAGGGGTTCCGTAGATATTAAAATACATTCGCGTTTTGATAGGAATATTAATTTTAACATTTCTTCGCTTATCGTGGAGCGTATCACGGACGCATTGCCGAACGCTAATGTAGACGTAGCATCACTCACTCATCTCGAGTTATTGCAGCTAGCTGACGCGGAGTTTGCGAATCCGGCAGGCATTGATCTTTTGGTCGGAGCTTCAATATTTCCGCACTTGCTACTAACTAAAATAGTACGTAGTGAGCGATATGATTTACCGCCCGCTATTGAGACGGTACTTGGGTATGTGATTATGGGTACCGTACCTACGTTACATACTTCTCATTGTATTACGTCTTGTTGTTGTTCTGCTTTTCAAGAGATCAAGGTGGGTGCTAAAACTGTGTGTAAGATAAAGCACTAATTAGCTATGCTATGGTATGCTATGCTATGCTATGCTATGCTATGCTACGCTATGCTATGCTAAGCTACGCTACACTATACTATACTACACATCCGCTTTGTATATAGATGACATTGCCTGTAATGTCATACCCGCTCCGCTAGCAATTTCCCTTTGTGAAGAGCTTATTCAGCTTTTCAAGCGAGGCCAGTTTGATCTTGTCAAATGGACAAGCAACTCTAAGGAGGTTCTCGCACGCATACCAGATTCTCATAAAGCTTCTCCAGACATTGAGTTTGAGAAGTCTGTACTTCATAAGGTTCTCGGTTTACGCTGGGACAAATCCTGCCATAGTTTTCGGTTTGACGTCTCACCGCCAGATGATAAGTGCGCCAAGCGCACTATGCTGTCCACAGTGGCTCGACTATGGGACATAATGGGTTTGTGGCTCCCACAATTTTGTACGCCAAGCTCTTAATCAAGGAGCTTTGGCTATCAAAGTGTGAGTGGGCTGAAACACCCCCTGACCATATTTTCGCCACTTGGGGCCAGTTTTGTATTGAGCTTACCGCGCTCAATCAAATTACTATTCCGCGTTATCTTGGGTTGGTAGATGGATGTACCATCAACTTAATAGGTTTCGCTGACGCCAGCGAGCGTGCTTACGGCGGAGTCGTATATCTGCAAGTCCGCATTGGTTCTAACTACTCGATGAAGTTAGTTTGTGCCAAGTCTAAGGTCTCGCCTGTTAAAACCATTTCGGTTGCGAGACTGGAGTTGTGCGCGGCCCTTCTGCTGTCTCAGTTGCTCCACAAGGTTCAAGACACAGTTTTGCCCCACTACTCTATTAATAAATATACGCATTTTCCGACTCCAAAGTAGTGCTCGCTTGGATTCATTCTTCTCCTCATCGCTGGCAGACTTTTGTCGCCAACCGCGTTAGTAAATTGATTGAACTTGTTCCCGCTACTTGTTTCAATCACGTCGCGGGTTATCGTACTCGTCTTCAGGAAGAACTCTCCATAGATCATATTGACTGGAAGTTTATTCCACCAGCATCACCACATTTCGGTGGATGTTGGGCAAGCATGGTCAAAGTAATTAAAACGCATCTCTTCAAAGTTATAGGTCAACAGATCCTCTCTTACGAAGAGCCTTTAACTGTCCTTGCACAAGTCGAGGCACTGATCAACTCGCGTCCGCTTCCAACTCAGTGAGATCTAGCCTGAAGTTGGATCTACCTCTTCGTTTAAGTATTTAGTTAGTAGTTTTCGCTATTATTTCGTTTGTAGTTTTCGCTAAAGTTAATTTAGATTAATTTTATTGTCATATCGCTGTCTTAGCCTATTGAGGGGTTATGCGATAGTACACCCAACATAGCTAAGTTCAATTCTATTTTTTTTAAAGGCAACGCTTTAGGGCCGGGGTGATATGGTAGCGCCATCTACCTTCCTATCTATAACTAATCGCATCAAGATCAATCGTTCCACGTCTAGTGCGAGCGATACCATATTTCCGTCCCGCTCTATCCCACTCCCTGGAAGAGGCACTGCCTTTTCGCCTGATTCGTCGCCGCGATCGTCGACGCGAGTGACAGTCCAGAACATTCCGCTCGCTGAGAACGCCGTCTCGTTCGTATCGCGCCGCATCGCTGTATGTGATTATTACCGCATATATAAACCGCTCGCAAGTGGGAGTGACGGTGAAGTGAAGTGAAAACAAGCAGCTGCATCACGAAACCACCAGGAGACTGCCCTTCGGAAACGAAGAAGGTTGTATAAGGTAAGTGCCCTCCATCCTTGAAATATCCTATACCCATTCCAATCCTACATCCTCTTCCTTTAAATACAGTCCATTTTTTCCAAATCAACTAGAACCTACCTACGGTTTCGGTGTATCGCCGAACCACTTTTTAAACGCCTCCTTCGCTTCTCTTAACAACTTTGTGAATTTGTCAATGTCTGCTGCCCCGTGGACAGTGTCTCTGCGGTTAGGATATTCCCAGTCAATGTCGAGGCCATCAAAGCCGTGTTTGACAAGGATTTCTATAGAACTGTCGATGAAGTTCTTTCTTAGTGTTGCGTTTGCTGCCATCTGAAATCGTAGTTTTAGTGAATATGTTGCTATGCATTTTGATTTTTCGAGCTGCACAGAAATTAGAAAAATTTAATTATAAAGAAATTTTCTTTTAAATTATTTAATTTAATTAAATAAAAAAATAAAAAAAAATATATAAAAATGAACTATAAATTAAACTTAATAGCCTATTATCTTATTATATAATAGGCTTTTAAGCAACCCTTTCTTGGATAAATATATATAATCTCAATATCGAAACCGCTGCAACGATTTTCATGAAATGTTGTATGCAGGAAGTTCCGGGAGCCATGAATTGAGCTATGATTCATTTTTGGAAAACACGATTTACCAAAACAAAAATAATATAGAACAAAGCTCGGCCGTTCAGGTACTATTAAAAACTTGTGTTACACAAAGAAGAAATTGTAATATTCTAATTTTTCTGATTTGGGTCACGAAATTTGATACCATTGTGAGTATATGGACACACTGGCCCAGCGAGATAGGTTACAGGAAGAAATCCATTTATTGACCGCTAGCAATGATGACCATTCATGGTCCATGAGTCGCATTAGGGAACTAGAATGCTGTTTAGAACAATCATTCACTAAGGTTAAATCACTAGAACAAACTGTAGAGATATTAAACAGTAATAAAACTCAGAACCTTTACTCAGGGGTTGTAGGTAATAGATTAGGCTTAGATTCAAAACAATTAAAAGAAACATGAATTGTCTGAAACGGCATAGAAAGTATAATAAATTAAATAAACATATTAGGAAACTCATTCTTAGTCTAAAGCAATATAGAAAAACTAAGATAACATCTCAGCAATATAAATGTTTAGTTTCTGAGCGTTCAGATTTGTTAATGGAGTTAGACAAATACAATGCAGAGTTGATTAATGGCAAAACGTTATATGACAAACATACTAGGGATCTTAAAAGTCAAATTAGTTCCTTACAATCTCAAATAAGTAGAATGAACACGCAATATGAAAATGAGGTTCAGGAGTATATTAGGAAATATGATGAGATTGCACAAGTGGGGAGACAAAATTTAGAATATGTAAAGGCCTTAACAAATACTAATAGTTGTTTGAATATCATAAAACCAACATTACCCACTTGTGAATCCCAGATTATTTGCGATAGTGAAAAAAGTACTTGTTCAGAGAATAATCGAACAGGTAAGTCTTCTTTAGGTAAGAATTCTGGCACAAATAAAGTTTATATATTCTCAGATAGGCTTGGTGTAGGTTTAGGTAGTTTAATAAATTGTGAGCTGACACAACACAATACTATCAATTATTGTTATCCAGGGTCTTTGTTTACATATCTAATTAATACATTACATACAACAATATTTGATAGGCAGTCTACAATAATTATCACATATGGTGATAGCCCAACGGTGACTAAAAAGGATATATTTAATTTGACAGAAGTTATGTTATCGCTTTTTAGCAAATTTGAATGCAAATTTATAACTCTTGTTTTGCCTTATTCTTATAGCTTAAATAAAACAATGAATAGTTATATTCATGAACTCAACTTGTGCTTATACAATTTGAAATGGCAATATAAAGATTTTATTTTATTATTTGACATTAATAAATTTATTAGTAATTTTACATTGACCAAAGATACTATGTATCTGCCAGTATTTTATAGAAGACAAGTTGCTAAATAATTAGCATTTAATTTACAAAATGACACAGGTACATGTAGGGTATCCAAGAATTTAGCTTCTGTAACTAGTTCCTATCTTAATAATTCTTCTATTGAATATACTGACACAAGTTCTTTAAACTTAAAACTAGGACAAAGGGTAGACAAATTCAACTGAATGTAGCACATCAAAACATACAAGGTCTATCTGGCAAGGATTTAGAATTAAGTTTATATTTAGAAAATCACAGTATACAAGTTATGTGTATTACAGAACACTGGCTAAAAGAGTACCAAATTAAATTCTTAAATAACTCGCAATACACGGTACACAGTGCCTTCTCTAGGAAACACGCTATTCATGGTGGATCCTTGATTATTGTTTCAAATAGCTTAACATGTAAAGAACGGAAAGACATAGCAAGTTTGTCTATAGAACGCACTGTGGAACTGTCATGTGTAGAACTTGAGCAGTATATTATCATATGTGTATATCGTCCACCGTTAAGTAACTTTAGCTTGTTTGAATCAGTTATTGAAGATGCAATTACTAAAATTAGGAGCAATAAGAAAGGTATTATAGTTTGTGGTGATTTTAATGTAAATATTCTTGATCATTCAGCAATGACAAGTAGATTTTTAAATCTATTTAAATCATTTAATTTGAAAAAAATTGTTCCTTGAACCAACTAGGATAACAGCAACATCATCCACCTGTCTTGACAATACATAGACCCACGCCTGCTTCCCCGAAGGGGTAGGCAGAGGCATATTAAACACCCACTCTTCGCCAGTGTTTTGATCCCACGTAATAGGTGGCGAGCCTATTGCCGCTTATCGGGATATTTTGTTTTCCAGAGCCTCGTCCGTTGATCGGCAGGTGCACCACTTGCAGGTGAGGTTGGCTTGGGACCCTAAGTTCTTGGTGGGAACCCTATGCACCCTTGACAATATATTTAGTAATTGTACAGTTTCGAATAAATTAGTTAGTTCTGAATTAACTTCGGATCACTGTGGTCAATTAGCAAGGTTTCCGTATTATAGTGATAGCATCATACAGAAAGTGTTAGTTAGGCTGTTACCTAGGCATAAGTTTAATGAATTCCGGAATAAAATTTCGTTTGGAATGAATGCTATGAGTCCTGATGTAATGGAGATTGATTCGCCAAAGGAAAATTTCAATAATTTATTTAATGTAGTTAACAAGGAATTTCAGAATACTTTTAGGACTAAGGAGAAAGTAGTTAAGAAATCTCGAGCTTTTAGTGAGTGGGCTACTGCAGGTATTTACAAAAGCAGAACAAAGATGTACGAGTTGTACGGTATGAAGAGATACAATTCTGATTCGAACTTCACTGAGTATGTTAGGAATTATTCCAAGATATTTAAAAGAGTGTGCAATACAGCTAAGGCATTATTCGTTAGGAACAAAATTGAACAATCCTCAAATAAAATTAAGGCAACCTGGCAAGCTATTAATGAAGCAACAGGTAAGACAACACTAAGAGGTAATAGTTTTAGTTTATTTAATAGTGACAGATTAATTCATAATGACAAAGAAGTCGAACACACATTTAATAAATTCTTTGCTAGCATACCGATTACTACTACTAGAGAATTAAAATCATCAGCTATAGTCGCAGAAAACCTATTAGAATCTAGTGTAGGAAAATGTGATGTATTATTTAAGTTCCATCGTATTAATTCCCCGATACCGACATTATAAGTACTTTTCAATCTCTAGAGTCTAAGAATACAGGTGATCTCTGGGGCATTTCTGTTAAGGATTTAAAAAGTATAATTGATGTAGTAGCTCCTTATTTAAGCAACTTATTTAATAAGTGTATTGAATCAGGTGTTTTTCCCGATCTTATGAAACACAGTAGGATAATACCTCTTTTCAAATCCGGCAGTAAGACTGATCCTAGTAATTATAAGCCAATATCGATACTACCTGCCTTTAGTAAGATTTTTGAAAAGATCATAATCAAGCAATTACTTAGACATTTTAATCTAAACAGCCTCCTTCATAGTGAGCAATATGGATTTACCAAGGGTCACTCGACAACAGATGCAGGAGTAGCGTTACTTAAACACATATTGAGTGCATGGGAGAATGCCCAAAATGCTATTGGTGTGTTTTGCGACCTTTGGAAAGCATTCGATTGTGTCTGCCATGAAACGCTCTTATGCAAACTTAGACATTACGGCGTACAGACTAAAGCATTGGAAGTCATTAAGTCATACTTAAGTGACAGAATCCAATGTGTTGAAATAAACGGCTCAAAATCCAGTGGCTTACCTGTTGATTTAGGAGTGCCGCAAGACAGCATCCTAGGGCCTTTCTTGTTTCTTGTTTACATAAACGATTTACCTTTTTACTTGAAAAACATTTGTGACGTTGTACTGTTTGCTGACGATACTTCTTTGATATTCAAAGTAGATAGAAATAAGGAACATTTTAACGAAATAAACAGTGCGCTCATTCAAGTAACTAAATGGTTTAATGTAAACAATCTAGTACTGAACGCCAAAAAAAACAAAATGTATTAAGTTTGCTCTGCCTAATGTCAGAAACCTTGGTCCTAGTATAGCTCTAAATGACGATGTTCTCGAAACATCTGAATCTACATTATTTCTAGGAATAAGACTTGATTCGAAATTACAGTGGGGTGCGCACGTTACATATCTCTCGGGGAAACTTAGCTCAGCTGCTTATGCCATTAAGAAGGTTCGTAGGTTGACTGATGTCGATACGGCTAGATTGGTTTATTTTAGCTATTTTCATAGTGTTATGTCATATGGCATATTATTATGGGGTAGGGCCGCTGACATCGAAAATATTTTTATATTACAAAAACGGGCCGTTAGGGCCATTTACCAGTTAAAGATAAGTGTCTCATTTAAAGAAAAATTTAAAAATGTTGGTATTCTTACTGTAGCATCACAATATATTTATGCCAGTGTTATGCATGTACGACTACATATAAATTCTTACAAAATGAATAGTGACATACACAATATTAATACTAGGAACAGGCACAAATTATGTGTACCATATTTCCGTTTACACAAAACGCATAGCTCTTTTATTGGGCTTAGTATAAGAATCTATAATAAAATACCAAGTAATATTTTAGACTTGCCTTTAAGGTCGTTTCAGACAATTGTTAAAAATAATCTTTTAGTAAAGGCATATTATAGTTTAAATGAGTATTTTGACGACAAGTACGCTTGGAAATAAATATTCTTTTATTAGGTCAATTTATTTTTATTATTAGGTCAATAGGCAGTTTTATAGTGTAGTTAATTACCGTATTCTCTTTTTATGCTACATTTGCATACTTGTTCTACTCTTTTTATTATAATTTATTGGATTTGTAAGGTGAGGGTAACTCGTGGTCATGAACTGCTAACTAATAGATTGTAAATTGCTGCATTACTTTTCGGAACATACTGTTCCACCATAGATCAGAACAGTCATGCTCGCGAGTTGCTTACATCAAAAGACGTAAGTGGATGCTCCTGTTTCACCATATTCACTTTGGGAGGCTTAATAAATGAACATAATTTATTGCTTGAGTATGATATCAATAACTATTAACTTTTACAATAGTAGATAACTCACAATGTGAAACAGTTGCAGCTCCTTACAAATATAACATGTAAAACCATTATACTGGCAGTTAAAGAGAGTGGCCACGAGTTTTATTGCCCGTTCTTTCTAGTGGTTCTACCTATTGCATTGCGAACGTGGCAGTAAATGTAAATTGTAGAATCATCTAGTAATTAACTTTAACTTTTGACGTTCATAAGCGTCACTTTGTGACCTAAATGAATAAATGATTTTGAGTTTGAGTTTTGAGTTTATCCCTGTTATTCCTTGACTGGATCACAAAATACGTGGTTGCGGTGGACTGTAAACTAAATTAGTCGAATACCTTATTGAAAAACTACATTTCATGATAGTGTAACAGTGAACTATAATGTATGACGTAACTCGTAAACATGCTAACAGAGACGTCTGAGAGATGCATCAGCTAAATCTGAGTGAGTGATGCTCGCGTGACTGATAGACGCGCGGTGTTTATGGTGTGAGCCGCGCATTATGTAAGCAACATAAATATGGGATGGAAGTGTCGAGATTATCTATTTAATAGCGCATGTAGCTTTTTAAGGCAGCGAAAACATCAACAGAGTGCCATTCAGAAGGTATCTGATTCGAATCCACGGCGCGTACCCCTGAATTTCCATAGTAAACAGGTAATTAATGCTTGCCCCTAACTTTTGGGTGTCTTCACTTGTAAAAAGTACACACAAAAGTTGATAGCTGTGTTCAGGCGTTGCTTTGGCAACTAACCTTTTACCGATTGGTGTGAGTACGATTCCTACACTAGATTTCCTACTTTATGATTCACACATTGTTGTTGCGAGTCTGGACGTTTGTTGATTGAAATCGTAAAGTCTCGTTTTCTGTTTATAAGAACGTTACAGAATTGACATTTTCAAAGTTAGGCAAGTATGATTTTCTATTAAGAAGTAATTCAGTTTACTTCAAATTATTTCGGCGGCAGTAATCACAAACATTTCATTTAAACATTTTTTAAACTTTTTAAACACCACAAACAATGTTTTATTAACTTTTTAAACTAGTGCAATCAATAAAACACTATTCACAATTGAAATGACAAGCACAGGATACAAAAAAATGGACGTATTCACATAGCACATTGAAGAGTCTATAAAAGCGATATACCAGGCAAAGTTCCAGGTTAAAATCTAGAATTTACGAAGCGTTTATTTCGTATCGAGTATCGTGAAAATGATAACAGACAGTAATAGACGCAAAAGGGAGAAGCAGATCGACACGATTGAAAAAAAGAAAGCTTGACAGCGCAAGTTTAGCTTTGAATAAAACAAGGATATCTCTCGCATACGATTTAATTCGTACAGTGTAGTATACTCTGTTTTTGTATAGTGGTATAGATAGTTCAACTCAGTTGTGCGCGCGGCCTTATGTGTGAGTAAACCTTGTACATATACAGTGACTTTGTGTGCGTGACAACAGGTACAGTCGGGTACAAATAGAAATACAGTTATTTACGGGTTATATACGGGTTAAAAAAAAAAACAGTTATTTCGTAATTTAATGTTTATTTATTGAACATTATTCTGAATCGCTACTTGAAAAATAAAATGATGAATTTTCGGATTCACTGCTCTCACCAAAGTTAATTATGATTTCTGACTCCATGTCAAAATGTCTATAGTATTCTTCTTCTTTCTTTTGTACATGTCGACAAGTATTACCCAACATCCTTTCATCAATTTGACTTAAACGTTCATTTATGAGTTTCATTATTTCCGTCACATTTTGGTTGACATTATGTAAAGCAATATATTTTTTTTAAATTCCCTACACATTTTCTATGGGGTTTAGTTCAGGATGATATGGTCGCAATCGAAAAACTTTTATGCCATATGGCTGAAGTATGTCGTCAATCTTGTAACAGATATATTTTTCTTTATTTTTTATAATCAAATCAAACAGTACAATTTTTTTCATAACTTGATTAAAAGCTATATTTTTTTTCTCTCAGCCATCTCTGCATTTCTATTTTTTTGGAATTAGAATTTGGGGTTCTGTCCTTTTGAAGGTTATGGTATGAGGCATTATCAAGCACAACCACAAAGTTAGGTGGAAGATTCGGTACAAGACGTCCTTTTAGCCACTTTTCATAGTTTTCTGCGTTCATGTTAGAGTGGTAATCACCGGAAACACTATTTGCTTTGTATGTCCATAGTGCGTTAGGTACGAAACTTTGTTCTGAACCAGCATGCACAATGATAATTCTTTGTCCTTCCGACAGGTTTCTCTTTAAAGGTGGTCCATCTTTATTACCCCATCCTTTGTTTTGCACATGATTAGTTACGATGTAGCTCTCATCTGTATATACGATACACCGATTTTCTTGACCGTATCTGAGTAAATTTTTAGGTAGGAAAATCGTAGTTTTTGGATGTCATGCCGCTCTATAATAACACGGAAAAACCCAATAACAGTAAATATTAAAATTAAATATTAATTACATCTAAATTTAAACTTAAAAAATATTAACCTGACTCCTTAAACATTTTCTCCGTGAAGAACTAGACATTTTCGTAAACTGTACCCGTAAGAAAAAGCGATAAGAACACGTCTTGCTCGGACGACGACTGCCGCGTCAGTGCCACACCCACACGAATGAAAGTTGTATATTTACAAGCCCACGCACACATAGGGCC
Organism: Euclidia mi; assembly: GCA_944739405.2. Taxonomy (NCBI): domain Eukaryota; kingdom Metazoa; phylum Arthropoda; class Insecta; order Lepidoptera; family Erebidae; genus Euclidia; species Euclidia mi. The sequence goes on along the minus strand of OX123192.2, from coordinate 22,713,600 downwards.
GCGCGCACAACTGAGTTGAACTATCAGTATCATATTAGACTTATACATAATAGTAATATTTATACTTAAGGTGTAGTTATTTGAAAGAAAAGTGTAGTGTTACACGATATACCTACACCCCTTTCATACATATTACTATGTGTAAGGCGGGAAGTTTAAAAACATTCATTATATTTAATAGCTTGCAAAAACGGGCCAAGTGTATGTCAAGCCACGCGCAATGTGGGGTTCCGTAGTAGCTCTTACATAGACATTTCCTAAATACTTAATCACGATATTCATTTTAATCGCTTGCAAAAATTAGTTTAAGTTAATTTACTATTACTAGTTAATTATTAAAGCGTAATGAGCTATAGTTTTCATGGCGACGCGGGGGCTCCTTGTAAGTTACTATGACTAACCCTAAAGAGTAATCTACATCATAGTTTTGATCGTAAAAGTAAAACATATTTCGCGACAATTTTTCGAACAGTACATCCGACTATTGAAACAATATGCGTGAACATGGATGTTTGTCTTGGTCTGAGTGTTTCTATGTATAATATGAACGTATTTACAAAAAAAAAGTGTATATGTATATCTATCCATTGTCTAGTACTCATAGTACAAGCATAGCTTAGTTTGGGATATTATCTGTGGTTTGGGACTAGATGGTGTTGTGTGAATGTGGTAGAATATTATTATTTATTTAATACACGTCATATTCGAGCTATTCATACTAACCCGACTAAATAAATGACAGTTTAATTACTTACCATCCCATTACACTCATTGACGAGAAGGCACAATTATGGTGTACTCTCATACCTGTCCATAGGACATCATCACACTGACGAACGTGTTACCGACGATGACGCCGGTGATACACTGTTTTTTTTTATTCCAGCCAACTGGTATTGCATTGTGTTTAAGAGGTGACCTGAATTAACTTGTTCTATCGAAATTGGCAAATTTTCAATTCTGTGTGAAGCACTTGGATTAAGCATAAACGACGTACCAGCGATTTAAGAGCAAGCCTGCGATTAATACACTTTTGCATTGAATCTCACCGCGAATGTAGACCAAGCAACGAATATAACGTAGTTACCATGTCATTGCATTACACGGTAATTTATGAACTAGCTTGCAGCAAGACTACTGCGGACAAGTTCGGCTTGTCGTATGCGGCTTCCCGTCGTCTCGTCTGTCCGTTGGTCTCACTGGAAACACGGCCACGTATCGCTAGTGTAATAACGCTTTTAAAAGGTTAACATATCGTACCGTACTTGGGCACTATTTAACCACGTTTTCTGGTCGAAATAATCCGAAAGCCGAGGCCGGAATGTAAGAGTTTTCAACTATTCCGCTACCCTAGTTGGTAGGAGTAATGTACGAGTTAAAACAAATTTCAGGTCGGAAGATGGAATTACAATGCTTTGAGATGTACAGTTGAGTTTTAAAAACGTTTGTTTGCAATGGGAACGCTTTACTTAAGAGCTGTTGAATGGATGCGTCGTATATCCCATCACAGCTATAATACTTTCTATTCTTGCAACGCCCATTCGGCTTTTATTTTGTGCCAGCAAATTGCCCGAATTTCAAATTGTGTTAAGTATTTAACTCGTTTTTAAGTAATTTTTGACTATAATAAGAAAAACGTCCGTGAAAATCATTTGGAGAGTTATCTTTCCAACTGTCGATTTTTTCTCACAAATAACGTAGTAGTTTAAGCAGCCACCGAGCCGTTCAATTAACCACTTTGTGTTATCCACAATTGTTTCTTTTTAATCTGATTGTTCTTGGTGTCTGCTGATTGAATTTTTGAAAAGTTCTTCGTGATGCAGGCTAATTTCATTAAAAAAATGTAGCAATGTCTTGTCAATTTCAGTATGTATTTTTTCAAACTTATATTAAACTAGTAAATACAACCGGGATAACACTAGAATTATGATGATTCCTTAAAAGCTATCCTCTATCAATAAAAATAATGATAAGCACTAATTAACCAAAGAAGTACCGCTAAATACTCTTTGTCCAATCAAATCATCACATAATTCAAACAACAAAACAAGAAACACCGGCTACAAATCTCTACAACAAGCTTTAAATCTGTCAACCGCCTATAAAACACAAGAACGTTAGCAAAACCTCCAACATTTTACCTCAATACTTTGAAACAAGGTAATGAAAAAGAAAAACATCGAAGACAGCGACTAGTTGCAATATTGTTCTTATTTATTTAAAAGCAAGTATGTGTACAGTTACCAAGTTACATTTACAGCCAACGAAAGGGTGAAGGAGCCCTATGTCTAAAGGATATAGTTGAGTTTTCTGAGTGTGAGGTTTCTGTTGTGTGTGTTAAGGTTGTCAAGGTATGAGTCGCTAGGAGAAGAAGTAAGGAAACACGCACGGTCCCAAGGAAATTGCGATATTTTATTCTATTTGCTGAACAGTTGTCGGTCGATAGGAAATATAGTGAGGGATTTCTGAGCAGATGTTATATCACAAGGGCTTAGGGTTCCCAGTTATGGGAATAGTTGGCATGTTTTCTTTGATTTGAATTGCGGATTTAATTTATTTTAATCATGTAGGTTTGTGTACTATGGTTAGATAAAATGAACGCTGGGATTCAACATACTCAAGTTTTATTTTTACACTCTTTATTCATGTTTATTTTCCTTTTTTATTGTGACTTGTGTGTTTTATAGCAAATTTGATTGTGGGTCGTGGCAAAAAAGCTTAAGAAATATTTAAAAATATAAAGTAGCATAGTAGTACAGAAAATCTGGTAAATAATGTCTCATTACTGCAAATTAAATATTTCATGTCGCAGCAGTGCAATGTTATGGTATGATTTTATATAGATAGTTAAGAGGCTGGAGAGTAACATTATCTACCGCTGTAAAACATGCTGCGATAACCGAATCCCAAGCGGGCGTCGCCACGGGCGTAATTTAATAAAATAACATCGATTCCCTAGCTGCGTAATTTCCTGTTTGTATCATCTGTGCTACTAAGTTCTGCCCAAGTAAAAAACAAATAAGCAGACGCTTCGTAGTTTTTCCTATTTGTTTCTAAGGTTTTTATAATTTAGACATATTTCGATTCTATTCAAAATATATTCAAAGAAAAAACACGTTACAATTTTACTTAACACGAATACCCTAGATTTTATTCAAAAGACGACATCTATAATAGCATTCTTAAATCTAGACCTTTTTCATTCTCACGCATTGAAACTCTAAACAGACCGTGCGATGTCACAAAAATACCTCTACAAATATTTTACAGAAGAAAACACACAATAAATAGTGTACGAAACAGTCGACAGAACCCTAATTCCGTCAAATCCCTCATTTGTCAGTCAGACATAGAGTATTTTAACAGAATAGTATATTGTTTAAACGATAGGTCTAAAATATTTTGTACTTACCTACACCTTGTAATACTTTACATATTACTAGCAAACATATTAGCTGTACATCGAAGACACTCCTTGATATACCTGTATTATAAAACTCATCACTCTCACTCACTCGATTTGTCATTTGTTTATGAGTAAAATAATGTATGTACGCGTTACAACTGCCGTAATAGGAATCAATCCTGTGTTTGTAAAGAATTCGGCATACTTCACAAACATATAATCGACGGACATACACAACGATTATTCATGGACCACACAAAGTGTTGTCTCATACGAGTATCGAACACTCGGAGGTGGTAAGACGGCGCCGTTTAAACCATTTTTTTATTGATTATCAATTATTTATTGAACTAATTTTATAATTTACCCATAACGGCATATATTTTTTAGAAATTAAACTGGCAATCTTTAACAAAGGTCACCAATACATACATATATATCCAAAGGGACATTTACTTTCATAGATATTATACGTACATCCCCGCGGATATTATTTCTATTCACAAACCATTCTGTTCACCTATCTACTCTGTAAACAACCCTACTAGGTGTAGAAGTGTGTGACGTCATAAGGCCGCAGACAGTACACGCTACTTACTTTATTTGGGGGGCGTATTACGCGCGTATAAATTGCATTCACTGTGATATCTTATTACACTGGATTTCTATCCCTTGAATACATTTGTTCTACTTTGTTCCTTGCGTTGCGTGATTTTGATGTAACTATTTTCAGTTTTGCTGATTTGTGGGTAAGCTTTTTTGGATTTGTGGTGAAAACTGTAGCTAGCTTCGTTCCACTACAGCCTCGAAAGTATCAAGGCTTGGTGAAGGAATGCATTCATGAATTTCCGATTTTTCTTTTGCATTTTTTGCCATATAATGTAATGAAATAGTAACTATAGTCGACCCGCACTACTATTTTTGTAAAATTCTAAGAATTATACAAGTACATGGTGCGTTTACTCTGACGTGACATCGGCCGCGGCGCGCGGCTGCAGCACAGTAAGCGCACTAGTACATCGTAATCACAGCCGCTGCCACCCGCCCGCCACCCGCTGTAGGGCCGTGACGGCACTATCAGCCGTCACGGGCCTACAGCGGGTGGCGGGTATCTACATAAAACCATACCATAAAATTGCTCTGCTGCGACATGAAATATTTAATTTGCACTAATGAGACATTATTTACCAGATTTTCTGTACTAGTATGCTACTTTATATTTTTAAATATTTCTTAATTTTTTTGCCACGACCCACAATCATAGCAAATTTGCTATAAAAACACACAAGTAACAATAAAAAAGGAAAATAAACATGAATAAAGAGTGTAAAAATAAAACTTGAGTATGTTGAATCCCAGCGTTCATTTTATCTAACCATAGTACACAAACCTACATGATTAAAATAAATTAAATCTGCAATTCAAATCAAAGAAAACATGCCAACTATTCCCATAACTGGGAACCCTAAGTCCTTGTGATATAACATCTGCTCAGAAATCCCTCACTATATTTCCTATCGACCGACAACTGTTCAGCAAATAGAATAAAATATCGCAATTTCCTAACGACCGTGCGTGTTTCCTTACTTCTTCTCCTAGCGACTCATACTCGACTCATACGAGACTCGTTTTTTACTTGGGCAGAACTTAGTAGCAGAGATGATACAAACAGGAAATTACGCAGCTAGGGAATCGATGTTATTTTATTAAATTACGCCCGTGGCGACGCCCGCTTGGGATTCGGTTATCGCAGCATGTTTTACAGCGGTAGATAATGTTACTCTCCAGCCTCTTAACTATCTACATAAAATCATACCATAACATTGCTCTGCTGCGACATGAAATATTTAATTTGCAGTAATGAGACATTATTTACCAGATTTTCTGTATTACTATGCTACTTTATATTTTTAAATATTTCTTAAGTTTTTTGCCACGACCCACAATCAAATTTGCTATAAAAACACACAAGTCACAATAAAAAAGGACAATAAACATGAATAAAGAGTGTAAAAATAAAACTTGAGTATGTTGAATCCCAGCGTTCATTTTATCTAACCATAGTACACAAACCTACATGATTAAAATAAATTAAATCCGCAATTCAAATCAAAGAAAACATGCCAACTATTCCCATAACTGGGAACCCTAAGCCCTTGTGATATAACATCTGCTCAGAAATCCCTCACTATATTTCCTATCGACCGACAACTGTTCAGCAAATAGAATAAAATATCGCAATTTCCTTGGGACCGTGCATGTTTCCTTACTTCTTCTCCTAGCGACTCATACCTTGACAACCTTAACACACACAACAGAAACCTCACACACAGAAAACTCAACTATATCCTTTAGACATAGGGCTCCTTCACACTTTCGTTGGCTGTAAATGTAACTTGGTAACTGTACACATACTTGCTTTTAAATAAATAAGAACAATATTGCAACTAGTCGCTGTCTTCGATGTTTTTCTATTTCATTACCTTGTTTCAAAGTATTGAGGTAAGATATTGGAGGTTTTGCCAACGTTCTTGTGTTTTATAGGCGGTTGACAGATTTAAAGCTTGTTTTAGAGATTTGTAGCCGGTGTTTCTTGTTTCGTTGTTTGAATTATGTGATGATTTGATTGGACAAAGAGTATTTAGCGGTACTTCTTTGCTTAATTAGTGCTTATCATTATTTTTATTGATAGAGGATAGCTTTTAAGGAATCATCATACTCCTAGTGTTATCCCGGTTGCATTTACGAGTTTAATATAACTTTGAAAAAATACATACTGAAATTGACAAGACATTGCTACATTTTTTTAATGAAATTAGCCTGCATCACGAAGAACTTTTCAAAAATTCAATCAGCAGACACCAAGAACAATCAGATTCAAAGGAAACAATTGTGGATAACACAAAGTGGTTAATTGAAACGGCTCGGTGGCTGCTTAAACTACTACGTTATTTGTGAGAAAAATCGACAGTTGGAAAGATAACTCTCCAAATGATTTTCACGGACGTTTTTCTTATTATAGTCAAAAATTACTTAAAAACGAGTTAAATACTTAACACAATTTGAAATTCGGGCAATTTACTGGCACAAATTAAAAGCCGAATGGGCGTTGCAAGAATAGAAAGTATTATAGCTGTGATGGGATATACGACGCATCCATTCAACAGCTCTTAAGTAAAGCGTTCCCATTGCAAACAAACGTTTTTAAAACTCAACAGTACATCTCAAAGCATTGTAATTCCATCTTCCGACCTGAAATTTGTTTTAACTCGTACATTACTCCTACCAACTAGGGTAGCGGAATAGTTGAAAACTCTTACATTCCGGCCTCGGCTTTCGGATTATTTCGACCAGAAAACGTGGTTAAATAGTGCCCAAGTACGGCACGATATGTTAACCTTTTAAAAGCGTTATCACACTAGCGATTCGTGGCCGTGTTTCCCGTGAGACCAACGGACGGACGAGACGACGGGAAGCCGCATGCGACAAGCCGAACTTTGCCGCAGTAGTCTTGCTGCAAGCTAATTCATAAATTACCGTGTAAATAATAAAGCGTAATGAGCTTTTATAATTTTCATGGTGACACGGAGGCTCCTTGTAAGTTACTAGGATTAGTCCATAAAGAGTAATCTACATCATAGTTTTAATCGTAAAAGTAAAACATATTTCTCGACAATTTTTCGAACAGTTCATCCGACTATTGAAACAATATGCGTGAACATGGATGTTTGTCTTGGTCTGGGTGTTCCTGTGTATAATATGTGTGTATTTACAAAAAAAAGTGTATATATCTATCCATTATCTAGTACCCATAGTACAAGCTTCCGCTTAGTTTGGGACTAGATGGATTTGTGGGAATGTGGTAGAATATTATTATTTATTTAATAAACTTACGTCATATTCGCTATTCATAGTAACCCGACTAAATAAATGACAGTTTAATTACTTACCATCCCATTTCACTCATTGTCAAGAAGGCACAAGTATGGTGTACTCTCATACCTGTCCTTAGGACATCATCACACTGACGAACGTGTTACCGACGATGACGCCGGTGACACGCTGTTTTTTTTTTATTCCAGCGAACTGGTATTGCATTGTGTTTTAGAGGTGACCTGAATTTACTTGTTACATCGAAATTGACAACTTTTCAATTCTGGGTGAAGCACTTGGATAAAACATAAACGACGTACCAGCGATTTAAGAGCAAGCCTGCGATTAAACTTTTGCATTTATATATAAATTTAAATCACAATTATTTAAATGGCTTGCTGAAAAATGTTTTTATTCAGTAAAAGAATACTTAAATTATAAACTTTAAATAATGCCACTGAATGTAACATTAATTATTTATTATTCTATTGTTATTCTATTATAAGTGTATTCAATACTGTTCAAATAATATAATGTAATACTTTATACCTTTATGTAATAAATTTAAATATTTGTATGCCATGTATAGAAGATGGCAAAAGTGCTGGATATTCTATAATAATGTAACACCTATGTATACCACATTTTACATATAAATGATTTGATTTGATTAAATCTCACCGCGAATGTAGACCAAGCAACGCATATAACGTAGTTACTGTGTCATTGCATTACACGGTAATTTATGAATTAGCTTGCAGCAAGACTACTGCGGCAAAGTTCGGCTTGTCGCATGCGGCTTCCCGTCGTCTCGTCCGTCCGTTGGTCTCACTGGAAACACGGCCACGAATCGTTAGTGTGATAACGCTTTTAAAAGGTTAACATATCGTGCCGTACTTGGGCACTATTTAACCACGTTCTCTGGTCGAAATAATCCGAAAGCCGAGGCCGGAATGTAAGAGTTTTCAACTATTCCGCTACCCTAGTTGGTAGGAGTAATGTACGAGTTAAAACAAATTTCAGGTCGGAAGATGGAATTACAATGCTTTGAGATGTACTGTTGAGTTTTAAAAACGTTTGTTTGCAATGGGAACGCTTTACTTAAGAGCTGTTGAATGGATGCGTCGTATATCCCATCACAGCTATAATACTTTCTATTCTTGCAACGCCCATTCGGCTTTTATTTTGTGCCAGTAAATTGCCCGAATTTCAAATTGTGTTAAGTATTTAACTCGTTTTTAAGTAATTTTTTACTATAATAAGAAAAACGTCCGTGAAAATCATTTGGAGAGTTATCTTTCCAACTGTCGATTTTTTCTCACAAATAACGTAGTAGTTTAAGCAGCCACCGAGCCGTTCAATTAACCACTTTGTGTTATCCACAATTGTTTCTTTTTAATCTGATTGTTCTTGGTGTCTGCTGATTGAATTTTTGAAAAGTTCTTCGTGATGCAGGCTAATTTCATTAAAAAATGTAGCAATATCTTGTCAATTTCAGTATGTATTTTTTCAAAGTTATATTAAACTAGTAAATGCAACCGGGATAACACTAGAAGTATGATGATTCCTTAAAAGCTATCCTCTATCAATAAAAATAATGATAAGCACTAATTAACCAAAGAAGTACCGCTAAATACTCTTTGTCCAATCAAACCATCACATAATTCAAACAACGAAACAAGAAACACCGGCTACAAATCTCTACAACAAGCTTTAAATCTGTCAACCGCCTATAAAACACAAGAACGTTGGCAAAACCTCCAATATCTTACCTCAATACTTTGAAACAAGGTAATGAAATAGAAAAACATCGAAGACAGCGACTAGTTGCAATATTGTTCTTATTTATTTAAAAGCAAGTATGTGTACAGTTACCAAGTTACATTTACAGCCGACGAAAGTGTGAAGGAGCCCTATGTCTAAAGGATATAGTTGAGTTTTCTGTGTGTGAGGTTTCTGTTGTGTGTGTTAAGGTTGTCAAGGTATGAGTCGCTAGGAGAAGAAGTAAGGAAACACGCACGGTCCCAAGGAAATTGCGATATTTTATTCTATTTGCTGAACAGTTGTCGGTCGATAGGAAATATAGTGAGGGATTTCTGAGCAGATGTTATATCACAAGGGCTTAGGGTTCCCAGTTATGGGAATAGTTGGCATGTTTTCTTTGATTTGAATTGCGGATTTAATTTATTTTAATCATGTAGGTTTGTGTACTATGGTTAGATAAAATGAACGCTGGGATTCAACATACTCAAGTTTTATTTTTACACTCTTTATTCATGTTTATTTTCCTTTTTTATTGTGACTTGTGTGTTTTTATGGCAAATTTGATTGTGGGTCGTGGCAAAAAAACTTAAGAAATATTTAAAAATATAAAGTAGCATAGTAGTACAGAAAATCTGGTAAATAATGTCTCATTACTGCAAATTAAATATTTCATGTCGCAGCAGAGCAATGTTATGGTATGATTTTATGTAGATAGTTAAGAGGCTGGAGAGTAACATTATCTACCGCTGTAAAACATGCTGCGATAACCGAATCCCAAGCGGGCGTCGCTACGGGCGTAATTTAATAATATAACATCGATTCCCTAGCTGCGTAATTTCCTGTTTGTATCATCTGTGCTACTAAGTTCTGCTCAAGTTAAAACAAATAAGCAGACGCTTCGTAGTTTTTCCTATTTGTTTCTAAGGTTTTTATAATTTAGACATATTTTGATAATAGATAAAATAAATCAAAAGAAAACGATTATATTCAAAATATATTAAAAGAAGAAACACGTTACAATTTTACTTAACACGAATACCCTAGATTTTATTCAAAAGACGACATCTATAATAGCATTCTTAAATCTAGACCTTTTTCATTCTCACGCATTGAAACCCTAAACAGACCGTGCGATGTCACAAGAATACCTCTACAAATATTTTTACAGAAGAAAACACACAATAAATAGTGTACGAAACAGTCGACAGAACCCTAATTCCGTCAAATCCCTCATTTGTCAGTCAGACATAGAGTATTTTAACAGAATAGTATATTGTTTAAACGATAGGTCTCAAATATTTTGTACTTACCTACACCTTGTAATACTTTACATATTACTAGCAAACATATTAGCTGTACATCGAAGACACTCCTTGATATACCTGTATTATAAAACTCATCTTATTTTGCACATAGATTTGTCATTTGTTTCAGTGTGAAATAATGTATGTACGCGTTACAACTGCCGTAATAGGAATCAATCCTGTGTTTGTAAAGAATTCGGCATACTTCACAAACATATAATCGACGGACATACACAACGATTATTCATGGACCACACAAAGTGTTGTCTCATACGAGTATCGAACACTCGGAGGTGGTAAGACGGCGCCGTTTAAACCATTTTTTTATTTATTATCAATTATTTATTGAACTTATTTTTTTAATTTATCCATAACGGCATATATTTTTTAGAAATTAAACTGGCAATCTTTAACAAAGTTCACCAATACATACATATATATCCAAAGGGACATTTACTTTCATAGATATTATACGTACATCCCCGCGGATATTATTTCTATTCACAAACCATTCTGTTCATCTATCTACTCTGTGAACAACCCTACTAGGTGTAGAAGTGTGTGACGTCATAAGGTCGCAGACAGTACACGCTACTTACTTTATTTGGGGGGCGTATTACGCGCGTATAAATTGCATTCACTGTGATATCTTATTACACTGGATTTCTATCCCTTGAATATATTTGTTCTACTTTGTTCCTTGCGTTGCGTGATTTTGATGTAACTATTTTCAGTTTTGCTGATTTGTGGGTAAGCTTTTTTGGATTTGTGGTGAAAACTGTAGCTAGCTTCGTTCCACTACAGCCTCGAAAGTATCAAGGCTTGGTGAAGGGGCCAGTGGAGACTATCTTAAACGTGTGGAGAATCTGTGGAGACTGGACTAGTCACTACAACTACGATCTCTCATGTACGGTATGGTATGACATTTGATTTTACGGGATTCAGTTTAGCTGAGTGTAAACCCGTAGAAATTTTTATCTTTTTGGGAGACAGTAAAGATTTAACGAAAGTATCTCTTTATTTCTTGAACTTATTACAAATGCATACGAAACATTTTTTTATCATACCACCAGGAGGCCAATTCTCGATTTTTATCTGACATCGACATTGCATTGAACGAAATGCGATTAGATTTTGATTTAACTCACAATTTTATTGGTCTTCTGCTTACTTAAGTCATTATCGTCTAATTTGACATATATGGTTCGCCGTTGACACATAGTTTGACACTTAGTTCGATAGGCAAGTGTCATTAAGATTTAAGAAAGCGTGTACTGATGATATCATTAAAATTATAAATATTTTAAGCTGTGAAAAGTCTGAAGGTGTGGATAACATTAGAGTCAAGGATATAAAATATTTGAAAGGTACATTGAGTCCAGTGATATCCTTATTCATTAATTTATGTGTCGAACGAGGACAATATCCCGAATTACTGAAAACTGCATTGATAAGACCTATTTTTAAACAAGGAGCCCACACAGACTATTCTAATTACAGACCAATAGCAATTCTATCAGTAATAAATAAAATTGTAGAAAAGTTTATTGTACATCAAATAAGTTCGTTTCTAGAAAGTAATAATATATTATCAAATGCTCAACACGGGTTCCGACGCGGTCGGAGCACGGGTACAGCGTTGGCGCAGTTTACCGACTATATAAACGAGTGTTTAGACCAACGGAAGCAGGTGGTCTATGTTGACTTCAAAAAAGCCTTTGACACTCTTGAACACCACCAGCTGCTTCAAGCCCTGGAAGAGTGTGGAATTGGGGGTCCGTTGAACAAGTGGTTCCGTGCTTACCTGACAGATAGAACTTTGCGAACTATGATCAATGGGGTAGTCGGCGAGGCCAAAAATGTTACTTGTGGTGTCCCTACTGGTTCGGTGTTCGGTCCCGTCGGATATATCATGCACGTCAACAGCATGTGCAATGTGGTACAAAATTGTAATGTCTATATGTATGCCGACGATACATGTCTGGTGTACGCTGATAGAGACCTTAATGTTATAGAAAGTAAACTACAAACAGATTTTACAAACATCACAAAGTGGGCACATGATAATGGTATTATCATAAATATAAAAAAAACTAAATGTATGCAAATACGCTCACCCTACCACAGAAATATGGCGCGGTCGCCTCGAATTGTGGGGCACACGTATGAGTGCCTACACCGCGAGTGTGACGGCCAACTATCGGTGTGTGAATGTGCACCTATTGAGGTGGTGGAACATTACAAGTACTTGGGATTAGTAATAGAAATACATTTCTCATGGAAAACTCATATAATCCAACTGTGTGACAAATTACGTTCAATTCTTGTAAAATTCCACCACCTTTGTGCCGTATTGAACAGGGCTACCCTATTTGTTATATATTATGCACTAGTAGATTCTCTGCTTTCTTACGGACTGGCATGTTATGGACGCACGTTTAAGACGTACTTGGATAAAATAAAAGCAATACAAATTAGGTTTATGAAGCTATTAGTAGATAACAGAACAAAAACACAATATAGAAGTAGTGATTATGAACAATTGTTTTGTGAATGCAAAATGTTACCAGTACGTGAGAAAGTAGTACTACTAATAGCACTAGAACATTACGAACGCGACCAATACAAGCTCAATACAACTAACGTTAGGCCCCGAAATGCAAAAAACTGGAAGCCGTATGTAGTACCCACTTATAGCAACTATTACGGGCAAAGATGTACGAGTTATCTAGTACCAACAATATTTAATAATTTTCCTTTAGATCATGAAAGTAATACCGTAACAAAACGATCTTTCAAAAACAAAACCACAAAGTTCCTATTGAATGCGTTCTGTGAAAATTTAAGACAGCATGAGCAAATGCTGGTGTGAATGTTATAAGTATGACTCAAATAAACTGCAATAATAAAATTGTTAACGTAACATTAGGTACCTATACAGGGTGGCGCTACCATAGGGGCACTTTGTGAACAGAGGCATAGCGTACAACATTCTGAAGCCTTGTACCAAAAATCAATTAAATCGGTGCAGTAGTTTAGCCACAATATCGATTTTAAGTTCCGCAATTTTTGCACATGCTTTGAATTCCACACAGCTGATACAAAACGGTCAACGACCGGTCCCTACATTGCGCGCCGCGACTCACTACGACGCGGGCGCCGACTCGACGCCGCGCGAGGATTCCCGCATATCTTCGAGGACGCGCGAATGTTTTTTGTCAGGTTCAAGCATTTATGCACTTTATTGTAAAAAAAATAAAGTTTATTTTCAAGTGCGTTAATAAAATCCTCTCCGCTGCGCTCCGTTTTATCTGCGCTGAGCCTAACTTCGGATGACGTCGAGGCGTCGCGTTGGAGCGAGTCGGGGCGTGCAATGTAGGGTCGTTGACCGTTTTGTATCAGCTGTGTGGAATTCAAAGCATGTGCAAAAATTGCGGAACTTAAAATCGATATTGTGGCTAAACTACTGCACCGATTTAATTGATTTTTGGTACAAGGCTTTAGAATGTTGTACGCTATGCCTCTGTTCAAAAAGTGCCCCTATGGTAGCGCCACCCTGTATAACTATGTACTTACTTGAATTTGGATTTTACTGTTAGAGTAAGTACCTATTTGTTTTTCTCTCTCATGTGTACCTACTTTATTTATTTTTTAATTTTGTACAGCGACAAAAATAATTGTGCCTTAGTTAATAGGTAGATTATCTAATAATTGTACCTATTTTTATTTGTTTTAATATGCTATGTGTATGACATTGTGCCTAATATGTAAACTAATACATGCGTCTGCCAACAAACTGCTTTGCAGTTTGGCAGAAGTAATTTATTTTTGTAAAATGTCTTACTTTAATGTGAATAAATACTTTTTTACTTTTACTTTACTTACTTATTTACGATCTTGTCGCGGGTATCGTTTAAGTTTTTTTTTTATTGCTGCGCCGCTATCGATGATGTTGCTAATGTCAAAGTGGAAGAAGAGATCAAATATATATATTATATTTGAAGCAAGAACAGCCTATTGATCGGTCGGATTAGCAGTGGTTTCTCTTTGGAGGCTGACTTTTTGGAAAACAAACAACATAAACGTCAGTAAACATATTTGAAGGTGTTAGAGGTTAGTAATTGAAATGGTTATGTAGGAGCTGGGTGAAAAGGCAAGGGATGTGCATACTAAATTCAAATTTTAATTGTTCAAGTTAATTTAGGAAAATAACATTAAGACAAAGTATGACACTGACAGTAGAACGTAACTGCGTTTTGAAAGAAAAAAGGTTTCGAGAATTAGCCTTCAGATAATCTAGTACGTTCTTTCTTAAATTATTTAAAACCTAAAGATACAATTGTACACATTAAAGGCGTGTTTGTGATGAGTCAACAGAGGTTAACTATAATTTTTACAATATATTAATCAGCGTTTAAAATTTGAAACCGGATTTTTGTTGACAATTTTGATGAATAACTTGAAGGCACTTGGTTTTTAAAAACAAAAGCCATAACTTCGTATTTTCCAATCAACTCTTAAGCTCTTATAAGCTTCACGCATTATGTTTGATAGCCTTCAAGTTAGAGATACGTCTCAAGAAATAATTTTAAAAAGCCACAAATTTTGTCAACAACAAACCTCCTTAGGAAGTGTCGCCTATCTACTTCCATAAATGAAGCACTTGCATAAAGTTTACCGTCCGTGCCAGAACAATAACGCAAGATGCATATTCCATAGTTATTTATTCCATTAACTGCCAAGCCTTAAACAGGGTAACCATGTTGAGATTGTTAAAATGTAGACTAGTGCCAAAAAATTAAAAATGATTGGTGCAATTTACACCTTAATTTCAGCTAAAGCAAGATAATTATGCATTTTGTTATTTAGTGCATTAACTTAATATCAATTTACTGAAATAAAAAATATTTCGAGTTAAAGTGTTCTTCGTGTCCGTTGGAAAATGTTTGTAAAATAACCTCTGCTACAAGATTGCCGAGGTGCGGGCGAAGTCTTGTCTTAGAGAAGAGTATTTAATGATGATTCCTTCAAAATAATATGTATGTTACTTTTTTTGTAATAGGTGTCCGATCAGTTACCGTCTGGAAGACCTGCTGGTAACCAGTTACCGTCGTCCATGGACACAAGCAATACCAGCAGAATTACAAGTGCGTTACCGACCTTTGGTATAGAATAAGTAGCGAGATGAGGGAGAAGTAAAAGGGGATCGGGTGCTCCGGCACTCTCAATCACCGAACAAAACGCAACACTATACATTCTGTTTCTTCACGTCAATATTCCGTGACAGGGTAGTACTTCCCTGGCGGAGCCGGTCCATTCAAGCTGAAATCAGCAAGGCTCTTCTGCCTATAGACTGATGACCAAAACATATTTCTTTAATCGTTATACATGACTGTGCAACATGAATTGTCAATTAAATAATAACCTGATACTGAATAAACATTACCATTCAACACATTCCTTGCGAAAGAAAAAAGATATTTTTACTATACCTACAAAATCAACGATGCAAATACCATCTTTGCGTAGAGATGGAAAACTCGACATCAAACCCTATACGACTGCCTCGTTGGTCTCGCGGCTTAAGTGTGCGCGTGGGATCGGGAGCGCCTGGGTTCGATTCCTGGGTCGGGCAGTGTATTGGGTTTTTCTGTCACGAAATTCTCAGTAGCAGCAGGGAGTCTGGAAATGTGCCCGGTACGGCAATATGCTCGCCCCTTATTACGTGGGACTAAAGTATATCTGGCGAAAAGTGGGTGTAGAAATACACCTGTGCCTACCTCTTAGGGGTTATAGGCGTGAGACTATGTATGTATTTATGTACCTACAAAATCCTTGTCACCTTACAACTGTATTCGACGCAGTTATATTTGCATTTGGTAGTTACTTTTGTTAGGTTATGACACTGCAAAGTGGTTTTGGCGCTTCCCCCTTAATTGTCAAGTAATTTCCTTATGAGTTATTGTTCTGGGTCGACTTGCGATTTCGGTGTTAGCGTGACCCTGTAAAGATGAAATTTTTATGTAAATTTTACAAGAGCAACCTTTTAAAGAAGTGTACAGCTTTTAATTTTCAAAGTTTTATGGGAACTGAGGCACAGGCTGAGGTTTTATTTTGGCTCTGTTTGTAGCTAACGATGGAACCTTGATTTTAAAAATGACAAGTTGGCTAATTAAAGCAGGTTTACTTTTTAAATAATCTTTTTAGGTAAGAAAATATAGATATTTTATTTATAAGGCATTAGTTGAAACCTCGGCCTAGCCCAAGTGGAAGTAAGCTCACCCTGGCGTATTAAAAATGTAGTCTGTATTCTTTCATATGTTGCTTAAATCAATCACTCAGCTGGATTTGCGAAAAAGCTTCATTGAAACCAGTTCGGTTGTAAAACCGAAAAAGTCTATCTCGAACATTTCGCGATCATCATGACAATAGCACAAAATTCGCCGATCACATTTACTCTAAGCTTTTATTTAAAATGTATTTAAAAGAGCCTTTTTAAATGTGCGTAAAACGGTTTTTTATTTCAACTAAAAGGGGCATTTCATTCGCCCTTATTTTTGCTTCACTCTTTTGATGGAAACCATTGAAACATTTTGTGTGTTAAAAAGGTCATAAAATTAATATAACATAACATGACTCCCGAAGCTCTCCTAGCTGAAGTGTATTACGTTCATATTTTGTGTTACCTTTGAATCGCTGTGTTGTACCTACGGGCAAATCGAAAGCAAAATAAATATTATGTTACTGTTGACTTTATTTTAAAACAGAGGATTTTTACATCCAAAAATATATATCAGAAATTACACTTTTATAGGATAATTGGGTATAATTCAGTCGTTAGTTTAGTAAGGGATGCAATTTACATATTTATTTTCAGTTATTTGTATACCTATGTTAAGTGTTGTGTATCAATCTATACCTTCACTGATTC
Source organism: Euclidia mi (assembly GCA_944739405.2). NCBI lineage: Eukaryota > Metazoa > Arthropoda > Insecta > Lepidoptera > Erebidae > Euclidia > Euclidia mi. The sequence goes on along the minus strand of OX123192.2, from coordinate 22,696,322 downwards.
ACGAAAGGACACTATAATTACATAGTATAATGCTTTGGCATCAACCTACATCGGCACCTAGCCGATGAAGGTTGATGCTGCACCAGGTAGCGCTTCCATGTCATGCCGATCGCACCAACCGACAACCACAATAATGTAGTTAAATAATATTATTTAAGTCTAGTGCAGCAGCCACTGTAACATAAAGTGCGCTAAAGAGTTTAGCACGTTTTATGCATGGTTTTATGTTACACCAGTTTTCAGCATTTGCGTCGCAATAAAGCCTACACTATTTTTAAATAACTTCATTATATTATCAGCAATGGACATCATGATATTCAACAGCCACTGTTCCTTTAAATAGCACAGACAGTTAAAATAAAAACTATAATAAACAACTACGATTGCCTAGAGTACTCGTTACTACACTTTTGTGTATGTTGGTTTATCCTTTACAAAAAGTCACATTCCACTGCTGGACTAAAGCCTTTCTCAAGTTGCTTCACAGTGACACAAACGGAGTCAAAAGGAGGATTTCGCCTACTATGCCAAGCTGGCCAGACGAAAATGTTAATGTGAAATTTGACAAGGTCAACCTTTAAAGAAGTATACGGAGCTTTATGTCGAGCTTTCTGTCTCTTCGCAAAGATTTTATTTTCCTCGTGTATTTTCTTACGGCCATTTTCAATATTCGATCCATACATGGATTTTGAGATTAAAGATTCGTGTTTGACATAATGGAGTTTATATCAAAAACGAATCTAAAATCTACAGATCTATCTATAGATCGAATATTGAATTCCGTAGTTAGTAGCCTCTTCTCACCACTCATGGAATGAAGTGGGGTAATGACATTGTGTATTCACCGTGTGGTGACGAAATACACAGACCAAAACAGTTTTTAACTTTTTTTTTCAAAATGGATCAATCCAAACACAATCGAACAATAAACTTGTATCTACAGAACCACCTTGGAAGGCAAAGATTTCTATGACCAACTGACCCTAAGATTTCGCCAACATAAAGCACGCAGCCTCAGTCCAAGTAAATGAGCAGAATAGCCGGTACCGATCCAAGATGTATGAGCTACCCACTTTAATATTCTATTTCCTTCGTTATTCACGAGATATGTAGTACCTCTGAATTATTACTAAACGGATTTCTCTTTGTGTGAATTGTGCGGGTAATACGGCTACTTTCTTTTCTTAGATGGATGTCGTTTGGCCTTTGGGCGCGATGCATTAAGTTTTAGATGCAGCGTAGGTAAACTTAGTTTTACTATTACTTTTATTATTAACGGGAAAATTTGTGGACTGACTGCATGGAATATGGATGTTTGTCGTCGCTCTTTCATACCAAAATTACTGAATAGATTTTTATGAAACTTTGCAATAATATAGCTTATATTTAAACTAGCTGCTGCCCGCGGCTTCACCCAAGGATAAAAATTACATTATATCTTAATTTTCATACAAACTTGCGAGATTCTTTGGACTCTGTTAATCCAGCTCTTTCGAACAATTCGTTCTTTAGACGCCTACTATGTATAAACTACTTACTTTTATAAATCCATCGGTTATCGAGATTTCTCGTGATGAGTGACCTTTCACTTTTATAATTAAATAGATTAGAATAGTACATACTCTACTCTTCTCTTTCTCTTAGCGTTATCCCAGTTTCAATCTGGGGTCCACTTGCTAGTCTAACCGGATTTGGCTGAATATTAGCTTTTCCACAGAGCGACTGCCTGTCTGACCTCCGCAACCCAAAGGGATAGCGATATTCCATGGTTTAGACTAGTGTCAGTTTATTTAGAAGGTACTGACGCCCTGTAACGACTGTCAAAGATCTTCATGACAACCGGGACCGACGGCTTAACGTGCTCTCCGAGGCACGGGACAAGCGATAATTAACAATTCAATACGCACATAACTCCGAAAAGTCATTGGTGCGTGCCGTGGATTCGAACCCGATACCCTCTGCATGGCAGTCTGTTGGTATATCCACTCGGCTATCGCTGCCTAATAGTACATACTCTACTATTTGTCCGAATGCCCGAGCTGGTGTTTACAGATATACAACCAATAATAAATGGGCCCAGCTATTTTCGGGACTTGCGCGACTAAATAAATTGATAATCGTCTTGTTCACTCGACTGCTAACTAACTGTTACTATAACACAGAGACAACATAAACAACACACTGTGATGGTACTCCACGGTGGGTGTTCAAATTTGTAATACGATGGCGAATTTAAGAGAGGAAACAACTAAATATTTTCTTTTCTTTCCTAAGCTGATAAATTGCAGTGTAAAATATGAATCTATATGCCTTAAACTACATGCATTGACGGGTTTATGATCAAATGATAATAAAGTTTTAAACTTCGGTAGTCTCCTTAGTCAAAGTGATTTTTACCTGAAAGTCTTTAAATAGCCATCTGTTTGTTTCTCCACCAGGCTATACAGAGCGATTGCCATCTAACCTTGACCTCAATATTCAATCCATAGTAAACAGCGTCTGTTTATATATTCAAAAGAATTGGCTCCCCATAACGACTTCCAATCATTTTCATGACAGCCGGGACCAACGTATTCAAGTGCTCTCCGAGGCACGGGGCAAACGATAATAAAAACATTACTTCGCAAATGACTTGTATATCGACGGGTAGCTTGATTTTTGGCCCGTATCAAAGCATCACAATTCTATGTGGGCACAGCTGGGTCTCTTTGCAATGAATACAAACTAAGTACATTGAGTTTATTCTAGAGTACAAAATACAGTATCTTCGCAATTATAGTCTAATATGATAACACTATCACTCAAAATCTTGTAACGGACCGAGGACAGATTTATGAGATAATTCTAACAAGACGCTCCGAGACTGAATGTTGTTCGCTCGCCAGACAAGATCTCAGGAACACTTGTCAAGCGCCGCCACTCTATCGCACCGATACGTCACCGGTCGGCAGATCGCAGCACTTCGAGTCGTTTAGCGACAATACTATTTCGACATATTGTAAAAGTTTTTGGTGTGTTCGAATCCGACACCCTCTGCGTAGCAGTCCATCGGTTTCTCCACGAGACTATAGCAGCTTTCCACGCGCATTTACTGGCTCCAAAATAAGCAACATCGTGTACTTCGCCCGCGGCTATCATAACTTTATACAAGACTTTCGGTTCACATTGACTCTGAGTCAAACCACCGCGCTTTTAATTACGTGATGCGGTTGTTCACTGTTTGACTACCTTTTGTTGTATGCACAATGCCTTTTTAATTTGTTTTGTAACATATTTTCGCAATTAACAGATAAAATGCCGAAAGGTTATGGTTTTATTTTCATTAGTGTTGGCTTTGATGAAGCTTTGAACTCAAATTAATATTTGAAAAGTGCAATTTAGCAATGCCGCATTGGCAAATATGATCAAATTCACGACGATCACGAGCGCTTAATTTATTGCGTCAGCCACATGTAAGTCTGTCAACCCGCACTCGGTAAGTGGTGGACTATGGTCTATCCCTATCCCTTCCGATATTGAGTAGAGGTCTTTGCACACTGCTAGGCAGATTATAAATAAGACTGATATTTTTTGTCACATTAAAAACTTTCCAAAATACTTATAACATAATCTTTTCCCCAAAACACTCACTAATCCGTTACAACAAACAAGTTGGTCGAGATTTAACAAAACATAATCATCTCTCAGGCTCTCTAATTAATAAATTCTACAACATCTCATTTATTTTGTGTCCCTTCCCAAGCTTCTTAAATATTCGATTACTGTAGTAATCCCTTGGTGCTTGGGTCATATTAACCCTAGAAGCCTAATCTATTTTAGAGGTGCACAAAGCCTAAACATACGTCTCAGAGGCGTACACACATAAATGACAACCTGTGTGCTCAAATATACTTATTTCAGTAGGTACTATTATTTAAGGATATTCTTAGGGTGGGATATAAACTAATAATAAAACATACCATTATCAATTAAAGCTACAATTTCCGTTGATTATTACATCGTAAAAAGAAACATAATTTTAGCACATAAAAATAAGTACTTATTAATCAACCGAAAAAAATAAAGTTAAAAAAGAAATACTAATATTTTAAAAGTATTTTATTATATTCTTAGGCCTCTAACCTTAAAAACAATCAAACTTTTAACAATTAGGTAATGTTTAGAAGCAGTCTACACTTGTATGAACTTTGTTCTAGCAATACATAGATTTTTTGTATTTATATCACACTAATTTTGACATTATCTTTTTTTGTAGTTGTAAAAAGTGTATTATTTGCGTGTTATAGGCTTGGGTTGTTCTTCTGATAAAAATAGTAACATAATTATTCTCATCTTCGCTTTGAATATCGTCGATAACACTAACTTTGTCATCATCAACCTCAGAAGCTGAAACTTGCGAAGAAAGATTATCTTTCTCGTTTAAAAATGCCAAAATATTGTCACTGACAAATTTTCTTGAGTGTGACATAATTATTTTTGCTGAAATAAAGTCATGGACGAAGAAAAAAAGAAAAATTAACAATATTTAAACCAAATAAAACTTACTTAAAAGTTACACAAAGCCTAAACATATGCCTCGCAGGCGTTCTAATCTTCGATAACTCAAAACTGGTGGGACTTACCTTAGCGAAATGGATACCGATCGTTAGCTCCTAGTGGCCACCGAGTTGGCGAAAGAGCACAATGCGCTAGCTTCAACCGTTACAAAAATTTTATAAATTTTTGTTTATGCGTGCGCCTCACAGGCGTAGATTAGGCTTCTAGGGTTAAGCCGTGGTTTCAGAACCTGCGTACCCTCTAACTACTGAAATGCTAATTTTAGTATTAAAGAATTATTAGGTATCGTCTAGTTCATGTGGCGATAAGGATAATCGATTTTGATGAATATACTTGTTGTTGTATATTGTATATTATTTCGGTGTTCATTGAGCTCCAACCCTTTTGTGATTTTCTTTCTGTATGTGGCGTCGTAGCTGCAAAACGAATGGACACATCATGATCTTCAACGAGATGATTTTAGCTGCAATTTATAAAGAACTAGTCTACAGTTTATTGGGTTTTTTAAAATTTTATTTTACTTTGATTCGTGTACCTAATGCACAAGAGTGACATCGTTTTTGTAACATAGACAACGTGTGTTCTTATCGGCGTAGACTCAACTACCTTAAATCCAAACAATTATGTCAGTGTTCTTATAGCGCCTAGTGAACTTATGAAAATACATGCAGTTTTGATAGGTTTACTAATGTTTGCCATAATTTAAAATGCCATAATTTCATATGCCATACTGGTATTTGCCATAATTTCATTAGAAATAACGCTTCAGTTGTCATAATCGTGAAATGACATAAAATGACTTTCACTAATTCCATTGGTCATAATCGATCAAGTGTCATAATAATTTAAATCCATAAATGTATTTGCTATAATTTTCGTTTTCAATAATCTAAAACAACTTCAGTTTATTAAACTAGTGTGAAGACTAAGTTGACTAACAACTAAGTTGACAGAGCCCTGCTTCGCAGGGCTCCTATTTTTGGATTAAGGGTCAAAAGAGAACCCTAACCTAACCTAACCTATCCGAGTCGGATTGCACTGAGTCGGGGTGTTAACAATTATTAATTCAACTTCAGTTTATTGAACTAGTGTGAAAAATGTGGACTTAGTTGACGGAGCCCTGCTTCGCAGGGCTCCTATTTTTGGGTCAAGGGTCAAAAGAGAACCCTAACCTAACCTAACCTATCCGAGTCGGATTGCACTATGTCGGGGTGTTAACGATAATTAATTCAACTTCAGTTTATTAAACTAGCGTGAAGAATGCGGACTAAGTTGACGGAGCCCTGCTTCCCAGGGCTCCTATTTTTGGTATAAGAGTCAAAAGAGAACCCTTTTTTTTTTTTTTTTTTTGTTTTACGAGGTGGAAAATCCCTTCGGATCTCCGACTCTTGGGGGAAATAAGAGCCGGAGTATGTGGTGTTTCCACTAAAAACCACCTCGACTTCCGCCATGTACCCGTGTGTCGGAGGGTGGGGCATCACCAAAGCACTCGTCTCCACCCTCCGACGGGTATTGGCCCGCCAGATGGTCAGGCGAGCCCCGAACAAAACCCCCTTGGCGACGGATTAAGGTGTTGGACTCCGCCGCCAAAACGCCCAGCGGCCGCAGAGGATAGGGAGGACGGCAACGCAACACCGCATCTCCTCTTCCTCTGCGGCCCCACCGCGACGCATCGAATGGTGCGCCCCCATTCGGTCGTGGGAGATAGGGCGCGCGGCAACGCAACACCGACACGCCTCTCCTCCCGCGACCGCACCCGACTGCGAGGGACAGACAGAACTGTCCCCCGCACCCGCACCGTTGGACGCATCCTGCGCAGGCCCCTCCAAGCCCACGCGGAGCGTCCCCTCCTGGATCCCTCTTAGCTTCACCGCGGGTGACCAATCCACGGTTACTGAGCCCCCCCACCACGACAAGGTGGAGATCCCACGGGGGGGGTCAAAAGAGAACCCTAACCTAACCTAACGTAACCTATCCGAGTCGGATTGCACTGAATCAGGGTGTTAACGATAATTAATTTCGACCTAACAATATTATGTATAATTTTCATTATTATATTTTGATTATGTCAAGAGTCGATTATGAGATTTGTTACTTATGGAAACTAATTATTATGATATATGTTGTTATAGAAAGTCATTTTATGGCAAATAAAAGTTATCACTGTTGAGTTGTTAAGGCAAACGTTATTAGTATAAATGATAATAGTGCAAATAAATATTATGATCGGGGATGATTATGGCAAACAATATTAGTGCAATTGAATTTATGGAAAACGAGAGAATACCGTTTTGATATCTATACCTTATTTGTTTCTAAAGTAAAACAATCTGATTCTGTTACGTCTCAGGTTCAAACCCGCCACACAAAAAGTTGCGAGAATGCGTATCAGTCTTTTGGTTTCCTCGCTAGACTATAACTGAACTAAACAGGCAATTTAAAAAAAACGAACCAACATCATTCCCCGTAAGTGTTTCTAAAACAACAAACTGTATGGAAACAGGTATCGCCACTCAACGCCGTATTGAAATTCTCCCTAGAGGCGCACTTGTAACTACTCAGTTTTGACTTTTGCCACTGACTCGGATGCACTGCGCCGAAGTTTTGTTTGCGGGGTAAGTTTGAATTATTGTCTGCATGAAATCTAGCACTGCGTGTGGTGTTCAGAGTAAGGCATGTGGTAGATTCTTGTGTTTTATACTTCGCGTTTAGAAAGAGAATATTCTCTCTTGTATACCAAGATAAAGTACATTTATAAAGTTGCTTAAAACTACGATTTATGTAAAATCGACATTTAGATGGCTGCGTTGGAATAAGTGCTGGCAAATTTTGTCTAAATTGACGAATGGTTGAAATTTAAAACAGAATTCTGATGTAAAAGGACGTTGCAGCCAATACTTTCGCTTTAAACCTGGACTTAGCTGACTGGTTCGACTGAACCAAATTCGACAGAAAATTAGCTTTTCTACAGACCTACTGCCGTTTTATTGCCATAATCTAAATGGATAGCGATATTCTGTAGTTTAAACTGGAGTCGTTATATTTAAGGATAATAATATGACGTCCATAGCGAGAATCCTCATGTCAGCTGGGAAAGCGACTTAACGCGTTCATCAAGGCACGGTAGTGCTCTGATATAAATAGCCACAAGTACCGTTCATCGACCCAAGTGTGCAAGCGGTCAAAACCCATTCAACCTGTGTAAGGGGTACTCTGCCGATCTATTACGAACGGAAAGTCAGGTCTCACTATGAGCTATAAAACTACAGCCATCAAACCCATAAAAATTCCCTGAAATAAACTATAAAATACCAGCATTTTCCATCCAAAACCAAATTCCCCGCTCACACGTTCTCTAAAGCATTCTGCCGAAGTATCTTTAAAAGCTTCTTTATAACCGAACCATTTGCAACGTTAATCACAATAGCAACATTCCACTACATAACAATAGCAACTTCCACTTCCTGGTTCATCTAAATAATAACCATTAACACACAACATAAATCACTCAAGTTATTGCGTTTCTTCGTGCATGCATATTAACGCGCGCATTAATAATTGAAAAGCAAGATAAAACGTTTGGCAGCGAACCTACTTGGGAGTACAACTTCCTCTCTTTGAGAAGTATAGCGTCACTACGTATTTAACAATTGCAACCAGTTTTAGCTTTTGTGCAATCAGTTATTAAATAGGATAAAGATAGTATAAAAACTAGATTGAACTATTCATGACATGACAACGTATTATTACAGAATGTTGGTTTATTTAATTGTTACGTCTGTAAGTATGCAAATAGTTTTAGAACACCTACATAATAAAAATACATAACGGTGACAGGCCTGGCCTGACATTAGAAAAGTTACAAAAGCTATTAATTCGTCCTAACCTTTGTACGTGTTTGTGTCCATGTGGTGACGGATTAAGAATACGGAATGTCACCACCCCATATCATCCCATGGGTGTCGTAAGAGCCGACAGAGGGACCATTATTATGCAGAGAACAGCACAGTAAGAGAAGGAAAACTTGATACAAACCCCCTAACAACCCGTTTGGCCAGCGTGGTATAAGTAGGCCAAATCCTCCTTTCAAGGAAGAGGCCTAATCCAGCAGTGGACTGTTAAAGACTGATTATAATGATGATGAACCTTTGTACACAGTGAGGAGGAAAGAAAGAGAAGGTTCACAGATATCACGCGTGCGCTCTAATGAGAGGCAAGGGTCGTTATGTTGTATCTGTGGTAGAGCAGATAATTACAATTAAGGCGAGTTGTGTTAATCCATCCATAAAATTCTACAATGAGATAGTAGAACTTTACTAAGTAAGCCGTGGGCCGCAGTAAAATTTGAAAAATGTGCTCAAGTAAATTATTATTTCTCTTAGCAGAATCCGGGTTCTTTTTAATAATATAATAGCATCAAGTCATATTTTATATCCAGAGAGGAAATTTTTAAAGAAAAAATTGACAGCCTCAGTGGTCTAGTTGATTTCGTACGTGTGTACTGATCGGGTGATCCCGGGTTCAATGCCCGAGTGGGGCAAAAGTGTGACTCAGTTTTATCGGATTCTCAGTAGCAGCACAGTATAAAGACATACAGTAGTTTGACGCCTTTGATCTCGTAGAAAAAGCCGACAACATCTAGACAAGGGTAAGGAGGCTAGGGCTGCCACATGTAAAAAATACCTACTTATTCAAACACCGTCTATTTATTTTAGAAAAATATTACAATTGCTACGCTACATGAATAGTATAGTGTAAATCACATCCGCTTTTTACTAAATGCATATGGATGTATACACGGTACATATACCGAAATGACAATTATTACAATGTTTGTCTGTCTGTCTGTTTGTTCCTGCTAATCTCTGGAACGGCTGGACCGATATTGACGGAACTTTCAATTTATTATATTACAATAATTAACGATAAATAATTATTATAAAACAGTTTGCATATTTCGTGCGGTGACTTTGCTTTCCATAAAAAGTGTCAGTCAGCACCTATTTCATCCCGCAAGTGTCGTGGGAGGCGGTTAAGGATATGAAGCATTTTTCAGATAGGTATACTAGGTCGTTATCGTAAAAACCAAGTTAAAATAAAGCGATCGACATAGCGGTCCTTTAATGGATGGGCAACCATGGGATCAGCTTGCAGAACCTGTGCTATCGATATGAAGTATTTTGCAGATCTATTTTCGAGCAAACTTCGTTAAGGTAAAGCAATAGACATCACGGTCATTTTATGGATGGGTGACCGGGCTATGAGATTACTGAGAACATGTGTGGAGTTTATAAAAGGGGCCAAAAATATGGTTATTTTTAGCTAGGACGCGCCGTTACCAAGATACATGTCATATTAATATTTGATAGGTGCTTACCTAATACGAAGGTACTAGGTACTTATTGTATGAAATTAAAATCACGCTTGAATCGAATATTACCTTACAACGCTTATTTTCTTACGTCTGCCATGTTGTTTACGTACAGTAAATTACTACTTTATTCTGTGATTTGGCCAGACTTGAGATATTGTAAAAAGTTAGTAGATTAGTAGGTACGTGTACATTATTTTAAGTGGTTATAGGTACATACATTTCAAAATAATATAAATAATTGTATTTAATACACAAGTCGTATGCACCATCTTAATTAATATTCATAAGCAAATAAATAAGTAACGAACAAAAAACAAGCACGCGACAGCCCCCAAAAACATGTACCTAGTTAGGAACTAAGACGACATACGTAAGTAGGTACCGCTCTTCCCGCGTCTCACTTCTTTCCCCGCACGATTGACCCGTCTAGACGCGTTCGTCGAACGACTGTATGGATTATTTGACTGTGGTATTTGTACGGATTCTGGCAAAGTACCTGGTAACGGTAGTAGGCTCACCGCCTATTACGTACGCCGCCTGTAGGTGGTGCGGGGATATAGGCGTGACGCTATAAAAAAGGAAAGAAATTATCCTCCAAACTTTAATAAAATTCGGCACTGCTTCGCGGACCTATCGAATTATTTTATAATTTTTATAGCGCATACTGCAGTCAAATTTACTACATTACTCTGGCTGGTGGTGCATTATAAGCTGTAATGTAATATAAAACATTAGTATGGTTTTGTTTTAAATGAAGTACGTTTAAACAACAGCTGGTGATAAAATGCTAAAAATACAAATTGTATAGAAAAACATTAAATCACACAATATCCTGCTAATATTATAAACGTGAAAATCTAGAGGATGGCAGGAAGAAGACTTGTTGTTACTCTATCAAGTCAAAACTACTAAACGGATTTGATGAAAGATTGCAGTAGGTAGTACACCCCATGCCTTTAGTCGAGATAACCGACCCAAGTGTATGGTATAAGCAAGTATAATGGAGCCAAGTAATGGATTAATTACTCCAGCACTTAATCCTTTGCAACCAGTACATTCACTCGTCCAGAATACCAAGCACTCGCCTTTGGTAACCAGCAATCCGAATTGCAATCGTATTTTACATGATAACGCTTGTGTAAACTTATTATTGAATTCATCAGAAGACTGAGACGAGAGAATACCGCACTGCTTTCAGACTTTAATTAATTTACCTAACAACACATGGAAAAGTTCATTTTCAACTAAAACATTTTGAAGTAAGAACTTCTTCGTACCGTGGGTACGGTTCGGTAAAACAATTTATAACATTGTATTATCTTGAATTACTTCGTGCTTTGCTGTGCAACGATGGCCTAGTGGACATACCAACAGAATGCCATGCAGATGGTGTCGGGTTCGAACCCAAGGCGTACACCACTGACATTTTGGAGATACATACGTATTAAATTGTTAATTATCGCTTGGCCTATGTCTCAGAGAGCACGTTTAACCGTCGGTCTCGGCAGTCATGAAAATCTTTGACAGTCGTTAAAGGGAGTCAGTACCTCCGAAAATACTGACACTAGTATAAACCATGGAGTATTGCTATCTCTTTGGGTTGCGGAGGTCAGACAAAAAACTCAGTGGAAAAACTAACATTACGGGATAACGCTGGGACGATGATGACTTCGGTTTTTGTTGATTCAGTATCTCAGTAAATCTCTGTCTCTTCAAGAACTAGTTAGTCGTAGCATACACTGGTTCGTTTGAGGTTGCACAATACCTCCACAAAATATCAGTGTGAAAGATTAGGAAGACATGCCACTGTTTCGGAGTTTTGTCACGTCACGCTCATGAAAAATTCCCGTTGTGTTGTGAAAAAATGTACAGAAATTAGAATAGTGGGCCAAAGAACACCCATACTCAGAATAAATACTTAATGAATCGCAGAAACTTTAGTCCCACGTGGAAATTGAAACCACCGAAGTAGCGGCGTAGTCCCAAGCCAAACTGCTTAAGCCACTATGTCATCCATACAAAGGTCGCAATACCAACTTTAAGCTATACCTACATATATGTATGTGCCTGTGCAAATCCTCGCGTGCTAAAATCAAATGTCCTTGTACGATAAAAATAATGTCAGTGCCCAAAAAATTACATACGCAAAGATGGAATAACCAGTTATAGAATGTAATTATTAGTACGGTAACCGTACTCCGTATACTTACGTCGTAAAGTTACCTCATAAACAACTGCATCACTTGTGCTATAATAAGTATAAATTATATTTGATATTTACAAGCAAGCCATGACTCTGAATGATTTCCAATTAATATTTTAAACGTTACTAAAACTGATTTTGATAATCGTCAGCTAGTGATGAGTAGTTATCGGTAAAATATCGATAAGAGATTCAAAACTAAATAATTGTTGAAATTAACTAGTATTCATAAGATTATAATTGAGATGATGTGAAATTTAATATGAAACAATAATTTAAAATTATTATAAATTAAAGAAAATAGATTGGAAAATAATCGTGAAAAGACCAGTGAAGAAAATGACTAAAAAAATTTAATTTTTAAATTCAATACAACACCTGCATCTTTAATTATCTCAACAGTGTATCAAATGTATGAACAATGCTATCTGAAGCTATTATTAAATGAAGCAATCGCTAAATAAGTGCAGTTTGATATCAAAACAAATGTAAATATTGTAACTTGATTTAAATTGTCAATATCAATTGTCAATATGGCTTTGCAAGCCATTGGAAAGCACACTTACGAGCTGCAACATCTAGCTCTATAAATTAATAAAGAGTCCAGAAAGCTGTCGCTGTAGCCGGATACGGCTGTGAGGCTTAATTTCGTCAATATCTTATGGCAGATTCTTATTTTTCATTATTATTCTTGTGCGAAGTAAAGTTTTGAAGCATTCAATATAATATCTTTTCTAACATTCGCACATCACTATCTTCGACACGTCATATACCAAAGGTGAAACAGTAATGAACTAATTTCAACAGTAATTTAACATCCCTCGTTTGACTTACATAAATGTATTTGATTTGACGAGTAACAATAATTTGTGTACTGCTTCGAATTATTTCACGGTGGTTGATCATAAATGAACTTAGATTATCTTTAAGATTATGGAGACTCTGTTACATATGAAATTTATTTACATACTTTGGAAAGTATATTGCAGCCTAATTACCTTTGATTATAGAACTTTCAAAGCCCAAGACGTGATGAGGGAATGAGGGATGTCCTTTATCAAGAACTAGAGGATGCCCGCGGTTACACCCCCGTTATTTAAGGCTACTGCTCTGCCCCCGTCGCTCATAGCGTGATGTTATATAGCCTATAGCCTTTTTCGATAAATGGGCTGTCTAACACTGTAATAATTTTCCAAATCGGGCCACTAGTTTCTGAGATTAGCGCGTGCAACCAAACAAACTATTCAGCTTTATATATTAGTATAAGATAAGATACGAACTGCAAAGTGTAAAAAAGAAATGTGTAATTGATTAAAAAAAAAACTAGACACATTGTTCTTTCTAGCTCTTCCTTCTACGAATCTAACCCAATACCATTCGATTGCTTGTTTGGATATACATTTAGCATTTTAGTGATCTATTGGTCTGCAGATAAAAAGGGATATTTTAATAAAATACGATAAGATATAAATGTGTAAGGTTATAGAAAATTCATAACTTATTTCCAAAGACACTTGCAGGAATATTTATTCAGAGTGTTTGTAAGATCTTAAGATTTATTTTTTTATATAAATAAATGATTAATAAAATATTCGCACATCTAATACTAATATATAAACGATTCGAAAAATTCTTTCAGTGTTAGATAGGCAATTTATCGAGGAAGGCTATATGCTATATAACATCACGCTGTGAGCCACGAAAGCAGCGATAGCCTAGCGGAGATACCAACAGACTGCCATGCAGAGGGTATCGGGTTCGAATCCACGGCGCGCACCAATGACTTTTCGGAGTTATGTGCGTATTGAATTGTTAATTATCGCTTGTCCCGTGCCTCGGAGAGCACGTTAAACCGTCGGTCCCGGTTGTCATGAAGATCTTTGACAATCGTTACAGGGTGTCAGTACCTTCTAAAATACACTGACACTAGTCTAAACCATGGAATATCGCTATCCCTTCTGGTTGTGGAGGTCAGACAGGCAGTCGCTCCGTGGAAATGCTAATATTCAGCCAAATCCGGTTAGACTAGTAAGCGGACCCCAGATTGAAACTGGGATAACGCTAAGAGAAAGAAGAATCATAAAGAAAGATAAATAAATATTATGTCGAAAAAATAAATAATTTATTTATTTTTTCGTTATATTTATTTATTTATTATATACTTTACTGTACATCTATAAAATTATTACATAGCATAAACTTATACTATAAGAAAAGTACAGTGGGCGGCCTTATCGCTAAAAGCGATTTCTGCCAGGCAACCTTTGGATGGACATGGTTTGTAGAGGAAAATAATGGTGGTTGTAGGCGTACCAAGTGAATATATTATAAATAGATATTATACTTGTTTGGCATCATTAAAAATATTCACTTTTTATTTTTATAAGAAATAAATCCTTCTATTTGATCATTTATTTTATAAATACTTATTATTTATTCAAATTCATACTAAATAATAATTATTAAAAAATAATATTATAATTTGATGATGGTTTTTAATTTTATCTCATTTTTTTTATTAAATGTTTTTCTTTATTTTATAGATATTAAATAACCAATAATAAATATTTACGATTTACAATTTAATAGTACTAAGAATCAATAATTTTAAATAAATAAATAAATTTTATGTCAATAAATAATACATACGGATAGCATTATATAGCACACATACATATTATTGGAGCATTTGAAAAAGTATAGAAGCACAATTTTTGCACTAATATTTACGAATAGTAAATAATATTAATCAAAATATTCAGTTCTACCCCGACGGGGAAAAAGAACATTCAGTTCAAATCACTACTGCATATAATTTATTAGCACATTTATAATTCGTACTTGTACGAAACTAAAACACGTGTTGTGAATGTAAAAACAATCGTAAAATTTTGCTCTCATATGTTTTTCATAACGCGCCTAAAGAAGTATAACTTCAAAAAAGTTGACACAGTAAAATGATGCCAAATGATGATTGGACCAATTATATTATGATGTTAAAGATATTAATTTTACTAAAATGTCCCGTCCACCATCTTGGATTCTCAACTAGATGTCATTTTCGTGACCAAACTCCATGAAAACCCCGAAAATGATAACCATATTAATTTTATTAAAAATATCCCTTCCGCCATCTTGGGTTCCCAAATAGATGTAATTTTCGTGATCAGAATCCATGAAAACCCCGAAAATGATACCTATATTAATTATATTAAAAATGTCCCGTCCGCCATCTTAGATTCCCAAATAGATGTCATTTTCGTGATCAGAATGCATGAAATTTCCGAAAATGATACCCATATTAATTTTATTAAAAATATCCCGTTCGCCATCTTGTGAATGTAGAAACTAAAAACTTCTCCCGTGAGAATTTTGTGTCACACATGCGCGCGCATCGTAAAATGACTCTCATCTTTTCATAATGTACCTAAAGAAGTATAACTTCAAAAATATATGTTTGGGTTGGCCCGTCCTTATTACTTAGGGGTTTAAAAACTAAATTGCGGCCGATTCTCAGTCCTAAAAAATATACCTTTAAAATTTCATACAACTCGGTCCAGCTGTTTGGGAGGAGTATTGTAACTATCACTGAGAAACTTAGATTTATTTGACTCCGGTATGCGCGTGGCGTGGACAACAGAATTGATCTAGTGATATGAATAAATTACTAATATGGCTAGTAGAAAAAACAGGGGTTGATGCTAAAAGGCTGAAAATTTATAGTTGTATGTATTTTTAATGCCACTTAATAAAAAAATAAAAACAGAAAATAATGTACAAACATAAAAAAAAAAATTGGGTTCGCCACCCTTAAGACTTGGGGGTTTGAAAAATAGATTACAACCGATTTTCAGACCTACCAAATATACATTTAAAATTTCATACAAATCGGTCCAGCCGTTTCAGAGGAGTATTTTAACTAACACTGTGACACGAGAATTTTATATATATAGATTGATTTCATAACATCCGCCATAATTTCATTAATTACGAAAAATCTGAATGTTGACTTGTTAAATGAAACACAATTTTCGTGATAAATAACGCATTGCTTTCAAACTTTAAACATTTATACCTACGCGGTGGGCATCTGTTTTCAATTAAAAACTTTATCTCAACTCATTCATTTGTGTATTTAAATGAGGAACCTAATTCTTTCACACATGAGGTACTTACCTATACAAAAACATTTACTATACAGATAGTCTAAGATCCGTAGAAGAGCGACCTTCACCGAGCTGTTTATTGGATAAAAAGTATTTGATATCAAATTTTGCACGTTAAAAAATATATCGCGAATGGATTGGAAAAAAAAAACCGGTCCAGACAAAAAAAAATTGCCATCCGCTTTTCGTGACAGATTTTTCGTAGGCAACCCAATGTTCGCAGTGAAGTAGCGGTCACTTTAATGTAAGAATTGTCTATTAAAAAATATTATAAATATAACTAGTATCAACTTAACAGTCGAAGTGTTTATACCTGACAACCCTACCAAATACGCCAGGAAAAATTGGCAACCCTATGTTAACGTACCCTTTAGGGTTTCTACATTCGGTTAGTACTAAATTTATTCATCAAAGGCGTATATTCAATGTTAAATGAAAAGCCAAATACATATTTTTTTCTACTTTTCCTAGTCTGGACCGGATTTTTTTTGCTAACTCATTCGCGATCAATACTTTGACATGCAAAATTTGATATAAAATACTTTTCATCCAATAACCAGATCGGTGAAGGTCGCTCTTCTACGGATCTTCAACTAAGAGAACAGCACTGTAAGAGAAGGAAAACTTGATACAAACCCTATACCAACCCGTTTGACCAGCGTGGAATAGCAGGCCAATTCCTGCTTTTAAAGGAGAGCCCTAGTCCAGCAGTGGACTGTAAGGGGCTGATGATGATGATGATGAAGTAAGCCTTGGGCTTATGCCTTTCTCGATCATGATCCGGAATCTTATCTATACTAATATAATAAAGCGGAAGAGTGTGTTTGTTTGTTTGTTTGTTTGAACGCGCTAATCTCAGGAACTACCGGTCGGATCTGAAAAATTATTTTTGAATACGATAGCCCAATTATTCCGGAAGGCTATAGGCTATATAACATAACGCTTCGACCCTTTGGAGCCGGGCAAAAGGCTAAAAAGGCTAAAACATAATGTCGGCTAATTTCACGAACTAGCAGTCGGATTTTAAAAATTGTTATTGCTTATAATAGCCCAATTATTCCGAAAGGCTATAGACTATATAAAATTACGCCACAACTTTTAGGGGCCAGACAAAAATATTAAAATGGTCAAACGAGAAGTTGGGTCAAAGGCAAAAAAAGGCTAAACGAATAGGATACAATCTACATGGGTATCGTTTTCGAGGTTTTCGGAACGCTGATTAATAATATGAAATTTATTTAGTGATCCAAGATGGCGGATGGGAAATCAAAGATGGCGGATGAGAAAATTTTAAATATCAATATGGGTATGGCCTTCGATATTTTAAGGGGTAGAGAATCGAAATACAACATCTATTTCGTGATTAAGATGGCGGATGGGAAATCAAAAATGATGGATGGGAAAAATTAAAAAAATCAATATGGGCATCGTCTCTAATGATTTAAGGGATGGTGAATCCAAATACAACATCTATTTCGTGATCAAGGATGGCGGATAAGAAATCAAAGATTGCGGACGGGATTTATTTTAAAAGTCGATATGGGTATCGTCGCCGATATTAAAAGGGATGGGGAATCCAAATACAATATCTATTTCGTGATTCAAGATGGTGGATGGGAAATCAAAGATGGCGGATGAGAAAGTTTTAAAAAATCAATATGGTTATCGTCTCCGATGGTTTAAGGGATGGCGAATCTAAATACAACATCTATTTCGTGATCAAAGATGGTGGATAGGAAATCAAAGATGGCGGACGGGATATTTTTAAAGTCCATATTGTTATCGTCTCCGGTATTTTAAGGAATGGGGAATTCAAAAACACCATCTTTTTTGTGATCAAAGATGGAGGATGGGATTTTTTTTTAAATCAATATGGGTATCGTCTCCGATGTTTGAGGGATGGGGAATTCAAATACAACATCTATTTCGTGATTCAAGATGGCGGATGGGAAAAATTTTAAAAATCGATATGGGTATCGTCTCTGATGATTTAAGGGATAGTGAATCCAAATACAACATCTATTTCGTGATCAAAGATGGCGGATAGGAAATCATAGATGGCGGACGGGATTTTTTTTAAGTCGATAGGGTTATCGTCTCCGATATTTTAAGGAATGGGGAATTTAATATTATGTAACAATCTATGTTTGTTTTTGCATAATTTATAGACCCTGGAATGATAAGAGATTAAGCGCTAAGTCAATGGTAACTTTGGAAAAGGGGCTTGGAAAAAAGGGAATTAAATAAAAATTCTTAAAAAGGCGATACGGAGTTCGCTGGGTCAGCGAGTACTAATATATAAAGCTGAAGAGTTTGTTTGTTTGTTTTTTTGTTTGTTTGGTTAAACGCGCTAATCTCAGGAACTACTGGTCCGATTTGAAAAAATCTTTCAGTGTTAGATAGCCCATTTGTCGAGAAAGGCTATAGGCTATATAACATCACGCTATGAGCGACGGGAGTGGAGCAGTAGCATTAAATAACGCGGGTGTAACCGCGGGCATCGTCTAGTACTAATATAATAAAGCGGAAGAGTTTTTTTGTTTGTTTGTTTGAACGCGCTAACCTCAGGAACTACTGGTCGGATCTGAAAAAATCTTTTTGTGTACGATATCCCAGTTATTCCGGAAGGCTATAGGCTATATAATATAACGCTTCGACCCTTTGTGGCCGGGCAAAAGGCTAAAAAGGCTAAAACATAATGTCGGCTAATCTCAGAAACTAGCAGTCGGATTCAAATAATTGTTATTGTCTATGATAGCCCAATTATTCCAAAAAGCTATATATAGGCTATATAAAATTACGCCACAACTTTTAGGGGCCAGACAAAAATAATAAAATGGTCAAACGAGAAGTGGGAGGGTAAAAAAAGCTAAACGAATAAGATACAATCTTTAAGGGTATCGTTTTCGAGATTTTCGGGACGCTGATTTATAATATGAAATTTATTTAGTGATCCAAGATGGCGGACAGGAAATCAAAGATGGCGGATGAGAAAATTTAAAAAATTAATATGGTATCGCCTTCGACAATTTAAGGGGTGGGGAATCGAAATACAACATCTATTTCGTGATTAAAGATGGTGGATGGGAAAATTTTAAAAATCAATATTGGTATCGTCTGCCATGTTAAAAGGGATGGGGAATCCAAATACAACATCTGTTTCGTGATTCAAGATGGTGGATGGGAAATCAAAAATGGCGGATGGGAAAAATTTAAGAAATCATTATGGGTATGGTCTCTGACGATATAAGTGATGGAGAATCCAAATACAACATCTATTTCGTGATCAAAGATGGCGTATAAGAAATCAAAGATGGCGGACGGGATTTTTTTTTAAGTCGATATGGGTATCGTCTCCAATCTTTTAAGGAATGGAGAATTCAAAAACACCATCTGTTTCATGATCAAAGATGGCGGATGGGAATTTTTCTTTAAAAATCAATATGGGTATCGTCTCCGATGTTTAAAGGGATGGGGAATCCAAATACAACATCTATTTTGTGATTCAAGATTGCGGATGGGAAATCAAAGATGGCGGATGGGAATTTTTTTTTTTAAATAAGTATGGGTATTGTCTCTGATGATTTAAGGGATGGTGAATCCAAACACAACATCTATTTCGTGATCAAAGATGGCGGATAGAAAATCAAAGATGGCGGACGGGATTTTTTTTAAACTCGATATGGGTAGGTATTGCCTCTGATATTTTAAGGAATGGGGAATTCATTATTATATAAAAATCTATGTTTGTTTGTTCATAATTTATAGACTCTGAAATGATAAGAGATTAAGCGCTAAGTCAATGGTAACTTTGGCAAAGGGGCTTGGAAAAAAAGGAATTAAATAAAAACTCTTTAAAAGCGATACGGAGTTCGCTGGGTCAGCTAGTCTTATATATCTATACTAATATAATAAAGCGGACGAGTTTGTTTGTTTATTTTTAACGCGCTAATCTCAGGAACTACCGGTCGGATCTGGAAAATTCTTTTTGTATACGATAGCCCAGTTATTCGTGAAGGCTATAGGCTATATAACATAACGCTTCAACCCTTTGGTGCCGGGCAAAAGTCTAAAAAGGCTAAAAGATAATGTCGGCTAATCTCAGGAACTAGCTGTCCGATTTAAAAAAATGTTATTGCCTATGATAGCCCAATTATTCCGAAAGGCTATGGGCTATATAAAATTACGCCACAACTTTTAGGCCCCAGATAAAAACAATAAAATGGTCAAACAAGAAGGGGGAGGGTTGGGTCAAAGGCAAAAAAGGCTAAACGAATAAGATAAAATCTATATAGGTATCGTTTTCGAGATTTTCGAGACGCTGATTAATAAGTTGAAATTTATTTAGTGATCCAAGATGGCGGACGGGAAATCAAAGATGGCGGATGAGAAAATTTTAAAAATCAATATGGGTATCGCCTTCGATATTTTAAGGGGTGGGTAATTGAAATACAAGATCTATTTCGTGATCAAAGATAGCGGATGGGAAATCAATGATGGCGGATGGGAAAAATTTAAAAAGTCAATATTGGTAACGTATCCGATGTTTAAAGGGATGGTGAATCCAAATACAACATCTGTTTTGTGATTCAAGATGGCGGATAGGAAATCAAAGATGGCGGATGGGAAAAATTTAAAAAATCAATATGTGTATCGTCTTTTGTGATTTAAGGGATGGTGAATCCAAATACAACATCTATTTCGTGATCAAAGATGGCGGATAGGAAATCAAATATGGCGGACGGGATTTTTTTTTAAAGTCGATATGGGTCTCGTCTCCTATATTTTAAGGAATGGGGAATTCAATATTACATAAAAATCTATGTTTGTTTGTTCATCATTTATAGACTTTGAAATGATAAGAGATTAAGCGCTAAGTCAATGGTAACTTTGGAAAAAGGGCTTGCAAAAAAGTGAATTAAATAAAAACTCTTAGTGCTTGACCATAATTGGAATGTTGTGCTGTAACTTTCTGAAATGTTGCTCACCAAAAAGTAACTACGAGGTGGATGCATCATAAGAAGTACATTTTAATGTACGTATGTAGCGCTCATAGCGAGACTTGGCTTGCTGTTCGTAACAGATCGGCAAAGTTAAGCATCGCTTGCACAGGTCGCCACTTGGATGGGTGACCGTGTGTGGCATTTTCATCTGAGCGCTACCGTGCTTCGGAGGGCATGTAAAGCTGTCGGTCCCGGTTCTTGTCTAAGGATAAGGATAGTGAGGCCATGTCGGCAGCATTCGGGCATTCTGAAAACTCCAAAACCAGAGTTGGCCACACACTCACACGAAAAACAAAACAAACAAGTTCATTTTGTTCTCAACACTGACTAATAGTAGTATACTTCTCTGTCTTTCTCTTTCGTTTTTGAAAAGGCAACATCTCGAGATCTCCAAAATCCAAATAACAATTACAAGTTTCAGTTGTATACATAACTATTTTAATTAGAAACCGGGTTCCTCGACCGCATTGCGAAGCATTGCCAACTAACTACAAATATTAATAAGAGATGAACATGGCATTAGGATTTTGATTAACCGCATTTCTCCTTATATGCCGCGTACAATACTTTTGCATATGTAATAAGATTAAAATGAAGAGACAAGAGCAGTCTTTGTGACTTAAAATGCACGTACTTGTTTAAAAGGCAGTTAAGGTGCAGGCATCCCAAATTTGTCTTGGTGACCGGCTAAGATATTTTAAGAGGACTTTAAAAAGCAGGAGCATTTAGTTTGGTTATGTGTGTATTTTTCGCAGTACAGACTTTGATTCTATTGCGATGCCAACTTTAAAATATAAATTTATTTCATCCTTCTTGGTGTACTTATTTGGTTGATAGTGGTTGCATAAAATTCTATAACGCAATCTGCCTTCGGAGTCCAGTGAATAGCGACTGGTGCTCGGAGGTCCCGGGTTCGATTCCCGGGTCGGGCAAAAGTGTTACTGGGTTTTTCCGAATTCTTAGTAGCAGCAAGGAGTCTGGTGATATACCTGGTAACAGCAATAGGCTCCCCTTTTAGTACATGGGACCTATAAATTTATAGCATGGTGAACTGTGGGTGTAATATTATACCTCTGCCTATCCATTTGGGAATACAGGCGTAAGTATATGAAAAAAAAACAAATTAAGTGTGACCAATTTTCCTCTCAGGTAAATATGCCAAATTGTAATAACTTGAGGCAAGAAACTAGCTCAATTCTTTATTTATGAAGGTGCTACGCAAATGTTCAGCATAACTTGTGTTGTATATATTCATGTTTGCGCAAAAGGAGTATAAAATAAGTTATAAGGACGTTACCGAAATTCTGAATAGTGTTGCTATTTACCTGAATCTTACTATGAGTATGTGAGCTCATGAAATGTAGCTATTTGATAACTCAGATGTACAAATTAGTGTTACATTATAAACTAACCTACAAGTTTGGTTCCAGTATTTTTTTACATATTTTTTTTATTATACGCTAAGGTAATGGGCCTATAGCTTAAGTATTTACTGCCAATCTACTGAGCGGTGCAGAGATAAAAAAGAAAGTAAGTATGTTATGAAATTAAATTGGATAGGACCTATATTCGTGTATTATCAAATTAAGTTGGCAAAACCTTTATTCGTTTATCGCAACAAAAGTTATCTCTGTGCTATTTTATATATAACCTGTATCACTGCAAAATTGCAACAAAATCCGTTGAGTACTTTTTGCGTTAAGAATACCAAACTTCCGTCCATCCTCGCAGCCTTCACGTTCATAAAAGCAGTAAGATATATGCCAAAATACCCTACAACCAAACGACAAAATACCCAACAGATTATCACGCTAACAAACATTATAAGATTACCCACTCACATCATTACTCCTTGTCCAAATGCCAGCCGTTTCCGTTTACCATACATCAGGGGTCACATACAGGGACATTAAACACATACCACGTCTCATCCGCGCTCCTCTATGAGATGAATATTAAGCGCCATGAGATATTTACAAGGAAATAAAAACGTTACGTTCTTATTTTATTGTGAACATTCGTGGTGCAAAATACCGTCTAAGTAGCGTATTGTTTTAAAAGGGTATTTTTGTTGAGTGTGAATTATGTAATGAACGATCTTTTTCGTTTGTTCTTATATGTAATGTTTGAAGGTGTTGATTGTCGTCTTAAAGTGATGATTTTCGATAAAACTCTGGTTTCCGTATTATACCTATATGTTGGTACTTCATCACATCAGCGGGCAAAAGTCCACTACTGGACATGAGTTCCCCTAAGGATCTCCACATTGAATAATCTTAGTATCGTAAATGTTAGTACTTAAGGATCCTTATTTTGTCGTTTGCAGAAAAGTAACCGAAGATCCTAGAAGGAAATTCGTATAATGTTTGAATTCTGAATAAGAGATTCAGAGAATTAGGTAACGTGGAATCTATTTTCTTATTATACCCCAAACAAGTAGCTGAAAACTCGAAGTTATAATTTAAGACTCGGTAGCGCAGCGAAAGTGTAATGTTAATTTTTCATAGCATAACAACGTGTCGATTGTCGAGTGTGGTCTATGCGTCAGGTTAATGCACTTTATTTATAACTTAAAAAGTAATTTACCTTCGTTCACGACATATTTTAGTCCTATGAAATGCTGATGGTAAAGCAAATGTTTAATATATTACGTAACGGATTGCCGAGACGATGGTCTCGGGTTCGATCCCCAAGTACCTCGGGCACACACCTCTTTCTTTTTGAAGTTATGAATGTATTAAAAAAAAAAGATGTTAATTATCCCACCCGCCCGCTTAATAATGTGCCCGGTGGATGGTAATACGCTCGCCCCTGTTAAATTGGGGCCGAAACATAACTGGCGAATTGTGGGTGTGTAATACGCCTCTGCCTACTCATTCGGGGATAAAGGGGTGAAGTTATGTAATGTATATTTTGTAAAATATTATAGGTAGTTTCTATATCATGGGCTGAGTACAAACTTTTCGAGAAAACACTGACTTAAAACACACGGTGTACCTATAGTCTAGCTTTTTAATATTAAAAGTATTGTGTGAAACCAATTACTATGATTTGGTAATAGTTCGATGCGGTCATGGGCAAAACTACGAGTAAAGCAACACTACAGAAGTAGTTTCAAACTATTCCATCAATTGTATCCAAAACCTTGTCTAAATCACAAGTCTTGTTAAATTGCGGCCTGTGTAAATCCATAGTTGACTTATTGAAGTGCCCCAAGGCAATCGTCAGTTTCAATTATAATTGTTCACATTCCCCGCTTTCGTCGCCGACTCAGACTTATGCAGCGGAATATTGTACTGAAATGAAATTCAACATGAATTTTAGTATTGTAAGGACATCTATTGAGTAATTTACGATGTCACTTATGTTGTATATTTTAAGCGGTTGTTTAGAACTGCACCTGTTCCGGGTTCGATATTTTTATTTATTTAAAGACATATGTCATAATTTAGTATATGTTGAAGTAAACATATAATAAGTAATGGAATTAAAACTAAACTAAATTCCCAAGTTTGTGTATGCATCAAGATCAGTAATTAGCGACTTTTAAAGCATAATTGTATATAGCCTTCCTCTTTAAATGGAGTATTCAACACAAAATCAATCTTATATTAGAACCAAAAGATTAAAACGTGTAACCAAGCAAAAGAAATAAGAAAGTAAACTTTCTTTTGTTTTGACTTAGCTTTCATCAAAGTATAACCTCATTTTTTTAAATACAGCTTAAACAATGAGACATAAACTGGGATCCAAACCAAAAACCACCAAGTGTCGTAGATAATAGCAATCAAAGGCGTTTTAATCCTTCAGTATGCTAGTACCTGCGAGGCAATCAGACTGCAATCAGTAGACGCATTCGGTCTCAATATTGCGCCGACTTAGACGATTTAATCTGCTGAGACACAAACGAAACTAGTTTGGCACGCGAAATTTTGTTAAAAGTAAGCAAGACGAAGCTATTTTTTAATTTACTTTAACCGGACGCTTATTTCTAATTTGATGTTTTATGTATTTACTGATGTTGCTGAGAGTCGTTGTGTGGAGACATTACTCTTGAATGTACCTACCGATCCCGGTCTATGAAATATCTATATAGTATATATGTATATACTTTTGGGTTTCAAGTTTTAAGGGCAGTCGCTCTGTAGCTTATATTTTTATATAGGTACTCAAGCCTGTATCCCCGAAATGGTAGACAGAGGTGTAATATTACTCCCACATTTCGCCATGTTATTAATCTTAGGCCCCTTGTTACAGGGGCGAGCCTATTGCCATTACTGGACACTTTCTGGCAGAATCCGTGGTACAACTGAGAATTGGAAATAAGTCTTTTTCCGAATCCTCAGTGGCAGCACGGAGTCTGGCAATGTGCCCGGTAACGGCAGTTGGCTCACCCCCTATTACGTAGTACCTAAAATTCACAACAAAACGAAGTGGGTGTAATATTACACCTCTGCCTATCCCTATAAAGATCCAGCCATGAGTACAGACTCACGACTAGATCTTCGATCATCCTTGTGTTAGAAAGTTTTATTCTTAGACTCAGGTCTAAGAATAAAACCATCTAATACACCCAACTATCAACCAAAATACTCTCACAGAGCACATTAAACAATATCTAGCTTATTTGATTTAAATGTCAAGTTCTAACTAATAAAGTCCCTTTGTCTCTTTGTAAGTATAAACAGAAACTATCTATTTACTGTTGGGAGTTAGTTTTAATCTTAAGACCTTGTGCGTTACTGTAATGAGATCTGACAGACTCTATTTTGAGATAGAAAATGTTGGGTGTATTAAATGTTTTAATATTGACTGAGGACCCGAATGTGTTTATGTGATGTATAGTGTAATTAATTAATGTGTTAGTATTATAGTAATTAGATCGGGTAGTGGTTTACTACCAAAGAAGAAGGGTCGATGTCTTCATGGGGTACAGACGGGATTCGCAATATTTTTGCCGAGTTCTCTGTCTGTTTCCAAATCTTTTGGGTACAGCGATATATAAGTAACTTAAAAATATATATACATATATTTTAAAGTTACTTATAATTTAAATAATAGTATAAATATAGTCATAACCATACGGTTATGACTATATTTATACTATTTTATTCAAATCAATAACTTTCTCTTTTACATTACGAACTCCAAACATAAACATTGAAGTTTAGTAAAAATAAGGACTTTTTATTACATTAACTTTTATATTTATTGTGGTCTAATACTTCGTTTTCAGTTTTTGTTCAGTAGGGCACAGATATGAGAATCAAACTGCCACCTTACTATAGTAATTATTTTTCTTGATTACAAATCTCTCATTAAAGTAATTATACACCAAGAAGATCAAAACGAAAGTCAACCAAAACCTAAACACAAGAATTTACGTCAAAGTACATTAAGACTTAAGACTCATTTCCACAAGTATAGATCAAATTAAGCCACGCTAAGTCTCGTTGGCACTACCCACATACTAAAATCTCCTATTTGCATCCTATGGCCGTTAATACAGTTTATCTTCAAGACGTAAATTGCTAGAGGCGTCTCCTTGTGTGCAGTGTTGATAAGATTAAAAATAGTTCCACAAACGCTTAGATGAACGAGGTTTGATGCGATTTATTTAGAAGGTGGTAGTACTTGAGTGTTTAGTTGTGACTGGAATATTGTATTACAAATTGAAGTTAGTCAGGCAGGTGACGGATTAACACCCGATTCGATCGCCTCTGACGACACTCAAGGTATGAACCATGAGTATCCTAAGACACAACTAAGGCAAAATACACGAGACAAATACTATCTTGGCAAGAGACAGAAAACTTGACATCAAACCAATACTGTCTGGTTGGCGTGGAGAAGAAGGCAAAATGCTCTTATCGCAATCTTTTGTAACGTGAATTACGACACACGTATGTCTAGCAGTAGAGTTTGAAGGACTGTATGTTGATGTTTCTTAATTGAAATTAAACAATATATTTTGCGATGGATTTGGTCTCTTTGGTCATAACTGATCAAACGCGATCGAAACCTCGAAGGATTATACTATGCCTTACTTTAATTGTTATGGTCTGCTTGTAATGTCTCTTTGAGTACAATGGTGATAATATTAAAAAATAGTTCCACAAAGGCTTAGACGAACGAGTTTAAATGTGAATTATTTAGAAGATGGTAGTGTTACGTTATTTTGTTGTGACTGGAATATAGTATTACAAATTGAAATTAACAAATCCGTGACCTTCAACCTACCTTACATATTAAACCTTAGACCTATTTCAGTGTGCTCATTTCTGATCATTTCTCAAATTAGTTAATATTATTATGCTACTAAAAGCACCTAAAACTGTTGCCAAACTATTTTACTGACTGAATCAAGCTACCATTGTGAAGTTAAATGATAATTTTACATGTAGTTTTTTAGACTTGCTTAGAAATATAGTATAACTAGAGGACGCCAGCAGCTACGCCTGCATTTTTTTTAATTTACCCGTTTTGGCCGATCCCGTGAGAATTTCGGGAAATCCCTTCTTAGTGCACCCCTACGGTCCCCAAGGAACATACATGCCAAATTTCAGCTTCCTGCGCCCAATAGTTTCGGCTGTAGCGTGTCTGTCAGTCAGTCAGTAACGCAAGGATTTTATATATTAAGACTAGAGGACGCCAGCAGCTACGCCTGCAATTTTTTAAATTTACCCGTTTTGGCCGATCCCGTGGGAATTTCGGGAAATCCCTTCTTAGTGCACCCCTACGGTCCCCAAGAAACATACATGCCAAATTTCAGCTTCCTGCGCCCAATAGTTTCGGCTGTAGCGTGTCTGTCAGTCAGTCAGTAACGCAAGGATTTTATATATTAAGATTAAATAAGAAACCATAAACAATCAAACTTCTACACAAATAGCTGATGAATACATTCAGTAAATGTATAGTGAGGGTAGTAAGGAAGTCCTGTCAGGCAGCTTTCACCTAAATTATATCGACGCGGTCAAAGGTTCCCACTGTCAATATATTGAGCGATTTATTGGCCCAAGTAACGTCTCACTAAACTTGACGTCACTAAGGAATAAAAACTTCGTCCGTTGAGATATTCAAAGTTGCCCTTCATATGTATCCCTTGAGGAGTTTAGAAATAGAAGCTTTTGTCTTTGGTCAGGTGTTATAGATAGTGTTTGATTTTCTTAGTCTTTGATTACGATTGTGGATTATTATCTTCCATCTTCTTTACCCAGTTAGCTATAGATAACACGAACGATTATGTATTCAGGTCTACGCCTTTGTGAATATAAATTATAACTAGCCTTAGTACTGATCAATTCAGGTACATTTCATGAGTTAATCTATTAAAAACGAAAGCCAGCAGTACAGGAGTGCAATGCTTTTTAAAACTGAGTTTAAACTTCACAAAGTTGTGACAGTGGCGTGACCCCTTACGTTTTCGGATTAGTCACAAACTTTTCACATTTACATGAATAATTACCAAGATGGCTGTTCGAATTTGTAGACCACTTTATGGATTTTTATATAGAAATGACAACTAGATACTTTTAATCTTCCAAAATTATGTATTATTCTATGTATTACTGTATGTATTACTGGCGACTTGTATGCTTTGCACGATTTCAAGGTTTTTTACAAACCATTTGACACATATTATATTATAAGTACATTTTTTAAACAGCAAGGGATCCGTTGATGATTTATTTTAGATTTTATTTTTATGATTTTATATCATACTAGAGGACGCCAGCAGCTCCGCCTGCATTTTTTTTAATTTACTCGTTTTGGCCGATCCCGTGAGAATTTCGGGAAATCCCTTCTTAGTGCACCCCTACGGTCCCCAAGGAACATACATGCCAAATTGCAGTTTCCTGCGCCCAAAAGTTTCGGCTGTAGCGTGTCTGTCAGTCAGTCAGTAACGCAAGGATTTTATATATTACGATAAGCAGCGTAACCATAGATTTTGAATTTGTGATTATGAATTTGTGATTATGAATTTCCATAAACCATGATTACTGTTTACCACCTGCTGAGCCTCTGCACCATCAAAGGCTATCTGCAGGATTGAATCAGGTCAAACATGCAGGATCACCAATATTTAAATTCATTCTAACCTCTTAAGCAACTTAGCGGTCATGAAAACTCCTACTACTTGTAACACCCCAGCATCATTATAAATCTAACTCTAATACATATTTATTCAGATCTAGTTGAACTAGAAAACTGGCGCCGGGCACCATGGCGAAAAATCTTAGATGCAACTGGCAACATCGTCGTCATAATTTGCAAGCACCACCATCAATGAAACTTTAATAAAAATATAGCTCACAATTCCTAAAATGATATGCCTCTCGTACACCAGCAATCTAAAATACAAAATATATACCGGAACGACATCGCTATATTATGCACATTCCTAACAGGCCAATTTCGAGGTGTTGATTCTGAACTACTCTTGGTAACCTTTGGCATGCGGGCACAAATCAAATCAATAGACGCGGCAGCCAAACATTTTCCAATATTTCTCGCAGAAAATATTCTACGAGGTGTTCTCGTCGGTCTCCCCGATTATAGAATATAGGGATCGTGGAGTAGCTTCAAAATGTCTACCGAACAAATTAAATAAAACAAGTAATGCGGTCAATTGGGTGGTGAAAAAACATCGTGAGGAAATTTGCATGTCAGAGAGTTCTTCATAATGTTCTCGAAAGATATGTAAAGTGTGCCAATCCACACTTGGTTATCGGTCTATGGCCTCACCTTTCTTATAGTGAAAAGGGGCCCGTGCCCAGCAGTGAAACAGTGTATATACAGGGCTGATGATGATGAGTAATGGAGTCAGAAAGCTTCTGGAGTTGCGACCACTTACCGGACGGCGCAGCAGAGGTAGGCCACTCGTATGGTGGACCGACAATCTTATTGAGATCGTAGAAGGCGGATTAATGCGAGTGGCTCAAGCTCGATCGTTGTTGAGAGCTTTGAGGGAAGCTTACATCCAGTTATGGATAATATGTCTACAGTATATTTAAGGCGGCGTTAAGCGTAGGGATGAACAGACTGTCATGCAAAGTTCGAACCAATGGCGCTTATCGTATAGGTAATATGCGTATTATACTGTTATTTATGGCTTGCCCCGTGTCTCAGCTACTCGTTTGCTCTCTCAGAAGCTGTCTTGATGACGAGTTCTTCATTACGCACAGCGAAGATATGTGTTTGAACAAATATTATACTGCCTGTAAATCATGTTAAAGTTTCAAAGACCCATATAGAAAAATAAAAAAAAGAAAGAAGTTGATTGATTATGTCTGATATAAAAGTTTTAGAGACTGCTCCTGCACTAGGTGTATGTCCTGTTTTGCGGCAGACTTTACAAACATTTAATTAATGGACACGAACTCCGATTTTACACTCCGATTTTACCCGACCCGGGAATCGAACCTGGGACCACCCTATCAGCAGACGCATACGCTATTTCAGTGAATAGCCACCAGGAAGACAGTTAACAGTTTTTATTGATATCAAAATACTTTCTGTAGAAGCTCTACATACTCTCTAGAAATTTACAACTTCCAAACTTTCTAGTATCGCCTCCTTGACTTTCTACATTCCTTGTGACAATCATGTATGTGTATCGGTGGTACTCAAGTTTATTTTTATTCCAACTCACCGCGACTTCTGTATATTTTGCGTCTAGGATCGTTGCCTTGATTTTGTCTTGTAGATATTATGTCGACTTGTAAACTTTTTAGAAGCTATGTAGGACGTTTGTGCTAAATGGCAAAATCATTTAAAATTGAAATTTTAAGTTATGATAAATACAGTGGTAATCCTAAATGCATCGGACCTCGGTGACTAAATAAACTAAATGTCTGATATCTCCAAAGCCTTCGATAGAGTCTGGCATCGTGCGCTTCTTTCCAAGCTTCCAGCCTACGGCTTGCCGCCTCGATTGTGCAACTGCGTTGCCAGCTTCTTGCATGAGCGCCGTATACGAGTCCTTTGTGACGGTGAGTCATCGAAGTTTCTCCAGATGAACGCTGGTGTGCCTCAGTGGTCCGTGTTATCGCCCACGCTTTTTCTTCTGCATATCAATGATATGCTCACTTTTGGGGGCATACATTGCCATGCAGATGACAGTAGTGTACATGGGCGATATTTCGGACACCCTGCGGCTAAGTAAGCCGATACTGAGGAGTATAGGCGAACACTTTTTCACGCTGGAGCAGTTGTGTCTGTTTTATAAGACCCAGGTTCGCTCCTGCGTGGAATACTGCTCTTACTTTTGGAATGGCTCCGCTCAGTACATATTGGACGCCCTCGATAGGTCGCAGCGGCGTGCTGTCCGTATCATCAGTCATCAAGAAGCCACTAAGACTCTTGTGTCACTGCAATTACGCAGAGACATGGCCTCAATGGCTGTCTTCTACCGCAACTATCACGGTGAGTGCTCCGAAGAGCTCTTTCAACTAATCCCACCCTCTCCTTTCCTATCCCGAACGACACGTGCTGGGTTGAGGTGCCACTCTTACACGGTAGAACAGATACCGTCACGCACCAAACTGTTCGGCGCCTCTTATCTCTGCCGTACCATTAAGATGTGGAACTCTTTACCAGTCCACGTGTTTCCCTCCAGTTATGATCCCGGGTCCTTTAAGCGGGGCGTGAAAAAGCTTTACTCAAGGCCGTCAAGGTGAGGGCCATCATGCCATAATACCATGCTGGCTGCTGGCATAATGGCCATCACTATGGGACTTCACTGACTGCTTAACATCAGGCAGCATGGAGTCAATTTGTTCGGCAGAAATAAACAATAAAAAAAAATGTCTCAGAGCAATTTATTTTATGTATTATTCTAACTTAAGCAATTTGTAAATGGCCGAAACGCGAGTAGTAGATACCTATAAGCCTCGACTTCACTGTGACTGTTTCTTCTTCTTCTTCTGCCTGCCCTGTATATTACTTGGGGTCGGCGCAGAATGTCTTTCTCTTCCATTCTCTTCTATCAGACTGTGACTGTATCATGATCTATGTAAAATATGCAGGATCATCTTAATCATTCAGTGTGCCATTGTCCACATTTATAATTAGAGTGCCTACTAGCTGAGCTCGCGGTTCAACCCTGGCTGGCTTATAGCTTGATTTTAGATAGCCTTCCCCGATAAATGGGCTATCAAACACAAAATTATATCGTATTGGCTATATCATCTTACACCCCTGCCGGATGGCGTCCTACGCCAGTTTAAAATATGCAGTATGAAGCTATGATTTCGATATAGGTACTCAGGATAACATGAGGCGTAAAGTGCGTATGCTAGAGTCATATTGTCCTAAGCGATACACCCACTACCTTTTAAAAGACTCTTTTAATATTCCAGGACCTTTTTTTCTTTTTTTTTACGAGATGGAAAATCCCTTTGGATCGCCGGCTCTTGGAGGGAAATGCAAGCCGGAGTATGTGGTGTTACTACTAAAAGCCGGAGTATGTGGTGTTACAACCAAAAACGCCCTACGGGAAGAAGACAGGGTACAGGTGCTGTCCAATGTTCCTCCCATGACGCCATGTTCAACGTAACCCATTCCCAGGGAAGGCTACAAGCCCTGATTCTCCAGGACCTAATGGTAAAACTTTTCAAAGATTCGTTCGGTAGTTTTTTTTTTTATTTTCAGGCAGACAGCAAGCTGCGTAGACTTCATTTAGTAATATATTATAGATTTAGGTTTGAATCACGAAAGTCATACTAAGCTCTAAATTACGTTTAACGAATTGCCTAAGTCTTTATAAGACAAATTCTTACAAGAAACACTGAAGCTCTTTTATAATTTCCAGATCTTAGGAATCATAATGACTTACGTATTTGAAGCTTGGGTGCCAAGATAAATTGAGGTCGGCATTAATTCTAGATTTCATTTTGACGTAAGTGCCTTGACATTTCTAAAGCGCCTTAGCTCTACATTATAAATGATTTTGAACTCTAAATAAAAATAACAAATTTCCACAGGTCCCATTCCACGAAAATGGAACCAAAAACTCGGTAATCAATTATATTCACTATGTTTCCGGAAATACCATAAATGTAGTTTAGATAGTGGGTTCTTTGTATTTTCATAGTTCTATTTAAAATTAATTTTTCTTTATGCCTAGTTCATCATTAATGAATTGTAACATTCAAAGAATTTCTGCTTTACACTGCATTTTGTGTGCATTTTAGTTCCTATACATGAAAATGGCTCCACTCACACAAAGACCGACGCTACGTGAATTGTCGCGTTACTATGTCTGCTACTCTATTTTAAAGCACCTGAAATATCAAGAAAACGAATTGCTACATTCTCTGGTTCATAGAAATCATCTGATCCAAAAGACTTCCACCATTTATAAACATAAATGTTGAAATTTAGCCCACTTCTAAGTCTGCCCACTTTATCATCATGATTTATTAGCCCTGTAAATAAACCGTCTCACTGCTGGTCACGCGTTATGTGCGTATTAGTAATTATCGCTTGCCCCGTGCCTCGCAAAGGACGTTAAACCGTGAGTCAAGGCTAACATAAAGATCTTTGATAGTCGTTGCGGGAAGTCAGTACCCTCAAATAAACTGATACTGGTCTAAGCCATAGAATATCCCTATCCTTTTTGGGTTGCGGAGGTCAGACGGCAATCGCTCTGTGGAAAAGTTGATATTCTGTCATATCTGGTTAGACCAGTAAGCAGACCTCGGTCTCCAAGGCGTGTAAGTCTTAGATGCAACCAGAAAAACGCTAGCACGAGGATGACTGCTGGTCACTTTTCACTTCTCAGTGTGACAAGTACAAGGCCACAGTTTATCACCCTTGCCAATCGCAGGTTGGCAAGGGTTCCAAAATGGAACCAAAAACTCGGTAATCAATTATATTCACTATGTTTCCGGAAATACCATAAATGTAGTTTAGATAGTGGGTTCTTTGTATTTTCATAGTTCTATTTAAAATTAATTTTTTTTATGCCTAGTTCATCATTAATGAATTGTAACATTCAAAGAATTTCTGCTTTACACTGCATTTTGTGTGCATTTTAGTTCCTATACATGAAAATGGCTCCACTCACACAAAGACCGACGCTACGTGAATTGTCGCGTTACTACGTCTGCTACTCTCTTGTAAAACACCTGAAATATCAAGAAGACGAATTGCTACATTCTCTCTCTCTCTCTTCATAGAAATCAACTGAACCAAAAGACTTCCAACATGATAAATAAATAATAAAACATCTTTATTGTACACCAAAATATGAAAATAATTATAAACATAAATGTTGAAATTTAGCCCACTTCTAAGTCTGCCCACTCTATCATCATGATCATTAGCCCTGTAAATAAACTATCTCACTGCTGGCCAGGCGTCACTTGTCACTGTGACAAGTACAAGGCCACAGTTTACCACCCTTGCCAATCGTGGGTTGGCAGATTTCACATTATAACGATTTCTCAAACGTACAGATTTCCTCACCAAATATTCCTTTACCGTCCAGCAAGGTATAAATAACAGTTGAATGCACAATGCATACGTAACTCCGAAAAGTCATTAGTGTGCGCAATGGATTCAAATCTGTAACTCTTAGCTGAGTAACAGTCATTCGATGTAACCACTAGGCTATCGCTGCCTTTTCCATTGTATACTCAACATTATAATCACAATAATTGCGGTAGAAAACAATTTAATCTTACCCCTGTGTTCGCGCAAACATGACCTCTGTTCAGATTTTAACCACAAAGCAATTTCTGTCGCAATTTTGATCTGAACTTAATTTCCCCAGTACGTTTCGAGCTTCAAAATATCTCTTTCGATTTAATAGAAACTCTCGAACGAAGTGAGTTTGTCCGTCGCATTTTCGGTGCCCTCATTATTCGGTCACCATTGAGGGACAATCCGGACCGTAGGGACCCTTAAGCAATTCAGGAACAAACGTGAATGGACACGTTCCTTTTATTTGTTAAGTGCAATATAAATAGTTAATTGGTTAAATAGTTTATTGAGAAGGTTTATTTATTGAGTTGGGAACAACCCCGCGTATATGCCAGAGGGGAATGGGATTATGTTTTTGTTAAACGTATGAATAGATTATAGAGCAGGTAGTTCCAGATTTTTCTTCTAAAATCTTTTTAGTTGCTTTTTAGGTTTGATGATACTGTACTTAAAACGTTTGTGAAAAGAAAAATCAAGAAAACAAGGTGCCTCTTGTTCAAACACAAATGTTTATTAGTGCCAGCACGACTTTCAAAGACAATAAATAACATTGTTCGTGCTCTTCAATTTTAATAAATTTCAATTTAATTTTTTTCCATGAGAAGGGGCTGGAGTCTTCTGCTCTGTCCCTTACATTGACTACCAATATACCACCGCGACCCAAAGGGCAAGTCATATTCTATATCTAAGATGACCTAGTGTCAGGACGTTTGATATTAATGATATCCGTTACGACTATTATAATAGATCTTCATTACTACCGAGATGTGTACTGCACGGTTGGCGTAGTGGTTTAAGTGGGTGCCTCGCCGCTTGACACTGCGCCGAGTGTTGTGGGTTCGATTCTCGCACGAGGTAAAACTTTATGTGATCAATAAATTGTTGTTTCGAGTCTGGGTGTTAATTGTGTCCGTTAGTTGTATGTTTGTAAAGTCCCCCGCGATACAGGATTTATTCCTAATGCGGGAGTTGCTAAAAAAATTAAGAAAAAATCCGTGTGATCACCGTACTATTGGTGCTGATGTAACTTTTGTGACCACTCACCCATCTACAAGCCAGGGTATGACAGACATACTTAAACTAACAAATCTATACAGTCTGGCGAAGTGTGGCTGTTAGATACAGCTCTGCCTACCCTGCTTTATCAATACAGTCGTGCAGTCACCACTTTTCACGTGTAAATCGAATATACATAAGTATATACATATAATCACGCCTGTTTCCTGAAGGGGTCGGTACAAACTACGGACCGTCATTTGCAACGATCTAGACACATCTCTCTTGCTTCATTCACTTTAATACATTTTTTCATGCGTGGTCTACAGTTTAGAGTACCTGTTTCGAATATAGAAGATAACAAAACATGGCAATTCTAAACAAAAACCAGCTGTATATTCTTGGGTTAACGCGAATGTTACATATTGAAATCAAACTACGGTTCCTACAAAGAAACTGAAACATCGGCTAGTAACAATTAAAAATGTAGTTTCGAGATCATTCGGTTTAAACGTAAAACCGCGATAGGATCCATAAACCGTAGTTTGACAACGAAAACCAGCAGCTCTCAATAACATTACACAGGTATCAGAAAAATAGGTACTGACCTTTAAAACATAACGTTTGACATTAAAAAATATTGGAAGTTAAAAACTCGCAAAGTCGATAACAGGCTGTCTACAAACTCTGGATTAATCCTAATCCAACAAGAAAAGCTTTTGGGTTTATCTGGAAAATTTAGAATTTGGGACACGAGTGACCCTCTTAAAGTTTGAGGCAGATAAAGTGCGGCCTTGAACTACGGAATTAAATAAGATTGTCATTGACTAGAGGACGCCAGCAGCAACGCCTGCACATTTTTTTTTAATTTATCTGTTTTGGCCGATCCCGTGGGTATTTCGGGAAATCCCTTCTTAGTGCACCCCTACGGTCCCCAAAGAACATACATGCCAAATTTCAGCTTCCTACGCTCAATAGTTTAGGCTGTAGCTTCTGTCTGTCAGTCAGTCAGTAACGCAAGGATTTTATATATTAAGATTGTATGGATCAGGATAAGTCTACGTTAGCAGAAGTAAACCAGTTATGAATTTTCTGACTTTCTTCTTATCTAAAATCTAACACTATGTTTACACCCCTCATAATAAGCGGTTAGATAACATGCAACAAACATGGGGATATTGCACTGGAATTAAATTTAACATGAATTTAGTATTGTAAGGACATCTATTGAGTAATTTACCATTGCACTTATGGTATAGTGGTTTAAGCGGTCGCCTCGCTGTTAAGAGCTGCACCTATAGTTGTGGGTTCGATTACCACATGTTGTAGCATAATTATACATAGCTTACCTCTGCAAAGGCAACACAAAACTTATATTTATTTATACATTATTTATATTATATAATAGAAAATTAGAACTTACAACCAAAAATTTTTGATTTGACTTTACTTTGGTCGCAGAAAAACGTCATCTTTTTTCAAGACAGCTCAATTTACGTATCGAAAACTGGGATCCAAACCAAAAACCCTCAAGTGACGTAGACAATAGCAAGCAAAGACGTTTCAATCCTTCAGTATGCAAGTACGTGCGAGACAATCAGCCACTGCAATCAGTAGACGCAGTCGGTCTCAATGTTGCACCGACTTACACGATTTAATCTGCTAAGACACAAAGCGAAATAGTTTATACCGAGAAATTTCGTTTAAAAGTAAGCAAAGCCAAACTTTATTTTTCTTGGAGTGGATGTATATTTCGGATTTGATGCATAATGTATGTTTCTGATGTTGCTGGCAGTCGTTTTGTAGATTCTTGAATATACCAACTGACTCAGGTTTAAGGAATAACGCTATACATTGAGTTGATATCAAACGGCTGTCGCTCTGTAGCTAAATGTTATATTTTGTCATATTTAATTGGATTAAGAATACGGATTGTCACCACCCCATATCATCCCATGGGTGTCCTAAGAGCCGACAAAGGGAGCATATTATGCATAGAACAGCACTGTAAGAGAAGGAATACTTGATACAAACCCTATACCATCCCATTTGGCCAGCGTGGTATAGTGGGCCAATTCCTCTTTTCAAAGGAGAGGCCTAGCCCAACTGTGGACTGTTAAAGGCTGATGATGATGAATAAGACAAGAAAGTGGGCCCCGGGCTAGGACGATGATGAATTTTATTTTAGTGCGGGTTCTCCGAAGTTTTGCTCCAATTCATCAATACCTTTAGCAGCAGAATATGACGTTCTATCAGTTCCACGTTACATCTGTGTATATTTGAATCTGTACTGTATGTTTAAGCAGCGATAGCCGAGTGGAGAGACCGACAGACTGCTATGCAGAGGGTCTCGGGTTCGAATCCAGGGCACGCACCAATGACTTTTCGGAGTCTTAACTCCGAAAAGTCATTGGTGCGTGCCGTGGATTCGAACTATGCGTATTAAATAGTTAATTATCGCTTGCTAATCAGGGAAGGAAAACATCGTGAGAAAACCTGCATGTCTAAGAGTTCTTCATGATGTTCTGGAAAGACATGTGAAGTCTGCCAACACACACTTACTACGGAATTCAATATTCGAAATATAGTTAGATCTGTAGATTTTAGATTCGTTTTTGACAGTTTTTGACATAAGCTCCATACAAAATATGTCAAACACGAATCCAAAATCTACAGATCTATCTATAGTTCGAATATTGAAAATGGCCGTTAGTCAGCGTGGTTTCGTATTCTATGGCCTTAACCTTCTCATAAGTGAGAAGAGGCCCGTGCCCAGCAGTGGGCCAGTATAAAGAGCTGATGATAATGTATGATTTTTTATCAAACTTGTTGTAAAATAAAAAGTTTGACATCTAATTTTAATTCATTATAAAACTGACTGCCATATGCGTCTGCTGATCGATCCGGTTTCGATTCTCTGGTCGGGGTAAAGTGTTACTAAGGTTTCCCGAATTCTCAGTAACAGCACGGAGTCTATTATTAATGCTCGGTAAGTACAATTGCCACGCTATTTCGTGAAACCCAACATTAATAACATGGCAAAACGTGGGTGTAATATTACACCTCTGCCTACCCCTTCAAGGAGCCAGTCGTGAGTCTGAGTCTAAGAATAAATCTTTCTAATACACCCAACTATGAACCAAAATAATCCGAACTCAATTAAAAAAGTTATCAACTTCACAGAGCACATTAAACAATATGTAGGTTATTTGACTTCAATGTCAAGTTCTAAGTAATAAAGTCCCTTTGTCTCTTTGTAAGTGTAAACAGAAACTAACTATTTACTGTTGGGAGTTAGTTTTAATCTTAAGACCTTGTGCGGTTACTGTGGATGGGATCTGACAGACTCTATTTTGAGATAGAAAATGTTGGGTGGATTACATGTTAAATATTGACTGAGGACCCGAATGTGTATATGTGGTGTATGGGGTAATTAGTTAATGTGTTGGTATTATAGTAATTATATCGGGTAGTGGTTTACTACCAAAGAAGAAGGGTCGATGTCTTTACGGGGTAAAGATGTGACTCGCAATTTTTTTGCCAAATTCTCTTTCTGTATTCAAATGTTTTGGGTTCAGCGATATATAAGTCTACTTTAAAATATAATTATGTATGGTTGTGACTATTTTTATACTATTTTATCAAATCAACAACTTTTACTTTTACACTACGAACTCCAAACACAAACTTGAAGCTTAGTAAAAATAAGGTGAATTTTTATTTCAATATATTTCGGTCTAATACTTCGTTTTCAGTTTTTGTTTAGTAGGGTGCAGATATGAGAATCAAACTGCCACCTTACTGTATATTATTCTTTTTCTTGATTAAAAATCTTTTATTAAAGTAACTAAACACCAAGAACATTAAAATGAAAGTCAACCAAAACCTAAACACAAGAAATTACGTCAACGTACTACATTAAGACTTAAGATCCATTTCCACAAGTATAGATCAAATTAAGCCACGCTAAGTCTCGTTGGCACTACCCACATACTAAAATCTCCTATTTGCATCCTATGGCCGTTAATACAGTTTATCTTCAAGACGTAAATTGCTAGAGGCGTCTCCTTGTGTACCGTGTTGATAAAATGGAAAATAATTCCACCAAGGCTTAGATGAACGAGGTTTGATGCGATTTATTTAGAAGGTGGTAGTACTTTAGTGTTTTGTTGTGACAGGGATATTGTATTTCAAATTGAAGTTAGTCAGGGAGGTGACGGATTAACACCCGATTCGATTGCCTCTTACGACACTCTATGTATGAACCATTAGTATCCTAACGGCCTGGTCACGAGATCGGTCTAAGCGGCGAGCGGTGTGGCAGGGGCGATGTATATGGCGCGTTTACTCTGAGGCGGTCGCGCGCCGCGTCACAGTAAACGCGCCATGTAGATCGTAAACGCTCGCCGCTGCCGCCGGACCGTAAGAGTCAACTAAGGAAAATACACTAGACAAATACTATCTTGGCAAGAGACCGAAAACCTGACATCAAACTAATACTGTCTGGTTGGCGTGGAGTAGAAGGCAAAATCCTCTTATCACAATCTTTTGTGACGTGAATTACGACATATTTATGTCCAGCATTGGACTTCGAAAGACTGTATGATGATGCTTATTAACCCTAGATAGATAACCATATTTCACTGTACACTAAAGATAACCATACGTCGATTCGACGTGCGGATGTTTGAGTGAGTATATTTTGAATATTTATTTATTTATTTTTTATTTATTTAAACTTCATATACACAAAGTATACAGGCGGACTTAATGCCATAGGCATTCTCTCCCAGTGTACCTTAAAACGGTGCAGAGAGAAAAGTAGTAGGTGTAATATAAGACAAAGAAAATGAAATAAAACTAAGAAAATGACGTCAATTTCTAAGTACATACAAACAAATAAACTTATTTTAAATACATACATAGCAAATAATACATATATATATATATATATATATATATATATATATATATATATATATATATATATATATTTACATACATACATATCGTCACGCCTTTTATCCCCGAAAGGGTAGGCAGAATTGTACTTCTACACCCACTTTTCGCCAGATATACTTTAGTCCCACGTAATAAGGGGCGAGCCTATTGCCGTACCGGGCACATTTCCGGACTCCGCGCTGCTACTGAGAATTTCGTGACGGAAAAACCCAATAACACTGCCCGACCCAGGAATCGAACCCGGGACCTCCCGATCCCACGCGCACATTTATGCCGCGAGACCACCGAGGCAGTCGTATAGGGTTTGATGTCGAGTTTTCCGTATCTACGTAAAGATGGTATTTGCATCGTGTTATCCCTTAGTCGCCTCTTACGACGTCCACGGGAAGATAGGGGGTGACACTTATATTCTATGCCGTCAACCACACAGCAAGGTATATTTATATTAAATTACATTGAAATTTATATGATTTATTGTACAATTGCCGACTCAGCCAATAAAAGTTCCTTCACCTTAGACTTGAATATATACTTAGTCTTGGCCATCCTGATTTCAAGAGGGAGGGCATTCCAGAGAAGGATGGATTGGACAGTGAAAGAAGAGTGAAGAAAATTGGAGTTGTGAGAAGGGACTATGAGAAGAAGGTTGTTAGCAGAACGGTTGTAGCGCTCGTAGCGAGACTTGGCTTGCCGTTCGTAACAGATCGGCAAAGTTAAGCAACGCTTGCACAGGTTACCACTTGGATGGGTGACCGTGTGTGGCATTTACATCTGAGCGCTACCGTGCTTCGGAGGGCACGTAAAGCTGTCGGTCCCGGTTCTTGTCCAAGGATAAGGATCGTTAGGCCATGTCGGAGGCCTTCGGGCGGTCTGAAAACTCCGACACCAGAGTTGGCCACACGCTCACACGAAAAACAAACAAAACAAAGCAGAACGGAGGTTTCGTTCATGCTTAGTACATAAAAGTTGACAATAGGAGGTTAAATACTGCGGAGAAGTGGGTGATGTAAGAATAGTGTAAAGGGTAGTAAGAGCACGAAATCTATGGCGATGACGGATAGGAAGCCACTTTAGTTGGGAGCGATAAGTAGACACATGGTCATACTTGCGAAGATTGAAAATGAATCGAATGCAGTTATTAAGAAGACGGTCAAGTTTATTAAGGGGATCTGCATTCAGGTCAAAGTAACATACATCGCCATAGTCGATCAGAGGGAAAATTAAAGTATGCACTAGCATTGTCTTGGTCTCAGATGGTAGAAAATTCCTTAGGCGGTAGAGAGCGCGTAGTGAACCGGTGACCTTCTGGCTCACCTGAGTTATCTGAGCTTGCCAATTCAGCGCGTTATCTAAGTGTATACGGTATTGAAGGCATTGGATATCGTGACTGACGGTATTGAAGGCATTGGAAAAATCAATCAACACTAACACAGTTAGTTTGGTGTTTTCCATACCCTCACGAATATCGCCAGTCACTTTAAGGAGGGCAGAAGTTGTGCTATGACCTGGCCTGAAGACTGATTGAAAGGGACTCAGCAAGTTGTTGTGATGGACAAACCAAGATAGCTGCTTGTGTACACAGGCCTCTAGCACTTTGGAAAGGAATGGTAGGATAGAAATAGTTCGGAAGTGTTCAAGGAGAGTGGGATTTTGGATTTTGGGCAGTGGAATTATATAGGCTTTGCGCCACAACGAAGGGAAGGTACCAGACTCTAGGGAAAAATTAATGATGTGGGATATTGCCGGCAAGACATGATCTAGGATCGTCGTAATCATACGACGGCTGATATTGTCGTATCCCACAGCATTAGATTTTATGGAGAGGACTACCTTTTTGATTTCGCCTGGAGACTCAGGAGAAAAACGAAAAAAGTTTATGTTGGGTTGAGGTAACCCATCTAAATACTGAACCGTGTGACTCATGATTTGGTGATCGAGCGAGGCAGTAGTGGTGAAAAAACGATTGATATCATCCAAATCATGAGTCCCATACACACTTTCTAATAAAAGTTAAACTTAATATTTTAGGTGAAAAATTTAAAAATGCATCAAGCTGAAAATCAATGAAATTTTTAGTCACAGAGTTCGGCAGTTACGATAAAAATAAAATCCAGGTTGAACGCCAAATATAAAGTAGATTATTAGTTCGACAATATTTTCCTTAAGAATATGTTACAGCAATACTTCCGTCCGATTACTTCGTGACTGTTGCAAAGATGCATGCACATTAAAAGATTTATAGATATACATATACATTGTAGTCTCACACAAAGCCCGACGCTACGTGTATTGTCGCGTTACTATGTCTGCTACTCTATTTTAAAGCACCTGAAATATCAAGAAAACGAATTGCTACATTCTCTGGTTCATAGAAATCATCTGATCCAAAAGACTTCCACCATTTATAAACATAAATGTTGAAATTTAGCCCACTTCTAAGTCTGCCCACTTTATCATCATGATTTATTAGCCCTGTAAATAAACCGTCTCACTGCTGGTCACGCGTTATGTGCGTATTAGTAATTATCGCTTGCCCCGTGCCTCGCAAAGCACGTTAAACCGTGAGTCAAGGCTAACATAAAGATCTTTGATAGTCGTTGCGGGAAGTCAGTACCCTCAAATAAACTGATACTGGTCTAAGCCATAGAATATCCCTATCCTTTTTGGGTTGCGGAGGTCAGACGGCAATCGCTTTGTGGAAAAGTTGATATTCTGTCATATCTGGTTAGACCAGTAAGCAGACCTCGGTCTCCAAGGCGTGTAAGTCTTAGATGCAACCAGAAAAACGCTAGCACGAGGATGACTGCTGGTCACTTTTCACTTCTCAGTGTGACAAGTACAAGGCCACAGTTTATCACCCTTGCCAATCGCAGGTTGGCAGACTTCAAATGCCTTCCGGGCACATTATAGCGGATTCTCAAACGTACAGATTTCCTCACGAAGTTTTCCTTTACCATCTAGCAAGGGAAAATTAACATTTGAATGCACAATGCAAATCTAACTCCAAAAAGTCACAGGTTTGCGCAATGGATTCAAATCTACAACTCTTATCTGCGTAACAGTCATTCGGTGTAACCACTTATAGGCTATCGCTGCCTCTTCTATTGTATACTCAACATTATAATCACAGTAATTGCGGTATAAAACAAATTAATCCAATCTCTGTGTTGGCGCAAACATAAACACTGTTCAGATTTTAGCCACAAAGCGATTTCTGACGCAATTTTGATCTGAACTTAATTTCCCCACTCCATTTGGGGCTTCAATATATCTGTTTCGATTTTATAGAAACTTTCGAACGAAAGGAGTTTGTCCGTCGCATTTTCGATGCCCTCATTATTCAGTCACCGTTGAGGGACAATCCGGACCGTAGGGACCCTTAAGCAATTCAGAAACAAACGTGAATGGACACGTTCCTTTTATTTGTTAAGTGCAATATAAATAGTTTATTGGTTTACAATAAGATTGAAAAGGTTTATTTATTGAGTTGGGAATAACCCCGCGTATATGCCAGAGGGGAAAGGGATCATGTTTTTGTTAAACGTCTGAATAGATTATAGAGCAGGTAGTTCCAGATTTTTCTTCTAAAATCTTTTGAGTTGTTTTTTAGGTTTGATGATACTGTACTTAAAACGTTTGAGAAAAGAAAAAGCAAGAAAACAAGGTGCCTCTTGTTCAAACACAAATGTTTATTAGTGCCAGCACGACTATCAAAGACACTAAATAACATTGTTCGTGCTCTTCAATTTTAATAAATTTTCATTATAATTTTTTTTTCCATGAGAAGGGGCTGGAGTCTGTCCCTTACATAGTCTACCAATATACCACCGCAACCCAAAGGGCAAGTCATATTATATATCTAAGATGACCTAGTGTCAGGACGTTTGACGTTAATGATATCCGTTACGACTGTTATAATAGATCTTCATTACTACCGAGATGTGTACTGCACGGTTGGCGTAGTGGTTTAAGTGGCTGCC
Source organism: Euclidia mi (assembly GCA_944739405.2). NCBI lineage: Eukaryota > Metazoa > Arthropoda > Insecta > Lepidoptera > Erebidae > Euclidia > Euclidia mi. Next base: position 22,651,374 of record OX123192.2, on the reverse strand, counting down.
TCGTCGCTTGACACTGCGCCGATTGTTGTGGGTTCGATTCTGACACGAGATAAAACTTTATGTGATCAATAAATTGTTGTTTCGAGTCTGGGTGTTAATTGTGTCCGTTAGTTGTATGTTTGTTAAGTCCCCCGCGACACAGGATTTATTCCTAGTGCGGGAGTTGCTAAAAAAAATAAAGGAAAAATCCGTGTGATCACCGTAATATTAGTGCTGATGTTACTTTTTGTGACCGGTCACCCATCTACAAGCCAGGGTATGACAGACATACTTAAACTAACAAATCTATACAGACTCGCGAACTGTGGCTGTTAGATACAGCTCTGCCTACCCCTTCGGGGATAAAGGCGTGTAGTTATGTTTCGTTTATCAATACAGTCGTGCAGTCACCACTTTGCCACGATTAAATAGAATATACATAAGTATATACATATAATCACGCCTGTTTCCTGAAAGGGTAGGAAAAAACTGCGGACTGTCATCTGCAACTATTCTGACACATCTCTCTTGCTTCATTCACTTTAATAATGTTTTTCATGCGTGGTCTATAGTTAAGATTACCTGTTTCGAATATAGAAGATAATAAAACATGGCAATTCTAGACAAAAACCAGCTGTATTTTCTTGGGTTAACGCGAATGTTACATATTGAAATCGAACTACGGTTCCTGTACAGAAACTGAAACGTTGGCTAGTTATAATTAAAAAATGTAGTTTCTAGATCATTCGGTTTAGACGTAATATCGCGATAGGATCCGTAAATCGTAGTTTGATTTTAAAACCAGCAGGTCTCAATAACATTACACAGGTATAAAAAAATAGTGACTGACCTTTAAAACATCACGTTTGACATAAAAAATATTGGACGTTAAAAACTCGCAAAGTCGATAACAGGCTGTCTAAAACCTCTGGATTAATCCTAATCCAACAAGCTAAGCTTTTGGGTTTATCTGGAAAATTTAGAATTCGGGACACGAGTTTCCCTCTTAAAGTTTGAGGCAGATAAAGTGCGGCCTTGAACCATGGAATTAAATAGGATTATGATTGATTGTATGGATCGGGATATGTCTACGTCAGCAGTGGTAAGTCAGTTATGAGTTTTCTGGCTAAAATCTAACACTATGATTACACCCCCCATAATAAGCGGTTCGATAACATCTCTATTGGACTGAAAAAGCCCGCGCATTCTATTTCCAAATGTTTCCCAAGTACCTATGTGTTACAGTTACAATGCTTGTTCACATAACTAACTTTCATGTGATACTAGCTGTAAATACATTTATTTTGACCTTTCAACACATACGTAATTACTTGGAGTCTCCAAGTTTGAGCCAGTTGCACTAGTTTTAGATTTAGTTTTGCTTCTTCGGCAACAACGGTGGCATATATTTATTCGTAGTCAACTTACTGTAGTGACCGAATAATTTTAACCGTTGCACGGTGCCATAATGCTATTGGAAAACTCACTATAGTATAGTGAGTTTAAAAATTATTTTATTTAGAAAATATTCTGAATAAAACAATTTCGCGTGGTGTGGGATTAGGAATGACATTACCCGATTACGATTACCCTACTGCATTACATTCCGTAGGTATAGTAAAGGTCATCATCATCCTCTTAGCGTTATCCCAGTTACAATCTGGGGTCCGCTTACTAGTCTAACTGGATTTGGCTGAATATTAGAATTACACGGAGCGACTGCCTGTCTGACCTCCACAACCCGAAGGGATAGCGATATTCCATGGTATAGACTAGTGTCAGTTTATTTAGAAGTTACTGACGCCCTGTGACGATTATCAAGATCTTCATGACAACCGGGACCGACGGCTTAGCGTGCTCTCCGAGACACGGGATAGTCGATAATTAACAATTCAATACGCACATAACTTCGAAAAGTCATTGTTGCGCGCCGTGGATTCGAACCCGATAACCTCTGCATGGCAGTCTGTTGGTAATATCCACTCGGCTATCGCTGCCTAGGCATAGTAAAGGTATGTATATATTATGTAACATCATCATCTCCCTAGCGTTATCCCGGTTGCATCCAAGACTACACGCCTTGGAGCACGAGGTCCGCTTACTGGTCTAACCAGATATGACAGAATATAAACTTTTCCACAGAGCGACTGCCGTCTGGCCGCCATAGCCCAGGGGATAGCGATATTCTATGGTTTTGACCAGTAGCAGTTTATTTGAGGGTACTGACTCCTCGTAAAGACTGTCAAAGATCTTCATGACAGCTGGGACCGACGGCTTAACGTGCTCTCCGAGGGACTGGACAAGCGATAATTAGCAATATAATACGCACTTAACCTCGAAAAGTAATTGGTGCGCGCCGTGGAATCGAAACCGATACCCTCTGCATAGCAGTCTATTGGTATCTTCACTAGGCTATTGCTACTTCTATGGATTATGTTGAATATTGTGTAACATTTAGTCTCCACATTATTGAAACATGGTATATGTTTGGTAACAGTAGTACGCACATTTAGAGGCGACTAAGAAAAACACGCGGAGTAAATAGTTTATTTGTGAATAGACTGAAAACTTGACGTCCAACAACCAAACCACCTGGAGTAGGCCATATCCTCCTCTCTCTTCAATTTAAGAGCTTTGCTCTTGTCGGTGGAGTTTACGCCATATATTTCTATCTTCGGCCAGTACCTTGACCTCCTGACACGACATGACCCATATCCTCCTATTGACTCAGATTGATATTGTGATCCACATCAGGAGAGCTGTCCAGAAGTGAACTGCGAAGTTTTGTAAAAGATGGAAGTAAAATAATTGAAAGTTAGAAAGTCATCATCACACGCCGACCATCGTATTATGACCATTTCATATTTGAATTTTTTTTTTTATTTATAGAACCACGCCTGTATCCCCGAAAGGGTATGCAGAGGTGTAATATATACCCACACCCACATTTCGCCATAATTTTTTAAGGTCCCACGTAATAGGGGGCGAGCCTATTGCCGTTACCGGGCACATTGGCTACTGAGATTTCGGAAAAACTCAGTAACACTGCTCGACCCGTGAATTGAACCCGGAACCTCCGATCAGCAGACGCTTACGCTATCCACTGGACCACGGAGGCAGTCTCATCAGGTATATTTAAATAATTTAGGATTTTTTGTTTTGAATCTCTAGTAAGCGCTACATATTAAGTCAAGGATATATTTCAAGCCTGAACCCGCTAAGAACAATCTGACTGAAGCATAATTATCCAACTCTGACCTACTGACACGTAAATACAAAGTTACACAGAGATTTTAACGTTTCTGTGTCTCGAAAGTTAGGATTATGGAATAATTCATTATCGGTAGCATTCAATTATTAGCTTTAGTATACTATTTTATATAACGTTGTTGAAGAATAAGATGTTCCTTAAAATAAAGAGAGGTTTCTCTGATCAGGTTAAGTAAACGTGGCTGGTAAACCATTTTCTGAAGTTGATGAGAAATTGTATTTATAGTAATCTCGAGCAAAAACTTTAATAGCGCGAATCATTATGTAGTACCGGCGCTGACCGTTAGATGTCGCCAGTGTTGACTGTCTTCGGCATGGTATGACAATATTGATACCGAAGTAATGCACTAATCTTAGACAATCTGCCTTGATGTTAAAAAATATATATTCTTACTTACTCATCATCGACCTTGCATCGATCTAGTTGCAAACCAAGACCTTCAGCTTAAGACCTGTCATTTGCTGCCTAGTCTACCAGACTATTCTACTAAGTGTCTACACAAAAACCGGCCAAGTGCCTGTCGGGTCACGCGCAATGTAGGGTTCCGTAGTTGTTAATGACTTGCTGCAAAGGGTATTAATGTACAACAAAGCCGACTGTTTATTTTGCTAAAAAAATAATTTTAATAACACTATTAAGTTTTGTCTAGAAAAATACTAGGCATGTATCCAGTTATGTATTGTAAACATAAAATGTGGTTTCCAAGATATACTACTACTATACATACGTAGTACCGTAGTACATTACATACCAAAGTACGTATATCTTTAAGATTGAGCCAGCGCTCCCAATGTAAACTCACAGAAATAGGTATTTATAAGTTAACCGACGATTACTCGTAAACTAGTGATGTCTACTTAGCCGTGATAGTTTTCCTTTTTAATTCGTTATATGTACTACATTTGTGATTTTTTTCACCTCTTCCGAATCAATAGTTTAGCCGGCAGAGGGGGGGGGACACTTGAGTCTTAAAATTTTTTTCACTTCAAAGCTTGATATTTGACAAACCAATCACTTGATCGAAAAATGATTTCAGCAAACTAATAATATTTTTTGAAAACCTATCCAATGATATCCCACATGATGGGGTACTCAACTAAAAAAAAATCAACCCCACTATATATGTAGGGGAGATACCCTTAAAAAAATATTTTCCTAAATTTTATTCTACAGTTTTGTTGCAATATTTTATGTCTATATTCATGTCAAATATCAGCTTTCTAGCACCAGGCGTCTTTGAGCTAGGCTGCGGACGGACAGACGGACGGACACGACGAAACTATAAGGGTTCCTTGTGGACTACGGAACCCTAAAAACTAGCGATGTCAGTAATTTAGACCATTAAAATTATTTTGTATTGTAAATACTTCTCATAATAACTGTAACGACGTCGCCATGACTGGCAAGACTGTTCTTTCACGGCATGAGGCAAGCGACAGTTAGGTAAGAGAGAAGTCAGATGTGAGCGTTGTGGCCCTAAACCCTTTGGTAATACATGTTATCTATTGGTCTCTCTATTCTATCGCTCGTCAAGGTTCAGCTCTTTAAAAAAAAGGGCTTTATTAATCCCGTACTCCAAGATTCGCTAGGGTTAAAAACGCCCCTTCAATCTGTAATCGTTTTCCTCAAATCGAAAAAGTACTAATAAGTGTGAGGACCCTTTGCTACTACGTAATGTAATTTCCTTGTATGTCTCTTCTTGTTTCCTTGGTGAATATCGGATCAATAGTTACAAGCTACCAGTTAGTCAGTAAGAATTGACCGAGAACATAAATATACCGTTTTTTAATTTTCTGCTACTTGAACAAGCTGGTGGCTTCGGAAGCTTGTTTAAGTAGCAGAAAATTAAAAATAATGCATCAGTATGCACGTATAATTTCATTTCGAGTCCTATCCTTGCATTATGAAAAAAAATAATTTCCGGCGTCTGATTTTAATTTGATCACTATAAAATTATGTTTCTCTAATAAATTTATATATGGTATATATTCATCGTCAGCTCGATATACTGTCCCACTGCTGGGCACGCGCCTCTTCTCACTATTAGAAGGGTAAGGCCATAGTCCACCACGCTAGCCAAATGCGGGTTGGCAGACTTCACATGTCTTTCGAGAACATTATGGAGAACTCTCAGACATGTAGGTTTCCTCATGATGTTGTCCTTCACCGATATGCAAGCGATAATATTAACGATTTAACTTCAAAAAGTCATTGGTGCTTGCCGTAAATTCTAACCAGAGACACTCTGTGTAGCAGTCTGTCGGTCTCTCCACTCAGCTATCGCTGCTGCATATATAATTATGTGTATAAAACATTATTATCTATCCATCTATAATAGTTAATTTCAATTTTGATGCGTGAATCTAAATATATTTATAAAACTATAGAAACTTCATCCAAAGTCAGACTGCTTAGGCAGTGTTAAAATTACACTTTCTTTGTGCTCTAAAGTTGGTGACGAAGGTGTGAAATAAAAAAAGAGATTAAACTAAAATATACTAAGTATGCTAACAATTCAGGCTTTAAATATCTGCACAGTATAGAAACAATATACATTTTATTACTCACCTAGGTACCCATATTATGTATAACGTGAGTCTGGAAGCAAAGCTAACAAAACTTTGGTCTACTTTATTGGCTGCAACAAAATGCTAAGGTGTCGTTGGAACCGTGCCCGGCCACTTCGTCCGAACATGTTGCGTGTACTTGGAGCATTTTATATACCGATATTTCAATCAGGCGCATATTATGTATATATAGCACCGTGAAATAGAATTCTTCATGCCAACTATGCCATAACGGCGTTCAAATCAATGGCTCTACTTGGTGTTTTCTTGCAAAATCGAACCAAAAAGAGAAAATCCGCAGACGAACCAAAGTTACCAACATAGTTGTCCGAAAAGCAAAGCTGAAGTAGCAATGGGCAAAGCTAATAGTTCGAAGAACCGACGGCTGACCTTACGAAGCAGCAGAAGTAGGCCTACCACAAGGTAGACTAACTTACGATCACGGCTAACAGTTGCAGGCGGCTTAAGATTAGCCAGTATACCATGAAATAGGCCTATATCCAATAGTGGACGTCGCAGGCTAGTAATTACGATGATAAAGATGACATTCCCGACAGTACATTAGCAATTTTTATACAAATAATAGAATAGAATAGAATAGAATATTCTTTATTGTACACCATAAAACATTTTATGACATTCATAATACAAAATTTACAAATTGTACAAAAGGCGGCCTTATCGCTATGAGCAATCTCTTCCAGGCAACCTCTTTGGGTGACAGGAACGATGTAGGTTAGCATTAAAGTTCTGTGTGGTGCAATTTAAAACATCCAGAATAAACAATATAATAAACTTATAAGTAAGGAATATACCTTCACATACATATAAATTCATACATACCTACTACTATATTCAATATACCTACATATATACAAAATTCAATATACTTACACATATACTATATATAAAATACATACTAGGTATAACCACATTCTATGTTATCAAATGGATGAAAGGTAGTGCGTTTTTAACATAGCTTTAAATATTTTAAGGGATTTTGCGCTTCGAATTTCTAAAGGAAGTCCATTCCACAGGCGTACAGCTTGGACAGTAAAAGACTTATCAAAAAAGCTTGTGGAATGCATTGGCATTGCCAGCGTCAGATCCTCGGACGACCTCAAGGACCTTATATGTGTGTCATTAAGGAACTTAAAACGTTCTTTGAGATATAAGGGGGTACTAGGATTAAACAAGATATTATACAATAAAATGAGAATGTGAGTATTTCTGCGAAGTCGAATCGGTAGCCACTTGAGCTTATTGCGGAATTCTGAGACATGATCATATTTGCGTAGCCCAAATATAAATCTTATACAGAAATTTTGGAGGCGCTCAAGTTTATTTAGTTGCTCCTCGGTGGGGTCAAGATAGCTAACATCAGCGTCGTCAAGGATTGGTAGAAGCAAAGACTGTACAAGCGCAATCTTAGTGGCAGTTGGTAAGAAATTGCGTAACTTTCGTAAAGATCCAGCTGATGCAAAAAGTTTTCGGCTCGTTTCTTATAACTGTGGTCGCCAAGACATGGTTTCATCAATGTAAATACCAAGATTTTTTACATGTTTACTAAACGGAAGGTCTTTTCCATTGAAATTAATGCTTGGCTAATCAGACCAGTTAATTTTGGAAACCATTCTTGGGCTGCCAATAATAATCAGCTGCGTTTTGTCCGGATTTACTGTGAGTCCATATTTCTGCGTCCAATCACAGATTCGCGCCAAGTCCGTGCCAATCGTTGTACAAGCGTCCGCTAGTCTATTCAAGGGGGCTTGCGTATAAATTTGCAAATCATCTGCGTAAAGGTGGTAGGATGAAAGTAATTTGTTTGAAATGGAATTAATAAATATAGCGAAGAGTAAAGGGGATAGCACGCCACCCTGTGGAACACCTGCAATCGTATTTGACCAAGCGGAATAGGTATCATCAATGCGTACACGTTGCCGGCGTCCAAACAGGTAACTCTGAAACCAGTCAATTGCATGGAGATATGTTAAGAGCGCGTAGAATACCAAGTATGATGTGCAAATCTACGGTGTTAAACGCATTGCTGAAATCAAGTAAGGATAGAACCGTTAGATTGCCACAGTCCATACCTAGCCTGATATTATCGGTAACGTGAACTAATGCAGTAGTGGTACTGTGCCCTGGACGGAAACCTGACTGGTATGGATTTAAAAGGGAATTTTTACAAAGGAAGGAACTAAGTTGTGAATGGATAAGACGTTCTAGGACTTTCGATAGGAACGGTTATATGAATATAGGACGATAATCTGTTAAACTAGAATGCTTAGGTTTTTTAGGTAGGGGAATAATAAGTGCTTCTTTCACGCTGAGGGAAAGACACCATGGGAAATAGACGTATTAAGTATATTGCATAGGACGGGAAGGATTTCATCAAGGATGGGAAGGATCATTTTACGGCTGACACAGTCATTACCAACTGCATTAGAAGTAATTGCCAGTATACTCTTTTTAACATCACAAGCGGCAAATTGCGAGAAGATGAAAGGAGAATAATCAGGCGTTGGTAAAGTTGAAAGATGCTGAAGGGTATTACTTTTAATATTTCCATCAAACTTGGAGGACGAGGAGAAATGTTTATTAAGTGAATCAATGTTGACAATATTAGGAATGGTTTGTTGCTGAGTCTTACCAACCCCTAAAGTTTTAAGAAATTTCCAAACTTTTGTTGGATCACCGTTTTCAACGGATTTATGAATATGTTGGCGTTGTGCTTTCCTACACACCTTATTGCAGTGATTTCTAATAGTTACATATTTATCAACATTTGAAGGTGTTGGCTTTTGCTTCATTAATGACTTTGCGGCACATTTCTTAGCCATAATCTGTTTAATATCATCCGTTAGCCACGGTGCTGGTAAATGCTTAATTTTAATAGCACGCACAGGCGCGTGCACGTCATATAATTGCAGCAATTGATTTGTAAATATGTGGACTTTAGTGTCGACGCAATCTGTGGAAAACAGCGATTCCCAATTGATGTTACTGGCATCCTCACGTAATTATATGTTTCCAGCGAAAAAGGAAGAAGCTGTAAAGTCAGATTTATTTTTAATTAATATTGTAAGTGTAAATTACACTTATAAGACGATGGGTACAGATATCGTAAATTCACCACCTAAAGCCTAAAGATTTCAAACAGTTTCAACTCCACTTGTGAGTGCAAACTTCCCGTCCAAGAAATGCCTTCTCGTTCACAGTACAAATCTTGAGAACTAAAAGTCAAATAACGGAGTACTCAGCTCAAATCGTGCAGTCGGTTTGGATGTAACATGATATGGCAAGTTTGTAAGAGGAAGTTGGTGAGATTGCTTACTTTTCTGTATTTCATAATTTTGTTGCTTACTAGCTGAGCTCGCGTTTGCAAGACGTGATGTTACATAGCCTTGATCTTCCTCAATAAATGGGCTATGCAATACCAAATAATGATTAAAGTGCAAATAGTCGTTCCCGAGATTAACGCGTCCAACCAAACAAACAAACATACTCTTCAACTTTATAATATCAGTATCAGTAATCTTAATATATAAAATCCTTGCGTTACTGACTAACTGACAGACACGCTACAGCCGAAACTATTGGGCGCAGGAAGCTGAAATTTGGCATGTATGTTCCTTGGGGACCGTAGGGGTGCACTAAGAAGGGATTTCCCGAAATTCCCACGAGATCGGGCAAACGGGTAAAATGAAATAAAATGCGGGCGTAGCTGCGGGCGTCCTCTAGTATAATATAATATTCTACCACATACACACATCACCATCTAGTCCCAAGCTAAACATTGCTTGTGTTATAAGTAGGTAATGGATGAACATACATTATATACTTTTTTTTGTAATGCATACATATTATACATAGAAACACCCAGACCAAGACAAACATCCATGTTCATGCACACAAATGTTTGACTTGAGCGGTAATCGAACCCGCGAGCTTCGGCGTAGCAGTCGCTTACACTCCCGCTGCGCCAACCGGTTGTCAAAATACAGTATAGAAGTATAAATTATTTCTCCAAACTCAAAAATCATCACTAGAGAGCCTTTCGCAGTCCACTGCTAGACAGGGCTTCTCCTTGCAATGGCATTGTACTTCATTACGAAGATTTGATTTCAGACAGGCTGCTGGTTTACTTACAAAACTTCATTTCCCAGAATAAGTAATACGCAAAATATGCAGATATAGCACCACATATAGTTAAAACTTGATCTTAAAGACAGCAATACATTAAGTATAGTGACGGCCGGTGCAGTTTCCGAGTGACTTGGTTGTACCTAGGTTGTATCTGCGCTATCTCACACGAGTCAACAATGTCTACAGATTAGCACGCTTATAGGCCGAGGGAATGCGCTTACATTCATGCTTACAAAGATGTTCACGTCTATGTAACATCACTAAAGAGGTTCGAGTTATAGTCTGGTCAATTTAGACATCCAAGGTTACAAAAATTCCCACTTGGCTGAATATTGGTAGGATTGTTCAATACACTATTATAAAGGAAATGTGAAAAGTCCTCATCGATCCGGCACGTGCAAAAAAATTTACTCGGGGTCAAAGGTCACAAAAACGGGGTTTTCGCGATTTTCAGCAAAATGGTAAGTTTTATCATAAAATTAGCTCAGACAAAAATTGTAGATCAGATAATTATCTATAAAAAATGTCGAAATACTTTGTCCGACTCCCAAAACGCGTCGCATTTAGAAGGCCACCTATATGTTTTTCAAAAACTCGTTTGAAGTATCCCAATTAACCGGTTGAACAAATCTCAAAACTATATTTTTCCTTGTACACACGTTTCGGCATTTAGGCCACGTGGAGTCCCTAAAGCCTCGTTCACACTGTCCGCCCCAGATAAAACTAGCGGAGCGAATAATGTCGCATTACAATGCATTGGGTGGCACGTTAGGATTACACGAATGTGTGTAATGGGCCAAAGACGGTGCGAGAATAGTGTGGGTACGACCTTGTAAACGATGTTTGATTTTCAAACGCTCTTTGAATACGATTCAACATTTTTAGTAAGTGGAAACTTCTCTTAGATATACGCAAGTAGATATCTTTTCCCTTTAGGATTCGTCAAATATTTACGCTTAAAAAAATAATGTCTCTGCTTTTGCGGCGTAATTCAAAAGTAACTATTTAAATTAAGACACCTTCCAATCAATTAGTGTTGTGGATTCGATGCCCACACGAGACAAAATGTTGTGTGATCTATTAACTGTTGTTCCGATTCTGGGTGTTCATTGTGTCCGTTGGTTATATGTTTGTAAACCCGCCCGTGACACAGGTTTTATTCCTAGTGCGGGAGTTGTCTTCGAAAAAATAAGAAAAAGAATAAGAATTAGTAGTGAAGAATCCATTTACGTTACTAACAGGTATATTCACGAAAGCTGGGACCGATGACTTGATATGCTTAACGAGGCACGGGGCTAGTGTTAAGTACCAATAGGGAATATGCGAGCGATTCAGATATAAGCGAATAAATTTTATGGCATTATTTATTCGTAAAGAAAGACACCTCTAATATTATTTTATATTTAAACACTCTAAATTCGCGAATATTAATTAATAAAAGGTGGAAAATTTACGCGTGAAATTTTAAATGTCGAAACGCAACGGTATTGCCTAGACACCAACGTGACGACACGGTTCGCAGAGGAAATGTCAAAAGTGTCAAAACAATACCAAATATTTGACAGAGTTGACAGTTAGCAACTCAAACGTTGAGAACGGTGACGTCACCACAAAGCGCGCTTAAATGGGGGTGTTTAAACTAGCGTTATGTGACGGTTTAACGTGCTCTCCGAGGCAGGGGGCAAGCGATAAAATTAATCATTCAATACGCAGATAACTCCGAAATGTCTGTGGTGCGCGCCTAGGATTCGAACCCAATACCCTCTGCATGGCAGTCTTTTCGTATATCCACTAGGCTATCGCTGCCATTCTGTATATTCTAACTACTAGCCAATAATATACTGATTGAAAATGTCTCTGAACTACCAAGCGGAATGTTAAATTAAGCACGGTATATAGGGGTCATAGTTTATTTACACACATACTTAAACATTAGGCACAGCTCTATTGTAAAAACGAAAAGACTTGGATGCCACGGGGATAACACCAGGGCGATAGTGATGAAACTGATCCCTAGCCTTTCTTATAACAAAAAAAGGAAATTAAAAAACAAGTAGACCTCTTTAAAAATATTATGCAAAAAGAAACGTCGCACCCTTAAGTAAGGGTGCGACGTTTCTTTTACCCCTACCGTCATGATTGACCCTATCGTCATGATTGGCCTGAGACTGAAATCTCCGCTGACCAATCATAGGTCACCGTTCTAATTGGACGAATAATATATTCCTTGTTGGTTCTCTGTGATCAGAATTTATTGTGTGTGTAATAGAAATACGGGCTTTATATCGGATGTCATTGAAAAATGTCACGTGAAAGCGGACTCTGCCTCATTAAAATTGATAGAATATGTGACGAATGTCACTGGTGATTAGACAACGTAAACGGTTGCTGAGTGTGGTGTTATGTTTCATGTATTTTTCATTGCTTTACATCCAATTAAATGATATATATATTTTTTATTTTTTTTATAGTCTCACGCTTGTATCCCCGAAGGGGTAGGCAGAGGTGTACTAATACACCCACATTTCGCCATGAATTTTTAGCTCCCACGTAATAGGGGGCGAGCCTATTGCCGTATCGGGCACATTACCAGACTCCGTCCTGCTACTGAGTATTTCCTAACGGAAAACCCAATAACACTTTGCCCGACCCGGGAATCGCACCCGAGACCTCCCAATCCCACGCGCACATTTATGCCATGAGACCAACGAGGCAGTCTGATGATGAAATGATAAAACCCGCTCTATAAATTCATACCGGTTTATACTTTTTTAAGTAGATTTTATAATGGCATTTTCGTGTTAAGATCTCATAGGTACTCTTACTGGAATCGTGGCTTTTAAGACTAGCCTTCTAATCTAATAAGGCACACTGTATTTAATATGTTTTGCGGGCTAATATAGCATCTGCATACTGAATGCTGGTGAGATCCTACATGATATAATATGCCAAAATGTGGTGGCTTCGCGTAACCTCGTCGTTGAGGGAGCCAAGAGCGCAACGATAGTCTTGACGGTACGGTGACTAGTACGGTGATTATTAGGCTGGAAAGGGAAACATTAAGAAGAATATGAACTCTTCTTATACTAAACTTCAAACTGAAGTAACAAGTTGTGTAGGAAGGTTCAAGATAGGCTTTACATCGAGAGACCACAAGAAGGAACTGAACTGACTACTGATTAAAATAGAAATTGATGTCGACGAATACTTTCATATAATATCCGTACAGCGAACACACGGTCATCTGATCCCAAACTAGGCAGAGGCACTAGCTTGTAGGTACTATTGTAACCTGAAGATAGATAAATATACTACACCGAAGGTCGCGGGTTCGATTCCCGCTCAAGTCAAACATTTGTGTGCATGAACATGAATGTTTGTCTTGGTCTGGATGTTTCCATGTATAATATGTATGTATTTACAAAAAAAAAATATGCATGTTTACCCATTGTCTAGTAGCCATAGTACAAGCTCTGCTTAGTTTGGGACTAGATGGTGATTTGTGTATGTGGTAGAATATTATATTTATTTATATGTCGGAGATTGGAGAACGTAACCTCAAATCTAAATAGATTTGGGCGTATTTGGATACGATGGTTGGCAACACTGAGGTCGGCAGTTGACAGCTGTCAATGTCATTAAATCTTTTATAAGCGAACGTGGAGCTGTCAACAGGCACTTTTGGCGACAGACACAGCGGAGGAAACAAGTGTGGCCTACCTACGTCCGACTTCGCCGCGTTTCCAAAAGTAATCCATTTTCATCCGAGCTACGTGTGCATATTTAGTTTGTGAAGAGAACTAATTAGTTTGAGTAAAACCTATTGAGTGTATACCGAGTCTTATTTTCCTAAAATGTACGATAGAGGAAGACCTGAGAGACGAAGAATGCCCACATTCTCCAACGTTACCTACGTTATCAGAAGTATGGATATAGAAGTTGGATACGACCACAACGACCCACGACTTGACATGATGTGCAAAACGAGTAGACTTCGGCTTGGTGATGAGTCTTGTGACACCCTGTATATTTATACTTATATATTCTAAATAGGTATATAACTGTTAAAGATAATTTTATCTATAACAGTATGTATTTACATCAACACTGATTAAATAGAGTGGTGACTGCGTCTTGTCAAATGTAGCGAAGGACGCTTGCTGGTTTTGTGGGGTGCCGATATCCGCTAACTAGTTGGTAGGGGCTGGACACAAAGAGTCAGCAATTAAGCAATCGAGCTCAGTAGTGTGCCATAAGAGAGGCCTTTATCAAACATTGCACTACGGCAGATTGATGATGATGATTTCAGAACAAAATATAATAGTACTCACCACACAACTTTCCTTTTGCCATGAATTTTTCGGTTCCACGTAATAGTGGGCAAGCCTATTATATTAGCTACCGGGCACATTGCCAGACTTCGTGCTGCTACTGAGAATTCGGAAAAACTCAGTAACACTTTTGCCCGACCCACGACTCGAACCCGGAACCCCCAATCAGCAGGCGCATATGCTATCCACTGGACCATGGAGGCAGTCGAAAATGTTACATAACATACATAACGTCACGCCTTTTATCTCCGAAGGGGTAGGCAGAGGTGTATTTCTGCATCCACTTTTCGCCAGATATACTTTAGTCCCACGTAATAAGGGGCGAGCCTATTGCCGTACCGGGCACATTTCCAGACTCCGTGCGGCTACTGAGAATTTCGTGACAGAAAAACCCTATAACAATGCCCGACCCAGGAATCGAACCCGGACCTCACGATCCCACGCGCACATTTATGCCGCGAGACCAACGAGGCAGTCGTATAGGGTTTGATGTCGAGTTTTTCGTCTCTACGCAAAGATGGTATTTGCATCGCGTTATCCCTTAGTCGCCTCTTACGACACCCACGGGAAGATAGGGGGTAGTGACACTTGTATTCTATGCCGTCAACCACACGGCAAAATAAATGTTAACCATATAAAATTGCTAATCCTTTACACTGACATCATCACCCATGGGCCAGTCAAACCCGCCATTACAATAATACCATAACACTTACTGCCCCTTTGCGCCGTAAAGGTCGCCATTTTAGTTATTTATAAGTTAAATACAGATAAAAGCATTATAGTCGTGAAAGCGTATCCATTACCGTATAAAGGTAACATTACGTTAAACTTGATTGAGGCACCGATCTCAGAATACGAACTGATGGCGTAACCAATAATTTGTATTTGATAGGATAGTCCTAGAATGCAAATAACAGTATGTATTTATATAATTACTTAATAAGCAATTTTCTTTTAATATGGCTCAGAAAAACACAAACTTTTCCCTCAGTTAAATTTTCTGTTAATTTTGGTAATTTACAAAACCTATAGGTCTTTACAAAACCTATATCACGATCAAAAGAGCACTGATCGGCGACAACTACGACACACACATTTCTTTCCCTTCCCTTATTCTCGCAGACAGTAGACAGTTAATGTGTTGTGAATACAAACTTCGTTACTTCTTGGACAAATGATATCGTGAGAACATAGGTATCCTTACGTCTCCAGAATCATTGAAATTAAAATTAAGAAGAACAATAATATGGAAACTTAACATGTATTTTTATATGATCTTCATTGTTTAACGGGTTACCCTGGTCTTAAATGCTTTTAAACCAATTATTATTCTTAATTGTGTTGGCTTTATATAGAAAGACCTCATGAATTAGTTTTATTTCAATGTGTAACATTCAGCTATATTTACCATTACGCTAAAACTACAAATTTCCAGCTACACGCCTCAAAGAGGATTAAATCTGTGGTCAACTTTTGCGATGTTTCTGGTTTCAGTATCTAACCGTAGTTACTATCCAGTGACTTCCAGTAAAATCCGCTCATATGCATCCAGCCACACAAGCGGTAACTTGTATTGGATTTTATCTAAATTCATTTTTTATAAATTTTGTCCAGTTTTACACTACATTTCGCGTTGGTGTCAGCTATCATAATAAAAATATGCTTACGTTTCATTATGATGAAATCTAAATCACTGCAAAATTTCATAAATATCCGTTCAATAGATCATCATCATCGTCCTAGTGTTACCCCATGTGACGTATGTCCGGTATCTACCGCGTCTACGTCACAGTACTGTCCATACGCTCGGCCAATCAGAGAAAGCCATCGTCTGCGCTCGCGAAGCCTGACCAAATATGGTCATGAACGGACTCCAATTCTGATGGAGGGCCGATATATAAAGGGGCCGACAGAGAGGCCGGCACCGCTACTCTAACGTCGCTTCTACTACATATCTACGCGTACCCACTGACCCTACGTCTTACGTGTATCCTGATCCCAGCAGCTGGGTGAGTTACTACATTTACTGCACTAGCGTACTGCCCATCTCTCTACCTGCTAGCTGAGGCCGGCTGACGCCACCTGCCTGACTCTATTGGTTGTGGCTCTCCTAATGCTGCTTTCCTTCAGGTTCCAGGTCTACCTTGGAAGCTCCGGGCTACGCTACCTAGACCGCTACACTTCCCTGTATCGTCCTCGGTGTCACCTCTGCCGAAGAGTCTGCCCTGCCCTGCTCATCGCACTCAGACTGCCGGCACCTGCCAGCTGAACCAACGGCCTGCGAGGATCTGCCCGCTACGCGCAGCCCTTCAAGCAACCACCCCACGCTGTTCCCTCCGGTGGTGTGCAGGGCAGGTTGCTTGAAGGGCTGGTTGTCACAATACCGCCCGCCTTAGGAGAGGATTTTGCGTGGCTAACAAGAAAAATCCGACTAGCTGCGTTAGGTCTACGAGTCCGCTACTGTCCAAGCTAAGACGGCATATAGAAAGAAGGACGGGAAAGTCTTATACGGTTTGTAACAATTGGTTAGGCGCCATAGTGTATAAGTTTTAAGTCTTTTATGTGCCAAAACCCAATAGAATTTCCAGACGCGTCCGACAACTCGTAAACGAGAGGCGACTTTTTATTAATCACTTTGCACTTCACAAATTCAGGGGCTAGTTTCTTACAGAAGGACTTATCCTTGTCGCTCTGATAAAAAGTCCTTTTCCACACAGTGTCTCCCACATTAAACTCGGCTGATTTACGGCGTAAATTATAAGTTTGGGAATTCCTAGCATGAGCTTGAATGAGGAGTGCCTGAACTTTGTCAAATATGCCATCAGGCATATAGGTCACTTATCAAAGTGACCTATGTTTTCTGCGTAATCGTCCCTAGGTATGTATACTATATCATCAGCGTCCGTGTCGACATAGTGTGAGCCGCATGGAACTAATTTACGTCCATAGACTAAAAAACTAGGTGTATAGCCCGTGACTTCATTAACTGCAGTATTTAATGCAAACTGCACCTTAGGTAGGAGAGTGTCCCATAATCTCTGGTCATTTCCTACAAACGCCGCTAAGGTAGAACCAATGGTTTTATTATAGCGTTCGACCGTATTTACATGTGGGGAATATTTAGGAGTATAATGAAGATTAGGGATTTTGTATTTGCGCAACATAGCTTTTAAAGTAGCACTTACAAACTGTTTACCATTGTCCAATATAATTGTAGATGGTATACAATGAACTAAACATATTTTTTCTTCCAAAATATTAGTTATTATTTCAGCAGTTGCGCGCCTGATAGGAAAAAGTAGACAGTATTTACTAAAACAACAAGTTACTACAAAGATGTAGGCGTTTTGTTTTCTTGTGACGGGTAATGGCCCCACCAAATCTACACCAATGGTTTGGAAGGGTCGTGAACACACTTTGGGTCGTCCCATGGTACCCAATGGTGCATGGTTCTGATGTTTGTGCGCGATAAAAATGTCGCAAGAATTTATGAACTTTACCACGTCAGCATGCATTTTGGGCCAATAGTAACGCAGTGCTAAGCGCTTGTAAGTTTTAAATATACCGAAATGCCCCGAAGTGGATTCGGCATGGTTATCTAATATGGCATTATTTCGATCAGAAAAAGGTAGCACTTCTTTCCATTCGAACTCCTTACGTAGCATACACCTAGATTTTATCAAACGATACAATTTATTATTTTTAATAGAATAGTCTGGATAGTCATTAGGCGAAGATAAACAACCATTGTAGGTGGCTGAATACCATTAATCAGTGTCAACATTAGGGTTGTTCACGTTATTATTATTATTACTATTTGCGTTAATTATATTTACAGGTAGGGATCGTGATAACGCATCTGCTATAATATTATCTGCGCCGCGCCGATGCTTTATTTCGAAGTTAAATGCTGACAGACGGACCGACCACCGAGCTAATCTACCAGTTGGGTTGCTCAATTTTAGGAACCATTTCAGTGCAGAATGGTCAGTGTACACCACGAACTGGGAACCCGTTATCTAAATAACAGCGCCAATATTCGAGGGCTGTTAGAACTGCTAATGTCTCCCGTTCTGTTATACTGTAGTTTTGTTCCTGTGCATTTAGTGACCTACTCATGTAAGCGATAGGTAGTTCCACGCCATCTATTTCTTGTGTAAGCAACCCACCGATGCCACTCGCACTCGCATCTGTGTGAACTTGAAAAGGTTTCTCGTAATCGGGACACGATAATATTGGTGCGGAGCTTAACAATTATTTTAGTTTACAAAACGAGTCATCAGCTTCCACCGACCACTGGAATGGTGCAGCTTTCTTACCCGTAGAAGTAAGTTTGTTCAAAGGACCGGCAATAGTACTAAAATTAGGTATAAATCGCCGCTACCATGATGCAAAGCCTAAGAACCTTTTGACTTCTTTTTTATTCTTAGGCGTAGCATATTCAAGAATAGCTTCCACCTTACATGGGTCTACTTGTAATCCTTTAGCGTTTACTACGTAGCCCAAGTACTTCAATTCATCACGGCAGAATTTAGATTTTTCTAAGTTAATGGTAAGGTTGGCCGATTTAAATTTTTCGTATACTTTATTTAATAGTGACACATGAGCATTAAAAGATGGCGATATAAGCACGATATCATCTAAGAAAACGAATACAGAGTTTTCGAACTCAGGGCTGTTCGTAAACAAGTGATCTACCAGACGCTGTTGTGTCGCAGGCGCATTCGTTAAACCAAACTGCATAGTCACAAATCTAAATGCTCCTCTAGTAGGCACATAGAACGCAGTCTTATCACGATCACATTCGCGAAGAGGCGTCTGCCAAAAGGACTTAGATAAGTCTATACTACTTAGATATCTAGCGTTCCTAAGATTGTCTAAAATTTCGGATACGTAAGGTAGTTTGTACGCGTCTTTTTTAGTAATAGAATTAAGTTTCCGACTATCTAAACAAAACCTTAGTTTACCGTCTTTCTTAGGCGTTAATAAAATAGGTGACGACCAAGGACTTTCGCATTTTTCTACCACTCCCAATGCAAGCATTTCGTCTAATTCGTCAATAATTATTTTTAATTTCGCCGGCAGTAACCTATAATATCTTTGGCGTATCGGCGCAGAATCGCCAGTGTCTATTGCATGTTCTATTAAGTGAGTTCGTCCTAACCCGGTTTTTTCAGTAGAAATCGACTCGTTTTGCTTTATTATTAACTTAGCCGTTCTTTGTTGTGACTCACTCAACTCACTAAAAGATTGCAATTCGTTCGTGTTACTCGGCTTATTTTCACTTAACACACTACACGGCAATGTTTAAGACATGCATACGGATGCGATATGGTTAGGCAGTAACTTAAATAGTTTCCAGAAATCGATGCCTAAAATTAAATTACTAGTAACTTCTGGAGCTGAAGCACTGAAGGGGCGGTTGCTTGAAGGGCTGCGCGTAGCGGGCAGATCCTCGCAGGCCGTTGGTTCAGCTGGCAGGCGCCGGCGGTCTGAGTGGGATGAGCAGGGCAGGGCCAGACTCTTCGGCAGAGGTGACACCGAGGACGATGCAGGGAAGTGTAGCGGTCTAGGTAGCGTAGCCCGGAGCTTCCAAGGTAGACCTGGAACCTGAAGGAAAGCAGCATTAGGAGAGCCACAACCAATAGGGTCGGGCAGGCGGCGTCAGCCGACCTCAGCTAGCAGGTAGAGAGATGGGCAGTACGCTAGTGCAGTAAATGTAGTAACTCACCCAGCTGCTGGGATCAGGATACACGTAAGACGTAGGGTCAGTGGGTACGCGTAGATATGTAGTAGAAGCGACGTTAGAATAGCGGTGCCGGCCTCTCTGTCGGCCCCTTTATATACCGGCCCTCCATCAGAATTGGAGTCCGTTCATGACCATATTTGGTCAGGCTTCGCGAGCGTGGACGATGGCCTTCTCTGATTGAGAGCGTATGGACAGTACTGTGACGTAGACGCGGTAGGTACCAGACATACGTCACACCCAGTTGCATCCAAGACTTCTCGCCTTGGAACCCGGGGTCCAATTACCAGTCTAACCAGACTTGACAGAGTATTAGCTTTTCTACAGAGTGATTGCCGTCTGACCCCCGCAACCCAAAGGGATAGCCATATTCTATTCCATCGCACATAACTTCGAAAAATCATTGGTGCGCGCCGTGGATTCGAACCTGATACCCACTGCATAGCAGTTCGTTGGTATCTCCACTCGGCTATCGTTGCCTTGTTAACCGTTCGATAGATGTTACGTGAACATTAACAAAGCATAAGCATCCAACCATCCCCATAAACTTACACAATTATAGAAATATTTTATCAAATCGTATTTTTTGTATAATCAATTTATACAAAAACTATAATAAATATTCTTGCGCTATCATACCTACTAAAATTAATTTCAACTTATAAGAACATTCATCTACACATCCATAGCTACAGAACACCAGCCAAATGTCCCACGAAACTTACCGTAGAAGGGTCACCTACTACAAGGCATTGTAGGAATATTAGCAATAACCTCTCGTGGATAATTGAGAGATGCGCCCTTCGATGCCATTAAGGGCTCTGTCAAGATACGTAGTCGATAATCGTCTAGGTGCGTCTCTATTTCTCCATCTTATTTTAGTGCGGCCACGAAACTAGTGAGCGGGTGCTGAGAATAGAATACATGGGGTTTTGATTCTTATAATAGTATCGTTAAAATAAGTAAGTATAAAACGACTATGACATCTACTATGATATGAATTTACTAAATTAAGATTTAGTAAGCTTTAGTTGTACAGTGTATGTGTTTATAATCATGGATATAAAATAACCTACATATACTCACGCCTTTTTCCGGTCAGGGTAGGCAGAGAAGACGGAACGCTAGTTGCTTCAATCCTTGCGTACCTCACGCGCTTCATCCTTCCCCTTTTACCTTTCTTTTAGAATGACGCATCATATATATGAGACAAACGTGTCAGTCGCGGCCGACCACGTATGACATTCATCGACCAAATTGGTGACGTTTTAAAAACCGGAAAGATCCGAAGCACACGGAATCGGCTAGCATGTATGATATAAAATAATATGGCAAATATTACTATACTACGTTTTATAAAAACTTATACATGAACAGTCTTTGTGAATTGTTATTGATGCATTAGTGATATTTGGTGATTCTACTTTCATTTGTCAAAGCAATAACCTGTTAACTGCCGTGCTAAAATAGCCCTTGAATCGCGAAAGACGTACAAAATAATAAATTACAGACGCACTAATAATTGTCACAAGGTATACACCAGACTCGGGACAGATAACACAATTTGTTTTTCGTATGAAACTCGAAAACAAAACAGGCAACACTCTATGTCAAATTACATACATAGACTCACGCCTGTTTCCCCGAAGGGGTAGGCAGAGGCATATTAAAGGCCCACTTTTCGCCAGTGTTTTGATCCCACGTAATAGGTGGCGAGCCTATTGCCGCTTATGGGGATATTTTGTTTGCCAGATCCTCGTCCGTTGATCGGCAGGTGCACCACTTGCAGGTGAGGTTGGCTTGGGACCCTAAGTTCTTGGTGGGAACCCTATGCACCCTATGTCAAATTGTGTCTAATTGTGCATTACAAGGGTCTAAAAACAAAACAGAACTAAACAAAGCGAGAACCATTGCATAACTTAGAGACATCAGTCTCTTAGCGTTATCCCAGTTTCAATATGGGGTCCACTTACTAGTCTAACCGGATTTGGCTGAATATTAGCTTTTCTACGGAGCGACTGCCAGGTTGACCTCCGCAACCAGAAGGGATAGCGATATTCCATGGTTTCGACTAGTGTCCGTTTATTTGGAAGGTATACTGACGCCCTGTAACGACTGTCAAAGATCTTCATGACAACCGGGACCGACGGCTTAACGTGCTTTCCGAGGCACGGGACAAGCGATAATTAACAATTCAATACGCACATAACTCCGAAAAGTCATTGGTGCGCGCCGTGGATTCGAAACAGATACCCTCTGCTTGGCAGTCTGTTGATATCTCCACTAGGCTATCGCTGCCTCATAGCAAAACGAGTAACTGCCACAATATTTTGCTATACACCGTTACACGGCACTATGAAAAACTATCCCAGGTAGATAAATCGCTTCCTCTAAAACCGAACTTTACCACCTTACGCATTGAAATACAAATACGCAATATCTAATTACACATTGAATTTCACCGCTTAGTAATAATAACAATGCACTATACAAAATAAAATTAACCTTCATTTTTAAAGACGAATGTCATAATATATATTATAAAGAATTTAGAGATTAATAGGCCCATAATTCACCCCATTAGGCCAGTGTCAGTTAACAGACAGGCGAACAGCATGTGTTTACAATAGGGATGATGCCTGCAAGTAAAATAAATTATACCTGCCCTTTTATCTAGTAAAATTTGCCAAAATAATGGCAGTTTCATTCATCAATTATTGTTAAAACTCGATTTGACATTTTTGTAGTCAATTTATTGATATTTCATACTCAACTTGACATCAAAAAGTTTTGATGTTACTACTGCATATTTTATATTGTATATATAATCCTTACAAAGAGAATGCTTTTGACACTTAATTAAAAGTATCTAATTTGACTAGTTATCTTCATCCCTATTGTCATGATTAAAAGAATGATAGTAGGTACATAAAACACATAAATACATGCTACGACGCATGCTATAAAACGAAACTCGCTAGTCTATTACAGTAGTCTCCATCCTCTTCACTGACCCATTTCAGTAATATCACACAATTTGCATCTCCTAGGAACATTGAAAGTACTTTAGTCACAAGCCGTTTATAGCATTACGTAAGCAGTTGCAAAAACTGCTATAAATCATTTCGCGAACCGTTCCCGCAATAAGACGTCGATAAATAAATAAAAATCGTAAAGCGCGAAAAGGATTCGTACGGTTTAGTTCAAAACATTAATTCAATATATTTTTAGTAATATTGTCAATTTTGTACTTTTATAAAATGCACCAAATTGATTGCATGAACATAAGGTTAGTTTTAAAAAGCCCACATTTTCATGTAATTTGTAAAATTTTGGGTACAATTTGGTCCGATAGAGTAGAATATACGTTTATTTCACTTTAAGTATTACATATTTAGGTAATATGTAATATAATACTGCATAGTATTATATTACATAGTACCCACCACATAGTACCTACATCCATTACAATATAAAAATTACAAGATAATTTCTGTCTGGTTTCGTAAATATGAGACCACGAGCAAGTAATGCAGTGTCAAAAGACACTGCATTTATCTAAAGTAAATGATATAACATTCATAGAAGTTCAGACGATAATAATTCAACATATTATTTTGGTCCTATAGATCTTCCTATTACTGGCAGATCACCTCGTTGCGTGTAACGTTTCATAGAATTGAAAAATAGTTTGAAATTAAATTTCCCAAAATATGTTAATGCAGAAAGATTTCGAAAATTCTGGGTCGTTATTTTTTAATATTTTCATGTTTAAATATTTAAACTGTAGGATGCAACTGTGATAACGTCAAAACAATGATGATGATAGGCTGATTTAAATACCTTTCTAACGGCCATTTTCAATATTCGAACCATAGATAGATCTGTAGATTTTCGACTCGTGTTTAACATATTTTGTATGAAGCTTATTGTCAAAATCTGTCAAAAACTAATCTAAAATCTACAGATCTATCTTTATTTTGAATATTAAATTCCTTAGTTAATTGACAGTTACACATGTGCATCATGGATACTGTTACTTGTCTATAGAACTCCAAAAAGGGGGAAGTAAAGTAGTATGTGGTACCACTTTATACTGTAAGTCTGGGAAGACAGTTTAGTTTCGGTTTTCAGATTCGTTTCAAATATGAACATCCGAAAAAGTTGTAATCTTTCTCATTTTTTAAGACCTTAACTTAAAGTACACCATACGAATTTCAAATTATCGCGAGGAACTTAACAAGACCACACTACTTCGGAGACAAATAAGCACCCCTACTTTAAGCCACGCAACGACATCACGCATCCGTTCATTTAAAAGACGTTGCTCATTTGAAGATGAGGTCGATAGAATATGATTAGTAGATGTCAAAAGCATCCAGAGCATCTTAACATAGCACATTTCTGGTGAAAAGAACCCTAATGGGATCTAATCAACGACAAGCAAGTGCTTGATCTATACTAAGATTATAAATCTGAAGAGTTAGTTTGTTTATTTGAACTGTTCTCAGGATTAACTAATCCGATTTGAATAGACAATTAATTGAGGAAGGCTATAACATCACGCTAGCAGTCATGGGTGCGCAGCAGTAGTTCTCAACAACGCGGGCAAAAGTTTGGTAGTTGACTAGCTGAGCCCGTAATTAATGGGCTCAGCTAGTCAACTACCGAATTTTAAGTCTATACAGGTTTTCTTCTAACGCTCGATCAATCTTCACTTGAAGCGTCAAGTTAAATAAAAATAAATTACCTTCATCTTACATGAACCCTACTTATTTGCATATTTAATTCCTATTAAGTCTAATTTCTCTCTTGAGAAGGCTTCAGCAATCAATTTGACTTTTAAAAGGTGAAATAGATCAAGAAATTGGAAATCAATATTAGGTAGGTTAATCATACTCAGACTAGAGCATTTTATTTTGATATACAATTTGAAATCTAGCGCAGAACAAGTCAATGATAAAAATAGGTTATAGTTCGATCAGAATATGACAGAACAGACTTTAATTTTACAATAATAAGAACATCTAGTAGTAGCTACATAAAACTAAGGGCAGTGACGAAAATATCTGACGCTATAAAAACCTTTCAATCCTAGTTCTGGTTCCAGAATAAGAATTGTGAGGCCATGTTGGAGGTCTGTGGGCGCTCTGGTAACTCCGACACCAGAGAAAGATAGTGAAACCCACGACGAAAAAAATTCTTCAAGACTCACAACATTTTATCCTGGCCTCGCTCAGCGGCAGTGATTCAAATGAGGTATATCTTCCTGCACACTGCTCGTTAGACTTCATCATTCTAGCATTATCCCAGTTGCTTCCAATTCCTTTCGTCTTAGAGCCTGGGGTTCACCTAATAGTCTAACCAGATTTAACAGAATATTCTGTCAGCTGTCTAACCTCTGCCACTCAGAGGAGGCAAGAGATATCTCATTGTTAACACCAGCATCAGATTATCCAGGTTTACTGACTCTCCATAACGACTGTCAATAATCTTTATGACAGCCGGAACCGACGGCTGAACGTGGACTCCCAGGCACGGGGCAAGGCATAATTAATAATGATGTACGCATATAACATTGAAGAGTCAGTGTGCGTTGTGAATTCCAACCCGATACCCTCTGCATCGCAGTCTGTTGGTATCGCCAGCTATTGCTGTTACTTACTCACGCATCTTAGATAGAAACGCAGCCTTAAGGATAATTCGCATTTTGGAGACGGACGGGGTCCGAGCTTATAGGGCTCAACCAATCACAGATCCATTTGACAAGCTGCCGTCTCGATTCGGATGGCAAATGCAAAGACCTTTCTCTGGCCAAATTAAAGACGTTTTGGAGGGCGGCCAAATGTAATATGCCTTATAGTAAAAGGCGCGAATTTGATTAGTTACTTCCAGATGGTGATACTGGTTAAATATTATATCTATTCGTTATTAAGTCACATATAAGTACTCTTCGCAATTTTTATAAATTCCATCTCAAACAACCTTCGCTCCTCCTATCACCTTTATGCAGATGGTCTCCAAATATATACGCGGTCTTCATTAGCATGTTTATCGCAAGCTCTAGCTATCATTAACCGTGATCTGGCACTGATCAACAGTTGGAGCAATTCCTTTGGACTCAAAGTGAACCCCACGAAAACCCAAATCACTGTTATTGGTAGTTCCAGAATTAAATCTAAAATTGTCTGGTCTTTACTGCCTCCAGTTATTTTTGATGGCACTACTATCCCGATACAGGATAAAGTTAAAAACTTAGGTCTCACTATAGACTCCACTCTGTCTTGGGATCCGCAGATCCAAGAAGTGAGTCGTAAAGTGTTTGCCTCAGCAGGTTCACTAAGAAGATTAAGGAACTTTCTTCCTACTACCACCAAAATTGCGCTAGCAAAATCTCTTTTGCTGCCCATTATTGATTATGCAGACGTCAGTTATCTAGATCTCGCCGAAAACCAGCTAGATAAACTTGAGCGACTTCTGAATTTCTGCATACGATTCATATTTGGATTACGCAAATATGATCATATTTCACAATTTCGAGCCCAACTCAAGTGGTTACCTATTCGACATCGTCGGAATGCTCACGTTTTAACTTTACTATACAATATATTGTTTAACCCTTCAACACTCTCCTATCTTAAAGGACGATTCGAGTTCCTTCATGATACACATAACCGATATTTAAGGTCGTCAGAAAATTTACGACTGAAAATGCCGGCACATTCCACTGCATTCTATGATAAATAGGCTCGGTATACTTAGTTTAAGAGAGCTATGAAGAGGACCCAGGATTAAATGTTGACCTGTAATAGAAAGATATAATTATGGCTTCATCATAGGCCATAATTATATCTTCAAGCATTGAAAATTAGACATACTACCCTATTTAATATGAATTGTATTTACCCTACAGTTGACCTCCAGACCGTTCTAACACGGAACCCTGAAACACAAAAAATCGCTTTTTATTGAAACAGAGCAAATAAATTAAAGAACAAAAGGCTGGCAGGTTGTAATTTATTTGATCCGTTTGCCCACAGTACAAAGCGTAAAAGCCAAAATTGAAGTTGCCCTCAGAATTTCTATATAGTGGCGGTGATACTGGTGTACGAACTCTAAAATTAATTTAGACTTTTATTATTTCTTTCTCTTTTTGACAATACTAAAAAGAGAGATATGTGATCAGTCTAATTTTGTATCACTTGCCTTGACAAAAATGAATGAAAGACAGACAAAAATTTTAAAAAGGGTTGTTTAGGACTTAGAATCGTGTAACTAGCTATATGCACTTGAAAACACATCGTTATTTTGAAATCACAGACAGACACTTCAATTTTATTTACATGTATAGATTAATAAAATTGCATTATTTTGTAAAACATGATATTGTTTATAGTCTTTTGATGCCAACAGTTTAACGTAGTCCTGTCCTAACTTGCCTCACAACAGCATTGTGACTGTGATGCCTGCAGGACTCCGTCCTTCCATTGGGTTGGGGGTGTAGTAGAGGTGTGGTGTTTGTATACTTACGTATTATGTCGTCACATGGATTTGCCACTACATATTATGTTCTTTAATGTTTTCATACAGCTAGTAAGTACGTCGTAAATTTTAAAGTTACTTTTGTGCGAGTTTTCATAGCAGTCTATTACATTGAGCGATGATATAATAAGTTCTCGCTGTAGGTAGTTTTTGTACTAAGACAAGGTCTCAAAGTAACTTAGTCTATGGATTTTATGGCAATTTATATTGATTAACATATAAGTATTTTAACCGACTTCAAACTTGAAAGTTATGGCACGCATTAATAATGTGCAGAGAAAGGTACGGAATTTCTTAGAATAATTCTAATAAGCCCAATGAGGAAATGAATTTCTTCGTTAACTTAAATATTTAGATATCTAGCTTCTATTTTTGAGAAGAGCGGCTCTGCATAAAATTAATTACTCATAGTTATAAATTTTACCATCTAGATTAACACATGCGACTTTTTATACCGAGAAAATGAGAGCTTGTTTTTTGGGGTGCTAAGTGCCTGGATATTTGTTATTAAATGTCGCAAAAACGGTTTAATAGTTTTTAATGAAGCTTACTACACTGATAAAGTACTGAGATAGAATACGTTTATTCAAAATATTTGCACTCGCGTGGAGGCAAGCACCTAGACCCAGCAAATACTTTTTTTTAAATCCCGTAACGTCATTATAAAAACAGGCCTGCAGTGTGCCTGAGCAATTTACACGGATATAAAAATGTGAATAGAATCTGTGTACAACACAGCACGAATAAAATATTTCCAAAGTGTTTTTAGAACTATATTTTCATGCAGTCACACATACTCAACTCATCTAAAAATCATTTATGTGCTAGAATTTTTGATAGGGACAAGTGATGCTCTGTACCGTGATTGCTACTATGATACGTTTTCAAAATAAATATTTCGAAGCCTTATTTAGCAAGGTTTTATTCGGTTTTTATTGGAATTACTGCAATATAAACCGTAAGTTACGAATGGCTGTAGATAACCTATTATGTTTTGTGCCTCCGTGAGGCACTAACAGGGCCCCGTAGAATATCAGCGAACGGATTCCTATATTACTGCCACCACCTTACCTTATTGTGTTGTGTGAAATTAACTGTATGTGTACAATCACTATGTTCTGTTGTGACAGCAATAAAAATATTTTTTATTTCATTTCATTATACTACTAGAACAGTAAAGACATCAATTGACATTTCAAAAGGCACAAATACAATCAAAACCTCACAGTGGCTTCTCAAAGTTACGAGCGTATTTTATAACATAACTTTTTTCGTGCCCAGGCGGAGTAGCAGTTCCCATGAAGATAATTTCAGGTCATTACAATCAGTAACATCTATCAATTCTTGATCCTGCAATTAAAAAAGGCAGCGATAGCCGAGTGGAGAGACCGACAGACTGCTACGCAGATGGTCTCGGGTTCGAATCCACGACACACACCATTGACTTTTCGAGGTTAAGTTGGTATTAATTGTTAATTATCGCTTGCTTATTGGTGAAGGAAAACATCGTGAGGAAACCTGCATGTCTGAGAGTTCTCCATAATGTTCTCGAAAGACATGTGAAGTCTGCCAACCCGCACTTGGCCAGCGTGTTGGACTTTGGCCTTACCCTTCTAATAGTGAGAAGAAGCCCGTGCCTAGCAGTGGGACAGCATAAAGGGCTGATGATGATGATAATGATGAATTATAAGAAACACCGCTACGCTTCGTCATCATCCTGCGCTGTCCGTCAGATATATGTAGGATTTGACTGAATGTTAGCTTTTACACAGCGATTGCCTTCAGATCTCCGCAACCCAAAGCGATAACAATAAACCAAGTACAAGGGCGTCAGCCAGGGACGGCAAATGAGGTCAGCTGCCTCTCTCTAGGGGACCCAGACATTCAAAAATCCCTACAATTCATACTTTTCTTAGTACTTTTGCCATTTTCCATATCAACCCCCAAGCCCTCCCTGGCCATCGGCTGGCGACTTTGTCCCCTTAGGCAATCGGCTGGCGACGCCCCTGGACGAGTATCAATTTATTCGCAGGTACTGGCTTCCCGTAACGACTGTCAAAGATCTTCATGGCAGCCGGGACTGACGGCTTAAAGTGCTCTCCGAAGCACGCTGCAAGTACAAATCAATAATAAAATAACTTTTTAAAATCAGAAATGCGCGCTGTGCAATGGAACTATAATCCACTAGGCTAAATCGCTGCTCCTGGGTAAAAATTATGACATTTCAGTATAAGTTCTGTACAGTTGCAGCTATTCCATGGAAATGCCTCCATTCTGGCAAATCAAGTTTTACTATAGAATCGGTAAAATAGTTCACTGGTGCTTGTCTAGAGTTCGGGCTAAGAATGGGTATTTTTAACAGAGATCAGTGGAAGCGATTAATTCATCCAGTCTTAGCCCAAGGCAAAGGATCTAAACACAATGCACTGCGTTGCACAGCGAATCACAACCAATACTAATAAAGTGGTTCTACTCACCTGATATCTTGATTGGGTCGGTCCTGCAACTAAGTCAGACTAGCACACAACTAAATTGGCCAATATAGTGAATGCTATATCTAATACTTAGCTCAGGCTACAAACGCGACGTTTCAAGACACGATGACACGTGGACGTTGCTACCGGCTTCAACAACTTTCGCAACTGTTCAATATTCACAACTTTATTCTTTATCACAATTTACCGTTGCCAGCACTAGATCAGGCGGCATTCAAGACGGTTTACTCAATTTAGTTCCATTATACAAGTTAATTAAATTCGCGTTAATTCAAAAGGCGATATTTTACGTACGAGACGACAACGTGGAAATTTTTCAAGGCAAGAAAAAAGTTGACAGTTCAGTGTGACCATTGTCAGAAATTTTAAATAGACTAAACAAAATGTTACTCAATCGATCTAATCGATTTGACTTATAATAAAAACTAATTCTATTTCAAACATCCACCCGCCCCGGACCGGCCTACCGGTCCGCTAATCGGTTGGTAGACGTGACAATGTTGCAACCGCTCTCCTCAGAACCGAACCGTCCACCAAGACCTCAGCAAATCGGGGAACTCCATCAGCCCCAGTTACCAAACGAAGGATGCGCCCCCTGCGCCATCTGAGTGGCGGAAGGTTTGCCTCCTTGATCAAAACGAGGTCACCAATCTTGGGTGGATCGGTCTTGTCGGTCCACTTAACGCGTTGCTGGAGTATGTGCAAATATTCCAAATTCCAGCGTTTCCAAAAGCTCTGAGTAATCTGGCGTACCAATTCAAAATGCGAGAGACGACCAGGTCTCGTATCAATATAGGGGTACTCTGGCAAGGCGACAAGTGGGCGACCAATCAAAAAATGGCCCAGCGTAAGGGCCTCCAAATCATTCGGATCTGAGGAGACCGGGCACAATGGCCGAGAGTTCAAAACGGCCTCAATCTTACAAAACACAGTTGCGAGTTCCTCAAATATAAGGACAGATTCACCGATTGTCCTGCGCAAGTGTGTTTTGGCCGATTTTTTAGCAGCCTCAAAAATACCACCCCAGTGTGGACAATTTGGTGGGGAAAACAACCAATTTATCCCACGTCGGGCAAGCCTATCACCTATATCAGCCTTGTTGGTTTCAAGGAAATTAACAACATCATTCAAATAATTATACGTGCCCTTGAAGTTAGTGCCGCAGTCAGAACGGATCAAGGAAGGCAGCCCTCTGCGGGATACAAATCTGTCAAATGTGGCTACAAACGCCTCGGTCGTAAGCGAGGAGACCAGTTCCAAATGTACGGCCTTAGTGGAGAGGCAAACAAAAACACACAAGTAGGCCTTAACAGTCTTACTGTTTCGAAGTGTCGATGTTTTCACCAAAAAGGGACCTGCGAAGTCCGTGCCAACACCGTCAAACGACCTGCTTTCAGTTACGCGATCTGCCGGTAAGTCCCCCATCAACGGCTGCATGGTAGAAGCCTTGAGCTTATAGCAAGGGATGCAGCGAAAGACTACACTCCGAATAATTCTTCGGGCAGACAAGATCCAAAATTCGCGTTGCAAAATGGCCAACAAAGCATTACAACCAGCATGCGAATTTTTAAGGTGACGGTCAGTTACCAACAAGCGTACCAAATGACCGTCCTTAGGTAACAAAAGGGGGTGACGAGCCCCGTAAGGGAGGTTGGCGTTCTTGAGACGCCCTCCAACGCGCAAGAGACCCGTATCGTCCAAAAAGGGGTTCAATTTAGATACAGCTCCCGATAGTTTCGATCTCCCTGATTTAAGGATAGCAATCTCCTTTTTAAAATGCGCCAATTGCACAGAACGAACCCAAAAGGTGAGGGACTCCTGTCGTTCCTGTGGTGAGATAAACGGTGTCAGTCGTTTCTGTTGTCGGTGCCTAAAGTTAAAAATAAAATGCTTTATCCAAGCAGTGACACCTAACAACTTGTCGAGGGAGCTGTAACGATTCAACAAAAAATCGGGGTCGAAGGCGCATTCTACCTTCTCAAGAGCGAGTGTTTGTAGACCCGGCAAATTAGAAGTATTCAAAACTGGCGTTCGATGCCAATCGGTTTCTGCTCGACTCAACCATTCCGGACCCCACCATAGCGAATGACCTATCAAACTAGGCGTCAAGCATCCGTGCGAGGCACAATCAGCGGGGTTGAGCTCACCTGGCACGTGTCTCCAAACAAGCTTGACTTCGGATTTCTGGATTTGGGAAACGCGATTAGCAACAAATACCTCCAAAGTGTGGACAGACGCCTTCAACCAACAAAGTACAATTTGGCTGTCTGTCCAGGCGTAGGTCCCATCAATACAAATGCTTTTACCCAAAGTGTTAGACACGTGGTTCAATAAGCGTACAAGTAGGGCTGCTCCCGAGAGCTCCAATTTCGGAATGGTCAAAGACGTCCGTAGGGGTGCAACCTTGCTCTTCGCCATGATCAGGGAAACCCTCACCTGACCTGAGGCACTAACTGTGCGCAAGTACACCACGGCCGCGTGCCCACGCTCCGAGGCATCACAAAACCCGTGAAGGGTGGCCTTGTACTTCCCGGGAGGAAGGATGGGACGAGGCAAGTAGATCTCGTTGACGGCAGGAAGTGAGGATACAAAAGAGGTCCATTCCTCAACAAGAGTGCCGTGTAGGTTCGTCCCAAGTCAAACCTGCTGTCCAAAGCTTCTGCAAGAAGCATTTTGCCCAAAATATGATAGGACAAATCCAACCGTTCGGGTCAAAGGTTCTGGCGACAGTAGACAACACGAGACGTTTAGTCCAAGAACAAGGCAATTTCAAGTCTACGTTATACGTAAAGATGACTTGGACTGGTCTGTACTGAACGCCGAGAACAGCCATCATGGCGGGGTTGTCAACAATCTCAAACAAATGTGGATCTTGCTGATGATCCTTGAAGCCTTCCAAAAGCGCTGGTGAGTTGGAAATCCATTTGCGCAACTCATAACCAGCGGAGGCCAAAATACCTATCAATTCGTCCCGCAGGAGGATCGCCTCGTCCGCTGATGAGGCGCCCGAGCAAATGTCATCGACGTAAATATCGTCCTTCAAGATGGCGGCGGCTCGTGGGAAACGTAAGCCTTCGCGGTCTGCGAGCTCCCAAAGAGAACGTATTGCCAAGTAGGGGCTTGACCTTAACCCGTACGTATTAGTATTGAGCTCGTAGACGACCATGGGATCACGAGGAGACTCTCTCCAAAGGATCAGCTGGAAGCGACGGTCATCAGGGTGGATAATCGTCTGCCTGAACATCATTTTTATATCGGCTACAAAGACAACCTGATGTCGTCGGAAGCTGGTGATGACGTCACAAAGGTCCTTGACCAACTTGGGACCAGAATGCAAGCACTGGTTCAAGGATACGCCTGTTGAAGTCTGCGCAGAACCATCAAATACTGTGCGCAGCTTGCCAGTCGGTGGCTTCAATACCGCATGATGCGGGAGAAAGTAGTGCTCCACCGAACGCCAATCCAAATTTGACACAGACATGTGTCCCAATTGTTCATATTCCCTCATGAACTCAATGTACTTCTGTCTGAGCTCCGGATCACGGCCCATGCGACGCTCCATAGCTAACAATCTTTTTTCGGCTAAAGGTCGTGACTCACCAAGCGGAGGCCGAACAGACAGAAAAGGTAGCCTCGTAATGATCCGACCAGAACGGAGTCGACCAGTGTTGTTCTGGAAGAACAGCTCGCACTCCTCATGTTCTGGATTCAAACGAGCAGCTTGAGGAGGCTCCTCTACCTCCCAAAACCTCTGAACAGCATCAGAGAGAGCCAACAAATTATCAAGTTCGGGTGGAGGGGGGTCCCTAGGTACAGGTCCCATCAAAGCAAATCCAAATATGGTCGGGATGGCAGTCAAACCATTTGGCACTAAGACCCGTTTCCCACCAATCAAAATTCCACCGAGCACATCAGAGCCAATCAACAAATCGATTTGTCCCGGTGTATCAAATTTGGGGTCTCCCAGTTCCAATCCCGATGTCAAATTCACCACAGCAGCAGGTAGCTGCTTCTGTGGGTGCATATCCAAAATATTCTTCAACACAATAGCCGAGGCTTTAATCCTCGGGTGTGAAGATTCAACAGGGCCAAACAAAACCTTAACTTGCCCTTCAACATTAGAGGCTACGTCCCCTATGCCCCGTATACAATTTGGAAAAGAGCCCATATTTAATTTAACCTGCCCTACCAAATAAGTGGAAACAATGCAACCTTGTGAACCTGTGTCCAATATAGCACGGACAACAACAGAGGTCCCCGTGGGTCCCCAGACCCTAACAGCAACCGTTGGTAGGATAACGGTCTCAATGGGGGAGGTTGGCGTTATAGGGCAGGGGTCAATGACCTATTGTTGCCTGGGCGGCGACCGTTGGCCAGGATCAGGCAAGTCAAAACGAGGGTGCGGCTTGAAGTCCTCAAAGGTGCGATGACTTGATCCGCGCGCCATCTGTGGGGGTCATAATGACGCACCCGCCCAAAACGAGGTGGGCGCGAGTCAAGGCGGGGACGCTCCGCCAAAGGAGGGGAATACCTGGGGCAGCAGTCATGGTGCTGGTGACGCTGAACAGCACATTCAGGTGCGCGAGAGAGAGGAGGCGTGCGCACGCTACGGTTCTCCAAGCGGGGCGAGTGGCGATCAATTGAGCGAGGCGACTCTCGGCTACGCGCCGGTGAGCCTCGGCTGCCACCTTCAAAACACCCGCCCGTGCGCGGCGTCGGCTGGTTGGACAAGCGGCCAACCTCTCTGGCATTCATACAGAGAATGTCCAAATGCTGTCCTCCACAGTGAGAACAGGGGCGAGAGTTTGGGCAGTCTCGCTGGTAGTGGGACCCCAAACAAGAGAAGCAAAGGCACCGGGCATTCGCGATGCGCCTACGAGAGGCGACATGCAGGTCCAAGAATGCTCTACAACTGGCCGTTCTGTGCCCCGTGACCTTGCAGTAAGAGCACTCCGCTGGGCTCTGCGTGACTGCAAAGCGAGGAGGGCGCCGGTCAACATTGGCTCGGGTGTGAACGCGAGCCTGCTCCTTGACCTTGGGCGGCTGCGTCTTAGCCGGCGTGTCACCACCGGAGTCGTCCAAGACCCGGCACTCATCCTCCAGGAACCTCTCCAGGTCAGCAAAGGGGGGCAGATGGGTCGCGCTATCCCCACCAAAGCGCTGTTCAAAACGCGACCTCAGGTCGGCAGGCAGCTTTTTAAGGACAATGTGCACCAATAGATAGGACCATTGGTCCACGGGCAGGTCAAGGCACTTAAGTGCGTTGATGGCCACAAAAAGCGGGTTCAACAGTTGGGTGCGCAACCCAGAGACCCGGGTGAGCGTCGGCAAACCCAAAATCTGCTCGATGTGCGTGTCGGCGAGGCCACGCTTATTATGGTACCTACGGGCAATTAGGTCCCGAGCCGTCTGGTACGCCTCGTCAGACACGGGCAGATGCTGGATGAGGCCCTTAGCCTCCCCATCCAGAACCGACATTAAATATGCCAATTTTTGTGCTGGCCGAAGGTCAGCCCTATCATTGACCAGGCTGTCGAACAAATTAACGAAGCCCCGGTAGCTTCCTAGGCAGCCATCAAAATATCCAAAGTCCAAGGTCCAAAGTAGGGAGCCTACTCACCAGCCCCGGTGCTTACCTAGGAAGCTCCTGCTTCAGGCCGGGTTGCCCTTCCCTATCGGCAACTAGTTGTCTCGCACTATTGGAGACAGCATCATACAGGTCTAAGACCTGGGCATAGTCTTCGCTGACCTTATTTCGCTGGTCAGCGGTGAAATCGTTGACTGACACTTCGAGACAGCAAGCGCTGAAAGTGCTGAATTGCTGTTCCACACTTGCCAGGCGAGCGTCAATCCGCTTGTACCTTTGTAGTAAGGCCTGCTGGCGATCAGGCCGGTTCACTAAGGCACTGGCCGAGGCAAACCAGCGCAAATCTGATGCAATAGCACCAGCAGCCGCACGCAAGTCCTTGATAGCTGACATAATCAAAATTCAAAAGAGCCCGGACAAGCGTTAAATAATATTGACAATCAAAACTTAATTTTTCTTAATTCTTTGAAACCAACAAAGAATTAGCCTGTTTACTGCTGGTACAAGCAAGTGACAGGTATCCACTGTCCAACAAAATTAATAGTTTCAATATATATTGACACAAAACAAAGTCAAAGTTATCAAAAGTTGAAACTTCAAATAAGTTAATTAAAGTTTTATATTCAAATAAATTAACTAATTACTTGCAACAGACAGACTGGCTGTGTTATTTGAGATATACAATAGGAAGTAAGCACAGAATATGTGTTACCTAACAATATTATCTTTATACTAGAGGACGCCAGCAGCTACACCTGCATTATTTTTAAATTTACCCGTTTTGGCCGATCCCGTGGGAAATCCCTTCTTAGTGCACCCCTACGGTCCCCAAGGAACATACATGCCAAATTTCAGCTTCCTGCGCCCAATAGTTACGGCTGTAGCGTGTCTGTCAGTCAGTCAGTAACGCAACGATTTTATATATTAAGATTATAACAAGGTTTAACAATGTAAGGTTCAAACTTAATATATCAATATATGCAATAAACTAAATCAATACATATAACTGATATGTATCCAATCAAAGTGACTCATTAATAGTAACAGCAACAAATTTATGCTAGATTTCAACAATTTAAATCAAACAATTACTGATTGAGGTTATGTGTGACAATGTGTTTCAAATTATCTAGGTCAACTTATACAATTAAATATTTTGTATTTTAGACAATACTGTCCTGAGAACACTACAATCCTGTCTACAAGGTGATAAGATACAAGCTTCTACCAATCTGAGTTTATACTCAGTAATGCAACAGCGGCTAAATTTCAACTACAGCTCTGCGCCAAAATTTATGTCTAGAGTTCGGGCTAAGAATGGGTATTTTTTACAGAGATTAGTGGAAGCGATTAATTCATCCAGTCTTAGCCCAAGGCAAAGGATAATAATAATAATAATAATAATATAATAATAATAATATCTTCTTTATTTTGAACACACAATACTTACTTACAATTAGAAGTTCATAATTTTCACAGTAAAGAAAAAATAATATAAAATCCTGAGAACATAATATTAAATTGAAAATAAAAAAAAATTAAAATCATACAAACCAAAGTCAAAAGAACATAGGATATAGGACTATAAATAAGTACTTAATAACATTTTAAAGCGAGCGCGCGCGCATGCCACCCGCTCAGAACGCACTATCACAGAATAAACAGTTGGCACTATATTGTATACCGACCTACATATATGGGAACAGGCCGCAGCCGCCGCAGGCGACACGCGACAGCGACAGCCGGGCGCCGGCATAGCGGCTTAAGCGCCGAGACAGTGCGCATGTCTCCTGTGCCCGGCACTCCTTGCCCATAGATCGCTGATCGTAAACTAGGTACCTACTCAATCATTACAAGTCGCTTACAATACAATAGACGAAGTAGGCACCCATACATTTATGCAGCCAAGTGGCTATTCACAGCACGATGCACAGGACTTTACAACGCAAATAAACCGGACAAATCAAGGTAATGTATATAATAATATGTCACTTAAATAATATTTGTTATTGTGTGGTCGGTATGTACTCATTTAATATTAAATAGACCTCTGTGTGTGTTATTGTAGGTTAATAAAAAAGGCAAATACAGTGCATCGGCGTGAGTACAAATTACGGGCATCGCCGAATGAGAACGCATTCAAAAATTATTATAACTACCTATATAAAATGGCAAGAACCACTGGCCGCGTAGGCGCCTTGATGCTGCATTTTCACAATTTAAACTGACTGGGTATGTATATACTAAGGTTTAGTTACATTTATCCAGCGAGGCACTTATAGATAAACTAAATAAACAATATTTTCCAGACTTACTGTGGGACATTAGGCATCAAAGAAGATCACTACAAGTAAGCAGCCAGCGGCCGGTCAAGAAACACATGAAAAACTTACAAGATTGAAAAATATAACATATTTACGCAGGTAATGCTAGGCTCGGTATTGTGTGTCAAAAAAGGCAGCAGCTCAGCATATTGCTGCAATGTTAATTGCAGCGCTGATTTTCAGCTGGCGCCTCTTTGTGGCTAGCGGGTCAAATAGTTTTAAATAGTCTTATGTGTTTAGAGCTAAAAGTCTGAGTCATGATTGATCAATACAAAAGAAAAAAAAAAGTGATATTGGCTAAATCTAATATACAAGTAATACGGATATATGAAATATTAAAAAATGCGAATGTCAGTTGAGTGAATAAAATTAGGTAATAATATATAGATAGGTATTTCTAAATGTACGTAGATTATAGGACAGGTCAAGCAAGTGTAAAAAACAAAAATATGTCAAATAGATGTCAGTTAAGGGATAGATCAAGATTACAATTATGTGATATTGGCTAGATCTAAAATGCAAGTAATACGGATATACGAAATAATAAAAATAGGAATGTCAGTTGAGGAAATAAAATTACGTAATAATAATATATATAGGTATGTCTCAATATCGTAGATTAATAAGATTATAGCGCTGGTCAAGTGTAAAAAAAAAAAAAAAAAATTAAAAATAATAAAGATATGTCAAATAGATGAATCAAGATTAATTCAATAATATGATGTCAATAAATAAAATAATAACATATCAATTATAATATGATCATTTTAATTATAATAATTATGTAATAATACCATAGTAAAAATAACTATTTATTACGATTATCTAAACACAATGCACTGCGTTGCACAGCGAATCACAACCAATACTAATAAAGTGGTTCAACTCACCTGATATCTTGATTGGGTCGGTCCTGCAACTAAGTCAGACTAGCACACGACTAAATTGGCCAATATAGTGAATGTTATATCTAATACTTAGCTCAGGCTGCAAACGCGACGTTTCAAGACACGATGACACGTGGACGTTGCTACCGGCTTCAACAACTTTCGCAACTGTTCAATATTCACAACTTTATTCTTTATCACAATTTACCGTTGCCAGCACTAGATCAGGCGGCATTCAAGACGGTTTACTCAATTTAGTTCAATTATACAAGTTAATTGAATTCGCGTTAATTCAAAAGGCGATATTTTACGTACGAGACGACAACGTGGAAATTTTTCAAGGCAAGAAAAAAGTTGACAGTTCAGTGTGACCATTGTCAGAAATTTTCAATAGACTAAACAAAATGTTACTCAATCGATCTAATCGATTTGACTTATAATAAAAACTAATTTTATTTCAAACAGTGCTAATATGCTAGCAGTAATTATCACACATCGTCACACGTAGACATTAAGGATACCTAGAAAGACAACATAGTTAATATATCCTAAATCATGTACTTGTACGCGTTCATCGAAATAGGGATTCTACATTAAGTGTGAATTAGCAAAGCCGTCAATCAAGATCAGAATCTTAAACAAGACCTCTTGAAGCAATCGTGACACATGGTAGAGAAAATTGTCAAGTAAAACGTAGCAAAACTTACACTAGGTACCTTACTTACACTTACCGTGCAGCCTGTGGTTCCATAATGATTTTACATCGGAAACTTCCATTAATATTGGTTAAATTATTTCCAAGTCAGCATACATAAGTCAAAGCTTTATACATTACAATACATAGACAGCCAAACGGAAGTACACACTACATCAAGCTAGTCACTTTGACCTTTGTACCGTTCTTATGACGTAGGGAATAAGAATCAATATCGTACTGCAACAGGCAAGCTTGGCCTGTAGCCGTGTATTTTTTTTTTATAGACTTACGCCTGTATCCCCGAAGGGGTAGGCAGAGGTGTAATATTAGACCCACATTTCGCCATACAATTTTAGGTCCCACGTAATATGGGGCGAGCCTATTGCCGTACCGGGCACATTACCAGACTCCGTGCTGCTACTGAAAGACCCAATAACACTCTGCCCGACCCGGGAATCGAACCCGAGACCTCCCGATCCCGAGCGCACATTTATGCCGCGAGACCAATGAGGTAGCTGTTTATACTTTTAGCTATTCGTAGGTACAGTCACGAGCATAAATATATTACTATGGGCAGATTAGCAAACATATCTGACCCAGGAATGAGTTCAATAATATCTGTCTGCACGTACGCAGCAAAAACATCTGATATTGTCGGGCAGCATAATAAAGTGGCATCAAAATTATGTGATGAAAATTTCGAAGCATAAATATGTGATGTGACAGGTGGCAAAATGTTATGATCCCTTGTGGAGCGCAAATATATGTCACGTTTTCTATTTCTGTAGTTTGCATTGATTCCGCCCTAAAAGCATAAATATGTGACATCAACTAAGTGGCAATAATATCTGACATTATTTTGTCTTTGATTTAATTTCAAATTCATACGGATTCATTAAAGCAATAAATTTTATTTTACATTATTTCAATGTGGGCTGTCGTTTTATACTATATTTATGTCTAGACATATCCAATATCACCGTTAGTGGGTAGTTTTTTTCTATATACGGCTGCCGAATAACAGTTTAGGAATAGGTAGTAATATCGGACTGCCTAGCCAAATCAGTTACTTTTTGTCATCTGTCGAAACGCGAGTTTTGTATGTAATAATTTTTCATACTCAACTGCTGTACTTTTTTAATGGTTTTATGATTTAATTTATATCAAAATTTGCTGCAAGAGCAAAATTAAAATTTAAGGATATTTATAGGGATACTTTGATACAATATTTTTGATAAATAACGATTGGCAATTTAGTTTTAATACATACATACATAGTCTCGCGCCTGTTTCCCCGAAGGGGTATGCAGAGTCATATTAATCGCCCACTTTTCGCCAGTGTTTTGATCCCACGTAATAGGTGGCGAGCCTTTTGCCGCTTACCGGGATATTTTGTTTGCCAGAGCCTCGTCCGTTGATCGGCAGGTGCACCGCTTGCAGGTGAGGTTGGCTTGGGACCCTAAGTTTTTGGTGGGATCCCTATGCACCCGTTTTAATACAGTCCGATTCCCTATATAGTAACATCTCAGGCCCCCAGACTTTATTTCCTTGGATTTTATTTCATTGGATTGACGATGAGTTATCAAACATTCCATGAATATGAGAAGTAAAAATTTGTGGTTTTTTTTTGTATCTTTTTGCATTATTTTTTTGCTGCTCGCAAGTGTGTGTTAAAATTGTTCTACAATTCAAGAGAGGCTACGGGACGTAATTATGCAAATGGTGGCTTTAGTCGATTTTAATTCATCATTTAAATTATATGTCACCCGAAGATAACACGATCCGGAAGTTTATAAATTTCCTAATTTTATGAACTTTCGTATGATTCTAAACAGGAGATAAATTGTATGATTTTACGCCCATATTTTCGCAAATTTATCAATTTACGACGCCTCGCGATAAATTTATAACCTAACGGATATCCATTCGTAAGGTTCTAAACGGTTCGACCAATCACAGAAGCTTCGCATTAATTTTACGCTTCTTTTAAATACGGCAAATAACACACTGCTCTCTGATTGGTCGGTCGGTGATAGTCGAAGGTCGGCATCAGTTCAACTTAATAGATTTATTTTATTTTATTTTATTTTACAATTTTAGGAAAACTTACAGCTAATATGTAATATATACAGAGTTGAGCGTTAAACATGAAGGCCAATTAAAAGTTTTCACAGATAACAGAATGAGTATACAAGTATAAATAGTAGGTAATAGATATAAGTAGACAGTTTCACTTGTGGTACAGACTGTAGATACAGGCAAGAAATATGTAAGAAGGAAAAGTTATGGAAACATTACATTTCAACAGAGAAATCGTC
Organism: Euclidia mi; assembly: GCA_944739405.2. Classification (NCBI taxonomy): domain Eukaryota; kingdom Metazoa; phylum Arthropoda; class Insecta; order Lepidoptera; family Erebidae; genus Euclidia; species Euclidia mi. The sequence continues at coordinate 22,609,478 of OX123192.2, read as the reverse complement.
AATCACCAAAGAAAGTGGCGCATAAGATTTTTTTCAGTTGCCTGTTACTATTTGTAAATAAGTCTAAATCAGCACCCCAGCATTCCGCATTGAATGTACGACTCGCTCGAATAACAAATGAGTTTTGTCTGTAGGTTGTATTCGCTGTTGGTGTATGCAGCAACTGTGGTTTGCGCAGAAATGCGGCTGGCACTCGCAGCCCTATTTTGCTCACCAATTCGCTTACATCTATCGACCCATTCGCGACACTGACCAATAATGAGAGGTCCGCAATATTTCTTCTTTGTTGCAGCGGTAGAAGATGAAATTTTTTACACCTACTGTAATAGTTTGGTAAATAGCAATTAGATCGATATTGAATGTATCTCAGAAACTTTATCTGTATGGCCTCTAAGCGATTTATATAGATGTTGAAATTGGGATTCCAGACCTGAGACGCATATTCCAGGTGACTGCGAACGAAAGAACAGTACAAAATTTTCATCGTTTTAATGTCTTTGAAATCTGCACAGATTCGAAAAATGAGACCCAGCGAGCGGGATGCTCGTTTTATAATGTTGTCAATATGCACATCAAACAAAAGTTTTGAGTCAAACGTTACCCCGACGTCCCTGATTGTACTCACTCTAGCTAACGTGGTGTCTAAGAGCTTATATACGTATATAATAGGAACGGGTTTACAGGTATATGTGCTCACATTACACTTGTCAGGATTTAGGTCTAGCTTGTTTTCAATGCAGTATATTTGAAACCTCTGAAGGTCCTCCTGCAATAACATAGCATCGTCAATAGTGTCTATTTGCTTCATTATTTTCATGTCATCTGCGTATAATAGAATTCTAGAATGTTGGAAACAGTAAGTGATGTCGTTAATAGAAATATTAAACAGGTTATGTTCGCTTTTCTTGTGACCTTGAATTCAAAAATAGGAGCCCCGTTGTGTGTTTGTGTGTTGCTTAGTTCCGTAACCTTAGGCTCATAAACATCGCTAAAGTACCAGTTTATTCGTTAACGTGGCGAACAATGACGTTGGGGAGGGGGGGATGAAAAAAAACACGTGACTTATTCAACCAATCAGAGCGCACATGGCGTTGGCTATCTTTTAATATTTATTTTACGCGTGAATTCGTAACTTTAGCCATTTGCGAAAATATGGGTATAAAATAATGTAATTTATATCTCGTAAATCTCGTTTAGCATCCTACAAAAGTCGTTGATAGATACGCAGTTTACGCAGTGCAAATTACGTTACATAAACATGATGAATTAAAATTGACTAAAGCCACCATTTGCATAATTACGTCCCGTAGCCTCTTTTGTATTGTAGAACAATAAAATTATAGCACATATTTGCGAGCAGCAAAAAAAAATCAAAAAATACACAAAAAAAATATTTTTATTTCTCATATTCATCGAAAGTGATGATTGAAACTCATCGTCAATCCAATGAAATCCAAAAAAAATCCAGTTCATATAAACAGTATACCTACATCATTGTACGGCCATTATATTGGAAAGGAACCGAGTCGAGGTAAAAAGGTCGAGTGACGATATGCGCATCGGATAGGCATATTTCTTGAAAAGCTGCGTTAAGAAATTGCAATTGTCTTTATATAGATTAGATCACTGAGACCCCTGAAACGATACTGAGATTTATATAAGTCTAATCAGTATAATTTTACAAGTGTACTCGTCGACGGTTGATAGACAGTTAAAAAAAATAAATAACTTTAGTGTATTGTTTACATAAATTACCTTAATCCTATAGACTTTAACTGCTCAAATCTATGACGAAAAAAAATCCAAAGACTCAACGACAGAGCAACATGCTTCCGTATAAAATATTTGATTGCATAATTTTCAAATCGACTTTACTTAATACTAGCTGGTACCCGCGGCTTCGCACGAGGAAAAAGTTACGTTTTAAAAAGTTCTCTGCCAAATTTAATCTTTCTACAGCTGGCGATTTTTCAGATTGCAAGATGACTGAACCTGCTTTTATATATAATTAATACAAAAATAAGTATCATGACAACAGCGCTACCTACCGGATCAAATTGTAGCGTATATGTAGCGCTATAAAGTCCTCTATCTTCCAGTTAAAGCCTCATTTGAATCGGTTCAGCCATTCCAGCGATTACCCCGGACAAACAGAAAGACAGACATACAGACAGACAGACAAAAATGTTAAAAAGGATTGTTTAGAACTAAGAATCGTGTAACTAACTATATGCACTTGAAAACACATAGTTATTTTGAAATCACAGAGAGACACTTCAATTTTATTGATATGTATAGATTAGTAGAAAAAGTAAAGACTCAGTATCGCGACAACAGCGCTACCTACCGCGTCAAATAGTAGCCTATATGTAGCACTATAAAGTCCTTTACCTTCCAGTTAAAGTCTCATTTGAATCGGTTCAGCCATTCCAGAGATTACTCCGGACAAACAGGAAGACACACAAACAGACAGACAAAACTGTCAAAAAGGGTTGTTTAGGACTTATAATCGTGTAACTAACTATATGCACTTGAAAATACATAGTTATTTTGAAATCACAGAAAGACACTTCAAGTTAGCTAATAATTCGATGGAGCCAAATTGAATAGAAGGTATACTCGTAAATACGTTTAAAGATCCGCGAAATTAAGAACCGTTATAAGAATATAAACTCGTATGACATATAGAAATTGCTAAAGTTTGAAATCAATTAATTGTTCATATACTTTTTAGTTTTATTATATCAATAGGAAGAGCTATGTTTCTGTTATCGAGTGAATGATATCAATATTACCCATGAATTCATGGTCAATGTACACAATGTCAACACAAAGCGCATCCCGGTACTGATAAACAAATAAGTAATCAACTATCATTGCATAGCTGTGTTTATGCTATTTCATTAGATTTAATTTGTATAAAAGTACGAAGGACTGACGCCTCAAAGCACGTAATTATCCAAAGCAGAAGAAATGTAGTCATATCAACACCCATCCTCATAGCCTAATTCTATTAGATGCTACATTAAAACAATAGTCCTACACGTGCTGCGGTTAGTCCATAGCTGTACTTAATAGTGCAGTTATGGAGACTCTGCTGCATGTGTCCCATCACATTTTAGACTTGAAACTATCAACGGACCTCTGCACGTTGGATCTATGTCTCCGTGTAAGCCTCCCAAACGGATAGTTATTCTTCTGCTACGTCATTGTTATAAGAGTAGTCCTCCCGACCGATTTCGGCCACGGCGGCTTGTCTATACAGGATGATTTTGTAATTGCTCATTTTCGCTTCGGGAGATGCACCATTTTGGAATAAAACGGATTTAAAGATATTTTTAAGCAAATTCCAAATTTTTATTACAAATATCTTTAAAAAAAATATTTTGTCTATTACTGGTAGCAAATCGGATCTTATTTAATAGAAAATTAAACAGCCCATCTTTTAAAATAAAATAAAGCTACTAACTCAACGTGGAATATAAAAATAGAGCGAAAAACACACAAAATATACAAAATCACTTAACATATTTAAGTGTATATTAAAAAAAACACTACCTGTCAATGTAACGCCAATAATTATAAGTTTGTTAATTTATCATATGATTTTGTATAGCTGTCGTTCTACAAGTGTTCTGTTTACTGCTTCCTTATATATAATCATATTTTATTTATAATATGTATTGTATCATATCGTACCTATACTTATGTATGTTATAGTAGTATAATATAGTATGTATTTATGTAAGTATATGTGTATATATTTAGGTACTTATTTATGAATATTATATATTACTGACGCTACACCATCAATGAACATGACTATTAACTTACATCATTTCTGTCCATCCGCGGTTGCCTGGAAGAGATCGCTCTATTAGCGATAAGGCCGCCAATTGCACACTAGTTTTAAGTTACATATGTACTTATGTAAATACTTTGTTTGTTTTGGTGTTCAATAAAGTGTAATCTATCTATCTAAAATATGTTCGAATAAAATAAAATGACGCCACAAAAAAAGCAAAATTATTTGAAAAAATAATCATCGAAAATAATACCTACTTCATCATCATCAGCCTTTAACAGTCCACTGCTGGACTAGGTCTCTCCTTTCAATGGAGGAATTGGCCTACTTTACCACGCTGGCCAAACGGCCAACCCGTTTGGCCAGCGTGGTAAAGTAGGCCAATTCATTCCATTATAGGGTTTGTATCAAGTTTTCCTTCTCTTACAGTGATGTTCTCTGCATATGTGGCATGTAATGTAAAGTGTTGGAATAAGTGTCTGGTATTACCTGCTATTCAAAAACGTATAATAACGTTTAAAAGCGTTTTCAAGATAAACATGACGTCCATTATGGATCCCCAAATGTGGGGGTTAAAAATGCTCCATTTTGGTCCTAGAATAACCGAATCCCGAACGGAATACGTGCAATTACAAATCACCCTGCATATGAGACTAGTCAACTGCGCGGGGCATATTATAGTGCACAAGTTTGTGCGTATACAGAAGTGCCCTCTCTATTCCCTCACTTTATCTCACTCTCATGGTCCGATGGGACGTACAAGCGACACGACCAGAGAGAGATTGGAAAAACCCAGTATCACAATTTTTTGTTCGACCCGGGAATAGAACCCGAGACCTCTAGATCCACAGTCGCTAACACTACCGCAGGACCACAGAGGCAGTGAAGTATTATCTTTTAGGATCGCCTTCGCGCGTGTATAAAAGGATTTAAAAAAAAATACATCGAAGTACCAAACAAATATTTAAAAAATAAATATAAGTATGTCGGTATCCCCAATTTAAAAAAAAAATACTTCCCATGGTAATTTCATTTATCATTACGTCCATATCAAATTCTTGAAGTTTTATACTCGCCGCAAAACATGGCAGTATAAGTTTACTCTATTTCTATGACAAAATTCTCCAAATCTGTTCAACCATCTTAATGAATAATAAAACATACAGTACCTAGAGAACTGCGGTCATCCAAATGCCCTAAAAGCGATCAATTTATCTTTTAAGATTCATGAAACCATAAAAGTAGACTGATAACTCGAATATCAATGTTATTTTATATTTCATTATTACCATATAAAAATGCAATAAAAATATTCATACAGCTTGTGAAAACATGTATTTAACGATCGAATAATAACTGTAAAATAATTTATTGCAATGGCGTTAATAAAATACTGATAAATTTACACAGTTTTTACGGAAGGAGAAGACAGGAAGAAAAAGCTGATTGAATTCCAAATTGCAGTCTAGAGTCCTCCTTGCACGCCACGACAACGACTTATATTTAATTTGTTAGTTATTTAGTTTGTATGGTAGCTAATGGTTGAGACGTGATTTGTTTGGTTTAACTAACCGTTTTCTAATTGCAATGAAAAAGATAATTATGATTTTCTTAGGGTATTGATTTAGTTGAGTACTCTTGCAGTTTATGTGTGACTGTTGGGCTTCTCATGTCCACGACGCTGGCCAAGTGTGGATTGGCAGACTTCACATGCCTTCGATAACATTATGGAGAACTCTCAAACTTGAAGGTTTCTTCACGATGTTTTTCTTCACCGTTTTAAAAAGCGGTAATTAACAATTTAATAGGCACATAACTTCGAAAACTCATTCTTGCGCGCTATGGTTTCGCACCCGAAAACCTCTGCGTAGGTCTCTCCACTATGTTATTAGGAACTTATTTCTTGAGGTCAATTTTATTCTTCAAGTGAACTCAATACTTAAAGTTATGGCAGTACCACTGTTCAGAGATTGCCCACTGTCAGGGCAATCTCCAAATAGTTTGCAGACAGCAGTGGAAGCTAAATAACATACATCAGAGCAAGGCAAAGAATGTCTGACATATGGCCGAGTTTCTCGGCGCTAAGAATCAAAATACAATGTACAGTTACCTGGTATCTTCACTGGTGTCGATCTTCCATGGAGTCCTGGAGGCAAGCTAGATAAACACACACTAAATTGGTCAATATATTAGTGAGATATCGTTACTTTACCAGACTTCAACGCGACGTCTTCACCACGAGGAAAAGGTTTCACAATTTACAGTTTTACAATGTCAATGTTCAATACAATAACAAAATTTTATCAATAGTTCACTGGGCGTTGCCGGGCAAATCAAAAACGGCAGTTTTATAAGGGTTTTACAAATTTACTTGAATTATACAATCTCACACTGGTAGCAAAAGGTGTGCTCTCAATCAAAGTTTTCCGGAATAGGGAAGAGACTCATTTATCAGTTCATAATGTGACCAGAGTCAAAAAATTACAATAGACAACAAATGATACCAAACTTCAAACAACCACCATAATATAATAACTCATTGTAACGTAACCAATCTTAAACACAAAACACAATCTAAATAGCAGTATTTAAAATCATGATGTGCCAAGCGAGAAGGCTTCGGCTTGGTAATTAGTCTTTTTTTATGAACTTTATATACACATTGCGTTTAAAGGTGGACTTAATGTCTTAGGCATTTTCTGCCAGTCTACCTTATAGTGATGTCTTTTGACAGTCACCGTGTACACGTATACCGATAATAATACTGTACCACATACACACAACATTATACTAACAACAATCTAGTCCCAAACTAAGCAGAGTTTGTAATATAGCTTAATGGATAGGTAAACATACAAATATACTTTTTTATAAATACATGTATATAATTACAAGACAAACATTCATGCGTGTGTGACAGAAATGTTTGGCTTGAGCGGGAAGCGAACCTGCAACCTTCGGCGTGGAAGTCGCTTACACTCCCGCTACGCCACTCGGTCGTCATGATATGAGGTCGTCGTCATTATACCTATAGATAGATATTATGTAGATGGGAATTCTATTGACCATACACAGCTACGTAAAAATACGAGTATCGCATAGTATAAACGGCTTCCAAAGCAAGTAACAAGCAAAGTACGTTAGCACCACAGAATTTGCATTTCAGCAAGACGGTGAAGCGCCGATGGATCGACGCCTTGAAACTATTCCACTCCTTATTATTAACATCTAATGGTAATTTGGTAATGGCCACTGTCCGTCGGTTCTACATTGCATTATCATAAACCTCTTTAATCAAATTAACTACGGAAGCTCCAACCTAAAATGTGTTTGATTATGGGGACAAGGGATGGATGATAAAATGGAGACCTCTTTTTTGGTAAACTGCCGATGAACTATATGTGAATAAAAAGGTCAAAGAAATTAAATATTGTTCCTATATGAGCAACTACTTGGTTATATATAAACTTATACTTAAAGTTAATATTCCATATAAAGATACATAATTATAAAACTGTGTCCATTTTATTAATTGGATTGGTTATGGGTACAGCATACAAATTCAGCACTACAATTATTATAAAGAACTTTTAAAACTACAATAAAATTAACATAATACAATACATATAAAAACACAATATTTAAAGAGACTCATGAAAGTCCTCCACATTTTCGTCTATTGGGGACGTTCCCATAAGACTGGTAGCATTGCTACGCTGTAAAGCAATGCTAATAATAAAACAAGATGAGAACATTTTTGTAAAACAGCTCTCATGAGAAGAAGCAGGCAAGAATGTTGTAGGATTTATTTAATATAATCTTATATAATATAATCATATATTAAATAATCATCATCAGCCTGCCATAATCCATTGCTGGATACAGACCTCTCCAATAGCACGCCACTGAGCCCTATTTTCGACTTGTCGTGTCCAGCCACTGCCAGCCACTTTGCTAAGGTACATCGTCTCCACTCCGCCTAGCCGGACGCCACGCCGTCTTACACTATGATGCGATTTTACGTTAGGATTATTACTATCAAATAAATATCAAAATATATCGTTAGGCTATTATATGTCAGTCTAAGCAGATTGTTATGCGCTGCTTTACTACATAGCCGATGCTTTACTTTGTCCAAGAGCCATATAAGTGAGCATGAGACAATCTGCACCTGCACGGTTATGTTAAACCAGTTAATGTGAGACATAAGATAATACGTATATTATCATGAAACAACGCTTTTAGAATTTAAATCCCATACTAGAATTCATTGCAGCAACAAATTTGCTTTTATGATCCGTGAAACAAGTACCCAACTTTGCATGAGAGCAGGAAGTAGAAGTAGAAAATGTGTACACTATTTTTTTATTAGGTGAATAAATTTATTACATTACATGCCTGAATCTCTTTGAAGGGGTAAGTAGACGTGTACTTTCGTACGTTGCTTTAGTATTCCGTTATCTTAACGAACCGCCATCTGTCGCTGACCAAAATCTTTGCTGCTTCTGTGACAATAGAAATGAAACACATTATTATTTATCGTACAATATGAAACAAATAGCTATTCCATATGTAAAATTCTAATTACATTACAGTGGTTTTTGTCAGCATAATTTAAAGTGACCTAACATAAGAGTGAAGCTAGTGGTATTGTCTAAAACCAAATATGAAATTTACTGCTTAAAAATCATAAACAAGACTTCTCCCACGTACATCTTAAACGATAAAAAATAGTCACATGTCATGACTGCTTCTGTGGGTCTCCGCCCTCCATGTGCTCGATTCTCCGTTCGGGCAAAAGTGTTATTGAGATTTTTCGAATTTTCTGTATCAGCACGAAATCTGGCAATTAAACAGAAATAGACTCACCCCCGATAACGTGGCACCTAAAAATAATAATATGGCGAAAGTAAACAGACGGACTTAATGCCATAGGCATTATCTCCCAATCTACCCAAGAGTGGTTCAGAGACAGTGCACAACTCAGATTAGAAAAAACGTTGATCGGACCTTAAGTACTACGTAGATCTACGTATTTTTTACAAAATCTAAGGCAAAGATTATAAAATTTATAAAAGGAGTGTTTCAAACATTGCTCCGATTAGGTTATTAAAAAATTAAATACTATTTAGAGTACAGTACTCACGCAATTTCTTATAGTTTGCATGATAAAGCAAGTACCAAAGACCTAAATGGACGGTGATTTGGGGCCGAAGAAATAAATTATTTTTGATTTTGATTTTTGTGTACATAAAGTTTTAATAAATAAATAGCGTATATAAAGTCGACCAAAAAAGATAGAAATAACGAAACCAACAACAATGTAATCTACTTCCACAAAATACTCTACTTACAAACCAACTTAAAAAACTACTGGCGTCCCAAAACACTATTGACAATTCACACTAGAGTTCACAATACGAGGGTAGTTCCATAAACTAGGCGAAGTTAAACAGCGTAAAGAGCCATAATAAAGGGCAGTAGGATAAGCCGGTTATAAATAATAGTATTTTGTTGTAATATTAGTTGTGCACCTTATCTCGTCCGGTAGATAAGCGGAGTGCCGCGTCCGGCAGTTTTGCGTGATATTCCACTTGCCTGTGTTATTTTATGCAGATATTCAATCAATTTGTACTGTAAAGTCCCCATTTTTATTAAAATTAATTCGATTGGAATTTAATAATTTGTAGTCGATTGACTCGTCCGAGTCACATCACTATCGAAATAATTCAAAATGGCGGTTGGCGAGAGCGGGCATTCTATTCCTGGCGACGCGCGACGGTACCGGGGGTATTTTGTATTCGTCCTAGTTTTGAACTTTTGTTAAATATATGTATATTGGAATAGAAAACTAGTTACCAGCGTACAATGTACATTGTACGTGCAGCCTAATATTTTAAATATTGGTTGAACGCTAACAAATTGAAAATTACCCTCTTCATAGTGTAATAATTGTCTAACGGATTATTACTGTCTCGTTGGTCTCGCGGTATAAATTTTCTCGTGGGTTATGTATATCCCGGGTTCGATGCCCGGATCGGGCAATGTATTGTTGGGATTTCTTTGGTCTGATCAAAAGTGAGTATAGCAATATCTAGCTCTGCCTAGCTCTTCGAGGATATAGAAGGGAGACTGTGTATGTATGTAACGGATAATTACGAAAAGAATACTACTTGATTATGGTTAGCTTAAGCCGTGAACGTAGGGTCAAGGTCACTTTAAGGTGCAACCATGGTCTTGAGGAGGAAGCTCCAAGACCGTCTATTTTTATTATTAAATAAAGTGTATCATAATTATTGGTTGTGGTTCGGAGGTCCAGGGTCATGGTCATGTTAAGGTCAGAAAAGGGTTCTAAGAAATATGCTCCGGGGTTTTATAAAGGGGTATGAATTTTTCATTGTTGTTGCGCTAACGCGCACCGTTTCCGAGATCGACGATTTTTTAAAAATAAATTTACCGTATATTTAAAAATACAAATTCAAACCGAACTTTTCGTCTCTGAGTTAAAGGAAATGGACCAAGCCGACACCTGGAGACGCCAGAACCCGGTGGATCAGGACGCGATGACGAAGGTGCTGGGCTGGTCAAGGTCATGTTAAGGTCAGAAAAGGATTCTAAGAAATATGCTGCGGGGTTTCATAAAGGGGTACGAATTTTTAATTATTTTTGCGCTAACGGTGTGCGTTAGCGCAAAAATAATTCAGTTTTCGAGATAGACGGTTAAAAAATAAATATATTTACTGTCTATTTAAAAATACAAATTCAAACCGAACTTTTCGTCTCTGAGTTAAAGAAAATGGAGCAAGGTGGGAATGGACCAAGCCGACGCCTGGAGACGCTGGAGCCCGGTGGATCGGGACGCGATGGCGAAGGAGCTGGGCGGGAGTCGACTGCGCAGCGAGGTGGACTGTGGAGGTCGCACTCGCTATCGGAGTCGTGGCTCTGCTCATCGCGGCGTCTGCAGCTGGAGCATCCGGGACGGGGATTCTGAGTCGGAGAGAGAACGAGATGGAGTCGGGCGCTTGTAAGAGGAAAGCAACTTGCAACGGAGTCGTCGGCGACCGAGTTCCCGACGGCATAACTCTCGTCGCAACGACCGTAATACGTCGCATATTTGTTATTTATTTAATTATTTGTCATTCACACGTTTATATAGGAATAGTGCAGTGTCCCACAAAACTGTGTCATCGGTTTGACTGAGGGATCCAGTCTCCGTACAGTAAATTAGAACGTTTACATAGATAAAATTACAATAACTACTTATAGCTAACTTCACTCTTAAATTCTAGCACTTATCTAAGTAATATTGCTTAAGTCTCCTTTTAAATATAGTTTCATTATTTTCGTTCCTTATGTCCTCTGGGACATTATTTGGCGGATATGGCAAACGTTTTTAAAGTTCTACCACCGTAATAATAAACACTCTTGGTACAATATATTTGCCAGAGGCCATCGATCGGGTGCTTTGATTATTTGTAACATGTTCCAAGTTATGCTCAAGACTGCCATGGTTGTTTACAGCCAATAAGTATTTATGTTTTAGGGAAATTGGTAGTATTTTACAAATTTTAAATAATTTTGTGTAGACATTTTTATGCTGATTTCTAGTTTTATTATTGACAAGAAGTTTAAGAAACTTTGTTTAGATTGATTCTAATTTATTTATATATGTTTTGAATGTAAGACCATGGTAATCTAAAGCATAACCGAGAATAGACTCCTAGAGTGACTTATATAAGGATTTCAATGTTCCGTTAGGTACTTTAAAGCTTAAATTATAGAATTTTCCAAGTAATACTCTGTTTGTCACAAAGGTAATCTAAATGATGGCACCATGAAAAATGTTCATCTATTTTCATGTCTAAGTATTTAAAACAGTTTACTTTTTCAATAGGTTTACATTGACGGTTTGATAAATTATGAAAGCTTGAATGGTTGTGTGTATACAATGCTGGTTCTACTGATGGTCGCAAATATATATAGTGCTATTAGCAGTTTGGTTTTCTCTGACTTGATGACGAGGCCGTTATCGTCGCATAGACCAACATCATTGAGACAGGATGATATGCGGTCTTTTCAAAAGGACAGCCGAGGTGAGCAGCGATGCCGTCTTGAACGGGACGACAAAGAGCTGCCTCATGAACCCTCCAGAAGTCTTTGTCTCCAAGTACTCATGGATCTCAGAGTTGTGAGTGGGCCGGGCGGCGCCACTTGCAGTCCTGAGAATGTTATTTTGGGCTCTGAAGGCATTGGATGTTTGATTTGCAGGCTGAGGACCGCAGTTGGAATTTATAAGTCCATATGGGTTTTATAACTGAGCTGTAGACTCTGGGTTTGTTACTCAGGGACGGAGCGGATTGTTTACCGAGTAACCACAATAGGTTTTTAAAAACGAAAGTTGACTTCGTTCCGTTTATGTTTTACATGCTCCTTCCGGGTCATACGTTGACCCAAGTGGAGGCCCGGGTGCTTCACACATGTAGATTGAGGTAGCGGTACTTGACCGGGATTTACTGTTGGGCATAGTTTCTTTCGCGGCGTGAAAGTGATGTGGTACGATTTGAGGGCACTCGCTCTAATTCGCCATTTATGCAACCAGCTATAGGTTTGGTCTGGTTGAATTTGTAAGGGTCTCCTGGCTTCATCTGGGCCACTACTAGATGTCAGAAATGCAGCGTCATCCGCAGGCGTCGCAATAATTACGTTTGGGGGCTTGCGGTAGGTCGTGAGTAAATATGTTATACAGCACTGGGCCAAGGACCGAGCCTTGAGGCGCTCCTGCGTCGCAAGTGTGCGGAGGGGATCTGGAGCCGCGTTGCTTGACTTGGAGGGTTCTATCTTTTAAATATGATGTCAAAAGAAGGTAAAACGTATGGGGCAGGGTCCTTATTTTGCACAATAGGCCTTTGTTCCAAACCCGATCGAAAGCCTGTTGGACATCGAGAAATGCTGCTGAGCAGTACTCCTTATTTTCGAGACTTTGTCTTATCTTTTGGTAGACTCTATGCATTTGAAACCTGTGCGAGAGCAGCCTTTAGTTCAGTGATCACCCAGTTGAGTCGTGTTTTGTCTTCTCTATTGCGTGAATGTTGCCACACTCTGCGAAGTCTGCGCTTTTCACATATCTTGCTGCGGATATCAACTGGAATTAGTTTTCTACGATTGGGTGTTTCTAGAGTGGGAGTGGTTTTCCAAGCCGCTACTTGTATCAGGTTGGTGATGTATGGGCACGCGTGGTCAATGTTTTCGGGATTTTTCAGTGGAAGTTTAAGAATTATATTGGATTCCAGAAATTCACGAAAATTACCCCAGTCCGTTTTTGCATTGTACAGGTTCTCATTATAGGGTACACAGTAAATGATTGTTGTGCTTATCTTCAGCATCACTAGACTATGGTTCGAGGAGACGTCGAGGCTTGATACTATGTGAACGTAAAGAGGTTGAATATTTTTGGTGATATAAAAGTCCAACAAATCTGGTATCTTGTTGCTGTCTGTAGGCCAGTATGTCGGTTCACCAGTAGATAATGGTATAAGTCGATTGGAATCGACGCTCCTTTTATTAGTTCTCGACCTCTTGTAACGGTTACTCGTGATCCCCAGTAGGTGTGCTTAGCATTTCAGACCCCACCAGCTATGAAGCGATTCCCCAGAGACTGGAAATATTCTGTGAATATGACTTCTTTTATGCAATGTCACGGTGGGCAATATATGGCCGAGAGGTTCATATGACCATAGCCGTCTTCTCTGCGCACTGTGGTAGCTTGTAGGTGGTTAGTCGCGTACGGCTGCAGTAGGCAGTGTTTTATGCTATTTTTAATAACAATCGCAGAACCAGCATGAGCTCCACCATCCGGGTGGCAGGTAAAGTACACGCTATATCCGGTGATGCAGATTCGGCTTCGATTGGTTGTATGTGCTTCGGATATAAGGCATGCATCAAGTTTGTTGGAGTGGAGGAATGCTTCAAGTTCATGAGAGTTAGGTGCAAGGCCATTAATGTTCCACGTTGCAATGTTTAGAGAAGTAATTTGTTGTTTTGTAATGAGAGTTGTGATAAAGTCCAACATGGAGCTCATTTGTTGAATTAGGAGATCGATCGTCTCACTTTGTTTATGATTATGCTTTCAAGAGTCAGATTTCGTTGATTGCCAGTAATATCAGTGGTGTTATCAGAAGCTGGTGTAGATTTTGACTGCGTTACGGTCTCGGCGGCTACCGCACTTGCATAGGATCTCTGTTGTAGTTCACAATCTTTGGTGGTTGTTGGCTATGGTGGAGGTTTTTAATGACTAAGCGGTAGCTTTTATTGTCCTTTGGGGTGAATGTATAGCCGATAGCCCATTTGACCGGATAACAGTTATTTTTTGGGGGCACGTGTAGGGTGGGTCTAGGAAAAGATGGTAGGTAGTTCCTACTGACGCGAGTAACTTCACCCCCCCCCCCCCACTCCAAATTATTGGTTTAAAATAAAATTAATGAACCTAGGTATTAATGGTACAGTCCAGAACTGTATTGTTACAGGCTTATATGTGTGGAAGTGATAAAACAGCCTATCATTCTAATTTATATCAATTCCTTGTTATTATATTATGTCGCCATTATAATATTTTGTTAACCTATGCTAAAATTGAATGGTTAGTAATAGTGATGTTTTACACATATTGCGCTAATTGTTGTACGAGATGATATATTGCACTGTTGGTTGTAAAAACGTATTAATTAAATTTTATATATCTTTTATAGTCATGATTTTATTTATTAAATGTCTATTTTGTAATGTGAAAATACTGTGAAAATAAGCGATTTATAAAATGTATTGGTCAGAATTGGATGGGTTGACCAGGATTGTAAGCTTTAATAAGCGGTGTAGCCGTTCCTGCTAGAATTGGATGGGTTAGCAGGAACTGCATGTCGGTGAATGTCAATCTTGCTAGAACTGGATGGGTTAGCAAGCATTGTATTTAATTTTGCGAGAATTGGATGGGTTCGCAGAATTAAATTTGTGTATGTTATCGTTGTCGTAAGAATTGGATAGGTTTGCGGCAATGATAACGTGTTACCAAGCCAACCCAAGCCAGAATTGGATGGGTTTACAGGATTCTTTAATGTGATTGTAAGTGCCCCCTCACGCCGAGTGTAAGGTTTATGTTAAGTTTGCTTGATTGCGTGTATGGGGACATACACGAGGTCAGGATGGACGAGTGTAAGGTCCCCATTTTTATTAAAATTAATATCGATTGGAATTTAATAATTTGTAGTCGATTGACTCGTCCGAGTCACATCACTATCGAAATAATTCAAAATGGCGGTTGGCGAGAGCGGACATTCTATTCCTGGCGACGGTACCGAACGGACGGTGGCTCTTAGGAAACATTATAATATCTGTACAGTGTAAAGGACATCTAAAATATAAATGTATAAACTATATTCTAATATAACTGGAGTTTTACTACAGTACTTGTTGCTTTTATGATTGAAAGGATGTTGTTTTACTTTAAAAGTGACAGAGGTTTAAGTGTATAATAGGGATATAGATTTGTACTTTATGTACGTAATTTTATTTGCGAAGCCAGCTCGAAGCAGCTTTATGACAGGTTTTCTTTATGACACTTCTTTTTAATCGCTCTTGGTTTGGTTATGTCGTTTGTCTTTTATTGCCATAGTGCCATTAGTATGACATATGTAGTTGACATAGATTAGTTGAAATATCGCTAGACCTTTGAGCTGCGGAGATCAGACGGCAGTCGCTCTGTAGAAAAACTCATAGTCTGTCATAGCTGGTTAGGCTGCTAAACAGATCCTGGGCTCCAAGCCGTTAGTCTTGGATGCAATAGGAACCGTATATCCTTATATCCAAACGCTAGGAATATGGATGGATATTAATATTACATAGATCTTTGAAGAGCCAAGCTGAAGTGGCAAAAGGTAGGGCACATAGCTCGAAGAACCTGTTGCCGTTGATGTCAGAAGATTCTACATAGAGTAGCTGCTTTGCACCAAACGACGCAACAAGTTACCGTTTAAGCAATCATCTGTCGATGGGATCCTGGGCAGTTCAAGATCGCTCTGTTTGATGAGCCTTGGATAAGGCTCATGCCCTTTAAGCTGCAAAGTTAAAATAGTTTCGAATTCTTCAATAAAAATGGACGGCCATCGCAGGTTATGGTTAATTGTTATTTTCATGGATCATCTGAAAATATTTTGCACTATAATTTGAACGCCTTTCTGCAGAACTTGTCACAGAAGCAGCAAAGAAACTACGTTAAAATGTCCCACCAGCCATGGGCACGAAAAGCTCGTCAACCCTTGACTAAGGCTGGTCATCGTCCTCCTAGCGTTATCCCATGTCCACTTAATAGTCTAACCGGGTTTGGCTGAATACTAGCTGTGACTAAGACTGGTGTAAAATATTGATTGTTGGTAGATTCAAATCCGGTGTTCTTTGTTGTAAAGTCGTAATATAAATAAAGTCACCGACGACACATGGTTTAACCCTAGTACGGGCGTTGTCTCAAAAACCAAAGGACTCTTTTAGTGAGGAAGTCAGATGTTGAATATATTATTATTACTACCGAACCGATCCAAACTCTCCACAGTCGTTTCCATACAAATGTCATGAGCGTTTTACTAGTTTAATTATCGTCTAACAAAACACCAGACATTTATTTTTCAATCCTATCGATTCTGTCCAGGAAATGATAAGTAAGTAACGCAACATGACAATTTAAATAAAACAGTATTGCTGGCGCTTCTGCATAGTGAACTTGTTAAAATATAAGAGCAGCCTGTGATTATTAAATATAAACTTTGTGTGTATACATTTATGGTTTGTTTTGTAGTGAAAATGAGGACTTTTATTGTAGTAATGGTTTATTTATTTTTAAATGTAAATGCAAGTGATACTAATAGTACTTATATATATACAACGAAAAGTAAGTACATCATTTAAGCCCTACTTTTTTTCTCCGACGCAAATAGTTGGTTTGACTTGTCTGTGTGTTAATCTGTAGTCTCATAGCTCCTAACGAAATGCGTTGGTTTTGACGCAACTCGAGAGAGACTTCTAACGCAGCTGCAATTTGGCAAGATCTATGTCATCTTCTTAAATACATAATATTACATTTATTTATAGTTAAGTCAAAAATTTGTGTGCATGAACATGGATGTATGTCTTGGTCTGGGTGTTTCTATGTATAATATGTATGTATTTAAAAAAAAGTATATATGTATATTTATCCATTATCTAGTAAGTATCCATAGTACAAGCTCTGCTTAGTTTGGGATTAGATGGTGATGTGTGTATGTGGTAGAATATTATTGTTATAAACATAGGCTGACAAGTCGGATTTCTGATAGTTTTTGATAAGATGAGGGCGTAGGCAGCAATGACTTGGTTTTGTTAACTTCGGCTTAACGTGCTCTTCGAGGCATGGGGTAAGGAATAAAAGTTAATACAAACATTACTTGGAATTGTCTGTGGCTCGCGCTGTGAGTTTGAACTCGAGATCCTTTGAGCAATATGTTAGTCTCTCCACTAGGCTATCGCTGCCTTTGGACTTTGCCCCTCACTATAAAAATACCCACTTACCCAAAACACCAATAACCTGGCTCCGTGACTAGACTGCATCCGTGGTTCCGTGGGTAGGGTTCGGGTCAAGCAAAAGTATTATTGAGTTTTTCCGAGTTCTCAGACACAACACAGAGTCTAGCAATGTGCTCGGTTACGGAAAGTCGGTTAGTCTCGCCCCCTATCACGATTTGACCTAAAAATGCATAACTTGGCGAAATGTGGCTGTAATACTACATCTCTGCCCACCCCTTCGGGGATACAGGCGTGAGTCTATAAAACAATAACAAAATAAAGAAATAATAAACAAAACTATTTTCACAGTGGCCCAATCGTGCAAGGAGCATATCTGCAAAGAAGGTTACAACTATGACAGAATGTACGACATCGACAGCAGGGAGCTGAAGGAGATACGGAAGGACATCGATGTGGACTTCGAGATGCACATAGCTATCCAGGCCATGAGCAACGGCCATATTTTACTGTCCCCTGTGCCGAGCCCGGGGCCTTTGGACCCAGTTTATGAAATTGGTAAGAATACAAAGTGTCACTAACGTATTTTATTCACGACTTCAGACGACCGAGCCAACGACCTCTAGGGTAACAGTTAGGGTCACTTACTAGTCGTCCAACAGGCCAGTCATCGCAGTCATGTGTTTGAGAGGAAGTATGAACGTAGGATAGTGAACCGGAAAAGTTTTGTACCTCTGAAATTGTCAAGCGAACCACAAACAGACAACTAAACGAAACCGGAATTACATTTATCGCTATGACGCAGAGCATGCTGTTGATATTGCATACCTTTTTATACATAGACAAATACCTATTGCTTATAGTAATAACGTTAAAGACGGAACGATGAATTTGTAAGAAAAAAGGCAGTAAAACGCTGCTAAGCGTATTCTTGCGTATTACTTTTGATTCAATAATGTTTTAGTCTGGTCTGGCCCTAGGCATAAACCCTGCGTCGCGGGGTAATTTACAAACCTTGAATCAACTCATTATACTAAGTGTGTCCAGACTAAAAACAACTATTCTTAGATCACACAGTGACTTGCATCTCTAGCGGAATCTATACCCTGGCGCAGTTCTAAGTGGCGAGGCGACTGTTTAAACCTCTACGCCATACTTTCAGTCGAATTCTGTATTTTTATCAATTTTCTTATTTATTTGCTTTCTTAAAATGCAAATAAATTTATCTTTTCTTTTTATTATAGAAGCTCTTATTATTGTTTTACAGTGGTTGGCGGAGGCGGCAACAAGTTCACCGAACTAAGGCGGCATTTGAAGAGAGACGCGCGACACTCTATCAAAACACCAGGCATACTATCCTCTTTTGAACTGCGAGGATTCTATATCAGATTAACCATAGGTAATTCAACTCCATTAGATTTTAAATTGCGAGTGGCTCAAATTAGTATGGACTGTGGTTCTATGGAAGTCCTTCTGCTAAAATGATGATGACGACGTTTTATACTAATTAAATAATTTTATCAAAAACTACTTCAAATTTCATATCTTCTGCAGTGTCCAGTATCCCTGCATCTTTAAGCCATGACTACTTCAAAGCATGCTAAAATATCTTTAACGTTAAACCATAATACCTTCCTTTAAATACTTACCTGGGACTGTTTTCGAGCTAAATGAAATTAGAAAGTCGGTGTAACTTTTAGTATTTGACTCTGCATAAATAATTAATATTTTTTCTTACTTTTGCTCTTACAGATGGTATTGTAGAATTCGGCAAGGAAGGTGAAGCACTGCCTCTGTTGACGTACATCGATGTTGTGCCTCTGAGCATCAGATACTTCAGTTTCGCCGCCTGGGCCGGAGTGGAAGCTAAGTTCTTGTATGACTGTCCGATACACACCAAGGACGGTGGTGAAAGTAAGTAAATTATGATTTTGTATCTGAAGACTTTATCATACACTTTAAATATGCTATTGATTGCCTCTTAATATACATAAAAGAAATAACAAATGGCAGCGAGCCAGGAAAAAGAAAGAAAACTATTTATTCACAAACGACACACTTATAAAATACAATAAAAACAAATGAGAAATAATATGACAGAATAGAGACAGTTTCAAAGTAGGTCCCGTCTCTCGACGGGGCTGTAATGTCTCCAGTACAGTAAAAAGTTCAGCACATGTCAGACCTATTGGATTGATATTAGTTATGGACTAACGATCTTATCACCTAGCCTTTGATTTAGGGCGTAGTCGATCACTTCCATTATAGTCTTTAATGTTGAAAGTATCCATCCACCATGAGTTGTTAATATGTTGTTTCTTTCGAGAGCAATCAATAATATTTAGGTCCAGTTTCAATACTTCTGAATAGAATTTATCTTTTAGATAAATTCTAAATTAGAACGAAATTTTTATGATTTCGTTATCTGGCAAATTAATTTAACAAGAACTTATCAGGAAGCGGTGAAACCGGTCCCAAGTATTGTAAAATATTTCATTTGTCAAACATTCACGTTTTAAATCTAAATTTACAACAATAATTGCAACCTTAAAAGTGCCGGTTCCCTCTTTCGATAATCCCTAAACTATAGTTTTTCTTTGACTGCCTCGTTGGTCTCGCGGCATAAATGTGCGCGTGGGATCGGGAGGTCCCGGGTTCGATTCCTGGGTCGGGCAGTGTTATTGGGTTTTTCTGTCACGAAATTCTCAGTAGCAGCACGGAGTCTGGAAATGTGCCCGGTACGGCAATAGGCTCGCCCCTTATTACGTGGGACTAAAGTACTTATATCTGGCGAAAAGTGGGTGTAGAAATACACCTCTGCCTACCCCTTCGGGGATAAAAGGCGTGACGATATGTATGTAGTTTTTCGATGTACAGTAAAAGCAGACTCTCAAGAAGTGCCACAGCAGATCTCAGTGTCGGACCAGCTGAAGCGAGATCTGTTGAACTATAAGCTCCCTTGGGTAGCTCCGAAGCAGATCATGAACGTCAAGCTAGGCGTTAAAGTCACCAGCGTGAAGTACAACGCATTCCAGTCCAAACTCATCACCACTATGTCGGTGGTCGTTGTAAGTATCAACAGATGCATTGCCGGCGTAAGATTTGCACTTTTTATAAGAAAGTACTGCGTCATACACACCACTGCTTCGTAGAGTTACTCAGCAACGAAATCTGTTATATCTTGTATATAACAGATTATATAGCCCTTGTTTCTATCATCAAAGGGATAGGCAGATTTGTAATATTACATACATATTATATTTCGCTTTGTTATGATTTTTCTCAGTTGCTACTGAGAATTTTGGAAAAACTCAGTAACATTTTTGTCCGACCCGGGAATAAAATTTGGGACCCAATCAACGTCCCTGTGTTAGTACACACATATTTAAGAACAGTTATGACAATCATATCCATTATTATTTCGAAGACAGTTAAGAAATCGTTTGTTCTTTTTTGTAGAATACTGCTACGCGTTCGGCGATTAGGGCCGATCATACCGTGATATTATGATTTAAATACTTTCATATCAGCCAAGAGACGTCCACTGCTGTGCGTAGGCTTCCCCTAAGCTTCCCCTTCCACACAGACCGACCTTGAGTCGCCCGCATCCAACTGTTAAACAAAGCGCTTGTGATCTAAAGACTAACAAGATTTTATGTTCATATTTGCTAGACCTGGATAGATGACACTATGGCATGGTTCCCAGACAAGTACAATGGGACAACCAATCTCAAGTGCCGACAGGGACAAATATGGCGGCCCAAGTTCTACGTCTTCAAGTAAGTATATAATAATTATATCAATTCACATCTGCATATCCCTAAAGAGGTAGCAAATTAAATAGACTAAGCTAATAGTAATATTGAGAGAATTCACACACGATCATCTAATTCGTAACTAGACAGAGCTTGTACTATAGAAACTAGACAATTGTTGAACATACTTATATAATCTTAACCATATACATTACCTTTTGGAATGCTCAAGATAGGTCAGTGGCGAACTATACAACTAAATTCTACTCAGGACACACACTTTCTGGTGAAAACTTTACAGAAATCTGTGTGGTTATTTTTGTTTTATCGTGTTCATACTGATAGATCACGGCGAGTACTGCGTTTTATAATATGAATATCTGTATAAGTAAACATTAAAATAGAGTTTAAACAAGCACCATAAATGTTTGTGCGAAGTGGGAATCGAACCCAGCACCGGTGCAGCAAGAGTTAATAGATGTTATACCAATCGTAAATGAAAATGCTGTGAATGTTACATATACCGCAAAAGGAATTTTATCTGTTCAACTTTCTTCGCTCAACCCAAAGTAATCGCAAGCTCACACATTATGCGATTTAAAAAACAAACAATTGTTTGATTAACATTTTGTCGACGTTCGATATGTTTATCGTGTCGCAATTCAGTGCGATTTCCCCCGACTCACTGGTTTCATCTTCTCATGAATAGACCATGAATAAATAAATTATTATTTAACATATATACCTGTAGACTAGTGGCGTAGCCATGCGCATCTTATAATATCCATATCTAAATATATATAAACTCAAAGGTGACTGACTGACTGACATAGTGATCTATCAACGCACAGCCCAAACCACTGGAGGGATCGGGCTGAAATTTGGCATACAGGCAGATGTTATGATGTAGGCATCTGCAAAGCAAGGATTTTAATAAATTCTACCCTTAAGAGGATAAAATAGGGGATGAAAGTTTGTATAAATCTTCTTAGATTTTCGACTGATTGAACTGAAATTAAAGATTGGTACTACTATGATGAAGACGTCCGCTTTAATAGGATTTTGATAAATTCAACCCCCATGGGGATAAAATAAGGGATGATGGAGAATGTAAAAATTAGTTTGAACTATCAGTACGTCTTTTTTTTTTTTTTTTTTTTTATCGTGGAGGAAATCCTCATTGGACTATCCTCCGCCAGGGGTAGACGGAGGGGTGTGCCGGACTCTTACCGGCTAAAACCACCACGGTCATACTTCTCGCACCTGTTTGGAGGGCTACGGGAACACGCTATTCTTCGCGCGGCCCATGGGTGTTCGTCCGCTGGAGCGGAGCACACTAGTTACTGGGGAAATTCTAACCCCTTTTCCCCTCGGTCTCTCCCTTGAGGGAGGCGCGCGGGATATCACACGCCTGCCACCTCAGACTTGGACGACGAGCTTCCTCGCCGCTCTAGTCAATTTACGGGGGCCGGAATTGGGCGTTATCTGCCCTCCTCCGACGGCCGGTACGCCTTCTGCGAATGGAGAGAGTAGTCGTATTTTCCCTCTCTCTTTCCGCAGATTCCTTCTGCATCATGACTGCTTCGCAGAAGGTAGCCATTGCATCCCACGCTCTTTCACTCTCGAGCATGGCTCGTACAACCGCCGTAAGTGAGAGGTCGGTTCCAACCTCGGCTACTAGAGCAAGACGTGGCTCTTCCCACGCAGCACACTCCTGCAAAACATGCCGCGCTGTTTCCTCCTCGCAGTCGATGCAGTGGTGGCACCTCGCGTCTGGCTCTCTACCGATACGCCGCAAGAACTTTCCAAAGCACCCATGATTGGTAAGCACCTGTGTCATCCTGAATGTCAAGGAGCCGTGCTTCCGTTCAACCCATTCCCTTAGCACAGGTTGGATCGCCTCTATGGTGTACAGACCAGCGGCGGGATGGGATAGTCTCATACGCCATTCCGCTACTTGGACCTCCCTCAATTTGACACGGCGCCTCTCCACCTCTCGTGGTGCCAGTGCAGACCTCTGCTCCCGTGCTTCTGCACGCCATTTATATAACGACGCCAGAGTTTTCGCCTCTAGGTCCCAGGGCGGTGATGCAGCTAGTACGCACGCCGCCTCGTAGGAGATCGTGCGGTATCCCCTCGCTACTCTGATGGACATAACTCTCTGCGGTTTCCGCAGTAAGGTGATGTTGGGTGCCTTGAGGTTGTCAGCCCAGATTGGCGCTCCGTACAGGGCCATAGACCGCACAATCCCCATATATAGGTGCCTGCACGCTGTACTAGGCCCTCCA
Organism: Euclidia mi; assembly: GCA_944739405.2. Lineage (NCBI taxonomy): Eukaryota > Metazoa > Arthropoda > Insecta > Lepidoptera > Erebidae > Euclidia > Euclidia mi. The sequence continues at coordinate 22,586,088 of OX123192.2, read as the reverse complement.
ACATTAGGAAGCAGCGTAGATAGAGCGCCCGCTGCACCCATCAGTTTTGGCACCAACTCCCGAAGTGGGGGCCAAAGTTCCACCGGCTATCAAGAACCAAACCAAGATATTTGATCATGTTCTTGACAGCCATTCTTACGCCACCAACTATAATGTGGAACCCTGGCGGCGGTGCCTTCCGAGGACCATAAAAAGCAACGGCCTCAGATTTTTCGAGGGCTACACATAGACCCAACTGCCGGATTCTATCCACCACTTGAGACGCTGCAGCCGTAATGAGCGACGCTGCCTCACTATGTGTTCTCCGCCGGGCACTGACCAGTGTGTCATCCGTGTAATACGTCAGATTCACGCCCTCGAGGAAGTCCCCTCGCAAAACCCAATCATATCCGATGTTCCACAGGAGTGGACCCAATACCGACCCCTGTGGAACACCGCATGTCATGTCGCGACACCGCATGTCATCCTGGCCTGCATAAGTAACGCAGCGCCCCGACAAGTAAGCTTCGACTATCCGACGGAGGTAGGGTGGTACTTTGTGGTACCTTAGTGCCTCAATAATACCAGACCAGGGCAGGGTGTTGAACGCGTTGGAAATATCCAATGATACTGCGAGCAACACTTCACCCTGGGATACCGCTTCTTCCGCCAGATCCTTCACGCGCTTGATAGCATCAATGGTGGAGCGCCCGTGGCGGAACCCAAACTGATGATCGTTGAGGTCCGGTCCTATTGTGGTCAAGTGTCTGACGAGGCGGTCAGCAACAATCCTTTCGAACAACTTGGCCACCTCATTAAGCAACACTATGGGTCGGTACGCCGATGGTGAGTTCACCGGGCGCCCCACCTTCCGAAGCAGTACAAGTTTGCCGGTTTTCCAAATAGACGGAAACTGGCTCTGTTCCAGACATGCTGTGAAAAGCTCTCTTACTTGGGGCTCTAACTCTTTCATAGCGAGGACTTATGCTTGACCCGGTATGCCATCTGGCCCTGGAGCAGTGTTCTTCGCTCGGAGTCTCAGTATTGCGACCCGCAGCTCCTGTTGCGTTACTTCTGGGACAGGGTCCTCATGTCTGGTCTCGGCAGTCAAGGGCAGTGACATTGGTGGTGGTGTGTGCGATCCTCGAGTGCCGGTTGTGTGGCTGGAGGCTTTCCGTCAATGGAGGTGCCCAGGAACGAAGCTTGCCCCTTACCATGCGGTAAGGACGCCCCCAAGGATCTCGATCTAGAGATTCCAGCATTTCTTTCCTAGCAGCATCTTTGGCAGCGCAGATAGCTTGTTGAAGAGCCAATTTGGCTTGGCGGTAAGCTTCGTGCCGCTCTTCCTCCTCTTCGGGAATACGCAGGCGTCGTTTCCTACCTGGTGTAACGGCGACGGATTGTCACGCAATTTTCGCGCAGGTGAGTAATTTCATTTGACCACCAGTACACCTGGGAGCGCCTGTGACGGGATCGAACGCGTGGCATAGCCGCATCGCAGATTTTAGTCAATGTTGACCTAAGCCACTGCGCATCCTCCTCAACATCAACTTCTCCTCCAGGAAGGGAATTGCGGATCCAAGACGCAACGATGGAAGCTTCCTCCAGGGCTTCCCTGTTTAGATGTGTTCGGGCCCATCGTGGGCCATTGTGCCTTGGGATAGCCGCGTGTTGGCTGCGCTCGTTTTGATTGGAAACGTCGAATCGTATGTAGCGGTGATCCGACAAAGTCTCCACTTCTTGTTCCACTACCCAGTGCTGGACACGACGCGCTAGAGCAGGACTTGCGAGCGTTATATCAACAATGGACTCACCTTGCCATCTTACACACGTGCTTACCGATCCTTGATTTAGAACAGAGAGCCCTGTGGTCAGTGCCCATTCCTCCAAGATATCTCCGCGTCGGTTTGTAATGCGGGAACCCCAAGCTGCAGATTTGGCATTGAAATCCCCGAGCACGAGGACCTGTAGAGGATGACATCTGCTGACAACCGCACCCACATCTCGAAGGAAGGTTTCAAACTCTGCGAGGCTCCTATTGGGCGAGAAATAAATGCCTATCACGTATATGTTGCCCAGGAGGACAGCAACCCAGCCATGACCCCTAATTACGTTTTCAGGAACCCTGCCGATAATCGCTACCAAGCCATCTGTGTCCCCAGTCCAGTTTTCTCTTGAGGGCCGCGGCCGAGGCCTTTCCGCCATATCAATTGACCACTGCGCCATACTTTGGAGTAAGAGATCTTGAGCCCTGGCGCAGTGGTTGATATTACCTTGGAGAAACTGGATTGCCATACTTATTTGAGATCCACTTCCTCTTCTATCCCCTCCTCGGTACTGGTTTGTACCCGATGATTGGCCGAGTGCGCAGTAGCTGTAACGCTACCGACACTCTTTTTCGTTTTCGCAGCCGGTGCAGTGCAAGTATTTGCACCGACTTTGTGTCCTGCAGGCTTTCCTACGGCTTCGCACAGATTACAGTGCAGCGCTGCAGTGCATCCACCAGCTTTGTGGCCAGGTTGACCACATCGATAGCACTCATCACTACGGTCAATATTAGAAGTGCAGAAAACCCTGACATGGCCTTCGTGGAGACACTTGAAACATCTTCTTGTTTTGGGTTGCAACAGTTTTACACGTGCTGCAGCCCATCTGACCTGTATGTGGCCATCAGTGACCAATTTTTTGGCCACTGCGATTGGACAACGCACCCATGCTGTGCCCAGACCATTGGGATCCAGGTGAACCTCGCCTACCTTCACCTGATCGCCGGGACACTGACAGATCTGGGCGATGGTTGCTGCAACTTCTTCTTTAGTTATGGAGTCATCCAGCCCACCAGGTTTAGAGACCCGTACGTCTTCCTCTTGAAGTGTCTCTCGAATTTTGGTAGCCAGTGTGTCCGCCATTGGTTCGCTAGTGGCACCAGGAATCTCCAAGATACAGGCACCTGTGGCTGCTCTCTTAAATTTGAGCCCCTTGAAACCCTGCACCACCCTGAACTATCAGTACCTAATGGAACGAATAAATTAAGACGAACAAAATAATTTTAGTTCAAAATGTTGGCAATAGATGGCCTTGTGCAATTACGTCATTTTTCTGAATCGTGGTGTTAAGATTTTCCGCGGATTAGTGACCCTCTCCAGTTATTATTTAACTTACGTCGTCTGTACCCCACGTTACCGCCCCGAGGACCGAGCGGAGATCTTTGCCGACCACCTGGAGACCCAGTTCCAGCCGAATCCAGCTTCCAACATGCAGCATTTAGAAGCTATCCAGCAGCGCCTGGAGTCATACTTCCAATCGCCGATAGCCCCCACGGAAGACCCAGTAGTCTTTTCCCCGGGTCAGGTGCAGCGAATGATTCGCCGCTCCAAACTGCGGAAAGCCCCTGGTCCCGACCGGATCACCAACGAAGCCCCGCGTCACCTACCTCCGCGAGCAATCGCGACGCTGACGCAGCTGTTCAACGGCATCCTCCACACAAGCCACTTTCCCGCAGCATGGAGACTCGGCCGAGTCATAATGCTGCCTAAGCCCGGGAAGAACATACTGAATCCCGAAAGCTATCGGCCCATCACGCTGCTGTCAACACTCTCGAAAGTCTTCGAGAAGCTTCTACTGCTGCATCTTGTATGTACCACACATCCAGCCACGCGACGAGCAGTTCGGGTTCCGAGCCGAACACTCCACGACGCACGAGCTCGCGAGAGTACTGCACCTCAACAAGAGGGAGAGCCCTGTCGCAGTACTTCTTGATATGGAGAAGGCGTTTGATCGCGTCTGGCACGCCAGCCTGGTCTACAAGCTGTCCACGTCTACTACTTCCCGCCGAGTAGTCAAGACTGTGGCCACCTTTCTTCAGGACAGGCGCTTTCAAGTGACAGTTGACTGCGTCCTGTCAACAGAGCGCCCCATCAGAGCCGGCGTCCCTCAAGGGAGTTGCCTCTCGCCTGTATGCTACAGCAGGTACACGGACGACATCCCCGTCGCTGGAGGCGCCATGCTGGCGCTGTACGCAGACGACGCTGCCTATATCACCACCTCTCTTAACCCCGTTCACGCGGCGGTTAAGATGCAGCGCGCACTGGATGCACTCCCGCCCTGGCTGGAAGACTGGAGACTGACGGTCAACGTGGCGAAGACCCAGGCGATCTCCATGGATGGACGGAGACTGCCCCCGCCTCTCACCATGCTCGGACACCACGTCGACTGGTCGCCGACGGTGAAATACTTCTGCGTGACCATAGACCGTCGTCTCACGATGGCCCCACACGTCAAGAATGTTGTTGGCCAAGCGCGAACCGCTCGAGCTCTCTTGCGTCCTGTCTTGGCGTCCGGACTTCCCCTCCATGCGAAGCTGGCCGTCTACAAGGCATACATCCGCACCCGCCTCACCTATGCCTCCCCAGCGCGGTATGCGCTGACTGCGGAGACTCTCCGCAAACGGCTGCGTGCGCTGCAGTCGCTCGCCCTACGCGCCGTTGTAGACGCCCCTCGCTACGTGAGGAACGACGTCATCTCCAGGGACCTTCGCATAGTGAGCCTCGACGACTTCGTCGGTCGCCTGAGCGCCAACATGTTTGCCCGCGCTGACGGGTCATCCTTCCGCCACCTGCGGGAGCTGGCGCCGTACCATCGGCGCCCACCGGACCGACCACTGCCGCGGGCCTTGATCCCCGCAGCAGTCACACCGGACTGACTCCAGCTCGCTCACGTGGGCTGACGGGCGCTTGTTGGGAGCCTCCCCCGGCAAGCTCGACCTCGCCAACGTAAGCGAAGCCCCCACCGAACAAGCCGCCGCTGGCTCGTAGACCGCTCACCGGACGTTCCCCTCTTGGGAATACTGCCGGTGGGGTCAGGTTTCGCCAGCGGCGTGAAGCACACCCGGGCAAGACGCCCGAACATGACTTCAGTGGCAACGACCACAACCCCGTGACCCGTCTACAGTGGCAGGCGGCGGCTGACACCACTGTAACAGCACACCACCTGTAGCGGTTCCCCTAGGGGAATCGTGAGAAGACCCATCGAGTAACTTACGTCGTCAGATTGTCGTCAGGTAGGTTTGTTGTACGCAGTTGGTTGGATGTTGTTGGTCGTTAAATTGTCTTGGTTGCTGTACAGTACATACTTTACCTAATTATTTCTAGCGGATTATATTTGACGATTTTGGTTGTTCTTTTCTTGGCATATTTTGGATTGCATTTGCTTTGTTTCGGTATAGTAGTTTTGGTTATAGACTCGGCTTTGTATTTGGCATTTGTTTTATTTTCGTTTGGTTGAAGCATAGGTTTTGACGGTTCGACTTTTTTAAAATGTCTAAAAAAAATCTGAACGTTATTGGAGAAGTTGAAGAATGTGCTGTCGTCCCTATTGTTGGTGGCGGGGCATGTTTGTTTCGTGCTCTCTCTTATTTAATGTACGGAACACAAGATAGAGCGATTGAGGTGCGTTCAGACATTGTCAGATATGTGGTTAATGACTGGAGCAAGTTTTCAATTATGACCCACGACAGGAAAGATAATAACTAACACCTGACGAATATTTTGCTGATATGATGAAAAATACTACTTATGGCGGATTTTGTGAGTTAATAGCAGCAGGATTAATATTCCCATAAGTTTGAAGTTAATAGAAACGGTGTCATATATACGGAATTTGGATCTAACGACTATCCGGTAAGGTCATTACGATTCAGCCAAGATTTGTCCAGTTGGCATTTTGATGTCCATCTTCCCATAGCAGCACAGAAAATTACTTGGCGTCGTATGGAGGAAGCTGTAGAAGAACATGATTTTGGAATTGATACACCTTCGCAGTTTAAAGTTGAAAAGAGTTGTCAGGAGGTATCTGTTTTAGAGCGTGAACATTCACGTATTGTTTATCACTTCAAATGAAAATTTAACAGGAAGTTTATTGTCTGAGTCTGTGACATTAATAGAAAACAATAAAAACAAACGTAGGGCAAGATTAACTAATTACTCGCGAAATAATGAAATAAAAAAGGCACAAAAAAATATGGACAGACTCTACCTGAATCCCACCGTAAAGCTGTGTCTGTATATATGAAAAAAAACCCTGATTTACAGAGGCAAGCTGTCGCCACCTACCTGGCTGCAAACACTGAAAAATACAAGCAAACTGTCGCCACCTACCAGGCTGCAAATCCTGAAAAACACAGGCAATCTGTTCACCCAATAGCTTGATAATATTAACGCCTTATGATAGACTAGAGGACGCCAGCAGCTACGCCTGCATTCTTTTAGAAATTTACCCGTTTTGGCCGATCCCGTGAGAATTTCGTGAAATCCCTTCTTAGTGCACCCCTACGGTCCCCAAGGAACATACATGCCAAATTTCAGCTTCCTATGCCTAATAGTTTCGGCTGTAGCGTGTCTGTCAGTCAGTCAGTAACGCAAGGATTTTATATATTAAGATTAGTTAAGAATATTGTGTACAAAGAAGTTTTGTGGGCCTTAATTTTTTACACACGCTAAACAAAAGCAAAGCCGCAAAAAAAATACATAATTAATAATAATACTTCTTAACGTGAGCGAAGCCGTGGGCAAAAGCTAGTTGTTATTATAAATGCAAAATAAACTACAAATTAGGTATGTTTGTTTCGCCTTCGTGGCCACTAAACCGAAATTTTATCAAAATGTGAATTTGCATAGTAGGTAGTAGGTTTGATTTTGGCTACGGAAATATATGTCAATGTACGGAACCCTAAAAAGGCGCACATGACTGTGTTTTCTTAGAACCCAGGCGTTCTAAGAAAACACAGTCATGTGCGCCTTTTTAGGGTTCCGTAGCCAAAATAGCATAAAACGGAACCCTTATAGATTCACTATGTCTGTCTGTCTGTTTATCCGTCCGTATGTCACAACCACTTTTTTTTTCACCACTCCTCGCTCTATCTTCCCGTCATACACTCGCGTTGAATGGTTTTGGGTTTTAAAAGTGACCTTATCCAACTAAGTAATTAGGGTTTTTACGTATTGTATTTATTTTGGTTTCGTTATTTATCTTGCGTATTACTCGTATTTTCAATGATTTCATTACTATTCGTCTTTAATTTATTTGTTTTATTTTAAGTTTCACTAACATTGTCTCATTTATTTACATAATTATAGACCTGAGGGATATCAGTGATCTCTATGACCAAATATCTGTCAAGCATGTTAATGTCCAGGATGATTTATTACGAGCGACAGTATAAGTAATCATCATCATCCTAGCGTAGTCCTGGTTGCAATCCAAGACCTTCGATCTTGGTGCCCAGGGTCCGCTAAGCGTCCAAGAGCGTTGGTATAAGTGTTTATGTATTGTAGTAATATATAGTGTATGTGTATTTTCCAACAGTTCTGATGATCAAGGATTGTTCGACGCGAGAAACTCCGAGCTCATCTCAATAGCGAACACCGGGGAGATGACCTTCCATTTTCAGACAAAGGTCTACACTTGGTGCTACGACACACCACCGGGACTAAGCAGGTACTTATACTAATAGATCTTGATCTATTAGTATAAGCTATAAACTATGCTCCGTATTTAGCTTGCTAAATACGGAGCATAGTTTAGCTAGAAATAAAGTGATTCGAACTAGTGCTAGAGGCTGAATTTGAACAACTTTGTTTTATTTGCTTTTGTTCATTTTGTGACAAACGAATCGCCTGATGGTTAATATTGCCGCTCATAGACGTGAGCAACACAAGAAAATCACAAGTGCTTTGCCTCCTATTGGGATGGGAAAAGAAAACGAGAAGAAAAAGCAATTGAACCCCCGGCACTCTCACTCACCGAACGAAAAACAACATTACAGTTTATATTACTTTACGTGTATATAGACAATCAGTGGCGTAGCTAGATTGGGTGGCACCCGGGGCGGTAGTTGGCGGATGACATTTTTTTTTTTTTAGTCGACACCTAACAAATCCGTGCTAACTTTCGTAGTGCTGAGCTAGTGCCTATGTTTTTGTACATTGGTCTTAAAGTTGACTTTTGGGTGTCACCCCTTTTTTTGGATGGGTGGCACCCGGGGTGGACCGCCCCCCCACCCCTTCCTACGCCACTGTAGACAATATCTACATAATTATCTCAAATATCACTTTTTTGTAACAATTAATTATAACAGATGGCCGCACGATGAATATGACTGTACGATAGTCATTCAACCCTGGGAGGTTCACGACATAATAAAGCTTGAGATACCTGGTGCTCAAGATCCTATGATGAAAGTCGTAAGTATGATTTACTTAATAATAATAACACTTTCTTTAGAGTGGCAGTGCTCATGACTGCGGATCATGAGGTCTCCGGGTTCGATTCCCGGGTCAAACAAAAAGTGATATTGGGTTATTCTCCAGAAATAGCTTGTAGTGCCATCTGCATTGAGCTTCGCATTCTTTGAGATAGTAGTCTTTACTAATGAACGTCGTCTACTCTTTCTCCCCTTGAGAAATAAACGGCAAAAAGAAAACTGCTCTCCAAGTACCATGTTCATTTTATAGCCTACTCAACACAGCAAAATGTTTACGTGCCGTTATGACAAAATATTTCCGTATGTGAGTGCGTAAATTACCTTCACGCTCTAAATGGCGTAAAAAGGCCTCTCCTGTCAGCGTTTTTTGATGTCTTTTCTTATATTTTTATTTTTCCAGCATTCAGAGAACTCTACCTTAAGAAGTTCAAGTGTGCTGCTTAGGTACTTATTTGATAGGTCGTCGTCGTTTGCATTGGTTATATTTACTTATACCAGATTAAATATGCATATGGCTTAATAACATATACTATGTTATTTACCCATAAGCCTATTCAAAATTAGTAGAAAGCAAAAACACGTTTAATTGGCATCGTTATATCATATTTAAAATGAAGTTAGATATTATTTTTTTATGCAGAAACACATATATTAACCCTTTACTTGGCAAAGGTTTTCATGGTATATATTCATTATTTTTTCCACATATATCGCATCTAGTACGTGTCAAATACATGTAAAAAATGCAGAAAAAAATCATACATATATAGTTTTGGAAATGTAGCATGTGCATTTAAATGCACATTGCCAGCTTCGTCGAATTATCGCTGTAAAAAAAGCGTGTGCATTAAAATGCACATTGCCATGTGCAGACGAAATTGAAAAACGACTTATTTAAGATGAAACAACGGTTTATTAAAAAAAAACGACTAGTAAAGAGATCAAATATGAACAATAAAGACAACAACATGATTGTCTATGACCTTTTAGGTCCTTTTAAACAATACAAAACATCTTTAAGTACTACAAAAGTTGTAAACACACAAAATACTATTAATAATGAGAGATCAGTAATCAGACATGTCAACAATGAAATTTATTATTATTATTTTGTATGATAATCATAAAAACAATAATGACCATATACCAAAGAAAGCCTCATGTTGCATTTTACACATTTTATTTTAGTCTGACTTTTAAAGCAATTTTTGCATCTGCCTTTATTTGTAAATGATGGCAAGTGTCCAAAGTGGTCATATCGGCCGTAGTCGGAAGTCTGCGGTGTAACAAATTTCGAACCTCTGGACGTATACGAAAACTTCTTAATTCTTTGAAAGGTGGTGAGATCATCACTTATGGCCCATCGAAAGTATTTTAGTTTCATTTGCTTTGCATCTTTGGTTTCACGACGATAAATGAGCCACGTATTATTGACACATGTGTCAAGAACCTGTGAGTATATAGGAATTATAATATACCAACGATGTGCTCGCATTTTAGTCAGATAAAGAGCTACAAGCATATCTGCAAGGTCTACGCGTCCCATACAACATTTGTATTCTTTTACGATGTTGGGACATGTAACAGGTGCTTTGCTTTTTGTGTTTTTACAGTATCGTAACACCTGATGCACTGGCTGCGAGTCAGTATAAGTACTGGCCGTATTGACACACTTGTTGTCAACCTATTTGACTACTGTTATTTTTCATCCATTAGAAACGACTTGAGCAAAAGATCCACGACCTTTATTTTTTAGGTTTTTATCAGTAGGTAGTTTGGCTACAGCTCCTCGAAGTCTGTTTTGCCTGATAGTCCCTAAAGCAAACATACCATAAACATTTCTCAAATGTTCCAGCAATTCTACTGAAGTGAAAAAATTGACGAAGTATAGTACTGAACATGCATAATGAAGTTCAACTTCCGAAGAACCACTTTTTTCTATGTCGGAACTAGCACCAGACTTAGGTACTAACGCCAAAATTCTCGAAGTCATTGTAGAAGGCTAGAAAATCAAGAAATATACAAAATAAACATCTAATATAAAGAAATAATTTAATTGAAATTCATAATGTTATTTAAAAAACAATGTCCCTCAAACTGGCAATGTATCTATAAATGCACACAGCCTAGTGCTGGTAGGTCTGTTAATAGTTTGGCAATGTGCATTTAAAGACACATGCAAGATAACATGAAAAAAATTCCAAGTAAACTATTTCAAACTGAAAAAATCTATATTTAATTCACAAGACTGTATATTTATGCCGTGTTTTAATCACTTTTTTGTTCAATTTATTTTATAAATAATATGATTTCAATAGATTTTTACCTTATATCCCGTAGACGCAAGCGCATGCTCCACAATCTTGCAATCTACTGAGTACACCAAGAGTCACCTGTGCTCAGTAATATCTTTTTATGTCAAATACGGGCATTTCATGGGTGAATGAGTAGAAAATAAATAAAAAATGTACTTAATTTTGCTTGTAGAATATTTAAAAAAAAGTGTGCATTTAAATGCACATCGTCAAGTTTAGGGTTAAATTAATAAAAAAACAGGGATGAACAGAAGTATTATACGTTAAGGGTCTAAATTGCGTTCGAAAAGCCAGACGTGGTGACTGAGACAGTATTAGTGACACATGCCAAAATATGCATACATACATAGAGTCACGCCTTATAGGAATTCAAATGAAATTCCAAACTAAGGTACGTGGTATATGTATATCCCGAAAGACAATTTAAAATAAGCTCACGCCTGTTTCCCGGAGAGTTAGATACACACAACAACAATACATAACAACTCGCACTAAAAAATGGAACGCCATGTGCAACGATCCTGACTTATCTCTCTTGCTTCATTCACTCTCATCAAGAGTCTCAAAACGATGGTGCAATAAAAAATCGACTCATTACATGAATATTAGACCATATACTAATATCATTAGTAAAGTACTTCTAAACATCAAAAACATTAAACCAGTCCATTCGTACAAGACAAGTTTGAAACAACTACCTGTGGCTCTCATAAATTTTAGTTCCGTTATTAATTCACGTCATTCAGAGGCTTGCAGTGGCGAGGTACTACTTAACCCAGAATAACAACTACTCTGAATACTGCACCTTTATATGGCGCACTAGAATAAATAAAACTTTGACCTAGCCGAACTATGAACACACTTCTTTATAATAAATAATAATGTCCTCCTGACCGATTTCGGCCACGGCGCCTAGTCTATATATGAGACTTGCCATCTGCGCGGGACATATTATAGTGCACAAGTCTGTGCGCATACACAAGTGCACTCTCTATTCCCTCACTCTCATAGTCCGATGGGACGCACCAGCGGCAAATTCAAAGTCAAAAGTCAAAATCATTTATTCTTTTGGGTCACAATGTGACGCTTATGAACGTCAAAATAATAAATGTATAAAATAATTACTTAAAGACTCTACATTTACATTTACTGCCACGTTCGCAAAGCAAGGGCGTAGAACCATGAGAAAGAACGGGCAATAAAACTCAAGGTCTTTCTTTTTCATCGCCAGGTTTTGCATAATACACATAATTTACATTTTGTAAGGTGCTGCAACTGTTACACCTTCTATATTACTTGTATATATTTACTGTACATAATAATACTCTAGCATAATACTTAATTTTAGAATCAGAATAGATACGGTGAAACAGGAGCATCCACTTACACTATATACCTAATAATGCAGGCAATCGGCGAAAGTGATCAGAACCATGATGGAAATGATGCATTTAAATATTAAAATTTAATACCAGCCGCAAGACCAGTCATCGCAAGTAGCACCCGTTCACGAGTATGACGCGTGGGCCAGCCATCATCCCTCTCGCCATATTAGAGGGACAGGGATGACCCGACACACGACGCCACCACAAGAAATGACATTTTAGTGAGCATGACGACAACGGTATACGAACCGGCAGTAAGAAACAATCTATTGGTATACTGACCATGACCGCCAATTACCTCAACTTTCCAGATCGTTATTATTAATATCGTAGGTATAATGGAAGAACTGAATAACTCATAATTTCAAGTTTCGAGATAACCGCGATTTACTGTTTTTTTGACACTTTTTTTACATCACTAAGAAATGGAGAACAATTTTACCGTCGGTGATTTTATATGCTTTAAGCATGTTTGCTGTCGATTCTATAGTTGATAAAACTAACTTTTATCATGAACCAAAAAAATAATAAAAATAAAAAACCAAGTTATCCAATTTTGCCACACTAAGATATTGCAAACATACCGTAGTTAGCTAATTCTATATTGTAGTTATTCAGTTTTCCCACACATTAGATTAATGTGAATACATGAATTTGGGTCAACTAAGTACACTTATTGAGTTTTGAACATAAAGAAATATTTAAACACGAAAGTTAGGCATTCTTAGAGAAAGTTTATTTGTGAAATTTGATCACTGATTTTTGATCTCACATGAAAAAAAAATCATCATTCATCATCATTCATCAATCATCAGTAGTAACTTTGTATATATAAAAAATAAACGTAAAATTACAATATGAAAATTAGATATGGCAACAAAGTATTATAATTATGTAATAACGTCAAATAAATGACTTATTATAAATCTTCTAACATCAACTAAAACAAAAATAATTTCCTTTGCATTAAAAAATACTTACTAGGGTGGTCTGAAAAGTTTCCGACCTCTACCTGTAGGAAGCAGCTGACCCGTCAAAAAAAATTTTGTGGATGTAATTGTACTTCTTGTGGCAGTTACCCACCAACAATTCTGCTATTTTGTACCAGTAGTTGCTGTTTGACAGCCATACAATTGAGTCGATGTGAGTATTTTTTGTGAAAATGGGTAATTTTGTATCAAGCTGTAATTAAATTCTTGTTTTTAAAAGGCAATACGCCGACGCCATTTAAATTTGATTAAAACTCTATCTATGGAGACTCTCTGCTCCATCATCATCGCCCTAGCGTTATCCCGGTTGCATCCAAGACTTAAACGTCTTGGAGCCCGAGGTCCGCTTACTGGTCTAACCAAATATGACAGAACATTAACTTTTCCACAGAGCGAATGCCTTTTGACTTTCACAACCCAAAGGGACAGTGATAGTCCATGGTTTAGACCAGTATCAGTTTATTTGAGGGTCCTGACTCCCCGTAATGACTGTCAAAGATCTTCATGACAGCCAGGACCGACGGTTTAACGTACTCCGAGGCACGGGGCAAGCGATAATTAACAATTTAATACGCATTTAACTTTTGAAAAATCATTGGTGCGTGCCGTGGATTCAAACCCGATACCCTCTGTATGGACTGCCATTGGTACCTCCACTAGGCTATCGCTGCCTCTCTGCTCCATCAATGACCACAATGAAATTTTGGGCAGCTGAATTTAAACCTGGTCGTGAGAGCTAGGGAACAGATGAAGGTCTGGGACGTCCAAAAACTGCAACCACTGACGATAACCTCGCTAAATTTCACCAAATGGTGCTAGACGAACGCTGAATTGAGTAAGAGAGATATCAGACGCTATGAAAATGACCAACAAATGTATTAGTTACATTTTTAATCAAAATTTAAGCATGAGCGAGCTCCCAGCGCGATGGGTGCCGCGTTTGCTCACGTTAAGACCGCATTCGAATGAACATTTTGTTATGCTCTGTTTGCGGAGTTTAGGCCTAATAAATCCAAATTTTGGGTTAATTAATAACTGTAGATGAAACCCGGATACACCATTATACACCCAAATCAAAAATACTTTCCAAACAGTAAATTGCTAAGGAGCAACCGACTCCAAAGAACTAAGGCCGTTTTTTCGGCTGGAAAAGAGATGCTGACTGTTTTTTGGGATGTTCATGGAGAGAGATCGAAAGGGATAGCTATTACTGCAGCATACTACGCTTTATTACTAGACAAATTGAAGTTAGAAGTTGTGAAAAAGGTCCACATTTGCAGAAAAGACTATATTAATGACACAAATTTTCGTATATTTTATATTTATTTTGTTGCTGATTGCCTCCATGGCCCAGTAATAACCTATGTTGATCGAGATGTCTTGGGTTCGATTCCCGGGTTAGGCAAGAGTGTAGGTAACTGATTTTTCCGAATTCTCCGTAGTAGAACAAAGTCTGGCAATGTGCCCGGCAACGTCAATAGACCCTCTTTTTACGTAGGACTTAAAAATGATGACATGGCCAAATGTGGGTGTAATAATTTTATTACAACTTCTGTCTACCTCTTCGGTTTGGCACGTCATGCCTTGCTCGCTATCTCGCGAGGTATTTTCTCACATTTAGGCTTTCATAATAGGAAGGGGGCGTATAATGGTCAAACAATTATTAACTACTTCTTATTCAACTCATTTCATCAGCCTATCACTCCTAGAGGTAGGCCTCCCCAGGGTATGCCAAAAGACCCATTCTGGCGGCCAACACTATGCTTGCTGAGGCGTGACCTTAATTTAAGAATCTGCTTTTTAATTGACAGACCATAAGTTCCCCATTCAATTTTCTATAACTCCGAACTATGTCAGTTACTTTGATCTTCTGCCGGACAATCTCGTGCCGGCAATTATCCATCAGCGAAGTCTCTAGCATTATCCTTTTCATAGCTCTCTGAGAGACAGTGTAGGCAGTGCATTGCAGTCAGCCCAGTTTCAATGTAGTTGAAGCCATTTTCTTAATCCACAAAAGCCAGCCACAGCGGCCGGATTTACTCTTCAGATTTCTAAATAACCTATGAAAAAGTATGCTCGATATGGATTTGGCCCACGGAACTTAAACCTTTAAGAAACCTAGCCTGCACCGGTGGCTGGAAGACATCAAATCTTGATGTCAGAAAAAAGTAGGGAGGGGTGTTTACACCACCCAGTCTTAAAGAGCTGCTCTCTAAGGCACTAGGCAAGCCATAATTAACAATTTCAACACATTACTTCGAAAATTTACTGCCTAGAATTCTAACCCGAGCCCTGTGAATGGCAGCCTGTTGATATCTCCACTAGGCTATCACTGCCTACTTTTGTAACATAATATGTCTAATACATAATAGTATATCTGTTTATACTATAATCATCCGATTGTAATAAATCGTCGGTAAAAACATCACGTACTACCTACTTTAAGTTGCAGTGAGTTTAGAATCTAAATCGATCATTTTGCTGTATTCTGCTACCTAGTGATTTAGTTGTATTTAAGTGATTTAGTTGTGTTTTTTTTGGCGGTAGGTGTAGAAAAGTTATCACATATAAATTTTTTTTCGAAAATCTTTAATTATTGAAATAGTCGATTTTTAATATAAATATCCACTTTATTGAGTGCAATAGTGCATAACTAGAACGTACTTACGTTTTTGGCCCAATACATCTGCTAATGTAAATACTACATTCAATCACATACACCACCTGCCAGCGCATCACACCTTTTGAATATCACTGAAGATTTGTACTGGATAAATTATGTCTCAATTGGCCGATATAAAAACTGCACAAATAAATTTGGAGGAATGCTTTTCCAAGAGGATGGCGGAACTTGAAGCTCAGCTGCACACCGGGGGCCCTGCTAAGGATACAGTAGCCTAAGTCGCAGAAGAGTTCCGGACCTTTAGGGAACTGGTTTTTTCTATGCTCAGTCTGGTCAGGAAGCAGATTAATGAGGTAGCTGCCTTGGTTGATGATATGGAGACTAGGCACCGTCGAAAAGCCTTCATATTCCTGGGTGTTGCAGAGGTTGACGGAGAGGACTGTACAGCCGCTATTATTAATGTTATCCAGAGAATGGACCTCAAAGATATCTCGGCATTGAATATCCATACTTCTCACCGGATCGGAGTACGCAACAAAGACCATCACAGGCCACTTCTTGTGAGATTCACTTCCGTGGAATCCAGATCCGCAGTTTGGAAGAATAAAGCTAAGCTGAAGGGCTCAGCCGTCGCAGTTAAGGAGTTCCTTACAAAGACTCGACAATCCATCTTCTCCAAAGCCCGCCAACATTTTGGTGTGAGAGGATGCTGGACCCAGGATGGCGTAATTATAGTAAAAGCCGCAGATGGAAGCCGTCACAAGCTGACTACCATGGAGCAGCTCAACGTTCTCATGGAGAAATACCCCAGTGCTTCAACATCGAGCAAGAATGACGTCGGAACTTCAGCAGCAATTTCTCGCCAACGTAAATAGTATTTGACTATTCTAGTATTATCGCTGTAGTTCGCAATAACGTTTCGCCATAAACTTTTCTAAACATTAACTTGACAACTTCATTAGGCAACAGTTTTAGTTAATTTACCCACCACTTCATCACTTTTTTGTTTATTTCACTTTGATTGATATTTATTAAAATGTATTGTGACATATATGTGACGGCGCATTACCAGCGCCTCTTTATTATTTCACGTCGGAACGGAAATTACAGATGTCATGAAACGTCATCACGTCATTAGTACAGTTTTTAAACGAATCGGAAGTGCTCCCGGCCGGTTGTGACGAAACGAATTGCGGTCCAGTGGCGGGGGGCACTGACGGTGTTCATGTGGACTTGTCTGGCGGACTGCGGGACATTCAGTCGGGTCGCCTGGTTGACGGTACACCATGAATCCGTCTTCGGTTCGTTAAAAGACTTGCAAGTGAAAAGTGTTAGAATATAATTGTTAAGATAATGCCCTTCGTGTTCTAAAGTAGATAGTGTATTTTAGTTTGTGTGTATTCAATGCACAATAACCCAGCTGCGCCCACTTAGTAGGAACTCTGAACACTCTGAAGTGATTATATCGGCCAATAATCTAGTTACCCGCCTACATATGTTTACATTTGGGGTAGATATGAAGGTCGCAGGGATTTTTATTTGTAAATCTAAAACATTATAAACAATTAAGTAGCTTAATGTCAAAACAGATAAGAGAAATTGTCACTTTGACGTTATGTTGATTTGAAGCTGCGTTCGGAAATTGCATTGATATATTACGTTTCATTATTACTTGTATCTAATTGTGCGTTTTGTTTGTTGTCTTATTTTTGGTCATCTATATTGTGTGTCAGCTGGCGGGTGGTGCAGGGATAGAATATTTGCACCAAATAAGTACGTATATATTTTATTTCTTTATTATTAATTTATTATTGTTTTAATTTATATTCATATATTATTTGTTTATTTATATATATTATTTATATATTATATTTATAATACTTTATGAATTCTGATGATGATTCTTTCTTTTCTGCCGATAGTTCTGATAACGTAACGCTAGATGGGAGTTTTCATTCTCTTACCGATACATTAGGTGACATTGTGAGGAAAACTTTCAATCAAACTACTTGCAGCAATTTTAATGTATGTCATTTTAATGCACAAAGCATACCTAGCCATTACAGCGACTTGCTAGAGGCTTTCACTAACACTAATGTTCATGCTATCCTGGTTTCGGAGAGTTGGCTTAAACCGCATCTTCTTTCTACCACTTACCCTCTCCCCGGTTTTATCTTGATCCGTAACGATCGAGTCGACCGGAGGGGGGGAGGTGTCGCTATTTATCTCCGCAGTAATGTGCCCTATAAAATTCTGTCTTCATCTTCTCCCAACTCAACTGCCACTGCGGAGTATATTTTTATCGAAGTTTGCGTTAAAGGGTCCAAATTGGTCCTTGGTGTTGTCTACTGTCCTCCTTCTGTAAAATATTTCTCCAGTCTCGAAATGAGTCTGGAATCATTAGGGTCGGAGTATTTACATCATATCATCATGGGCGATTTTAACACCGATCTCCTGTCCCCTTGTACCCAAAGATCTTCCAAACTCCTGGACATTGTTAAGTCAGCCAGTCTGCACATCTTACCTCTGCAACCTACCCATCACAACATGGTAGGTGACGACACCTGGCTGGACTTGATACTAACCTCCGATCCCACCCTAGCCTCTTCCTACGGTCAACACATAGCTCCTGCTTTCTCTCATCACGACCTCTTTTTCCTCTCCTACATCCTAAAACCACCCAAATCCCCACCTAAGGTTGTGCAGAGGCGTTGTTTTGGTCGTATGGACGTAGAAAAGCTGTGTCAGGACGCTGCCTTACTTAACTGGGACAATGTGTTTCAGGCTACCACAGTAAACGACAAAGTCAAAGCCTTCAATGACAATCTCATTGGCCTATATGACGTACATGCTCCAATAAGGAAAATAAAGTTAAAACGTCCTCCAGCACCTTGGCTAACGAGAGGTGTCCGGTTGGCGATGAGGCGCAGGGACCGGGCTTTTCGCAAGTACAGGAGAGACCGTTGTGAAGACACCTGGACGGCTTATAAGGCTGCAAGGAATCGGTGTAACCAGATGATACGCAACGCTAAACGCCGACATATTCAAGAAAATATCTCCTGTTCATCCCCTGCTGATGTTTGGAAGTTCCTTGGAACTCTAGGCATTGGCGGGAAGCGTCGTCTTGATTTCCAGGGGACACTTGGTTTGAATGATATAAATCAACATTTCACCACAACCACTCTCCTTGATCATCAAACCAAGTGTCCCACTATCGATTACCTCAGTAATTTGACCCAACCAAACATCCAATGTTTCAGTTTTTCTCCTATAGCTCCTGACGAGATCAAAAGGATTATCCGCTCCATAAAGTCAAATGCGGTGGGCTGTGATCAGATCAGTCGCCGCATGATCATGACTATCCTTGAACACCTTATCCCTGTGCTCACGCACATCATCAATTTTTCCCTTGACTCCAGTGTTTTCCCTGACTTATGGCGCAAAGCCTTTGTCTTACCTCTGCCCAAGATCCAGAATCCTTCCTTACCCAATCACTTCCGTCCAATTTCCGTTCTTCCTTTTCTGTCCAAAGTACTTGAGGCCAGTGTCCATAAGCAGTTATCTCGCCATGTTCATATTAATAATCTTTTAAGTCCCATGCAATCTGGCTTAAGGCCTGGCCACAGTACTGTTTCCGCTCTCCTTAAAGTGACTGGCGACATTAGGTCAGGCATGGAGGACACCAAAGTCACGGTGTTGGCTTTAGTTGATTTCTCTAACGCCTTTAATGTCGTCAGTCACGACATCCTGCTAGCTATCCTTTCCCACCTTATGGTCTCTGCCGAGGCTCTGGAATGGTTCTCGTCATATCTTCGTGGACGTCAGCAGTCGGTTCGCGTCGAGGAATCCTCGTCAAACTGGCGTGAGATCGGCTCTGGCGTTCCACAAGGCGGTATTCTTTCCCCACTTCTATTTTCAATTTTTATCAATCTCCTAACCCAAAATCTTCAATGCGCCTATCATCTGTATGCCGATGACTTGCAGCTTTACGTTCAAGCAAGTATTGAGAACATATCTTCTGCTGTAGCTCGTGTGAACAGCAGAGGCGGCTCGTGAAAGATTATATTGGGTGTTCACTAAAAAAGAAGATGAAACTGCTTACAATTTATTTTGTGAATGCTTTTACAATTCATAGTAAGATGTGCTAAATCATCGATAGGTACCTACCCGAACCGTCCACACAGTATCAACTTCGGCGCCACTAAACAAAATACACCGAAAACAAAACCACTTCTTACTTCCTTCGCATTTTCGCAACCACATAACCAAAGCGTTCTATCATATTGGTCGTTTTTTTAAGTTTTTTCATACCTAGTTTACACTCTCGCCTCGCGTCTCGCCTCGTACCTCGCCTCGCAGCTCGCGTGTTGTTGCGAGGTAGTGAGTGCCTGTTTACATTCTCGCGATGCGTTCAGTTTGCGTTGAGCCAGCAACGATGGAAGACGTCGAAGTAATAGCGGCATTAGCTCTAGCCTTAATGAGTTTTTACCATCTTAAAAATTTTTTTTTTTTTACTTTGAACAGAACTCTGCTAGCGGTCTGCACATAACCTCAGAAAATCTTTGCCTCGCATCATTTACTTTTTGGGTATTTTTATGCATCTTATGTTTTGGATCCCAAATTATTCGCTCGGCCTGATAGAGTTCCAAGAACTGCAGCGTTTCTTTTTGGAACATCATTATTCTACATTAGTATATGTTGCCGTGCCCTACAGGGTCCATAATGTATTTTATATTAACATATTGTAACACCTTAGTGCAATAAAATATTGAGTATTGAACCAGTCCATTTTTAATTGAAATCGAAGAACACAACCTGCACGGAAGGGCGCCGTAAACAAACTGAAACGAAAGCGTGAGTGTAAACACAACGCTCGCGTCCCTCGCGAGGCCCTTTGACTCGTGCCTAAAAACCGCCTCCGACGCGAGCGCCACGAGTGGCGAGGCGAGCTACGAGGCGAGCCACGAGCGAGCGTTTACACTCGCGCATCTCGTCGCTCGCCTCGCCACTCGCGCGAGAGTGTAAACTAGACATCACAGTTTTTTATAAAGTTTACGCTGTTATATTCCATATTAGTTACACAATTTAACTGTCTTTTTTAAACATATGTTTTGCTTTTGTTTACATTCAAATGATACCGGCAAAACACTATTAAAAAAAAACGGCGCACACGTTTTAATTTTTCCTTGTGACAAATGGTCATATCATTTAGTCGGGTAATATATTCGCGCATGCGCACCTCGTCAAGCTAGCGAGGAGCGCCGCTCCGTATTTGCCTAATTTCTCATACAAATCTTTTGTCTCACGCGCCCAGCGCATAGAACGCTCTCTCTTTCGCACTCATTACGTTTCAGTATTAAGCGTTGTACTAAGCTCTCGTCAACTAAGAGCGCTGTTATGAGCGCTCCACTCAACAAAATTACCTATGTACCTATGTTTCAAGAGTGTTGACAAATCACAAAATTATGATAAACAGTTTAGTAGTCAAATACTTATTTGTAGATATGCATTATAGAAAAGAGAATAGGTGTGTATTAAAATATTGAGCATGTTTATAGAATAAGTTTATATGAGTTGTATAATTTTATAATTTTGGGAGTTCACTGCTCCAGCGCTCCTTTGAACGAGCCGCCACTGGTGAACAGTGATCTTGAATATCTGCATAGTTGGTCTAAATCTTTCGGTCTGTCAGTAAATCCCAGTAAGTGTCAAGCAATAGTTGTGGGCAGTCAAAGAATTTTGAGTAGACTTGATATGACCGCACTACCATCGATCATTTTCAATGGATCAGTTATCGAATATTGTCCAGTAGTTAGGGACCTGGGCCTACATGTAGACTCTACTCTAAATTGGCGTGCTCAGGTGACTCACGTCAGTCAAAAAGTCACCGGTACCCTGCGTGCTCTTTATCGTCTGAAAAATTTTCTACCGACCAGGACCAAGACTATGCTTGTGCATACCCTAATTTTCCCCATAATCGACTATGGTGATGTGTGTTATTTCGACCTGAATGCAGACCTTCTCAATAAACTTGACCGTCTTCTCAATAACTGCATTCGATTCGTCTTTAATCTTCGCAAGTATGACCATGTGTCTACTTATCGCTCCCGTTTGAAATGGTTACCTATCCGTCAACGCCGTAGTATGCGTGCCCTCACAACACTTTACTCTATCCTCATGTGTCCTAATCCACCTACCTATTTTTATAACACCAATTCATAAAAAAGGTCCAAGGGATGTGGTGGAGAACTATAGACCAATCTCCAAGCTGTGTGTTTTCGCTAAAATACTGGAAAAAATCGTTTACAGGCAACTCTATTCGGCTATTAAGGTCAATTTTGGCGAGCACCAGCACGGTTTCATTAGCGGTCGCTCTACCACATCAAACCTTATTGTGTGCAGTGATTTTATAACAGAACACATGTCACAGCGATACCAGGTGGACGTTATAAACACTGATTACCACAAGTGTTTCGATCGAATAGATCATTTCATTCTTAAACAGAAACTCCTACAGATGGGTATCCGTGGTAACTTATACAGGTGGTTCTCATCGTATGTTGAGAACAGGAGCCAAGTTGTTGTTTTGAATGGTTACTCATCGACGAGAACAGTGTATATTCCTTCAGGAGTTCCACAGGGGTCCTTATTGGGGCCTCTGTTATTTTATATATCTATAAACGATGTCGTAACATGTTTTCATACGTCAAGGATACTGATGTACGCAGACGATATGAAAATATTTAGTAAAATATGTTCATATGAAGACACTATTCGCCTGCAAAGTGATTTAGATCGGTTTCAAGTATACTGCACAAGAAATAAACTTGATCTGAACGTCTCTAAATGTTATGTATGTACTTTTACACGCAAACCTAACCCAATAACTGGCCAGTACACACTTTCGGGTACCACAATAACCAGAGTAAACACTATCAGGGATCTGGGGGTAACGTTTGACTCAAAGTTGTTATTTGATGCACACATTTCAAACGTAGTTAACAAGGCTAATAAAGCACTAGGCTTCATTACTAGGATATCTAAAGATTTTAAAAACATTAAAACTATCAAAATTTTGTATTGTTCTTATGTCCGTAGTCACCTCGAATATGCTTCCCAGGTGTGGAACCCTAACTATGATAAATACATATCGCGTTTAGAAAACGTCCAAAAGAAGTTCCTGAGGTATATTCAATTTCGTTCCAGAACATATTTTCCAGACTATTTTAGCCGTTGCCGAAAGTTCCACTTACTGCCTCTGCAGCAGCGAAGAAAAATAGCGGATATTTCCTTTTTATTTAAAATTGTGAATGGGTCGACGGATGTAGCCGAGTTGGTGAACAAGATCGGCCTGCGCGTACCATCTGCGCTGTTAAGAAAGCATAACCTTCTTCACACTCCTGACATCTCTACAGGCAGAATTCATTTACGATAAGGGCTTGTCGTTTGTTCAATACAGCGTGCCGGAGAGTCGATATTGATATCTTTAACACGAGTGTGATAAAGCTAAAAAAGCTTCTGTGTACCGAATTTTTTGCTAATCGAAGCTAGGCAATTTTGTCATGGCATAACGATTGCTGTGTTTGTTAATTATCTTCTTTTCTTTTATATTATTGTTTTCGTTGTTTGTTATCTTAAATTATGTCACATAGGTAATTATTTCATGTTGTATAGCGAAGTAGTCGTTTTACTGTTAACTTATTTTTATACACAAATACTAAATGTGAAAGCTTGTAATTGGCCGTAGCTTAAACGTAGATAATTTTACATGTAGTATTAACTAGCTGTAAGCTTTCTAAACTTGAAAATAAAATAAAATAAAATAAATTTAATCCCTTATTTTAAGTATCTATATTCCAACCACGACAGAACGTTACGTTCTTCTAACAATCTACTTCTTCTCTGTCCGACACATAACTGATTTCCTTCATTCTTCTTTTCCTGTGCAATCTATTCTTCTGTGGAATGCCCTCCCTCTGGAAATCAGGATGGCTACTAGCCGATATACATTCAAATTGAAAGTGCGACAACTACTGCAGAACGAGTTGGCAGGATCATCACAGAGTTGACATCTCTATTTAATTGTAGTTATTATTATATATTTTTCTATATATATATATAATTATATTTATATTATGTATATATATATATATTTGTGTGTGTGTATGTATATAGTGTATTCTTATTTATGAATAATATTTATATGTCTATATATTTCTAGCATATTATCTTTATGTATACCTATATAATATCTTGATTACTTTTATTCAATATAAAGAATTGTCCTTCTCTTCTTATACTAACTTCAATTTACACCTACTTTGTTCAATCTCTGCACCACCCAAAAGGTAGACTGGTAGAGAATGCCTTAGGCATTAAGTCCGCCTATACATATTCATTATAGTGTATGTATGAAGTTTAATAAATAAAAATAAATAATTTTATTTTAATTGGAGCAAAATTGTCGTGGAGCCTCTGGAGATGCATCGTGGAGCCCTGGCACTCCGCGGAACACACTTTGAGAATGGTTGATCTATAGGTTTATTATTTCGCGCTAATTTGTACTACTGTATAACACGATAACTTTGCTTACGTGCGTATACTAAAAATATAAATATTAAATAATTGTACTTATTGACATTTATTTGATTGGAATCTCTTATAAATTTATATTTTCTCGAAGAAAAAATAAATAAAATCACTTATTTATAAACGAAAGAACGCTCATTAATGTCCGAATTAAATAACTCAAGTTGTTTAGTTTTCGTTCAACTTGACTAGTTTCATTAAAATATTTTCGTGCGCGGAAGAACTAAATAACTCAATTTAGCTAATTCATTTCATACTCAAGTGATCAGAAGTCACAGTTGTTCATTTATTTATAGAGTTATTCATTTTTCTAATAATATTTAATGTTCATTTATACATATCTATTTCTACAATTGAAACACAAAAATGGCTTTATTTTTGGATTGGGTTAAGATATAAGAATGTTTGTTAGACCAAAAGATGCGGCAAATTTTGGGGTTCACTAAAATGGTAAAAGGTCAATTTGGCCAAAATCGGAGTTATTTAGTTCTTCCATTATACCCACGATATAAATTAGTGGAACGCATGAAGGAATGCAAATGTAGAAAAAATACTGTGAAGTTGACAAGTGAACAATGATATAATCAGGGATAAATGATGTTAAACTACATTAAACAAATCATAAAATATCTAAATCCTGCAAAATCATGTGTTCACGAGGCACGTCCACTTAACATGTCGTTTATTAAAAAGAGAATTCAACAAACCTATATAACAATTATATTATACGGTCAGAAAATAAAATTTAGCCTAAGCCTATCCCCATGGTGTCTTATCATTTAAAAATTCCTTAAAAGTGTAATAACCCCTTTGTAAAAGAAGGTTCCTAATTGTCCGTTTGTATTTGTGCATGGGTAAATTCATTATATCAAGAGGCAATTTGTTGCAAAGTCGTATACCAATCTCCGCAAATGAGTTCTGAACTTTATGTAAATGGTAGTTAGTTCCCACTAGTTTATGCTTATTCCTTGTGTTCACTTTGTGCAAATCACTATTTTTGCGGTATAGAATTAAGTTTTTCTTAATGTACATTAAGTTAGCATAATTATATATATTGCGATGCAACTGTCAATATATCTACTTCTTTAAATTTATCACGTTAAGAAACTCTAGCACCTAACATATAAATTGCACGTATGGCCCTCTTTTGAAAGACAAAAATGGTCTGTATATAAGCAGCTGTACCCCATAACATTATACCGTAAGATATTACGCTGTGAAAATAAGTAAATTAAAGTAGTCTAGCAGTATCTTTATCTGTGAATTCCCTAACTTTTCTAACTGCAAACGCTGCAGAACTAAGTTTGACTGCGAGACAGGATATTTGGGCGCCTCACTGAAGCTTACTATCTAAAGTTAGACCTAAGAATACGGTTGATTCGACTAGTTGAATTGTTTCCTTATTTAAAATTATGTTAATAGGAACACTTTTGACATTAGGCAAAGAGAATTTAACACATTTGGTTTTGCTAGGGTTGAGTACCAAATTATTTGTCGAAAACCAATCTAATACTTGTGCAAGAGTGTTATTGACGGTATCAAAGTTACTTGAATTGCGATCAACTTTAAAAATTAGTGACGTATCGTCGGCAAACAAAACAATATCACATAAATTTTGAACAAAGAACGGCAAATCATTAATATATATTAAAAAAAGAAATGGACCGAGAATAGAGCCTTGTGGAACGCCCATTCCTACTGGCAAACCTAGAGACCTACTCCCATTAACATCTACATACTGAATTCTATCTCTGAGGTAGCTGGCAACAAGATTGAGTGCGGTATCTCTAATACCATAATGTTTCAATTTACGTAAAAGTGTATTATGTTCCACACAATCAAATGCCTTTGACAGGTCACAAAATACACCAATGGCATCCTTCGAGTTTTCACAAGCATTAGAAATATGCTTTAACAAAGTTACACCGGCATCAACGGTGGAGCGACCCTTAGTGAAGCCATACTGCTCACTGTGAAATTAATTATTTGTGTGAAAGTGGCTCTCTAATTGATGCAAAATAATCTTTTCAAACATTTTACTAATAGCAGGCAAGATAGAAATGGTCCGAAAATTACTAGAGTCGCTCTTTGATCCCTTTTTGAATAATGGTATCACTTTACTGTGTTTCATTAGATCAGGAAATATCCCTGTATCTACGCATCTGTTGAATATTGCAGCTAAATATGGAGCTAAGTTAGAAATAATGTGTTGAACAAGTTTAACAGAAATGCCCCATAAGTCAACAGATTTTTTTGTTAAGTGTCTTGAATACCTTCAGTATGTCATTGGTGTCAATATATGTTATTTAAAATAAAATATACATCACACTCATTCACATTGCCCCTAGCTAACATTTCTGCTTTGCTTGGACATGAATCTAGACAGCTGGTTGTGTTCACTGGTATGTTTATGAAGAAATTATGAAATGTCTGAGCAACATCAGTTTTCCTAGTAATAATTTCACCATAAAAATTGGTTGCCTGTAAAGTCGGTATACGGGCGAAAGTTTTACGTGACAACGACTTTGAGTGGTAAAATAATTTTAATGAGAATATTCATTCGTATAGTAGGAAGAAGGATGAAAGACGCGTGCCTTTCACTTTTTATGTCTGTCTCTCTCGCTCTTAGGCGGGACGCGTGCCTCTCACTCGCTCTCATTGTGAGCGCATAACGTGAGCGGAGCGTAACGCAGTTTCTTGAAGTGTCACCCGGCAAACCAATTTATAAGACGTTGTCACGTCAAAAACTTTAATTCATTATTGTTATCTACTAATTTAGCCCGTCCAGTCTCATTGTTAATAATGTTCCAATTAGTTTTAATTTTGTTCTTGGATTGTTTGATTTCATTGCTTAAATATAAGGATTTAGCTAAAGCACATGTCCACTTGAAAACTTTTGAATAATTTCTAACATATTGAATAAATTCAGGATTAAAATTGTATTTCTTCATACCACATAGATCATACAACCTAGCTCTACTTTTGTATATACCTACTGATGCTCAATCACAAAAATTTATTTTAATGCTCCTTGCAAACGTTTTCTGTTTAAATTTTTTATTGTACTCATCATTAATAGTGTTAAATAAGCATTTAATAATTCATCAGGATCATCAACGGTTAAGTCAATACTGGCGATCTTGGCAGCAACCTAATTACTAAAGTGTTTGAGGCGAGCAGAGGTCATTGGCCTACATGTAATTTTTTGTACTTTAGGGGTTGTATTCGTTGGAACTACAACCTTTTGCCCGCAGTGATCCGATGTCAAGTCAGTAAAAACAGCCTTACTTAAATAAAGACAATTGCAAAAAACATTATCTAACATGTAGAAGAACGTGAGGTTATTCTGGTTGGTTCAGAGAACAAAACATTTAAATTAAATGAAATAATTAGGCTAACTAACCTAGTACAAATTGGTGATTTTTCTAACAAATTAACATTAAAATCGCCACATACAATTATAGACTTCCTACTAGAAATTATGTGTTTTGAGACATCCTCTATAATGCTTTCAAACTGAGTGAAGTCGCTTTGTGGTGGTTGATACACACACACTATTATATGTTGTTCAAGCTCAACACAAGAAATCCCAGCAGTGCGCTCGATAGAAAGTTTAGCTATATCCTTACGTTCTTTACATTTCAAACTATTACATACATATATTAGAGAGCCACCACGAATAGCCTTATTTCTTACGAATGCACTTATAACTGAGTAATGTTGATTGTTAAATATTAATTGGTCACCTCGCAACCAATCCGTTCCGTAATACATAAGACTAGAGGACGCCAGCAGCTACGCCTGCATTTTTTTTTTAATTTACCCGTTTTGGCCGATCCCATGGGAATTTCGGGAAATCCCTTCTTAATGCACCCTTACGGTCCCCAAGGAACATACATGCAAAATTTCAGCTTCCTGCGCTAAATAGTTTCGGCTGTAGCGTGTCTGTCAGTCAGTCAGTAACGCAAGGATTTTATATATTAAGATATCAATCTTATGTTTATTTAAAAATAAATCTATTTCTAATTCTTTGCCAGATAGACCAATAAATCTATTTCTAATTCTTTGCCAGGTAGACCGGAGACTAGACCGGATAGACACGACCGGAGAGAGATTGGGCGCAGGACCAAGGGCTTAACGTGATTTCCGAGGCACGGGGGTGTGACACCGCCAACTCCCTGACTCTAAACTTCTATTGGATAAATCCTAACAGCAAAACCCAATATCACATTTTGTTCGACCCGAGAATCGAACCCGAGACCTCATGATCCTCATGATCGCTTACACTACCACAGGACCACAGAGGCAGACCAACTTCTTTAATTGATATTTAAATACATTTTTCGTGTTTTATGTATGTCAGATAGGTCCTTCAGCCCACATAATTTAGACGTTGCCAATAATAAGACATCTACATCATCAAACTACCTTTCGCAGTCCACTGCTGGACATGGGCTTCTCCCAATTTTCATCACAATAGCATTATTAGTCCATGGGACAATTTGGCTTACTATACCACGCCCGCCAGATGAGTTAGAACAGACTTATAAGTGAAGTTTGGCTTCACTTTCTAAAGACATTATTTGCTTCATATTTTGCTTAGTCACGACACCCACGACAAGAAACCTAGCAGTGACACTTTGTATCAATCTCATGAATTCTAATAAATTTTTAATGAGATAAAAACAAATCCAATGCAAAACCAAGGCGCATTTTACATGATGCCAAAACGCAAAAGCATCATCATCTAATTTTCTTTCATCTAATCTTAGTTTTACGATATGGACGCGCAAGTCAAGAACGAATGGGAAGTGATGACGAAACAGCTCGTGGTGAAGTCTTCAACTTGGAACGACGTGTACAAAACAGGAGACAACGTGACGCACCAGAGTGACCGGCTCATCATCAATGTGGCGATGAAGAGGACTGCTACGCCGTACAATGTGGTGTTTTATACGCCTTTGTTAGGTAAGTAGATGTTTGAACAGCGATAGCCTAAAAATAAACCAACAGATTCTAACGCAGAGAATCTCGGGCTTACAAAACAATAACACGCACCACTGACTTTTTGAAATTATATGCATTATAGCTCGATTCAAAACGGAGAAGGAAACCTGCATGTCTAGGAGTTCCCCACATTTTTATCAAACTGCTAATCCGAACTTAACCCGCGTGATGCACTTTTGCCTAAATCTTCTCATAGCAAGAAGAGGCCCGTGTTTAGCGTGATGTCCCGCTGGATATCATGAAAATTGACTGATCTTATCGTGATGGTTAAAGAAGTTCAACTAAATAATACAGAATATCGGCTGGTTTCTTTTCATGTTCATATCTGGAATTTCATTAAGAAATTCCAGATATGAACTAACATTACCATTCAGCTGCAAATGCAGATGGTAGATGTTTTGCATTGAGCCATTGGTAATATTATATATATAATTCCAAACGCGGAGGTTCTACGTTGGACGGGGATGTTGGGTATGGAGAGTCTCCTCATGAAGGGTCAGCTGCGTTGGTGTGGGCACCTTGTCCGTATGGAATCCACCAGGTTGCCTAAAGCTGTTTTTTACTCGGAGATAGCTTCGGGTAAGCGCCGAACTGGAGGACAGTATTTGCGGTACAAGGATGTAGTCAAGCGTCATCTAACTGCAGCTGGTTTGTCACCTGATACGTGGGAAAATTTAGCCACAGAAAGAACTAAGTGGCGCAAAGCTATCAACGATGGCATAAAAACTTTTGAACGCAGCCGTATCGAAGACCTTGAAGACAAACGCCAGTTAAGAAAAAATCGTCCGAAGCCCTCTTATACTTACACCTACAATTCACAAGGAGACCTCGACTGTCCCATTTGTAACCGCGTCTTTAAGGCAAAAATTGGTTTCGCAAGTCACGTAAGGGCACATGCACGACCACAGCGTTCCGACAATTGACAGGGTGTCGCCGTCGACGGACACGTCTGGGAGGACATCATCATCATCAATATCAGTTACTGAACTAAATGCAACAGTAGAATATTCTAAAAATTCTGTCCTTTGAAGTCGATATTCAGTTAAAAGGTCAGCGGTTATTTGAACCAGAACTGTTCACACAGCTGCCAACAACATTCTACTATTTAAGACTGTAATAAATAGTTTCACTTATTCTGATAACATTTTTCAGTGCTCGTAATGTTCGTGCTATTTGCTTTCTGGAGTGAGCCTTTGAAGATGCAGAGAATTTGGTTCTTGGCTGGCTGCAGCATCGTCATCACTATGGGCCTCTGCTACATCGATTACCTGATACCTTGTCACACTCTTCCTTCTATATGTAAGTGGTCCAATTAACAATATAATTTTTTTTTTCAGGAGATAATAATTATACAACAAGATGGTTGGACTGTCACAGAAATATTAAGCTATGCCTAAAAGGCAGCACATAGGTTTCTCTAGTGATATGGAAGGAGCTACCTCTTATTTTGTTACATTGTTGGTCACCCGAAATCCACGAATTGTTCTTCCCAGTCTGACTGTTTTTTAATCTGTTCTTTGAATGTTTCTAAAATATACCAACACTTAAGTCGTTTTATCCGTGTTTATATTATAAGAGCAAACTGTGTTTGTTTCTCTGTTCTTCTTTCAAATGTACATGTAAGATAAAAACCAATTCCCACGCGGGCAGAGCCGCAGGTGAAATCTAGTCTACCATAAAGCGAGAAATGTTTACAACATTCATTTTTCTTTTTGCAGTGATTCTGTACATCGTAGTGCTGACAGCAGTTCTACTGGCACTATTCATCCAGGTGATGTTGATGACGACCGCTTTGGAGAAATTCAGCAGTTCGGATGCTATGCATACCCTGTTCACCAAGAATATATTCAGATTTATATGCTGTTTGCCTGCTGTTCAGGTACATACATATTACTATTAGATATCATGGTTAAAAACATGATTTGTCATCATAGAACTCCTAAACTTATCTTCTTCAGGCAGCAGTTTTCCCGTGAAAGATGCATTTGACACACATAGTCTATTTTCGATACCTTGAAAATAAAAATCAACATTACAAATTTTTCTTCGTCACATAAAGATGGGTAACGCAAATCATTAGAGCAACATTCTACACAAAACTCATGAAGAGGTTTTTTATGAACAATATTTTATTGTTTTAATATAAGTATTCTACTCTATTAAAGTATATCCAGTATCCAGCATAAAATTTTTCACAAAACGGTTTTTTTTGCCAATTAATTTTCAATTAAACTGTCATAATGAACATTTGTTTTCAGATTTCCATAAACGGAGGGTACTCTTTACAAGAAGACGAAGAGCCGGCAATGATTAGGGGAGCAGATGTTGAAGAAATGGAAAGTGAGAAAGAGAGAAGTTACTGCGACAAGAGAGAGCTAGCAGAAGTGATTGATAGAATCCTGTTTGTTGTATACTCTTTGGGATTCGCTATAATGTTAGCGGCGCACTTTTGAGTGAATTATATGATTTTTATGAATAAAAGCAATACTGTAGCAAAAGTTGTTTTTTTAACTATGTCACCGTCCTAGCATTAGCCCAGTTAAAACCCGATGTCCGTTTACTGTTCTGACCGGATTTGACTGAATATTAGCTTTTCTACAGAGCGCCCGTCTGAACACCGCCACCGAAAGGCATAGCGATATTCCGTGGTTTAGACTACTGTCAGTTGGTGCTTATATCCTTTCCAACTATGTATTAGAAAGTAAATCACTACCTAGATAATGCTTCTTATTTTAAAAATGTTAAGATGATAGACAGCACATGCGATTCCGTTGGGAATCTTCAAACTTAAGCGTATCACAACATCTGCTTCAGCCAAAGAGTCTTCTCACTAGAGCAATACTACTGATAGAAGAGGCTCGTTGCAGTGCAATTTTTTTATAGAATGCAGCAATCGAGACAGTATTTCTACATACATACATACATAGACTCACGCCTGTTTCCCCGAAGGGGTAGGCAGAGGCATATTACACGCCCACTTTTCGCCAGTGTTTTGATCCCACGTAAAAGGTGGCGAGCCTATTGCCGCTTATCGGGATATTTTGTCTGCCGGAGCCTCGTCCGTTGATCGGCAGGTGCACCACTTGCAGGTGAGGTTGGCTTGGGACCCTAAGTTCTTGGTGGGAACCCTATGCACAGTATTTCTATCACAAGATTATCACGAAACAGTATATTAATCACAATATCTCGGTTCTATAATTTCAAACATGTTCTATTTAATAAAGTTATAAAAATACTTTATAATACACGATCAATAAAACTAAAAGAATTGCAGTAAGCTGTAAAATAAATCTAAATATTAAGGAAATCTATGGCCTTAAAGATACACGTGTTATCACATACTATTAAACATAGTTTACGACTCATAAAGACGAATATCAAAACACATTTACGACAACTTGTAGACACATTTGATTGTTCGGAAACAGGACAAACACGCATATAAAATTATTTACACGAAATGGGTTTAATCAACGGAGAGTCAACCACAAACTGCACGAAGCGACAACATGTCGTCGCCTCATGTTGCAGCGACACGTCTTGTCGCTGTGGTCATGTTATCGAACCCGACAACAGACGACAGCGCCGTATTTCTCTTGATCTATTTCTATGAGACAAGATGTCTGATCTCTTTGAGAACGTCGCCGACGTAATGCGCGGGCAGGTAACAATGGTGTTTAGTCGGGCGATACGACGCCGAAGATCTGTCACTCAAATACCATTTGTGGCAAAATAAATATTTTATTTTCTTTCTTTTCTTAAATACATAGAAACCAGTAGTGTCGCGGCTATACGTCACATGCATCTGCGCTTTGCGGTCATCTACGAACGTGCACCTTTACCTCGAGCCCATGGCTGGTTGGTTTACACCTTGCTAAAAGTCAAGGCGTATAGAGGGAACCGAACTCTTCTTGAAGACAAAATAAAGAAAACCGCAGAGTCACAGCAATCAAATATTGCTATTGCTACGTGCTATACGTAGAGTGGTCACTTACTCACTGTAGTAAAAGATTGTGTGGTGATTTATAAAAAAAAATTAACAAAAAATAACCGCCTCAAAAAATCTGGAAAATGTGTGAAAATAGCACTAAAAAGTAAAAAATAAATTCCGTTATTTTTACTTCAATTTACTTATAAACATCACCTATTCAACTGAATATTATATACTTATACGAGTTATACGAATCTACCACTTAATTCACATACCTGACACAATACATATTTTTATATGACTAACAATCTAAATTAAATACCTATCACCAGAAATCAGATAAGTATATTATATTTTTGGACTAAGTACTTAGAAAAAATATTTTATTAGGACTGTAATATACAATTATGCCTTTTTTTGGAGTCTAATAAAAATAATGGATTACTAAACGCGCTGCCCATATGAGACAGCGCCGTTTAAATGAAACAATTTTTTTTATTGCTGCTAGCAGCAGACGAGCGAACGGCCCATCTGATGGTAAACGGTAACCGCTGCTCATGGACGTCGTAAATGTCAGGGTATACACTGCAAAGGCGCTGCCTACCGTCAAAGTAATGCTCTCTTTAAACCTCGTTTGAAGAAAGACAAGTCATAGCGCTCGGGAAACACCGCAGCAGGTAGTTCATTCCAGAGCCTACACGTACGTGGTAGTAAAGATTGCTGGGAGCGCACCGTACTAGATGAGAACGCTTCCAGGTAGCACGGGTGAACTCTACTGCTTCGGCGAGTGGTACTTTGGTAGAAGGCTGACCCTGGTACCAAATTAAACAATTCTTCGGAGCACTCCCCGTGGAAGAGTCGGTAAAATACGCTGAGAGAACCAAAGTCTCTCCGCTGCTCCAGCGACTCTAGTCTAGCCGTGAGATCGGGATCATCGACGATTCGAACAGCTCGTCTCTGTAGGGAGTCAAGTGGATCAAGCTGATATTTTGGCGCTCCGGCCCAGAGATGTGAGCAGTACTCCACAACTAGCGAAGAAAGGGAGAAACGTCTATCTCAAAGTAGGGAATCTCGGTCCAAGGCCACTTCAAGAGAAAGTAGTGAACTGCATGAAAAGAGTTTATCACAAATGCGGGCTTACAGTGAAAAATATTAAATCGTGAAAACACTGAAGACCGTGCTCATCGTCTGCTCTTTGAATTAAACCGTACTACTATTGGTTATTCTGTGAATTATAATCAAAGTTATTATATGTATAAGCTAGCAGTTGGCGGCTTCGCTCGCGCGTAATGACGGACTTTCCATATAAAAATTCAACCCCTATTTCCAAAAATGCGTAAATACATGATCACTTATTTCTAATCAGAAGTTAGGCTATGAAATTTCACTTCGCATAAAAACTTTCAACCCCTATTTCACCCTTTTAAACGGTAGATTTTAAAAATCGCTAAAACACGTATTTGTTTTATTTCTAACCAGACGTTTGCACACAAAATTACACGCTATCTTTTTAAAAATGACGGACCTCCCATACAAACTTTCTACCCCTATATCACCCTCTTAGTTGTTAGATTTGAAAAAAATCTAAATTGCGTGTTTACTTTTTCTAACCAAAAATATGTATATGTATGTAAAAATCCTTCCTTAATGGGTGCTTACGTCATAAAATGCATCGACTGTCAAAATTTCAAGTCCCAAGCCCCTGTGGTTTTGGCTTTGCGTTGATGAATCAGTCAGTCCAAGCAATTTTCTATATATAGATTTACTCTCCAACCTTTCTTCCTCCCGGTTTCATCAATACCTGATAATGAAGCCCGAAGTAGGCCCGTTGATTGCGACTATTCTAGTGTCCACTGATGAAAAGTCACAGCAAATCTTTAATTTCGAGATCCATGTAATACCAAGTCGGTTAATTAAAAATCTTTAATGTTTTAAATAAATATATTGACTCGGTCATCGCATGAAAACACAAAATATATCTCATAAGTAATACATACATAAATTAGATTGTTTAGTGCGATAGCCAAGTAAATATATTTATTTAAAACATAAATTATTTTTAATTAACCGACTTGGTATTACGTGGATGTCACAACTTTTTACGATCGCGAGACTTGGTATTTTTGACAAGTATTGTTTTTATGGGATCTCATTTCTTTTTGTAGATAGTTTTAATTTTGTCCTTGCCGGTACCTTCTACTTCTTGTACACCAACGATTTTTTTATTAAAGCTCTAACTGCAAATGTAATTTTGTAATCCTATATATTTATATAAAATTACAAAGTTATGTATGCAGTTGATATATCTCGAAAACTGAACAGAAATTGCTAAATATTTTAATCTTTCCTTAAATCATATACTAAAAACTAATTGTATTTTAAATTGGCTACTAAACTATCAGGCTTCTAGTTTTATCCACAACGAAGTTATAGGGGGTCGAAAATGGCTTGAATTGCTTCGAGAAAAGGATGGTACGGCCGTGCTGCTTTTTTGCTCGACTTGGCGGGGGCACTGCCGTGCCCCCTAGATCAATGAACTAGACTGACACCACTATGATTGGTAATCGGATATAAGATCAGCGCAGCAATTATATGAACTTCAGTGTGTTGACGCAGGTATAAAATTATGCTACGTATATTAGAGATACAGACATTAAGTGAAACTAAAGATGTAAAAGACTGTTGAGTGGCGAAAAACAACCACTAAAAATATTCACGACAACTACTGTAACGCAAATTTGGATGGATGAATGTATCGGTTGGACGGATGTTTGGCACGTGTAAGATCACGTTAAAGCTACTAAACCGATTTTAATATTTTTTTGTAGTTACACAGCCTACAGAATGACTCATATACTTTCATGTGTTTCAATAACCGATGGGTGGGCGGAGTTGCAAGTGAGCTGTAGTCAAATAATTTTACCAGCGTCGTAAAATAGTTGTTCCGGCTATCATTCTAAGTAAACACTTCTAACACTAAGAACACATCCTGTTGTGCAATGCAATGAACACCTCGAAACAACCGCAACCTGTGGATCAGACCAAGTATGGCGAACCAAAACAGTTTAGTCTTAAAATCGCTGGAAGAGTTCCTCCAAAGTTATTGGATATAGTGATACCTACCACTTCAATAATGCTGTCTAGTATGCCTCAACTAAAATATGTTCCATGACAAAGCTTAATATTTTTTGACTTTTCGAACGCCTTTAATACCGTCAGTCACGATATTCTCCTATCCATCCTCTCCCATCTTATGGTCTCATCTGATGCACTGGATTGGTTTTCCTCTTATCTTCGGGAGCGTCAGCAGGCGGTTCGCATCGATGAATCATTATCATCTTGGCGAGTTCTCGACTCTGGCGTTCCACAGGGCGGCATTTTATCTCCTCTTCTTTTTGCTCTTTTCATTAATCTCCTGACCCTTGACCTTCGGTGTACGTATCATTTGTATGCTGATGACTTGCAGTTATACTCTCAGGCCACGGTAGATAATCTAACTGCTGCCATTGACGCTGTGAATAATGATTTGACTGCTATTAAACATTGGTCCGATAGGTTTGGACTTCATGTCAACCCTTCAAAATGCCAGGCTATTATTATAGGAAGTAATCGTATGATGAGCAGAGTTAAGGCACTATCTCTTCCATCGATTTTATTTGATGGAACTGTAATAAAGGTAACTTCGAGTGTCAAAAACCTAGGATTGCATATCGACGAATCTCTTAGTTGGCAAGCTCAAG
This sequence comes from Euclidia mi, assembly GCA_944739405.2. NCBI lineage: Eukaryota > Metazoa > Arthropoda > Insecta > Lepidoptera > Erebidae > Euclidia > Euclidia mi. The sequence continues at coordinate 22,549,270 of OX123192.2, read as the reverse complement.
TCACGAATGTGAGTCCCTGCAAACTCTCTATCACTTAAGACATTTTCTTCCCGTCAGGACAAAGGTAACGCTGGTGCAAACTTTACTCTTTCCGGTCATCGATTATGGTGATGTTTGTTATTTCGACCTGAATGCAGACCTTCTCGATAAACTTGACCGTCTTCTCAATAACTGCATTCGATTTATTTTTAATCTTCGCAAGTATGACCATGTGTCTGCTTTCCGTTCCGAACTTCGCTGGTTGCCCATTCGTCAGCGCCGAAGGTTGCGCGCTCTCACGACTCCTTTTTCTCTTCTTCATTCCCCAAGTCCTCCGGTATACCTAATGTCTAATATTCAATACTTAAGCTCGATTCATTCAAAAGATCTTCGCTCTTCTAACAATCTCTTACTTTCATGCCCCGCTCACACTTCTGGCCTTGTCCACTCTTCCTTCACTGTCCAATCAGTTCATTTTTGGAATTCCCTGCCTCTGGAGATCAGGATGGCTGCTAATCTTTGGACGTTCAAGGTTAAGGCACGCGAGCATATTCGCAAAGAGTTATTGGCACAATCATCATAATTTTTCACATCAATAAAACAGTATATATATATATATATTATATATATTTATTTATTATATTTAGTTATATATAGGTGATTATTTATATGATTTAAATATATATTTATCTAGAATGTTTAGGTATATGTAGTCATATTGTATAAAATATGTATGTATTGTATATTATTATATTTATGTTACTTGTCATATAAATTTATTAATTTGCTCAACTCTTTAAACTAATTTGTACACCTACCACAATTATCTCTGTATCACCCCATGGTTGACTGGGAGAAAATGCCTCGATGGCATTAAGTCCGCCATTGTACTTACATCGTGTATCGTACATAAAGTTTAAATAAATAAATAATATTTTATCTTTGTTACAATACCTGTGACAGAGTTATTTGTCAGACTGCGCTCGGGTTTTCACGAACAAATCGAACAAGAATTTGACACCGAAAATAAAATAAAAGTTTACGCGGCAAATAAACTTCAAAACTGCTCGTTAGTGCATTCGACGCCCAAAACAATTTCAATATTGAATGACTACGAAAAGTACTATGGGTATTCATGTAATATTGTGTTTACACTTTAACGAGTAATTTAGTTGACTCTTCTTCTTTCTCTTAGCGTTATCCCATTTTCAATCTGGGGTCCGCTTACTAGTCTAACCGAATTTGGCTGAATATTAGATTTCCACGGAGCGACTGCCTGTCTGACCTCCGTAACCCGACGGGATAGCGATATTCCATGGTTTAGACTAGTGTCAGTTTATTTAGAAAGTACTGACGATCTGTAACGTCTGTCAAAGATCTTCATGACAACCGGGACCGACGGCAACGTGCTCTCCGAGGCACGGGACAAGCGACAATTAACAAATTCTTTATTCAATTTTGACTCCATTTTCTATATCTTCACTGTAAAATTATGTCTATCTGTAAATAATTACATAATTTTAAGTACACAATATAAATTACGAAACCAGAGGATTTTTTCTATTCACAAATATTGAGTTTTAGATCACGAAGCTTAAAAAAAAAAAATTGGCAGATATATTTTTGAAAAGCTGTATATTCGGTTTGATATCAAAAACCACTAGTTGTAGACAGTTTGTTAGCATCAATTGAGGTGTAGTGAGCATGAAACATCTAACGATTTCGCATGGATCAGTGACGGCGTGTGATTACGTAGGTTTTAAACTGCAGGCAACAATACGCGCCGATTGCAACTCCACGCTACCGATTTAGCTAAATGCAAATGGAATTATTGGTAATTACGGAAGCCAAGCATCCTTTAACCTCTGATGCATAAAGAGGCTAGACAGTATGCGGTATTGAAGCTCCTAAACTACTGGATCGACTGTAATGCGCTTTGGATTGCTGTTTGGTAGCTAAGATGATCAAGATGGTTCTAAGCTACATTTAATGAAGATCTTTCTCAGCAGTTACATGTACTTTTCGATTAGATTCTGACAAACGTTGTTCTAGCGATGGCGATCCTACTGAATTTCTCGCAACGCTGTGCATGCATATCGTTGCATATTATCGTTGGAGCATAGCGTTGCATGCATAGCGTTGCATTCAAAGCGCTGCATGCATTACGTTGCAATCATAGCGCCGCATGCATAGCGTTCCATGCACAGCGTTGCATGCATGTCTTTGCAGGCATAACGTCGCATGCATAGTGTTGCATGTATAGCGTTGCATGTGAGAGGTAAAGTAATGATATAGGTAAAATATTTTATGTTTGTAACACGGCAGAGGCAGTTTAATATCAGTGACATGAAGTTTGACAGTTGTTAAACTGTCAAACGTGTAAATAACGTTTAAACTAGCTATGAAAGTCGACAAGCTCGACTAGTTCGTCCCATTCTACTTCGAAACAATGTAAGATAGTGCAATTGCAGGGATATCAGAAAGATGTTGTGTTGGGTGAAGAAAGAAAGATGCCAAAGAAGAAAATATATACTTTACTGTGGTACCCCATAACGATATAAATAAACTAAATAGCTACGACCTAACTGTATGCGTGAAGGGAGACGACTGCTGCGCCGCGCTAATACAATAATATGCCTTGTATATAATTTGTAGCGTCAGCAGACGCTACACAATCATTATCTTATTGATATTGTGGGTAGTTTGGTCTCACAAACAGCAAATATAGGATAGATTATTATAGTGTGTACTATTGATCAATGAGATTCATTATATACCAGTGGTAAACGTTTAGTAAATTGTGTTGATGCTAAATAATGCTTACTGTGATATGTAAGACAGAACTTTCTTGTATAGCATGCATAGCACAGCATGCATAGCACAGCAAGCAAAGCACAGCATGCATAGCACAGCATGCATAGCACAGCATGCATAGCACAGCATGCATAGCACAGCATTCATAGCACAGCATGCATGGCACAGCATGCATAGCATAGCACAGAATGCATAGCATAACATAAATATCTTAGCATGCATAGCATATCATGCATAGAATAGCATGCATGGCATAGCAAGCATACCCTAGCATGCATAGCATAGCATGCAAAGCATAGCATGCATAGCATAGCATGCATAGCATAGCATGCATAGCATAGCATGCATAGCATAGCATGCATAGCATAGCATGCATAGCATGCATAGCTTAGCATGCATAGCATAGCATGCATAGCATAGCATGCATAGCATAGCATGCATAGCAAAGCATAGCAAAGCATAGCATGCATAGCATAGCAAAGCATAGCAAAGCATGCATAAGATAGCATGCATAGCATAGCATGCATAGCATAGCATGCATAGCATAGCATGCATAGCATAGCATGCATAGCATAGCATGCATAGCATAGCATGCATAGCATAGCATGCATAGCATAGCATGCATAGCATAGCATGCATAGCATAGCATGCATAGCATAGCATGCATAGCATAGCATGAATAGCATAGCATGCATAGCATAGCATGCATACCATAGCATGCATAGCATAGCATGCATAGCATAGCATGCATAGCATGCATAGCATAGCATGCATAGCATAGCATGCATAGCATAGCATGCATAGCATAGCATGCATAGCATAGCATGCATAGCATAGCATGCACAGCATAGCATGCATAGCATAGCATGCATAGCATAGCATGCATAGCATAGCTCGCATAGCATAGCATGCATGGCATAGCATGCATAGCATAGCTCGCATAGCATAGCATGCATGGCATAGCATGCATAGCATAGCATGCATGGCATAGCATGCATAGCATAGCATGCATAGCATAGCATGCATAGCATAGCATACAAAGCATAGCATACATATTTAGCGTTGCTAGCATCGCGTTGAATACATAGCATTGCGACGCGAGCTTAGCGTTTAATGCATAGGCTAGCGACCATAGCGTAGCGATCATAGCGTAGTGATCATAGCATAGCGATTATAGCATAGCGATCATAGCGTAGCGATCATAGCATCGCGTTCATAACATAGCGATCATAGCTTCGCGTTCATACCCAAAGCGATTAACGCGTAGTGATCATAGCGAAGCAATCATAGGATAGAGATCATAGCGTCGCGTTCATAACGTAGCGATCATAGCGTCGCGTTCATAGCCCAAGCAATCATAGCGTAGTGATCATAGCGTAGTGATCATAGCGTAGTGACCATAGCGTAGCAGTTATAGCATAGCAATCTTAGCATTGCGTTTATAGCGTAGCGTTCATAGCATAGCAATCATAGCGTACCGATCATAGTGTAATGATCATCGCCGAGCGATCATAGCGTCGCGTTCATAGCGTAGCGATAATAGCGCAGTGATCATAACCTAACGGTCATAGCGTAGCGATCATAACGTAGCGGTTCTAGCATAGCGAGCATAGCATAGCGTTCATAGAGTAGCGTACATATCGTAGCGATCATGGCGTAGCTATCAAAGCGTAGCGTTCGTGGCGTAACGATCCTGGGCTAGCGGTCATAGCGTAGCGATCAGAGCGTAGCGATCATAGCATGGCGATCATAGTGTAGCGACCATAGCGTCTCGACCATAGCGTAGCGATAATAACGTCGCGTTCATACCCAAAGCAATCAAAGCGTAGTAATCATAGCGTGGTGATCATAGCATAGCGATTATAGTGGACCGATCAAAGCGAAGCGATCATAGCCTAGCTATCAAACCGTAGCGGTTAAAGCATAGTGATCATAGCATAGCGTTCATAGCATAGCGTTCATAGCGTAGCGTTTATAGCGTAGCGATATTAGCCTAGTGGACGTATCGTAGCGACCATAGCATAGCAATGATAGCGTAGCGATCATAGCGCAGCGATCATAGCATAACGATCATAGCATAGCGATCACAGCATAGCGATCATAGCGTAGCAGTTATAGCATAGTGATCATAGCATAGTGATCATAGCATAGTGTTCATAGCGTAGCGTTCATAGCGTAGCGTTCATAGCGTAGCGTTCATAGCGTATCGATATTAGCCAAGCGGACGTAGCGTAGCGATCATAGCATGGCGACCATAGCGTAGCAATCATAGCGTCGTGTTCATACCACAAGCAATCAAAGCGTAGTGATCATAGCGTAGTGATTATAGCGTACCGATCATAGTAAAGCAATCATAGCCTAGCTATCAAACCGTAGCGGTTAAAGCATAGTGGTCATAGCATTAATATCGTAGCGATCATAGCATAGCAATGATAATGTAGCGATCATAGCGTAGCTATCATAGCGTAGCGACCGCAACGTAGCAATAATAGCGTAACGTTCATAGCCTATCTATCATAGGGTAGTGATCATAGCCTAGCGATCTTACCCTAGCCATCATAGCGTAGCGATCATAGCGTACTGATCAAGGCGTAGCGACTATAGCGTTACATGCATGCCATAGCAAGGTAGCGCTGTGAGCATAACATAGCGTGCATAGTGTTGCAAGCAAAGCGTTGCATGTAAAGCATAGCAAGCTATTGCTTGTATGGTAAACGCTGCATGCAAAGCGTTGAATGCATAGCGTAGCCAGCATAACATTACATGCAAAGCGTAGCGAAAATAGCGTTATTTGCATAATGCTGCATGCATAGCATTGTATGCATAGCGTCGCGTGCATAGCGTGGCATGCATAGTATCGCGTGCATAGCGTTGCATGTTTAGCGTCGGATGCATAGCCTCACACGCATTACGTTGCATACATAGCGGAGTGATCATAGCGTAACGCTCATAGCGTAACGCTCATAGCGTAGCGATGATAGTAACGTAGCTATAATAGCGTACCGAGCTTAGTGTTGCCTGAATAGCGTTACATGTATGTCGTAGCGAAATAGCGATGTAGGCATAATACTGCTTGCATAGTATTACAAGCATAGCGTTGCATATAAATCGTAGCAAGCTTAGGCTTGTATGTATAACTCTGCATGCATAGCATTGCATGCATAGCCTAGCCAGCACAGCGTTATGAGCATAAGTCTGCTTGCATAGCGTTGCATGGATAGCTTTGCGTGCATATCGTTGTGAAATAGCCTTACATACATAGCGTGGCTAGCATAATGCGACATGCATACTTGGCATGCAAAGCATAAATTATGCACAAAATATAAATAACAAGAGTTAACTTACCAAAATTTGTATTACTGCAATGCTTACGTGTATCCAGTTGCTGATACTTATGATGTCACAAGAATAATAAATCTACATAATCAAATAGAAAAGATTTTTTTTCTTCGCGAAAAAAAGGAAGACGTATTTAAAAGAAAATATAATGCATGCATACATATAAAATCTTGTAATTTAATAGTTCGTGTGCGGACTCCATACACCAATACATCAGGGGCTTTAACCTAGGGTTTTTGGACCCCTAAAGCGCCCGTGGGTAAGGTACTAGCGGACCATAATCACAATTGGTATCCTTGACAAGATAAGTAACTTACGTGATCGATCTTCTAATAAAACCAAATACTAATGGTAGGATTAAAGTAATAAAGCTTAGTTTTTAAGTTAGAAATAAGTTTCTTTGGATTTAACTTGTAATATGGAACTATTCTGAAATAAAGATTTAAAAGTAATAAAGCTTAGTTTTTAAGTTAGAAATAAGTTTCTTTGGATTTTACTTGTAATATGGAACTATTCTGAAATAAAGATTTATTATTTTTATTATTAATAGTTACTTTGACGATGTAATGAAACGCTGTAAACAGCTTATACCGCGTTTCATTAGTTCTTGTTCGTTGCGCTCTTGACAGAGCGGTCGTAGTCATCATGTTGTAGGGCTGGTATGGGCGAATGTGATTTGCTTCACGACAGCACGCCACCCTCTTCTGCTCGCAGGCACCCTGCTGCAGTTGTATAAGGTGGCTTCTGCATTTGACTTTATTTAATCCGTCCATCGCATGGGAGGCCTTCCCAACTTCTGCCTTCTATTTTTCCCTGCACAACAAGGCGTTCTATGTAACTACTACCACAAAAAACGTTTCCAAAGAGAGACTGTACAGAGAATACACGCTGCTGAATACCGGGTGCTTGGAATATCAAAATGGTAAAACGTGTATATTGCTTTGGTTCAGTAATAATCTGCATCGAAACTTAAATTTTATTTTTCTACACAATCTATGAGTCGTCAAATATCATAGACACTTAACTCACTCTACGAAGCGACACACTTAACATACGTCATAGACAGACGCCGCCCGTTAAAGTATTTTTACGTATTTCGCAGTCCACTGCACTAGGACTTAACCGACTAAATCCTGTGTCGCAGGGGACTTTACAAACATACAACTAACGGAAACAATTAACACCCAGACTCGAAACAACACTTTTATGAATCACGCAAAGTGTTATCTCGTATGTGAATCGAACCCACAACACTTCGGCGCAGTGTCTAGCGGCGGGGCGGCCGCTTAAACCACTACGCCAACCGTGCAGTCAAATCACAGGATGCACATTTGAATGGAATGGAAACGTATTAAAGAAAATTTAAAAATAACTGCTTACCCGTGGTTTTTCAATCCATCACTAATTAACTGTAATACATTAAACAGCACTGCAGAGAATGTATTCGTATTACTATCCGAATTGCAACTGATGTCATGCATTTAACCCGACTTTCTTTTATACTGTCCTTCACCGCAAATGATTTGACTAATCAAAATCATTCCCCTCATTATGACAAAACCATTAATGATCTGACCGTAATCGTACCCTCATTAACGATTCCCTGAATTGCTAATGTTGATTTGTCCAGCTAGCATGTTTTAGGCGTCATATGTAAGTAAGTTAGAAATTATTTTCCAAAAACAAACTAAATATGAAAAATCTCCCTACACGACGGGTCGAAAAAAGATTGCGAAAAATAATGATATTTAAATCTTACTGTAGTTAGTAAACGCGACTGACCCGTTAATAAACAAATAAATAAACTTGATTCGTGTACTGTGGTTAGTTAAAACGATGGAGACCAGTCAATTTATTTTTATAGTAATAGGCGACAAACTTGCAGACGGATTGTCTGATGGTAAGCAATTACCGCCCACGGACACAAGCGACACAGGAGTCACAAGTGCGTTGCCACCCCTTGGGGTTGGGAAAAGTGATAGGATGAGGAGTGGGATGAGGCAGGAGGAATAGGGGTAACGGCCTCCGGCACTCTCACTCACCGAAAGAATCGCAACAGTTTAAGTACCTACTAATATTTACATCGATTTTCTGTGAGAGGGTAGTACCTCCCCGGTTGAGCCGGCCCATTCATGCTGAAATCAGCAAAGCTCTACTACCTGTAAAATGTAAATCAACTTGATTGCCGTTTTCTATGGCGTAGGTTAATTTAGAGTCAATAATTATAAACTTAGGCGATTAGAGTAGACCTATCAATTTTATTCACCAATTAAGTGTTGCATTTTTTGATTATGTAAACAATTTTTTTCTGGAAACAAATTATTAATTAACAGCGCTGCCGCTGTCTGATAAGTTACTGCTAAAATTAGACAGCATAGAAATTTCGTTCTAAACGATTTTAAACTTTCGCGATTAGTATACATTATACAAGGTTATATAGCGGGTCTTACTCGCGATAAATCTTATATTTAAGGCATAAATACCTCGGTTTTAACGTAGGCAAAAAACCGAGGTATTTATGCCTTAAATATAAGATTTATCGCGAGTAAGACCCGCTATATAACCTTGTATAATTTCGTTCTAATTTAACTAGAAGATAAGGCTAGATAAGTATTTAATGTACTGTGTTGTAAATAAGTTCAATTCATGAGAATTAACTAATAATGTAGGATTTAAATGTAATTAGTAATTTTAGATTTAAATCACCCCCAACTAGGTTAACTAATTAGATTAGTACGTAATGTACATTATTATGTTAAGCTAATTACCTAAATAATTTCACAGAACTTTGTTAATAGGCTGTTAATTTATCAATTCGTCCCTTTTCTGCGTGTAGCAATAAGTGTGTTTTCAATTAATTGTGCTGTAAAATATTTTACCTTTGTGACCTTTTCCAAGTTATATGACAGTGGCAGACGCTCACTGAAAAGCGCCAAAATGTTTATCATTATAAGCTTTTGTAATCCACTGATGGACATAAGCTTAAGCCAATTAAAGGATTTGGTCCACTCTGCCAATCCATCTGACAAGCGTGAAATATAATAATAATATTCTACCACATACACAAATCACCATCTAGTCCCAAACTAAGCAAAGCTTGTACTATGGGTACTAGATAATGTATAAACATACATAACTATATACTATTTTTTGTAAATGTAATACATATTATACATAGAAACACCCAGACCAAGACAAACATCCATGTTCATGCACACAAATGTTTGACTTGAGCGGGAATCGAACCCGCAACTTTCGGCATAGCAGTCGCTTACACTCCCGCTGCGCCAACCGGTCGTCAGATAATATATATCACGCTGTAGAGGCAGGTTAACATAGTATTTGATGACGAGTTTTCTGTCTATTTCGCAACATACTAGTTCCTACGCGTATTTTCCTTGGTCGTCTCTTAACACACTCACGGAATGAAATGGTGTGGTGCCACTTTGTGTTTTAGATCTGTCAACACACGGAAGTGTTTATTATCAGTAAGTAGACCAGCACATTGAAAGATACTGACAAATGCGATTGTAAAAGATCTTTTTTACAGCTGGGAGCGAAGGCTTAACGTTTTTCCGAGGCCAGCTGGTAATTAAATATTCAACTATTATTAAAAAATACTGCCTCCGTGGTCCAGTGGATAGCGTATGCGACAACTGATTGGAGGACCCAGGTTCGATTCCCGGGTCGGGCAAAAGTGTTACTGGGTTTTTCCAAATTCTCAGTAGCAGCACGGAGTCTGGTGATGTGCCCGGTAACGGCAATAGGCTCGCCCCTATTACGTGGGACCTAAATATTCATGACGAAATGTGTACGTAATATTACGACTCTGCCTACCCCTTCGGGTAAACAGGCGTGAGTTTATAAACAAACATACATACATAGACTCACGCCTGTTTCCCCGAAGGGGTAGGCAGAGGCAGATTAAGCGCCCACTTTTCGCCAGTGTTTTGATCCCACGTAATAGGTGGCGAGCCTATTGTCGCTTATCGGGATATTTTGTTTGCCAGAGCCTCGTCCGTTGATCGGCAGGTGCACCACTTGCAGGTGAGGTTGGCTTGGGACCCTAAGTTCTTGGTGGGAACCCTATGCGGGGTGCATAGGGTTCCCACCAAGAATTTAGGCTATAGTAAGTGACAATCAAAATAAACATCTCATTTACCGCACAGATAAGATATATCGCTTAGGTATACACGTTTTTCAATATTATGCGATGATTTTCATTTCCTTATACGATAGTAATCTTCGCATTGTGATTATTCTAATAAAGACATTTTTTGACTTAATTTCCTGAAAGAAGAGGCATTAAAAATGTCGGTGAATGTCGTCTCTCCTCGCTGCTGGTGCATGTTTTGTCTGAGTTCAACAAACTGGTACTTTCCAGCGCCTTACGCTTTTACAATCAAATATTATAATTAAAAGTACACAGTTTACACTTCAGCCCAGAAATAGAGACAACTTGAACGATTCATAACTTATTTTTTGTTTGTACGTGCATTTATAAAAGCTTGTCTTTCTAGTGTTTTTTAAACTATTTATTTAATCTATACTTTTTGGTCTTAGATAACGAAATATTTTTAACATTTATACATTTATTTAAAGCAGGCGAATGAGCCCGCATCCTCTCCATTTCCGCCAGTGCGTCTGTATTGCATGATGTTTTATCTGTCAGCTTAGAACAATCTAGCTTTTCAATTTGGAGACCACTAAATGATTTTACTCTACTTAGGGCCACATACGCCTGTCCAGCTGCAAAAGTACGGGAACCTAAGTACACCACTACGTGGTCTACAATATACAACGTGTATTGGAAATAACGCACATCCTCAGACACCCCAATTAGAAAACCTTGTTACAATCATAATGCATGCATTGAAATATTTTTTTTTATTTGCGTAAATCATGTTTTTTAATGAAAGTATTAACTCAATTAAAAGTGAAAATCGTGGTCACTGTAAATCTGCGCACGCACACAAACGAAACGGTTGCTATGGTAAACAAACAACAGCAATCTGATAGGAACGAAATACGATACGATTTAACAAAATGTATGAAATTCAGTCTGTAAACTACACTCTGATAGAGTGGGGTTTACAAAAATGATGTTTGAACAATTTGTCGGCCACTGTTGATATTACCAAAGATATTATGAGTATTTCTTTCCATCACACTTTTAGGCTATGGAGTGGACAGTCGAATTATTTATTGTTTGTTATTAATATGCACGATCTATTGATTCTTAACATCGTAAGTGACTATTGTGACTATCTTAACTTAATCATACCTAGTTAGCATTATTGATCGTAAAGTTAAAGAATATCAATTAGAGAAATAAACAAGAACGGCGTGTTGAAAGTTGTCTTGTGAATCTAAATAATTAAAATAATAGAATAATAAAATAACTTACAGGCTTAAATCACATTTCTTTAGGCCACGTAGCAGTTCACTATTTCCTCACAAATCACATCTTTTCACTGTTTCATAAGCAGCTAGTATCTTAATTAATTAACTACTCGCCACTTTTTCTCTCGTCACAATAAACTCGTGATTTAATATTTCTCCACAATGAGAAAGTCCAGGGGTGTCAAGTCAACATCAAGATGATGTTGAACATTCCACACCGGCAACGTCTTGTTGATAATTATTAAATTATACACCATTACACATTTTGTAAACAAGTGAACTTTTAAAAAGGTTTTCACAGCACTCACTGATAGATAGATATGCCCGGTTGTACTTGTCATAATATGTCTAAGCGCATCGCCAGCTGTGCTTGTCATGCGCCAGTGCGAGCGAGACGTTACGTCTCGCTCTTTCCCGTTGTTTATTACCTACGTTAGTGAAAGATAGATGATAGACATTTTGGTGGTCAATTGTGTGCTATTGTCTTTTGCCGTCTATTGTGTTTTATTAATGTGTGCGTTTGTGTAAGTCAACGTGGAACCATTTAACAAATGCATTTAAAAATAAGCCGTTATGCTTTGATTTAAGGTTTATTTTCGAATAGCTCAATTTTTTTTTAAATGAGTGACTACAATTTACGTTATTTTAATTATTTTAAGACTAAAAATAATTAAAATACCAAACAGATATATAAGGCAAGTGTGGAAGGGACAGGACGAAGGGGAAGACCTAGGCGGACGTTCTCTGACCAGATTGGAGACATCCTAAAAACAGGACAGGTTAGAAGCACCCTGATCAGAAGAGCATGCATGAGGAATCTGATGGGAGTGAATGAAGCAAGAGAGATATGTCAAGATCGTTGCTAATGGCGCTCCGTAGTCTCTGCCTACCCCTCCGGGAAACAGACGTGAGTCTATGTATGTATGTATGTATGTAAAAATAAACAATATTAAAAATGACGGAAATGGATTCAGTTGCCGATTCTGAACAAAGTACTTTCAGGATGTGCATATAAACTTGTTACATGTTGTATAATTGGTTTGTTATAACTTTGAAACCTCCGTGTCCTTGAAACCGCGTACACGTCATATAGTGTCACATATTCGTACTACGCTTGAAATACGTAAAACCAGTAAAAGCATTGTAGCAATACAGCGAATTTTGTCAAAGGCAACATGATGCAACTTGACAAAAATTACGATAGGAGCACAATAGAAAATTGCTAAAAAGACTACACGGAACACTTCAAAGTCAGTAACGGGACAAAGAACTTTGAAACCCACACGAAATCCATTTAGCCGTTACCACAGTGGTCCTAGATAGGAAAAAATACATAACAAATACGCACATAGGCCGAAAAAGCGCATGTGGGATAGGGACATTTTTTCAAGTTTTATTTGACCGGCCGCCCGACGGCCCCGCTAAATTATTACTGCAATGTTTTTACAAATAAAACTAGACCATACCCTCACATAAAAGCCGTGTATGGCTTTAAAATTTCAATTTTCTCTCGCAAGGATTCGTTCTGTTTGGATTTTAGTAATCAATTTCACGGCTCAAAATGCTTGTAAACAATCAAGCAGTAGATGAAAATGTAATGCGCTTCAACTTAGCGAAATAATGAGAATTTAAAAATGTAGTTTGGCTTTTTCAGGGGAGAGGAGAAAATACGATGCCTACTTTTTTGTATTTTATTGCAGTCTGGTGGAGTGTTTGCGTTTATTTTTGTGTCAGGGTGGAACACTCTTGCGTTTGAAAATTGTTTTGAGGCTTGTGTCTTATATGGAGGGAGGAGCGTGTTTCATTATTATTTTTGATGTCAGCCCACGTCAAAATCTGAAGAGTTGTTTGTTTGCTTGAACGCGCTAATCTCAGGAACTACTGGCCCAATTTGAAAAATTATTTCAGTGTGATAGCTCATGTAGTGAGGAAGGCTATAGAATATATAACATTACGCTATGAGCCACAGAAGCGGAGCAGTAGCCTTAAATACCGCAGGTGTAATCTCGGGTTCATCTAGTATTTTTTATACTTGCAACATCTAAGAATATAATTTTCATTGCTATGGATATCTTGACATTTTATGTTTTTGTTTTCAAATTATCCTAATCTCAATTAAAATGTCCGTTGATAACAACGGGAGCTTGGAAACAACAATAAAATTTATTCAGTGTTACAAAATACATGAATGTTTGTGGAATTTTTCTACAGGCATTCTCAAAAGTGCCTTGAATTCTTGGGGATCTTCTGACTGCAATTCATTAAAAAGACAATTTGTTGCTCCAAGGGCATTTCGCCTTAACATCCATGTTCTAGTCCAAATTCTTCAGTCTTCATCTTCTAATAAATCGCACAATTCGTTTATTATAATGTCTGGTATGGTGTCAAAAACATAAACAAACATAACGAACGAACGAGTGGCGAGTGGCCGAGTGACAATCGAGAGCGTGTTCATACGTGCCGAGCGGTATACCGAGTCGCTGCGGGGGTAGAAAAATGATGCGGGGAGGTGGGTACTCGGCCTAGTAAACAGATTGGGATTCTAGTGACTGTCTCGCCTCTTTGCTCGGCCGAGCACGCGGCCGAGCACTCGTTAAAGTGTTTATACCAACCGAGTACTCGGCCGAGGACACTGACTCGCCACTGTACTCGTTAGGTGTAATCAACCCATGACTCGCCACTGTACTCAATCCATCACCTTTAGGTGTAATCAATCCATCACCTTAAGGGTTATCCCATATATTATCACCCTCTCCTGCACTACATTAATCAGTAACTCATAATCGAACTCTTCCATGTTAAAAATATGTCTCAAGTTATGACTTACGTGTGAACATCTGTGCGAGCGACCTGTCACTGAGCTTCGTGCAATGTCTACAAAATGTGGGCGCGACAGCGGCGCGGCGGCGGCGCGGCGCCTACGCGGCCGCGGTGCGGTGCCGGTACGGCTCGTGAGCTATTTTCATTCGTATACATAAACTTGCGGTCCGGCACTGGTGCGGATCCAGCATCGTATACAGGAAGCCTAAGAGCTTTGCTGCGGGCATCCGCTAGTAGACTATAAAAATAATCTCAAAATATTGGTTATAGAATAACAACTAGACGTCGCCAGCGGCTTCACCCTTGTCAATTATACATATAAATCTTCCTCTTGAATCATTCTATCTATTAAAAAACTGCATTAAAATCCGTTGCGTGGTTTTTAAGATTTAAGCATACATAGGGACAGACAGACAGAAGACAGACTTTGTTTTATATTATGTAGTAATAGTAATAATGATGTCGAAGCAACTTCGTATTAATTAACCAGATGTGGAATTATGATTAAACTGTAAAAAGGCTCTTGGCGAGCTTCTAACCACCTTTGAACCTTAAAGGAAAAGGAATCAGCATTCTTCAGTTACATTTTATCTATAGGAAAACAAATTGACCTGTGTGGATGCACTTATTACGATAAAACAATTTGGCGATTTAAGAGAGGAAATACGAATTTCTGCCGGGTTTTTCTTTCAAGCCTACTAGCTATCTGAACGGTAAAGTATTTTAATGTTCATACGAATGCTGTGAGCAGTATTATAAATTCAAATTTGAATTAACACTCACAAAGAGGGATTAAAAAACCCTGAGTTGATAAAATTTTCATCATAATCGGCTTAGTGATTTAGACATGAAAACATGAAGGGTCGACTCAGAGTTTATTCGGAGATGTATGTTAATGTTTATATGTACAAACTAACACACAATTACATTTATCTTTGTTATTATGAATCGTGTATCAGACTTTCAAATCTGTTGTTATTGTTTAGTTTATCAGATATGAAATACTCGAGATAAGATTATGTTTATATATAATTAGTAACAGCTATCACTTTTAGCAATCTTTCTAAAACAATATATCGATGCCTTACGGCCAAAAGAGGCTAACCGCCACTTTACAAACTTTACAGGAGAGTAGTTTAAAGTTCAAAATAAGTGAAAAAAAATCATAGAAAATTTTCTGTACGTTCCAAAAGTTTCAAAATTTAACCTTATAGTTTTTAAGTAGGTCTCTACGAAATGACATTGTTAATTAAAACAAATCACTCCTAACACTATTTACTGTCGCTTACCCTCAAATGGTCCTAATTATACTAACTGGAAAAAACGTCGTAAATGAAAACAACTCAATTAATGAGTTCCAACCCAAATGATTTAACTGCACCATTTATTTTATTTCTGTTGAAGAAAAACAGCATACCTGTGCTTTTTCTGTTCATCAAATTGAGCCAATATGACATAACCGGCTATTGGTAAATGGCAGAAGAATAAGGAAATTGTAATAAGTTAACTATCTATAAAATATACAGTAAGCTCTTTTATACATCGCGAAAGCACAATGTGATTAATTCATATAAAACAATACATACATACTTACATACATACATTAGACTTTATACGTTTTTAAACTGGCTAACCGAATAAGGTATGAATTAAAAAAAGGAGAAATTGTGCTCAATCAGTCTTTATTTTAGAAAATTAAACAAAACAATTGTTACTCATTGTAAGTTAGTCTTGCATTATACATTCATGCTGACATTCTAGGTATGACAAAAAATATAAACTTAAAATTTCGTACCTAAGGACCACTTTTAGGTATGACGGTAGGCGTTTGGTCCTCGTCGTCCGCATGTCCGCATCTACAGTTGCCGTGAATCGCCTCGCGACGTCCGTTGCCGGGGGAGTCCTCAACAGCAAAGAAACTACCCAAAACAACCGTGTCCGATGAAGACATGCGTCAGGCGGAAGGTGAGGACACCGTGGCGGCCTTCAGCCACCCCACAAAGAGGGTTATTACTATCGCTTTTGTCGTGTATCCATTCATGCGCACTCACCCATCCATTCACTCAATCGATAAAACAATGATGATGACGCATGTTAAATCAGTCACGGTGACAAATCTTGAGGCAGAATAACAATTTGCAAAAGAGGGAACTACTAACGTGCGCTAATGTATGTGCAAAACAAACGTGCAGTTTTTATTCTCTCACTCTCATAGTCCCATAGGCAATTAATAAATAAAATAATAATATTTTATTCTACCACATACACACATCACCATCAAGTCCCAAACTAAGCAGAGCTTGTACTATGGGTACTAGATAATGGATAAACATACATATATACTTTTTTTTGTAAATACATACATATTATACATAGAAACACACAGACCAAGACAAACATCCATGTTCATGCACACAAATGTTTGACTTGAGCGGGAATCGAACCCGCAACCTTCAGCGTAGCAGTCGCTTACACTCCCGCTGCGCCAACTCGTCGTCAATACAGACAGACAGAGTCATATCAGTCAAGTACAGAACCAGCAGTCTGAACCTATCCACCTGCATCGAGGTGTGAGACAAGGGGATGTTATCTCCCCAAAATTGTTCACAAATGCAATGGAGGATATGTTCAAGACGCTGCACTGGAAAGGACGCAGTATTAACATAAACGGCGAGTACCTCTCATACTTAAGATTTGCAGACGATATCGTTATCGTGGCTGAAACCGTGCAAGACTTGCAGTATATGCTGAGCAGCCTAGCTGATTCTTCTGCTCGCATCGGTCTCCGGATGAACTTGGATAAAACCAAAATAATGTTCAATGAACATGTCTCTCCGGAACCGATTATCCTAAACGGGGTCCCTATCGAAGTTGTTCAGGAGTACGTCTACCTTGGGCAAACCTTGCAGTTGGGTAGAAACAACTTCGAGAGGGAGGCTTGCAGAAGAATACAGCTTGGCTGGGCGGCATATAGGAAACTCTGTCGAGTCTTTTCGTCATCCCTACAGCAAAGCCTTAAGACAAAAGTCTTCAATGAGTGCGTCCTACCCGTTATGACTTACGGTGCCGAGACGTGGACACTGACGGTGCGACTAGTCCACCAATTTAAGGTCGCTCAGCGAGCTATGGAGAGGGCTATGCTCGGAGTTTCTCTGAAGGATCGAATTCGTAATGAAGTGATCCGACAGAGAACCAAGGTAATCGACGTAGCTCAGAGAATTAGCACGTTGAAGTGGCAGTAGGCTGGTCACATCTGTCGCAGAACCGATAACCGATGGAGTAGCCGTGTTCTAGAGTGGAGACCGCGCCTTGGCAAATGTAGTGTAGGACGCCCTCCGGCTAGGTGGAGTGACGATATACGCAAAGTGGCTGGCAGCGGCTGGACACGAAGCCGAAAATCGTGCTCAGTGGCGTGCCATTGGAGAGGCCTATATCCAGCAGTGGACTACGGCAGGCTGATGATGATGATGATGAGTCATATCAGTCGCAGGATTAACTCTTGACTGTTACTGAGAATTCATCAAAAACTCCAATAATTCCCTGCTGGCCCAACCTGGGATTCGAGCCCATGATTATGATCCTAAGCCAGGCCAGCCAACAAAAACTCTGTAGGTACTTATTTAACCATTCAGTATTGTCTGAACAAGATAGCAAAAGAATGACTTCTTACCTATAAAACTTAAAATAACTAATTAGAATACACAATTATAGATGAATATAAAAGTCTATTAAAATAATCTTACTGTTTTATTTCCTTCGAAAAACTTCGCGCCAAACGGACTCGCAAGCACGGAGGTGCTTACGCTGCGGTGATGTTCGCTGTGCAACGCTAACGACATTTTGTTCGAACGAAAGAGTGAGATAACCGACGCTGTTTGTCATTCTTCTGTAAGCTAATCGCCAAACCTTTGACTTACCTTGTTAGCTAACCACCATACCAGATATTTTTTTGGGAGGGAAAAAAAAGGGTAAGCGACAATGTAAGGCGACATTCGTTTGGATGAATTATCCTAAGCGCCTTAGATGATTGATTTGGTGATTAGGGAAAATATAAATAAACGCCAAATAAAGTCACGGCAATGAGACCTAAATGTTATAAATGACATATATTTTATCCAAAGGAACTGCCCTAATATCCTAACCGAAAGTTTGGTACACAAAGATTCAGGTAAAATTTGACTAATGTATTTTTTACAAAAAAGTATTTACAGCCCAAACTACTTAACGTTCAAGTAAAGAAAAAAATATTCAAAGCCAAAATTGATTATCTCACAGTTTTGAAATATTATTTTTATCCAACCACCATTATACAAAATACACCAAAAATAACTGTCGTTTATGACGAAAAACTTAGTGTTAGAACCTCAATTCCTTAACCGCCTAAGCGACAAAAAGTTTGTCCTAGAGCCACGAAACTTAGACCATTAGACGCAGAAAAAAAGCCGATTCTAATCATATATATAAGTCAATTTCGCAAAAAATGTCGCTTACCCCCTTTTGGCCGGAAGGCATCGATATGTTCCATTAAAGTTATCGCGTTCGTTATATTAGCAATTGGTTTCGTGGTATCTACTGAGAGTAAGTGTATTTTTTAAGTACTTATACATCATCAAGCAGCTTATTGTTGCTTGCTGAATGGTGAACGAAAACATTGTGAGGAAATCTGCATGGTCTGGGCGTTCTCCATAATGTTCTGGAAAGATTTGCCTAACCTGAACTGTGGTCATACTCTTCTCGTGAGAGAGAAGAGACCCCTGCCCAGCAATGGGACAGTGTTTTAACAGGCCTGATAATGATGACTGATCATCATTGTTCTGTGTAATCCCGGTTGCACATTGCATTTTCGCTTTGGAGCCCGTGACTAGACTTATTTGACAGAATAGTTAGCTTGCCTCATCTGATCACCGCCACGCAGAGGGAGATAGCTATATTTAGTATCTCAGACCATAGTCTGGCTACTGACTCACTATAATAACTGTCAAAGTTCTGCATGAAATACGGGACTGACAGCTTAACGAACTCTCCATTGCACGAGACAAGAGATTGTTAACAATTCAATATGCACATAAAGTTAGTGGTGCGCAATATTGCCTCGAACCTACTTGACATATCCTGCCATCTTATGCATTTGATCTCATGAGCCCTTTCAACTTCGATGTCTTCTCAAATCCTTCAAAAATAGCTACAGATATCGCTGCAGCAGACAGTTTAAATTCAAATTGAAACCTAATTTTATAGCGGTTTTGATATATTTTACTTACCAATAGTATTATTTGAGGAAATACGGTAGTTTGATGTTTTCTTGGTCACTTTGAGTGCGGAATATTTGATATTCCGATACAATTTGAAATAGTAAAAACTTGTTTGTTTTTCAAGCTGGGTACTCAACTGAAAACTCTCAAGTGTTTTGGCCTATAAGAGACAGGAATTAAAATAGTAGAAAACCGGTGGTTTTTAACAAGCGACGCAAAAAAAACTGTGTTATAAGTTTTTGACAGGTTTTGGCCAGATTTTCATTAACAAAATATTTTTAGATGAATATTTTTTGCATGTAGTATATATTACAAAAGTAATTGAAGGTAATGCAAATCATTGGTCGCTTCGGAAGCCAAAAGGATGCTTCGATATGAGTCGCTGTACGAGATTTATATATTTTGACAACGACTGAGTGTCATAGCACCGTATACAAAATAGCTCTTAAAGCGCTTTGTTCCTCTTTTATTCTGCATACTGCCAAAATCTAGAGTGGAACACTTTGCCGGAGTCTGTGATTCCTGATATTAAGTACAATCTAAGTTTTCCATATCGTGGGGGAATAGGTAACTCCTAGGCTAGCGTACTCCATCTTCGAGTGTATTATCATCAGATGAGATCGCCATCAATTGTCAACCTCATCATATCAGGTGAAAGATATCCACAGGACTTTTCCAGTCGCCAGTATCCATCCGTTGCCCAAGAAACATCCATACATACATAGACTCACGTAGCACCCAGTATCGTTACATCCATACATACATAAACTCACGCCTGTTACCCGATGGGGTTGGCAGAGACTACGGAATAGCGTTACCCATTACAATAAAAAATAAATCATTTTTTTTTCAGATGCAGTCATCTGCTACTACGGTACCTGGGCTACTTACCGCCATGGTGATGGCCAATTTAACGCAGAACATATTGACCCACACCTCTGTACTCATTTGATCTATGCCTTCGCTGGTATCGACGATAAAGGCAGGGTCATTTCTCTAGATCCCTGGCTGGATCTACCTGATGATTGGGGCAGAGGTAAGCAATAAAAGCTTTCTTTTATAGGTTGAAAAACCCTGTGTTTATAAGAAAAGCGAACACGAAGAATGTGAAATTTTGCATATGTTGTGATTTTAAAGTATTGAAAAACTGCGATCTACATACCACGTTGATTACCTGAAAGTGCACAAGCTGATAGTCAAATAAGATAAGAGGATTCTGCCTGGTATGCTCTATTATACCATACATAATAAATTAGGTATGCCACATATGTATTAATACATTTCAAGGCAGACCTTTTTGAATTTCCTTTCCTTCTTAATTGTATCAAATTAAATAAAATCAATCGCACATTTAAAACAAATCATTAATTTAACGATATCTTTGAAGTAGATCTAACATCAATAATGTAATATTTAGAATGCTGATGCGAATGTATATTATTATGTATATTTTAATTTAGAAGATAAGATTTATCTATACAATTAAAGTTCATAATTATAGAGATTATCGACCTGAAAATCATTTTTTACAATCATATTATCACTATTTGGGAACATTCAAAAACATTACAGATTTTTTTATCACAGGTTTCTTGAAGTTCAAAATGATTCACTCCAAATTCGATTCATATCTCCACCCATATTCATATAACATATTTAATACTGTTCACCAGTCAAGTGTTTTTGTTCCTTTCGGCAAATTGTTAGATTTTACAATCAACCAATATATCTTTGTATTTGCACATGGAGCAACTATTGCAGCAACTGGCAACTAGCTGTTTACATGTATTTCAATTGAACCGCGCACACATACCTAGCAACTCGAGTTTTGATTTCCGAAAATCGTCAACAGTTTTCAGTTGCTGTAACCGATGACTAAGTTAGTTCCTGATTGTCTTTGTTGACGCCGTCGACGGCGACAACGTAATAAAATGAGAGCAAGTGTTGCTTCTTCGATGTCCATCGTCACACTGAACGCCGATCGCTGCGTAGATTTAACTACTCGGCTATGAAAGTAGCTCACAGATTGCCATAAAATTGCGGCAACCGGAAACGTTATAGCAACTATCAACTTTATACAGGAAACTTTTTAAATGTTGATAGTTTCCTCAATTTAAGTTGCTCCGAAGTTGTTCTATGTGCAAAGCGCCTAAGACCTGTGCGATTTCAACGAATTGCTATTCACGCATTTATATTCAAATTTTATAACGTAGTTCTATCGCTTGTATACTATATAACTACTACAATTTCAAACATTATAATAACAATGAAGCTTACAATTCTGAAACACGAAAACAATATTAATATCATAAAACATTTTTGTCGCCACATTCCTCCTTGAAAGTCACAAAATCCCAGCGCGAAACTCAAAAACAAGAAAATGACTGAACAGAAGTTAATTTAAATTTCAGATAACTTTGGAAAATTTAACGCGTTGAAACAGAAGAATTCTAGTTAAAAAACACTTCTAGCAGTCGGCGGTTGGAATGAGGGATCCGCAAAGTATTCGATTGTAAGTTTTCTTTTAACTGATAATAGCCCTAAGTTTAATGAAAATGCTGCTATCACTGAGAATTTTTCTTAGATGGAAGAATTGAAGTCGTTGATCTAAATTTCTTTTAAAGATGCCGTGGTATCCTTTGTAGTAAAATTGAGTAATTCATTTCAGACACTATAATAATAGCTAGGCTGATAATAGATCAATATGTTATTATTACATAAACTGTTCCGCAGGAGCATATATTATAACTGTTGATACCTAAGCATTTACATATGTAATGGGAGTACTCACAATGGTATCAAATTTCGTGACCCAAATCAGAAAAATTTGAATATTATAATTTCTTCTTTGTGTAACACAAGTTTTTAATAGTACCTGAACGGCCGAGCTTTGTTCTATATTATTTTTGTTTTGGTAAATCGTGTTTTCTAAAAATGAATCATAGCTCAATTCATGGCTCCCGGTACTTCCAGCATACAACATTTCATGAAAATCGTTGCAGCGGTTTCGATATTGAGATTATATATATTTATACAAGAAAGGTTTGCTTAAAAGCCCATTATATAATTAGATAATAGGCTATTAAGCTTCATTTATAGTTCATTTTAATAATTTATTTTTTTTAATTTTTTATTTAATTACATAAATAATTTAAAAAAAAATTCTTTATCATTAAATTTTTCAAATTTCTGTGCAGCTCGAAAAATCAAAATACTCAGTCATGCATAGCAACATATTCACTAAAACTACGATTTCAGATGGCAGCAAACGCAACACTAAGAAAGAACTTCATCGACAGCTCTATCGAAATCCTTGTCAAACACGACTTTGATGGCCTCGACATTGACTGGGAATATCCTAACCGCAGAGACACTGTCCACGGGGCAGCAGACATTGACAACTTCACAAAGTTGTTAAGAGAAGCGAAGGAAGCGTTTAACAAGTATGTTTTTTTATTGACCGCTGCTGTGGCAGCCGTTGGAGATAAAGCGGTGCTGTCTTATGATATACCGGCTATTTCAGAGTAAGCATATTTTCTTGATTACATTAAAGGTATCTTTAGATATGGTCAACTGTAATTATTCTAAGCCAAAGTTGACGTGACTTGACGAATACAACCACATACATACGAAAACGCAATAATGATTTTCATAACGAACCAGAAAAAACAGAAAAAGATACAAAAAACATTTCGTGACAGTTCTTACAATTATGGTTATTTGAGCACTCTCAGCTATAGAGACCTTTAATAGTTTTACGTCGAAGTAATTCTCTGCGAGTCCCCGAGGATTTTTACAGAAAGTATTGAGTAGAAGTAGTCTATAATGAGATTTCTCGCTTTCAGCTATCTAGATGTAATAAACCTTATGACGTACGAAATGGCTGGTTCGTGGGATACTCTTACTGGGCATAACGCCCCCTTGCATATTGGAGAAAATTATGAACCATCATCTACGTTGCCTAATGATGTTACGTTGTGGTTTTGGGTGTGCAGCGGTAATTATTAACCATTTTTCTTTTCTTACTTAAGAGAAGACCAAAGAGGAAAGATGAATTGATTGTGTGAAGGACGATATGAATAAAAAGAGAGTGGATGACGTTGGATAGGGGAGAATTGGATGGGAAGATGAAAGAAGAAATATAATAATATGGGAAAAAGGCAGGCAGAAGAAGAAGTTGCATTAAGAAATGCAATGAAGTAAGAACTTATTTGACCGATTTGATCAAGAGCTACGGCTCAGCCGAACTACCACTCGAACTATATAATCTAAGTCATTGGTGTTTCTTGTTAGTATTTGGTTATGCTCTTGTACTATTCATTTTATCCCAATTATTTCACACTGGTGACTTGGTTAGGTTATCGGTAACACCAATTTTAACAGCACCATCTTCTGACTAAAGTTATTTACAGCGATAGTAACCAATTTATGTCACTGTGATGAAATAAAGAAATTTCGTGTCTATGAAGCAAATAAAAAAGGGTAAAGTTCAGTAGTAGACTGCGAAATGCTGTTAAGGAAAAAAGGATAAATTTCCGACTCGAAATAAACAGCAAAAAATTTAGATGTATTTTGACTAAATTTAAGGTTCATTCCAGGTGTACACCAAGCAAAATTGCTCTGGGCTTTCCATTTTACGCCAACATATTTCAACTAGCAAATCCGAGCGTGAACAGTGTCAGAGCCCCTTCGTATGGTGCCGGATTTTCTGGGCCTTATACTGCTACTGCTGGGTTCTTAGGATACAATGAGGCAAGGTTACTGAGACTGCGGTTTTTGGAACCATTTATGGAATACGTTTGTTTTGAACTGTAATAAGTGGAACATAATATGCGCTCTAAGCGTGAGAAGCAGGCGTTCTTTTAGGAACAATATTGTTAATCACCTAAACCAGGGTTCAGGCTGGCCATGTGATTTATAATATCTTACAAATGTCCATAAACTCTTGTTCCACTGAAACTTTACTCAAACCCAAATTAAATTAACAAAGAACATTTTCATCCTTCATTCGAAAACATGTGACAATTGTTAGATCAAAATCTTAGGAAAATGTTGTCTTTGTTATGTTACGCTCAGGTGAAATGATAAACGTACCTACGAGCAGAGGCATTACTGTATGTCTGCAGTTACTAAGAATCTCTACAAACAAATCTGTTAGACCTGTTACTCATAATTTTGTCTTACCTTACTTGGAATAGACTCACAATATAACGCCACATAACCGTAATATTATAAATAAGAAAGTATTTATATCATTTGCGAGTTGCGACGTGAAAAAAGGATATATATTTTGTTTATTTATCCTTCTTTCATGTCGCAACGAAATGTTATTTATTATGATTGTATGTGGAGACAGCTAGGAGGCTAGAGAGTGACAAAGACAACTTTTACCGCAAAAAACCACTCTCAAGCAAGCAGAGTCGCAGGCAAAGCCTAGCTATAATGTAATAACTAGGCTTTGCCTGCGAGTTACGATGACTGTTATAGTTTTCAGTCGCTAAAATATCATAAAACACATAAACACACAAGCACCTCAATTAAACCTTAAAGGTACTCCACACACTTCTAACAAGGAACACCAAAATTAAATTTAAAGACATCTGCAGCTCCACCAGAGCAGACGAACTTTCTCGAACAGTGTCAGTTGTTCTAAGATAACTTAAATATAATTCGGGTATGTTGCCTCACAACTTTCGGCTTTTGTTCATTAATGGGGGAAGCACATTACTGTTTTGTATGAGTACAAATGTTGTCCCTGTTTCTGAATATTGTGATGATATTTCGCATTTCGGCGTTGAGTTTGACACTGCATAAGTATGTTTTATATGTGAGACTGACTTTATAGCGTCAGCAAATGATGGTAAAGTTATGTTTTAATATAATTAACGAACTTATAGTCAGCATCCTAATCATGCACAGTAATAAAAGTAGGATATAAAATAATAAAATACGTCCGCGACTTCGCCCACATGTGTCGTGATAAATCGTAGCTAATGTGTTATTCTGATGTATAAGATATAATACTGCAAAGTTTCATAAAAATCCGTTCAGTAGTTTTATCATGAAAAGTAGCAACATCCATCCATCTTCAAGATCTTTCGTATTTATAATAGTAAGTAAGAAAATGAGCCTTAACTTTGTGACTTCCACAAATTTTCCTTTTTTTCTTAAAAAAGGCAACTCCTGCATTAGGACTAAATCCTGTGTCGCGGGGAACTTTACAAACATACAACTAACGGACACAATGAACAGCCAGACTCGAAACAACAATTTATGAATTACACAAAGTGTTGCCTCGTGTGGGAATCGAACCCACAACGGCACAGTGTTAAGCGGCGAGGCCGCCGCTTAAACCACTACACCAACTGTGCAGTCTAATGGTTGTTTCAAGTCTGGTTATAATTTGCATCCATTGGGTGAATGTTTATAAAGTCTCACGAAACGATATTCATACCCAGCGCGACAATTGTCTTCTCATAAAACAATATTTTCTTTGTTACAGCTCTGCTACAAATTCCAAACCGAATCATGGAATAGACGAACCGATAGCCTCGCTAAAGCGCCATACGCGTTCAAAGACAGCAACTGGGTAACATACGATGACGCTAACTCCATCGCAACGAAAAGTGAATACGCGTAGACCCTTGGGATCACGAATATCATGATTTGGAGTATTGAAACTGACGATTTCCACGGTCTTTGTGAGAGCGGCGCTTTTCCTTTGTTGACTGCGATTAATAACGCTCTTGGTAGGGTGTCTATTGAACCCGCGACTGCCGATGCCAATTTTACCACATCTAGTAGCACTTCTGAAACTATCCTCTTAAGCACACCTTCTGTCATCACTACAACTGGTATGTAGTATTATTTTAATATTTTATTTGAATGTACACTAGACATAGTCACGGATATACTAATATTAAAAAGCGGAAGGGTTTGTTTGTTTGGTTGAACGCGCTAATCTTAAGAAAGCTGAGTCCTGTCATTTTCAGACTCGTAATAGAATTAAACTCCTTCTGAAAAATAATATGATATAGATCTGCCCTAAATTGGTTAAAAAATCCAAGCTGCTTTTATCCACTGATGAAAATTTTATAGAGAATGCAACATCTTTCATTTAATTGCGACATCTAGTTGGCGCAAAGCCATAAGTTTTCTTATGATCTTACCATTATTCACAATTATTAGATTTTATTACATTTGTTATGTCTTTGCGGTTTGTGGGTTACGGTAGATCCACGGCGATTTTAAAAGAATTGTTGTCAAACTTGCAAAGTTCGAGCCACAAAATGGGTTTATGAAGGTCTTCCATCGGAGCTCCATGTCAAGCGGTGAACGTCTCTCAGTTGAAATGAAATAAAACAAAATGAAACATTTAAGTGATGAAATGATAATGATGGAGTAAATAAATAGTGCTATGATTTCGTACTACTAATGCAAAGTACTTTTTAAGAAGAAGTTAAGTCGAGAGGCCTAAGTCTACTTTCTGTTGACCTATGACCTGTCTGCCAAATCATGCTTCTGTTGATCAAGCTCGTTTCTAAAATTTATAATTCTGGATCCCCAACTGTCAAAAAACGCTCTTGGCTTTTCAACGACCAAATTCAACGACCGGTTGGCGTAGCGGGAGTTTAAGCGACTGCTACGTCGAAGGTCGCGGGTTTGATTCCCGCTCAAGTCAAACATTTGTGTGCATGAACATGGATGTTTGTCTTAGTCTGGGTGTTTTTATGTATGATATGTACGTATTTACAAAAAAAAGTATATAATATGTATGTTTATCCATTATCTAGTACCCATAGTACAAGCTCTGCTTAGTTTGGGACTAGATGGTGTTGTGTGAATGTGGTAGAATATTATTATATATATTATTATTGATCTGTAGCGCAAATCTTAACCAAGTCTGTTATGCGTAATAGACTCAAAGATCAGTAAAAAATAAACTTATAATGCCATCATTTCTTTCAGGAACACCCGAGAGAACACCTCAAGAGTTTGTCTGCCAGCAAGAAGGTTTCACTCCTGATGCGTTTGACTGCTCCACTTTCTTCGTGTGCGTTAAAGACGGCGCTGGCGGTCTAGTCCCCAAGAAATTCCAATGTCCAGCGTCTTTGTACTGGCAACAAGAAACAGTTACTTGTAATTATAATAATCTTGTAGAATGCAATGTGGCTTAAGTTAAGATGAAGAAATGTTGTGACTGTGATGATAATTTATTTTACTTTAATATAAAAGCAAACAAAAATCTCGTGTTAATCATTTTTATCCCTCAATGCGTTTGAATCCCCAATTTTGACGTGCCTGTTGATCAGTATATCTGTATCATCGGCATCATAGCTCCTAAAGGAATGGACCCATTGAGGTAACATATGAATGGACCCAATTATGATGCGTTTTTATTAAAAGCTCACAGAACACGTCCTTTATATATATAGGTGCAAACGAACAGAGAAATCGCTTGATGGTACTTAAGCAATTACCATTGACATAAGCAACACCTGAGGAGTCACAAGTGTGTTGTCGCGCTTTGAGTTGGAATAAGGATTAGGAAGAGGAGTGTGATGGGGGAGAACGAATAAAGATGGGACCTCAGGCACTCTGACTCACCAAACAAAACAGTATAGGTACTGTTACATTAACGTTTACTAGGTATATTAAATATAATAAGTTGCGAGTTGCCAAAATTCAGATGACTTTCAAGAGCATTGTAGAGAACTCTCAGACATGCGGGGTGCCTTATTATTCGCCTTCTTCAAACTTACCAATTTAAGAAGCACTTCTCTATAGACGTTCACAGTTCACCATTCAAATAAAGTATTTGACCTACTACTATACCACATTGGTCAGTCGGATTGGGACAGGGTTTGATGTCGAATTTCGTCTCCTTACAAAGATACTACCTATATTTCCTTTGTGTATTTTAGATATTCGGCCACAACACCCACGGAAGTATAATTATGGAATAGTAACATTTTGTTTTCTTAATCAGTCATCACACAGCTGCACTAACTTCCTAAATCTAGAAGATTTTAGCAACTATGTAAATATCAAAACTTCACATAAAAAAATATCCCATATAAGAATACTAAAAGTATCAAAATTTATACCGTATTTAACAAGAAATAAGTGCCTAATAAAGTTTATTTGAAATTTCGCAGCGATATTCGCTGGCGAATGCGCGGCGCATATAAAGCTGTCGTCTACATTGTACTAGAGGTACTTGTGCTTAGAAAAAGGAGGGATACACGTATGTATTGACATTGCAACCGTTTCGGATCGCGTCGCACAAAACGCTATATAAATTTCTTACCGGCTTCGAACTCTACCATACAAATTAAAATAAAACCATTTATTTGTGTGACAATTAGACATCTCCTTGTAAATTTCTTTTTTTTATTTGTACTGAAATGTATTACCAAAATTATTTTAGTGCTTTTTATTTCGTAAAGGAATTCGTTGCCAAATTATGCTTTACTTATGAACTCGGGTACTGTGTATATTTTTCCACCAAATTCATTAAAATGTTAAAGTTAATTCATGAAAACATTACAGGAAAGACTTAAAGATCGATAATAAATACATATTTTTTTATAATTTTTATTTTTATTTAGACTTTTAAACATTTTAGTTTTAAGTTGGTTTTCGTGAGAATAATGTCAGTAGAGCAAGTTATATTGATGGTGTAATGTGGGTGTAATATAACACCTCTGCTTGCCAGACGTCAGGCGTCATTTTAGGAAAAAAAATGGAAACGCAAGTTACATCTTGAGAACAGAATCTTTCAGCTAAGAACGTATTACTTTACACACAAATAATGGATGGAATTTATCTAATGCAATGTTTTTCTACGTTACGGTAGTCCAGCACTCCTACGGGTCTAGGCCATAGATCCACTCAGAAGTTAACTTACCCATTGATATTACTCCATCGAAGCAATCAATCCAACTCCCATGAATTTATTTTGCAAATATAATCTCAATAGATCCACCCTATGTCTACCTGTATCAAAAGTAACATAAAATAATCTTAGCAAGTACAAGCTACCAAATATCTTACACATCATCCACCCGAATAACTTCAGTTCCTTAAATCCCTAAACTGTATGATCTCAGATTGTTTAAACAACGATGCTTTGTAGTATGTGCGTAAGTAATTCAAGATGTTTACGTAGTTATGTTCAATCCCGTTTCTGTTTTTCGACTGCTTTGAGTGCAGGCTCTGAGTCAATAGCAGCTCTACATCATTTCAATTTTGTTTGACAAATGCTCATGTGAAATCTGAGTGAGAATTCTATGGATGCATGAGTCACAGGATAGTAAACAAAAGAGCTTAATTTATTTTCCTTTTTATCTATTGTTAATTATCGCTTCACGGGGCAAGTGATAACTTGACGATTGAAGATTCTTAAGCCGTTGGTACCGGCTGTCATGAAGATCTTTTACAGTCGTTATGGGGAGTAATGACTCCCTATTAGTATACTGACACTGGTCCGAGCCATTGAACATCGTTCTCCCTTTGGGTTGCGGAGGTTAGACGGCACACGTCTATGCTCTGTGGGTTGAACGCGAGACGCTACACGTTGTTGTTTATTTCGTCTCTCCACTAGGCTATCGCTGCCTATACAATACATGCTATGAGTGACAATATGTGCCAACCAAATTATGTGTATAATACGACGAAGGTAAATTACCGCCGACCATCCCGCGGTTTGGGGACTCTACGTCAGATGTTCAGTTCTACGTTAAATCTGTTCGTAGAGCTCTCCTCTCCTTGGACGTTCAGAAGTCGAGTGGGCCAGATGGTGTTCCTCCCATTGTGCTGAAAGTTTGCGCTCCTGAGCTGGCTCCGGTCTTGACGCGTTTTTTCTGGCACTCCTATTCGACTGGCATTGTCCCGTTGTCATGGAAGAATGCTACAGTGCACCCGATTCCCAAAAAAGGCGATCGCTCTGATCCAAGCAACTACAGGTCTATAGCTATCACCTCCTTATTCTCCAAGAAAATGGAATCCACTATTAACAGCTCCTGCGATACCTAGAGGAGCACCAACTGGTGATCTTTTAGTGTACCTGACACATAGATGGGCGGAGGCAATTGAGAACAAGTGGGAGGCCGTAGCGGTCAGTTTGGACATGGCGAAAGCCTTTGACAGGGTCTGGCATAAGGCACTTTTGTTGAAGCTTTCTTCCTATGGGCTGCCTGAGAATATATGCAAATGGGTACCCAGCATTCTTTCGGAGCGTAGCATTAAAGTCGTAGTTGACGGTTCATGCTCTGACCCTAGGCCCGTGAATGCTGGTGTCTCTCAGAGCTGTGTACTATCGCCAACACTGTTTCTTCTGCATATCAATGATAGGATACAAACCAGTGACATACATTGCTATGCAGATGACATCACTGTAGACGCTCTGTACCTCAGTAGTGCTAAAATCTCTCAGGCACAAGTCATTGAATGTCGGAACAAACTTGTGTCTTTAACGGAAACCACACTCGACCTGGTCTCCGATTGGGTTATTTGTAATCTGGTCACTTTTAACCCCAAAAAGACACAGGTTTGCGCGTTTACCGCAAAGAAGACCCCCTTTGTCGATTCTCCAATATTTCAGAGCACTTCCCTTGATATCAAGCCGGTCATAGGGATTCTCGGAGTCGAGATAACGCGAGACGTCCAATTTCGCGGTCATCTGAAAGATAAGGCTAAACTAGCCTCCAAAAAACTGGGTGTCCTCAATAAAGCAAGACGATGCTTCGCATCAGTGCAGCGTCTCTTGCTTTACAAAGCTCAAGTTAGGCCCCACATGGAGTACTGCTGCCATCTTTGGGCTGGGGCTCCACAATACCAATTGCTTCCATTTGACTGTGTCTAACGTCGAGCGGCTCGAGTCATCGATGACGTGGTCTTTACAAACCGGCTCGACCATCTCGACCTGCGAAGAGATGTTGCGTCCCTCTGCGTTCTCTATCGTATGTATCATGGGGAATGTTCTGAGGAGTTGTTTGGTATGATACCCGCTGCAGAGTTTCAGCACCGTACAACTCGCCACAAATTAAAATTCCACCCTCACCACCTTGATGAGTGGCGTTCTTCAACCGTACGATTCACACGCCATTTTCTGCCTCGTACGACCAAACTGTGGAACCAGCTACCTGCAGCGGTATTTCCAAACCAGTTCGACATTGTAATCTTCAAGGAGCGAGCATATTCCTTTTTAAAAGGTAGGCAACGCACTTGTGATCCTTCGGGCATTGCAGGTGTCTATGGGCGGCGGTAATTACTTACCATCAGGTGACCAGCTTGTTCGTTTGTCTTCCTATACTATTAAAAAAAAAACACACACACACACACTTTGAAATATTTTTACCAAATAAAAACATTTCAACTTCATCTCGCAAACTCAATAACATACATACATAGCACTATTTCAGGATACTAAACGTTCAATAAAATATCTTTAATACGAACATATCATGCCGGACCGCTCGACCGAACGGTACCTCTTATAAATAAATAACAGGTAATATTTAATATGTTTGCCCTTCTAACGTGAATATATTTTATCAAAATTATTAAAATACTTACTTATGGTTGCTAGGCATGTGAATAAAGCTGGACACGGTTCGTCTTTAATGCTTCTTTAACTAAAATAGTTAGGATCTAGACGGTCCAGCCTTTTTTAGGCATTTATTTTTAGGCGATCAATTTAGGGGTATACATTGTTATATAGAGATGTGATACAAAATATAAAATCATCGGGCACAAAGATATTCAGGCTTTAAATCCAGGCAACAGCCAAAGAGTTGTTCCTTAAGGCAATCGAACCTACGTGCCGACTAGGTCGTGACGGTGCAATCGACCCTACGTGCCGACTAGGTCCTGACGGTGGATTTACCTTAGGAGGATTGTCATCTCTAGCTGTTCCATTGATAGCATCGATCGCCACAGCAAAAAAAAATTGTCTTACATGTAAATAACTAAAAATCTTGTAGCGCTCATAGAGTTACGAGGTTTTCAGTCTTCCATGGCTTAGGCCAGTACGTTAACTGACTCTGCATAATAATGACTGGCAAAGATCTTAAGATAAAGTAAAACGACATTTTGTCTATACTAGCTACAAACTAGGAACCTACTTAAGTACTTACTTACCTATTGAATGTATTTAAATACATTTAATTAATACGCAAAGAAAATAGTAATTTAATGTTGGTAAACAACCACAAACATAAAACGTCGCGTAATAGTTTTGTAGGTACATATTTACACTCGAGTTTCAAATTATCAAAATGGTGCGCTTGACACTGCCTATTCAATAATTATCTAATTGATCGAATCGAGTCAACGTTATAATTTATTACTAATTTTCAAAGTTATTTACTCACACTTACTAAATCACAACTTTGTTAACACTAAACACATAGTTGTATATATCAAAAATCCTTTCAGAATGCCAAAATGTAAACAAAACAACACGAACTTCGTCAAACCTCGTCCGCTTTCGAGAGTTTTCGGGTCGCCCGTGCGCCGCACGGGAAGGTGTTATTTCACGGTACATTTTGTATTGAACTATCTCTGTCTTACGCGCCAGGCGTTTCGCCCGTATCTCGTAGAAGTTGTATGAGCGTGCGGCTTGCGCTGCGTCGATCGCACGGGAACTATTTGTGACGCTCTAAAACATGTCTTAAATACATTGGTAAAGAGTTTATGTTTTGAAATTATTTCCTTAATGTTATATAATAGATCCCTAATCAGATATTAGTACTTATAGATTAATACATATGTACT
Source organism: Euclidia mi (assembly GCA_944739405.2). Taxonomy (NCBI): domain Eukaryota; kingdom Metazoa; phylum Arthropoda; class Insecta; order Lepidoptera; family Erebidae; genus Euclidia; species Euclidia mi. Next base: position 22,515,884 of record OX123192.2, on the reverse strand, counting down.
TTGTTTATTCATAGACTTTTAAAAACTGGTAGTTCAGCGCACGAGCGCACTTAAGGTACAGCCAGGTACGGTAAGGTAAGGTACTCCAACTAAAGGTTACCTACATACTCTGAGGTGGGTAACAGATTACTGTCGCAACCGATTTGTTACGAAGCTTTCTTTATGAAAAAAGCGTGGGTTTGTGTCGCGAGTTACTCATATTGCTTGCCATTATTTGTATGCTGGTTATGTTTTTAATAACCTTTGTGTTTTAGCTTAGCTGTATAAAGCTACTATACCAAATATTTTATAGTACCTTTTTATATTTCATGCTTATGTTATATACCTGTGTTTTGAGAAAATAATGTTGTAAAGAACAATGGCAGAATTAGGTCTGGGTTTGTTGTGGCGAGCTTAAACTTCATATGAACAAAACAAATTGTTTACTTTTTCTAATATTTTTTATATTTTCACTTTGTCTCGATAAAGCCGGATTATTTTATGATGATAAAAAGCATTCCAATTGATTACAAACTAGGTGCTTACTTTATTATTTGATTACTGCCATAGACAATGGTGTGACAGGAATAGACGTTTGACATTGATGCGTATCGATTATTAAATAAGTAATCGATATGATCGACCTTTATAGGGTTGGTTTGGTTTAAAATATAATAATTAAAATGCAGTTAATTAATTGTTAATCAATAATGTTGATTTACAATTATAATAATCTTCAATAAGCTAATTCTTTTGTAGCAAAACAACTTTTAAATCAAATTAAAACGTCACAGCATCGTTTTAACCTTATATCGATTTCACATTAAATCGATTTAAAATGTGCAGCTCTGCTTTTGTCTTTGGCTGTGACAGGTAGATGCTACAGAATCGTTCTGCGTTTAGATGTCAATCTGACATAATGCCTTTGATAATTCAAACGTACCCACATTGTTCATTCTTAACTAAACATTAAACACCGATATCTTCTTTTCCGGCTTTCCCGAGTGAAAATAGAATAATTTATAGACTCTGTTACTTACGCCGAATTTTTTGATATATTTTTTATTACTGAGCGCTTCAATTTAATTTCAGACATTTTGATGTATGGAGATCTGCCATTGTACTTTATTATATCTGTTTCTCCACCTTTACAGGCTTTCGCATACCACTTAAGCTTTTCTTGCTTAAAGAAGCTTAGACTTAAGCTTTTCTCAGCTTTCTTCTTTACCACGCTGATTGGTCCAGGATTTGAAGTCGAGTTTTCTGTCTCTACGCCAAAATGCTATTGGCTTCGTGTATTTTTCCTTATTCTTAAGTCACCTACCATACGTACCATACCACGGTGACTTAAGAATAAGGAAATGAGATACGGATATTTTCTATTCTACATATTATTATTACTATGCACAACATTTTATAATTATCTTTTGTACCATAACCAAAAGTTAAAAAAGTACCGTCGACAACAGAATGACAACTTATTAACACGTCCACCTGAACAGGTGAACGTGTTACAATTTACATTACATTGCACGCACTCAATCACTCACGATTTATTAAGACTTGTGGCACTAAATCACGCGCCGTCACAAACAACAAGCTCTAACACTGTCACCGAACTCTTCAAAACTCACTCACTGGCTCAAAAGTTGACACAAACTCAATCCCTACTAAGATCCACAGGATTTATTGTCGAATTTTAAAATGTATGACTTCTACTGTGATTGATTTTTGTTTTCGTTGTGGTATACTTTCGGTAATATTTGTTCGGATTTATATTTAACTGTACTTCGCCCGCGGCCTCGCACATCTAAACCTTCATCAAGAATCACAGTATCTATTGCGGTAAACTGCACAAAAATCTTCATCGGTCGTTTTTTAGTCTTTCGCGTTCATAAGACTGGATGCGACGGCAACTTCAAAGTCTTTATGTAACTGTAAAAGCATGTACACAAAATAAAAAATATTTTCCTCCAGTATTTTACAGAATCAGTGTATTTTACCTACACTAGCTGCACAGATTTATACAGAGACCCCGCTGTACCTGACACAAAAAATATCTCTACAATAAAATCATATAAATCCATTTCAAGTACTGAATAACGTCCTAAAATAGCACGTAGATGTACCCAGTGGAAGTTTTAATGGCATGTTAACAATGAATGTCGTATACGCGACGGCTCACACTTCATTTCACGATTTCTTTTCAATCGTAGCTATTCCCGGGGACCAGAAATCCAGAATCAAACGACAATATTGTGAGTATGCCCACGTGTTTGTGATAAAATTCGATGTGTGTAATACATGACAAGGAGTGTAACGACGCCTTTTATGGTAAGTAACGTTGTGTTATGGGGCGCGATGTCCGACGATTATGTTATTGATAGAACGTTTAAGGGACCGGACATAATTGTCTGTAAAGGTATTTTCTTTGTATGAGTTTGTATATTCAAGTTTATTACAGTTATTCAATGATTCTAAACTTCAAAGAAAATATGATGGTGAACTAAGGTTTAACCATGGTTTAACTATAAAACCGACAGTACCTTCATCAGTGTCATTGATCATGATCATCAGCCTACTGTAGTAGTCCACTGCTACTACAATCTACCTAATACTCCTTTTGCAGGTACGGCAACTGGATGTTGATACTTCATAATATCTTTTTTTTTAATAATATAACGCTACATGGTTGACGTCTAGCATAGGAGAAGATTTTTTCTTTTTCAGCATTATTAAGCCTGGACATGGTCCGTCTACTGATCGGGATGGGTTCGTTTCGATCCCATCCCGATCGAACCCACAACGATCGACCCAAACGAACCCATCCCGGTGTCGTTTCCCGGGTCGGGTTCCTGAGTTTTCTGAATTCTCAGTAGCAGCACGGAGTCAGAAAGCTCTACCAGAAACGGGGCACAAATAAAACATCAAAAATAATAAACCATGCCTGTAAATAAAAGAGACTACCTCCAACATAATAATCCAAGACTTTTCATGAGGAATATCTCATAAACTTCACAAGGGTTACTTACTGTTAATAAAAAAACATTTGATCTCTTTAAAAGTAATTCGCATTCATGAATGACAATAATTTACTGGCAGGTAGGATAATATAGCAACCAAGCATTTTAAGAAAAAAAGATTAGCTGGTAAATTGACTTACATCTCACGTAGGTAGGGGTTACAAATAAGACGTTTATTTAGACTAGGTTGCAGTAACAATGGGAAGGTAGGAACCAATCCTATAAGGCTCTGGTCTCACTGAAACCAAACTAGCAAAAAAGTGAACCAGTTTGTAGTTAGTAGTAGTATAGGATGTAGGTACTGACAATTATTTTTTAGGTAATGAAGTTCGTAAATGCTGCCGATAGTTTAGTTTCGTTCGGAATCGTGCCTTGAGTTTTGTAGGGTTCAAATTATTGCAGGTAAGTAGTACAGATATTTCGTAGAATCGTAGCTGATTTGTAGCTTCCTGATGTGCTACGGGGTGGAACGCTACGTAACGTAGGCGATTGGGTTGAAGAAATTATAATTACTTACTTACAAAGGTATCTGACATGTATCTATTTAGTGACTGTTTTTTTAATGTATGTGTGAGAGCGAGGTTATTATATATAATTTGCTGACCCGGCGAACTTCGTACCGCCCAACAGTCGATTCTTTTAGTGTTTTTTCCTGTCGACTATATTGTGAATCCTTACCATTCTCAAGTCTCCTTGAACACACTCAAAAATACTTTTCTCTTTTTCTACGGGATATATACAGTGTTATATATCCCGTAGAAACAGTAAACACAGTAAAAGGTAGGTGTATCTTTGTTTTGAGTAACCGATATTTACACACACACAAAAAAATTCATCAAAATCGGCCCAATCCTTTTGGAGGAGTTCAGTGACATACACTATTACACAAAATATGTATATAATATATAAAGATAATAATTTAAAATAATAAAATCAATTTCATCCAGTCAGGTTATTCTTTATGTCCGTTAATTAAATAACTGTTGAATACCCTGCGCGTCGGGGATCTTACTTAACAAGGGTTGTTCATTAAGTATCATTGTTATTGAAATTAATTTGTAAATAATAAATAATTATAAAAGAACAAAAGTAAAACATTTTATGTTCGATGTTTTTGTGAATTTCTTTGCTGTCAGTTGTGTACACAATCATAGGTATATATCTAATAATATTATGTGACATCATCATCATCAGCTATAATAATAATAATAATCCCTCTGGGGCAGCCGTTATCTCATCATGAGACTAACGCAATCTCAGAGGGCAGAGTAACAGCTTTCAAACATTACCTTCATTGTGTAATATAAACAAAAAATGTATTACAAGATGAAAAGAAAGCTTACAACCGCAGGGCAGCTTTGTGGCGAGCTGAATGTGTGTGGCGACACTGCGGTCCCGAATGCTTCAGGGAGTCGGTCAGGGCCTCGTCTCCGGCTTGCCTTTATTGGCTGGCTGGAGTGGATTTCCAAGAGGCCCGCAGGACTCTCAACTCTGGCTTGCCTTGGTCGGCCGGCCAGAGGGAAGCCGCAAGAGCTATTAGCTCGGGGGTGGAAGTGTCATTCTCAAGGGCGTAACTACGGGGAAACCCGCTCCGGGCCTCCGTTGTCACGAGGCCCGCGATGGCGAAACCGGTGCCGTACCGCTCTACACCCCTAGCCACTCGCACCGGTGTTGCCCTCTGGCTGCCTTTATGGCAGACTTTGTTTGCTTTGGGCGGCTGTTTAGAGAGGGCCCATCTAGTGAGTTGGCGAGTCACCACCTGCCACGCTGATGGATGGTATAAGAGTATCACTGGCAGGTGCAGTTTATTACCCATAGTACCATTATTTTAAGTCCATCAAACATCCATCCCCATAACCCAGTAAATTAGGCTCCACATCATCACCATAGTCCTGCATGTCCTGCGGCTAGTCCACAGCTGTACTTAGTAGTGCAGTTGTGGAGGCTCCGCGGCATGTGTCCCATCCCATTTTAGATTAAAATTCTCTACGGGCCTCTGCACGTTGGATCCATATCCCCGTGTAAGCCTCCCAAAGGACCGGTTATTCTTCCGACACCAAAGTTAGAAGAATAGCTGTGATAAAAGAGAAACATAATAATAATAATGCCCTCTGGGGCAGCCGATATCTCATCATGAGACTAACGCAATCTCAGAGGGCAGAGTAACAGCTTTCAAACATCACCTTCATCGTGTAATATAAACAAAAAATGTATTACAAGATGTAAAGAAAGCTTACAACCGTAGGGCAGCTTTGTGGCGAGCTGAATGTGTGTGGCGACACTGCGGTCCCGAATGCTTCAGAGAGTCGGTCAGAGCCTCGTCTCCGGCTCGCCTTTATTGGCTGGCTGGAGTGGATTTCCAAGAGTGCCCGCAGGACTCTCAACTCTGGCTTGCCTTGGTCGGCCGGCCAGAGGGAAGCCGCAAGAGCTATTAGCTCGGGGGTGGAAGTGACATTCTCAAGGGCGTAACTACGGGGAAACCCGCTCCGGGCCTCCGTTGTCACGAGGCCCGCGATGGCGAAACCGGTGCCGCACCGCTCGACACCCCTAGCCACTCGCACCGGTGTTACCCTCTGGCTGCCTTTACGGCAGAGTTTGTTTGCTTTGGGCGGCTGTTTAGAGAGGGCCCATCTAGTGAGTTGGCGAGTCATCACCTGCCACGCGGACGGATGCTATAGGAGTATCACTGGCAGGTGCCGTTTTTTATCATAGTATCATTATTACCAGTCCATTTAACACTCATCCCCATAAACCAGTAAATTAGACTCCACATCATTGCAATAGTCCTACATTTGCTGCGGCTAGTCCATAGCTGTACTCAGTAGTGCAATTGTGGAGGCTCCGCGGCATGTGTCCCATACCATTTTAGATTAAAGTTCTCTACGGGCCTCTGCACGTTGGATCCATATCCCCGTGTAAGCCTCCCAAAGGACCGGTTATTCTTCTAACCCCATGTTAGAAGAATAGCCGTGAAAAAGAGACACATAATAATAATCTTTATTGATGCAGATAACCTTTTACACAATGCCTTAGGACTAATTTACATCTAATAATGATTGAGGTTACACTAATATAATAACCCTAACTCCCAAACTAGGTGTTCCTGTGATTTGGGAGCTAGTGTTCTGCCATCACTATTTTACTATATTATTACTAGAAGATACTAAGAAGTAAAGGTCGTTACGAGTGTGGTATATGAAAGACGGCTTAACAAATAATGAAAAGTAAAAAAGAAAGAATAGGGAATGTATGAGTATGTGTGTGTGTGTGTTTGTGTGCCTGTGTGTGTGTGTTTGTGTGTCTGTGTGTTGTGTATATGCATGTGCGTGCGTCTGTGTCCTTGTATGTGTATGTGGGTGTATCTTACTGTTCTAGCTGAAGGAGATCTTCTGTTTGTTTGTAGTCTAAAGTTTGCAACCATACACTCAGTTTAGTCTTGACCTCATAGGGGTTGAGTGAGGTTAACGGTATTATTTTACCAATTTTTTATAGATCAAACTACTTAGGATGTAAAATTGGCGTCTGGCGAATGTAGTTTTGTAATTCTCCATTGGACATATAATTCTACAATTGCGCTTTGAGGGATCTGGTGGTGGCACTTCTCTTTGTTTTCTAAGAGTGGCACGAAGCACAAAGAGCTGTCTCACAGTGAGTAATTTGCACTCTGAGTAAAGTTGGGCAGTGGGATATCTAAATGGTTTACCAAGCATCACTTTAAGCACGGCTCTTTGTGCTCTCTCCAACTCTAGGAACTTGGTTGCAGCAACCAAGCCAAGCTATGTAGCTATATAAACTATACCATTTTTGTGCACGGTCCCCTAACGACTTGGGAAGGTCATAGTCAACCACACTGGCCAAATGCTAGTCAGAAGACTTCACAGTCATGTCTTTCAAGAACATTATAACGAACTCTGAGACTCAGAACTTACTAGTTTCTTATTCCTTCACCGTTCTGCAAGCGATATCTGTTAACCAAAACACATTTTACCTGACCTAGGAGTTGTAATGGTGTTAACTGGCTACAACAAATTAAATAATAATATATAGTCTTTTGGTTGCATACTTGTTTCCACATGTGTTTGTCTTATCGCTATGATGGCGCTAACGTTATGCAATTAGAAAACTCATAAATTCCAAGAGTTTGACTAATTTATAAGAATTATGTGACAGTATGAAATACGAGATAAAATTTGCTCTAAACACGTGGAATCGCTAAAACTGTTGAGTGCGAGAGCCATAAAAAAGGGTCGCTGCACGACTGAAAGAAAAGGAACGTCCAGGTAGTAAGTGGTCAGGGGCGTTGCGTTGGTGGTGTTTGACTGGACAGTCGGTCTTAGGAGGCGGAGCGAGTTGGGTCCCAGGAAAGCGCGGCGTCGTAGTTGAGGAAGTACGGGACTGTCGATCTTAGTAGGCGGAAGAGGGCCGATCTCGGGAACGGACTCGCGTGGTAGTTTAGAGAGTTGACTTCAAGGCGCGAAACGGATTTGACCTGGCCTAGCGCGAAAGGGGGTGTTCGGTGTTGGTCGATAATTAGTGTTTAGTGATATTGAAGAACAAGGCAAGCGGCTACAAGAGAAGGTGACCAGCACAGGGCAAGGGGTAAGTTTGGCAGCGACGCAGCTAACAGTCCGGTGAGTGCCTGTTATTCACTTTACTATAATTTTATTTATTGCATGAACTGTATAACATTAATAACTCTGTTGTATATCTATGTCTATATCACACCATATTCATCCCAGGCTGACTAAAATATAAAGTTCTCTTTGAGATATTGTACATAGTCATTTTATCAATAACCGCGTGTAACACAGTAGTGGTTCGTACCTTGTTGTTGATGGATGTGAAAGATGAGTAATGTATGATGGGAGTCTCCGTATTCGCGATCAGGTGGTAGAATGCAGGACTTTCACAATCACTGTCTAAACCTGCGTACAGGCCAGCACAGAGCAGTTTTAAAGAGCGGAAGAAGAGCCACCTGTCGATCACGCGGTGTCCTGTAAGTCCTGGCGGCTAACCAGGCGGCGATTGTAACGAGAGCTTCCCTGCAATCTATGCGCGATGGCTTAGTACATTTTAATTGACTATGTTTGTGTGGGCTTCAATGTAGTGACTTGCGGCAAGGAGGCGTTTTATGACATCAGTTCTGAGACTGTTATTGTAAGGGCACCGATAATACTATATGACTAATATACCTGGATCATGTTCTTCGTCTCCCTGGAGCTGCCGTCTCTGAGATACGCTGCCTTGTACTCAAGTACCATTATGCGAAGCATGAATATGTGGAGAGTGATTTTGTGATGACAAACCAATACTAATGTATCGTTGTCTTTAGTATTTTGATGTTCACTTTTCATTCAATTATATGCGTTTACGTTTGGTAAATGCTGTCAGTAGAGGAATATAAAGTAAGAGATGAATGCCATAGTACCTGCGCGGGGAGGGGCGCTAAACCCAGTTAGTAAGAAAACTAAAATTTTAATCAGCCTGGGGTCTATGGGATTCCGATACAGAGTCAAAGCCGAGATCCCCATTAGCAATAAACAGAACCACAAACTAAAGCCACCAGACTAACAAGGTACCCCACAAAACCAATCACATTTCACTAATGGACAAGCCAATAAATCTGGAAGTACATACACATACAAACATAGACTCACGCCTGTCTCCCCGAAGGGGTAGGCAGAGGCATATTAAACGCCCACTTTTCGCCAGTCTTTTGATCCCACGTAACAGGTGGCGAGCCTATTGCCGCTTATCGGGATATTTTGTTTACCAGAGCCTCGTCCGTTGATCGGCAGGTGCACCACTTGCAGGTGAGGTTGGCTTGGGACCCTAAGTTCTTGGTGGGAACCCTAAGCACCCTTAAAGACATAAATCTGGAAGTAATAAAATCTTATCGCATCGTATTTATTTTGCGTACATTTTTTATATGCCATGTAACACAGGGTAGTAGGAAAACAGTTCAGCGTCCGCATAACCCACCCTTTGTATGAAAGTATGCTATAAATAAAGGCGACTTGATGTCGAGTAGCCGTGTGGGTACTGTGGCCAGTACGGGTAGTCTGGTTAGTACGGGACATTCCTGAATGCAGGTAGACGTAGAAACTGTTTTCAAAGTACTTCTATAAAGAAGGTTCGGTATTCTGTTAAATGCATATTTCACTACATTTTACTTAAGTATAATATTAAAAGCTATCTCTTCAATACCGTACAGCATTGAATTATGATACAATGGTTCCGACTGGTTTTCTCTTTTTCACTGGGAACCGTAGCCAAAATGTCAAAAGACGGAACACTTATAAATTCACCATGTCTTTCTGTAAGTTCGTATGTTAGAGGCATTTTATTGATCATTCAAGTATATATTGGCTGAGAGTACCGGCTTTCTTGTAAATATATATTTTAATGACAGTCACACAAAAAATAATTATTTCATGTTCCAAAAATTTCCTTGGCTTCTTGCCAAATAATGAATAGTTTTCTTTTCCACTTCATGAATGGTCAAACATATGCTGCCGTGATGGAATTAATAAGGCCTCATTTAGGATTGTGTTGGCACTTTAATATTGAGACGACTTCTGGCATAAAAAATAGTTTTACGTTTATTGTTTGGTATTTTTTCACATTGAAATTAAAGAACTTTTTAAGACTTAATTAATCACGGCTTTCAGATATTTTGAGACCACAGTGCTTGAAAAGAAAGCAAATGAACATATTTTTCCTAAGTAGCAGTGCCATTACAATAAAATAAATCGTGTTTACTGCATGTACGACAAAATGGTACCAATGGTGGCCTACTGCTATAATACTTGGAGTGATCCAGAAATTATTGTTTCAAGTCTGGGTGAATGGGTGTCCATGGATTGAATGTTTGTTAACACCTGCAGGACACAAGATTTATACCTAGTGTGGGTGTTGCTTTTTACTTAACATCTGCAAAATATTGACGGCTAGTATCTACTAGTCCCAAAATGTATATGGCTTTCGAAACTATATATCTATATATATGTAATAAAACCTCATTTCATTCATTCAAATAGGAAGTTGGTAGGTTGACATGTGATTCAATGACGGGTGATTTTCAGATTATTTTGTGCATTTCATTGTTATAATAACATATAGACAGAAATGAAAGAATGTAATTGAGGAAGTGATATTAGTGAACTTTAATTGTCGTTTCTTTGTATTTTGAGGTGAGATAAATTCATGTGGTAATGTTGTAAACTGATAATTATTATAATATTGTAAAGGAGTGTTAAATAAAACTCACTTTGTATTTTCAGAGAAACTAATTGTGATTTACTTTCGAAAATCCTCAATAATATATCTTATATATTATATTCGCTCTCTTTCATGTCCGTTACTAGCAATAGTAATAAAGTTTTACTTTTAAACTAAAATTAATAAAAATATTGATAATTTAAATACATATAACACAATAACTACAAAAAATCAATGGTAACAATTTGAGGAAATACAACCTCTGTATTGTATCGTACATTATGGCTTTATTATTATGTCGAATGTAATAACAACTATATCAATAATTATCATAAACGCGGTAATTTAATTGTTAATATCAATGACGAAGAGGGATTTGATGTTGATGCCGTTAGTGGTAGCTTGAACGTGAATACTAAATAAGCCTGGAAGATTATAACGAATAATAATTATAAGAGGTATACTAAGAAATTATTGATTTGTGCTTACTTACTTATTATTAAATAACAACAAGTTAAATATTTAAGATAGATTCGATTTTGTTCAGAAGAAATAACGATCAAATCTTTAAACTAACTTAATTATTACAATATTTTAATATAAACATAATAATATGGTCAAGGGCCCGTTTGGTACTGGCCTGATGGACGCCGGCCTCATCTCACCTTACAAAGAAAGTGTTTTGGTAGTATTTTTTATATTGCTACAATGTATATTAAATATCTCCCAAGATTGGGTCACACGACACCCAATATTTTATATAGCTATTTTGTACGTCAATAAAAAAAGGAGATAGCGTCCTATAAAATATAACCAGGCCCTACTTCACAGAATTCTAATAGATATTTAATGCGGTGTATTTTCTCTGAGGCATGGTCACAATACAATAGTGTTTCCTTCCCATACGTCCAATTCAGCAAGAACTCTGGGAATTGTAAGCAATATTTTTTACCAAGTGCTCCCGTGTTGAATGATAGCTTTTTTAAAAGATACGCGCATGTTTCACCGTTTTTCCTTTGAGCTGGAGAAAAGATTACAACTATTTATCTTTCTTTAGCCCGTTCTCGGAAACTAATGCCGTTTAATTTCAGTAAAGTTTATACAGTAAAAAATATTTATATATAACACATTTGTTTTCTGGTATGCCTAATGTATTTTTCGTTGACTTAATTAATATTTTATGAATTTTGCGAACGATATAAATATGTGGTGCACCTGCCGATTAACGGACGAGGCTCTGGCAAACAAAATGTCCCAATAAGCGGCAATAGGCTTGCCACCTATTACGTGGGATCAAAACACTGGCGAAAAGTGGGCGTTTAATATGCCTCTGCCTACCCCTTCGGGGAAACAGGCGTGAGTCTATGTATGTATGTATGTATAAATATGTATTTTAAAATTTTGCCCATTAAGGCTTTTAAGTACTTTGTCCCTTTAAATTAATACGTAGCAAAAGAAAAAACGAACGAACAAAAGTTCGTGAAAAACAGGCTGGCATGTAAAATAAAACATCTTTATACATACATACATACATCTTTGTAATTGTCTTTTATTCTGATACGTAATTTTACTTTGTTGCTGATGGTTTCGTTTATTTTATTTTCAATATGGTGTAGGCCTATGGCAGAATAATTTAATTAAAAGAAAAATTACGAGTTTCTTTCATCGTAATACACATTATTTTTTACTAAAACGTTTTCATGAAAGGTTATGTTTTCTGCGTAAAAATATTACGTGAGAGCCCAAACTTTTTTACGTTTTATTTTTTAATAAAATAAACTGGATAGTTACGTTACGTGCAGAAACCTTTTATGTGTTGTGGTTTTACGCATTAACGTTTTTAAGTAAATTACCTCTATGTAGCTAGTATGTGTGTAGATTTACATTATATGATGCAGACAGTCAATAAATTTTAACTAATATGACTAAGGCTATGTATTATTTTGTGTTTGATCAACATGTATGTGCCCTTTGCAGCAGACATTTTTTATAATTATAGTCTGAATGGCTCCATCCTGTTTTTCTTTTCTCTCATCTCACGCCGCTTTTTCATTTTCTCATCCTGGCCATGTCCATATTCTGCTAAATTAGCTCTTATCACATAAAAATGTTTACCACCTACTTCATAAATATTGTTAACGACACAACATAAAACAGCAGTCGCGCCAAGTGCTAAGTAATGTTATAAAGTTTAAGGATAAAATAAAAACATGCTTAGTTTACCTTTATTTCAATAAATTATAGATAACGAACACGTCATTTTCTATGATATCAACTTTCATTTACAAGTTTCATTGATCTCAATACACAAAACATCAAAACCTTTAGGCAATCCAATAAACGGCATCCCAGCTCTACTACTCAGTTACACACGAGCCACAGAAAATAAATACCAACACATCAGTACAAAACATCTAAAGCACAGATCACAATAATATAAATAACACAAAGAATTCAAGATCATATAACATCGCTTACGATGCGCGCGAAGTAAACGAAAACTAGATAGGATTCTTTGCCCTATGTCTCACAGAATAAATACGGTAACATAGATTTTCTCTGAGACATATACGGTATCTGTAAATATTACAATAATCCATAACCTTCACACGGGTTCCAATATTTTTGCCGTATAACAAGCCTTCGAAACAGGCAAAAATATATTCTTTACAGATCAAACTTCGTTCACAACCCAAGCTACACAATACTCGGCTTAGCCAAAATTACCTAAGCAACAGCGAAATAAAAGCATATTTTTGAGAGTTATTCATAAATATTTAAAGCAATACATTGATATATTTAAAAGTAATAAATTTATCTCATAACAATAGAAAGAGTTCGATAATGCTACAACTTTTTCATATTCATAGAGTATCCGTTTCGAAGTCTCACAGTGGAGAGCTGTCGGACTGGCAATGAAAAATGGAATTTCTATTCTCAATTATACTGTTTAACTGTATAGTCGTTTATTACCATATTTCCGAGTAAGAGTTTCTTTAGTTTACTGTTTTGCTGATGAGGGAATGGTCGACGGTTCTTCAGCTTGTTTCATTGTAGAATTGTGAATTCTTATTTGTGATTTATATTCTCTTAGTCATTTAAATATGAATTGTTTGTAGATACACATTTTAAATGTAAGATTTATTCATGTAGTTTATTTTTAGTTAAAAGCAGATTCTGTGGCAACACTTTTATTTGATTAATTAATTTTGCAAATGGTTCAAAAATATGATAGTTATAAAATATGAAAATATTTTATCAATTAATACATACATACATACATATACTCACGCCTTTTTCCCGTCGGGGTAGGCAGAGACAACGGAACGCCACTTGCTTCTATCCTTACAAAACATACAAACAAAAGGTTAAATGAAACTGAAAATTTTGTGAAATAGATATACAACTTAGGTAAAATTTACTTTACCGCCTGTAATACTCTGCTCTATTCACACAACACCATCTAGTCCCAAACTGAACAGAGCTTGTACTAAGGGTACTAGATAAAGACAAACATAATAATTATACGCTTATTTTTTGGTTAAAAAAATTATATACATAAAGACACCCTGACCAAGACAAGTATTCATGTTCACGCACACAAAATGTTTGACTAGTGTGGGTATCGATTCCGCGACCTCCGGCGTGGTAGTTTGTATGTTATTTTTCCTACCACTATGCCACCGGGTCGTCGGTTTAAGCAATACTAGTGTTCATTTGTGCTTAGTTGGATGGACGAGCTAAGTCGCTTATGTAAACCTTGAATTTACGTTAATTGAGGAGATTGCTCTCTAATGTTGCTTTAATTGGCACATTCATGAATGCCGTACTTCCATCGTTAGGTCGTCAGCTGCCGATGTCGTCAAAGCGAAATACTCATAGTCATAGTTTGTCAATTCTCAGTAGCAACATGGAGCCTAGCAATAGGTAACTGAATCGGCTTCTATTAAGTGGGTCCTACAAATTCATAATAGTGCAAAAATTGGGAGCGAGTCTATTTCCGTTATCAGGCAAAATAATAGGCGTGAGTCTATCAAAATAATATCAGTTAAAATTGGTGATAAGGTTGACATTCCGGTGGTCTATCATGCGTTCTTGAGACATTGTACCTGCTAACTTACTATACATAGATTATATGGATGAACTAGCTGAGCCCACAAATATAACTCGTTATTAAGGGCGTCTGCTCCGCAACCGTGGCGCATATTGTGAAGTTATAGAGTCTTTCGCCTTCTTCGATATATGGGATGTCCAACACAATAAGAATTATTCAAATAGACCCCGTAGTTCCTGAGATAAGCGCGTTCAAACAAACAAACAAATACGTCAGCTTTATAATATTAGTATAGATGTTCAAGCGAAGACAATATACGAAACATAACATAGTTTCACGCCTTTTATCTCCGAAGGGGTAGGCAGAGGTGTATTACACACCCAGATTTCGCCAGTTATGTTTAGGTTCCAATATAATAGGGGGCGAGCCTATTGCCATCTACTGGGCACATTATTAAGCGAGCGATAATTAACATTTTTAATACACACATTACTTCGAAAAGTCAGAGGTGTGTGCCCGAGGTACCTCGGGATTGAACCCGAGACCATCGTCTCGGCAGTCCATTAGGTACACCACTGGGCTATCGCCGCTTTTATATACGAATAACATTGATATACGAAATCTGTGCCCGAAACATCTTAGTCGACGAACTTTGATGAAGCTGACGTTTATTTTTTCTATACGAGCAAAAGCACGTAACGAACCGAGAATACTTCTGTTTGGCTTTCTGTCTCAATGATTACGTCATGTGCGAGTGTTGGCTTAGAATCAGTTTAAGTTACGCTAAACACGTATTAGGAAAATTGGGCTCATTCTTTTGTAAGTGATTTGATTTTTTACGAGCTCCTCAGCAATCTCTCTTGCAATCATATTTTTATACATATGTAATTTAATTTAATCAACTGAATTTAATTATCGCTTGCTAAATGGTGGAGGAAATTTTCTAGAGAAAACTTGCATGTCTGAGATTTCTCCATAATGTTTTTGAGAAACATATGAAGTATGCCAATCCACACTTGACCAGTGTAGTGGACTGTGGCCTAACACTGCTCATAATGAGAATAAGCATGAGCTCAGCAGTCAGATATATTGTTAATAAGGCCAATTATGATAGATCCTTATTACCATCGTCCTAGCGTTATCCCGGTTGTATCCAAGATTTACACGCATTGGAGTCCGGGGTCCACTTACTACTTTAACCAGATATGATAGAATCAACAACTTTTAGACACAGCGACTGTCGTCTGACGTCCGCTATGCAGTTATATCATTATTTATTAATCCATAATCCATATCAAAAAATCTAATTTTAAAATGATTTTATTGTAAAGCTACTTCATAGAATTAGAAACGAGAACATATCTATATATCGACGACAGAATAAGAAACTGCCGCCGTGGTCTAGTGGATAGCGTATGCGACTGCTGATCGGAGGTCCCGGGTTCGATTTTCGGGTCGGGCGAAAATGTTACTGGGTTTTTCCGAATACTCAGTAACAGCCGAAGTCTGGTGATGTGCCCGGTAACGGCAATAGGCTCGCCCCCTATTACGTGGGACCTAAAATTTCATGGCGAAATGTGGGTGTAATATTTACACGTCTGCCTACCCTTTCGGGGATACAGGCGTGAGACTATCAATAAATAAATAAGAATAAGAAACTAAAGCTCACGGGGACTGCGACTAATCAGTAATTCTGACACGTCATCACATCAAGGGCACTACTTACCAATAAGTACATCATTCACAACAGTAAAACCGAACCATAGCAATAGTGCACTAACCTTGAACGTACAACTTCGTGTGGGTTTACATACGAAACTCCCAAAAATTCCATTTGTTCTCGTCAATAGAGTAATAAATCTGTAAGTTCGGCGCCTCCAGTACTAGGATAAAGCTGCACGTTTACGGTAGATGTGCGAGCGAAGCTGTGTAGCGTGTGTTATAACTTGTCGAGGTGAAGCTGAAAAAATATTTGAGATCTTAACCTACACATTAATTACTTTCACTCATAGTTACTGTAGTGATATATTCATTCTAAATTGTCTTCGCCTATTATCTTTCTCTTTCTATCTCTGTCGGTCCTTTAGTGCATCTGAACATCGTTTCCTAGGTGATATGATTGCAAAGTGAAAAAGTCTTTAATAAATAAAAAAAAGATCGTCTCCGGCCGTAAATTATTCTTGAATGTAAATTTTAATCAACATTATTTGTACCTCCTGTACTTAAACAAGACACAAGGTTAAGATCATCATCATCAGCCTTGTATAGTAAATAATCTATCCCACTGTTGGGCACAATTATCATCTCATTATGAGAAGGATTAATATCGCTATGTAAAATCAGACATAGCATATTATTATGCGAAACGCTGCAATACAGTTGATAGTTCTCTTTGTTTTGCTCCACTAAGCTATCGCTGCTTAGGCACCAACCTTAATGTTATAATATAAATGTAATTATTTTCCTATTTCTTTATTACGCGTACTCTTCTAGCATAGCATTAAGAAAACGTACGACCCTTTGGTATGACTATATGGAGACACGCACAACGCTTAACACGCAAAGGTCCTTTGAAATTTGTAATCTAGAATGTGATTGGACTCCGATATAACATATAAATAAAGTGTATTGTTTGGAAACAGTCCGTGTGGTGACGGATTAAGAATGTGGAATGTCACCACCCCATTTCATCCCATGGGTGTAATAAGAGCCGACAGAGGGAGCATATTACGCAGAGAACAGCATTGTAAGAGAAGGATAACTTGATACAAACCCTAGGTATATCAACGCGTTTGGCCAGCGTGGTCATCATATCAGCCAAACGACGTCCACTGCTGGACACAGGCCTTCCCCAAGGTTCTCCACACAGATCGGTCTTGAGCCGCCCGCATCCAACCGCCTCCCGCGATCTTGACGAGGTCGTCGGTCCACCTTGCTGGGGGCCCACCTCTGCTGCGTCGTCCAGTACGTGGCCGCCACTCCAGAACCTTTCTGCCCCAACGGCCATCGGTTCTTCGAGCTATGTGCCCTGCCCACTGCCACTTCAGCTTGGCTATCCGGAGAGCTATGTCGGCGACTTTGGTTCTACTGCGGATCTCCTCATTTCTGATTCGATCTCGCAGGGAAACTCCAAGCATAGCTCTCTCCATCGCCCTCTGAGTGACCTTGAGCCTTCTGATAAGGCCCATCGTGAGCGACCACGTCTCTGATCCGTAAGTCATCACTGGCAACACACACTGGTCAAAGACTTTCGTCTTGAGACACTGCGGGATATCGGACGAGAAGATATGTCGTAGCTTCCCGAACGCTGCCCAACCGAGTTGGATTCGACGATTGACCTCCTTCTCGAAGTTGGACCTACCTAATTGGACTACTTGTCCCAGGTAGGTATACTTGTTGCGTAGAGTTCCCAACCTGAATAGGAGCAGGTACAACATGGACGTTCGACATGATTTTCGTCTTGTCCATGTTCATCTTAAGACCTACTTGTTGGGAGACTCTACAGAGGCCATCGAGCATTGTGCCTAGGTCTTCCATGGTCTCAGTCATGACTACGATATCGTCTGCGAATCGAAGGTGAGTGATGTACTCGCCGTTGATGTTGATGCCGAGTCCATTCCAGTCCAGAAGCTTGAAAACATCCTCCAGCGCAGTGCTAAACAGTTTCGGGGATATGACATCCCCCTGTCTCACCCCTCGCTGGAGTTGAATAGGTTTCGAACTCTGGTCCTGGAGGCGGACTGACATAGTGGCGTTTTCATTCAAACACTTCAGCACTTCGATATATCGGTAGTCAATCCGACACCGTTGGAGAGACTGTAGCATCGCCCAGGTTTCGAGCGAATCGAAGGCTTTCTCATAGTCCACAAACGCCAAGCATAGGGACTGGTTATACTCCTCGGACTTCTGTATAACCTGCCGCAGCGTATGTATGTGGTCTATGGTACTATAGCCTTTACGGAAACCGGCTTGTTTGGGAGGCTGGAAGTCGTCTAGCTTGCTCTCGAGACGATTCGTGATGACCCTCGAAAACAGCTTGTAGACGTGGCTCAGAAGTGTGATGGGTCTGTAGTTATTTAAGAGGGTTTTATCCCCTTTCCTAAGAAAAGCACCACCACACCTCTGTGCCACACCTGTGGCGTTTTACCCTCGAGAATGACGGAATTAAATAGCTTCCGGAGGGCTTCTCTAGCGGGTGCACCGCCGGCCTTCAGTAGCTCGCTCGTAATTCCGTCATCACCCGGAACCTTGTTGTTTTTGAGCTGTTTGAGAGCCACACTAATCTCGTGCATGCTGACGTCGGGGATATCTTCGGTCTATACCGAAGATATCCCCGACGTCAGCATGCAAGCACTGCAGCGTCAGACCCTAGAGCTGGATTGACCCGACACTATTGTCGGGTCAATCCAGCTCTAGGGTCTGACGCTGCAGTGCTTGCGGGTTGTTGCGTTGTCGTGTATAGCTGTCCATAGAACCTTTCGATCTCCTCCAAGAGCTCAGGCTTGGACGATACCATTCTGCCATCTTCCGTCTTCAGCTTTGTCAGCTGACTCTGCCCAACAGACAGATCCCTCTGGAACACTTTGGAACCCTTATTCTGCTCGATCGCCTCACGAACACATTTTGTGTTGTATTGGCGGAGATCGCGAGTTAGAGACTTAGAGATCTGTCTGTTGAGGTGCCGATATATGGCATGTCGTCGGAGGATAGCAGAACCATCTTGCGCCTTTCCTCTAACAGCTCGAGGGTCGAATCCGAGATCTTGCTGGTTCTCTTGCTTTTCTGCGGCTTAAAGAATTTAGCCCCTGTTGTATGGACAGCATCCACGAACCCGTTACTGTACACGTCCACATCTACGCATTCGCCCAGGCATTCGAAACGGTTCTTGAGTTCGAGCTGAAAGCTCTCGGGGTTTTGGATATGAACCGGTGCCGGTCGGAGCGTGGACTTTATCAACCTCGACCGTTCGAGGCTTGTACAGATATTCAATGTGCCTCTTACCATTCGGTGATCGCTCCCCACTTTAAGTGAATTGATCACGGAGACATCATTGAATATCTGCCTCTTCGTCGACATGATAAAGTCGATCTCATTTTTGGTTGCACCGTCTGGACTTACCCAGGTCCACTTGCGGCATTCTCGCTTCTTGAAGAAGGAGTTCATCATATAGAGTCCTTCCTTCTCCATAAAGCTAGCCAGCAAGTGACCCCGGGAATTCCGATGCCCATAACCAAATTGCCCCACTCTCAGCTCATCACCGTCGCGTTTGCCCAGTTTCGCGTTAAAATCTCCCATGACCACGGTGTAATGGGTTTTGTAGCCATGTATAGCCCGAGATATATCCTCGTACATGGCTTCCACCTCCTCATCGGGGTGTGACGAAGTCGGAGCGTATACCTGTAAGACCTTCAGCGAATACCGCTTGGATATTCTGAGTATAAGGTACGCTACCCTGCTCGACACACTCCCGATATTTACCACGTTGGTCACGAGAGATTTGTGGACGATGAACCCGACACCACCTTGGGACTGTTGGTCGCCCTCCCGGTAGAAGAGCAAGTTACCGGAATTGAGAACTATCGAATCCTCCCCCTGTCTTCTGACTTCGGATAGGCCTATGAGATCCCATCGCAACTTGCTCAATTCTTCTTCCAGCTCGACAATCTTCTCGTCGGTCCGCAGTGTGCGCGTGTTCAGTGTTGCCAGGGCCAATTGTCGTTGGTGGTGGTAGCCCGATCTCTTCCGGAGATTCTTCGCACCCCTTACCATGGCCGCTACCATAACCAGGATAAGCGGGGCCGCCGGGGACTAGGGGCCGGTTTTTATAGGTGTGGTTCATATGGGGGGATTTGCCATAATCGCCACGCTTGGCAGGCGTATTGACGATCGCACTGGCGGAAGTCTTTAGTACTGGACGCTGCTGCCCATCTAGCATCTTGGGATTTTCTTCCGCCAGGTTCGGATGGTTTGACCGCCATCTTTCGGTTGACTGCTTGCGCTGGGGGAGATACTATGACGAGTATCTACTCCTCCTTTCAAAGGAGAGGCCTAGTCCAGCAGTGGACTGTTAAAGGCTGATGATGATGATGCATGGAAACTGTTTCTAGGGTTTTGGGATGTTTGTTATTATATGCAAACAAATGGTCTGTACTAGGACTAAATTCCGTGTCGTGAGAAACTTTACAAACATTCAAACAACGGCTAAAAAGTACAGCCAGACTCGAAACAACAATTAGAGGATCACACAAAGTGTTCTTTCATGTGGAGATCATAAGCAAAACACTTGGTCAGTTTCAGTTATTTATTTCATAAACAAATATACATTTGTGTCGAAATATTTGAACACACATATAAATACATTGCTATTGTGATTACATTTTACCCAATACAATAACATGAATCGCGTGCTAATCGATGAGGTGACAGCTTTAATCACTACGCCATTTGTGCAGTAAAAACTACCTATATAATTACTAGAGGACACCCACAGCTACTAATGGAATGTTTCTAGCCGTTCCGTTGGAATTTCGGGTAATTCCATCGTGCACCCTACGGTAACTAAGGAACATAGACGAAATTTAGTTTTATGCGCCTAATACGATGGGAAAGTCAAGCCACAGGGCTTGTTCGTCAGTCAGTCAGCAACGCAAGGATTTTATAAATACAGATTCTTATTACTGATTGAAATGTTTTAGTACAGTGGCTTCGTTCATCTTTTGTGGTAACGCGTTCTTATAATAAGTATTATTCTCACGTACCTGTTATAATACTGAAGTTCCCAGAATAGCGCTCCGTGTTACTTATTATATTATGTAGTATTCTATTTTCTGATGACTCCCATAGACTATATAACGTGAGAAGTAAGAAATCACGTTCTTGATTTCTGAGTAAAATATAGTGATATTTGGGTTCCTATCAGGAAGTTCAAGCAGTCTTTGAATGATGCTATGTAGGCATTATTTCTATGCATAATATGTATGTATTTACAAAAATATATACCTGCGTATGTTTATCTATTCTCTAGCACTCATAGGTAGTCCAAGCTCTACTTAGTTTGGAACTAGATGGTGTTGTGTGTATTTGGTAGAATATTATTTATATATTGAATTTGGTTTTTTGGTATGTTGGGCATTATTTTAATACATACTTTTACATATAAAGTCATAGCATAATGGACCAACAGATTGCCATGCAGAGGTAATCGGATCAAATCCATAGCACGCACGACTGATTTTTCGAAGTTAAGTGCGTATTAAATTGTTATTCGCTTGCCCCATCGCTTGCCTCAAAGAGCACGTTAAGCTGGCAATCCCAGCTGTCAAGACGATTTTTGTCAATCATTATGGCGATTCACTACCCTTGGAAATAACAACACAGCACAGGTCTAAGGCATGGAAAATAGTGAGTCATACTTAGGTCTGTGATACTTCTTATACAATACAATACATGTTTTATTAAAATAATATAAAGTACCTATATACTTTAATAAAATATCATTTATGGGTGCGCCAAAGTTCACCTAAATTTTAAACTCCGATTATTGGAAATCCGAAAATGTGCTTCCTAACATTTTTCATTCTTACTATCACAATTCCTAACTACTCTGTCTCTAATGTTCATAAGTCCGAAGCACTTAACTTCATTATGTCAGTAGCAATAAACATCTGTTATACTTTTATTTGTTTTCCTATATTTTCTCAACATAACCATCTTTTACACTATTATTCAAAGTCATATCTTGTTTATTTAGATTTATTTTCATTCATAATTATCAGTATCATATACATTAATTTTGCGGAACTTTATTTTCACATAACATGTATAACATATAAGAATAATAGTACCATGGTACAAATACACAATAGTACAATGGTCAAGTTCCAGGAACGAATCGGTCGTATTAATAATTATTGGTTTAGATTAGGTTAGAACTGTGACCACAACGCTCGAGCCGAGCGAGCGAAGTGAGCGTGCCGCGGCAGCGGCCGGCGAAGTGCTAGAACCGAATCGGTCCTATAGTTATTGGTTTATGTACGGTTAAAACTGCGGTATCGGCAAATCGTTTATTTTCTCGATTCTGTCGTATTAAACACCTAAATATAAGGCTAAAAGTGTCTTGGTACAAGTGTCATATATTTTTTATTACACTTGGTAAATGTTTCTTTCTGAGTACGAGTGAAAATATTATGGTAATTATGTTTAGGGATAAAAGCGTTATGATACAAAACAGTAGGAGTTTAAATATATTTACATTTATGATATTATTAATTAAAATTTTCGGAGACATGAGTGTTATGAACATCGCCGGTTGCACTACAAATAGTATGAATGAAAACTTTAGGATGAAACATTTTAGGAAGAGTGATCATTTGGATTACAAATCGTTAGGAAGAACAATTTCGGGTAAAGAACTTTAGGTGAGCCAATATAGACCCACCATTTATATATACTTTTATATGATATCATAAAGAGATCACAACACATGATACTAATGCTTAGAATTTACCAGGACTAGTCGTTTTGCTAGTCTATTTAAATGTTAACTTACATATCGTAACATTAAACCTTGCCCTAGTCTCAAGAATTCCACAAAGTGTCACAATCATTACCATAATCAGACCGTTAAAACTCTAGACAAGCCTTGACTGGCTTGCCCCAACTGAAACGCATACCTTTACTCCAAGGTACATTCAAATTAAACGTTACCCAGGTCAGACCTTATCTTTTCCCCAAAGTTCGTTCATTAGTAAAATGCTGAAGGTCTATTAGAATCAAAGTTTTGATCCGGGATAATTACAACGTTTACATACAGGCTTCATAAAAGTGTAAGCCGGTATAATTTGCGAGTTGACAACCCTTAGTTTTAGTTAAGAGTAGGTACGTACCCGGGTGTTGAATTGTTGAGTAATAGTGATTAATTACGCGATACGGAAAAGGGTTGCGCTTTATTTTGTTTGTGAAACATTTATGGGGGATTTTTAATGACAGTGTTGTACTTAATTCTAAGTTTTAATTTATTATGTGTCGTTGAGTGTTTAATTACAAATGTTCGCAGTTTAGAAACCAGATATATCTATCTTTTTTATTTTAATAAACCACACCTATAAGCGACCCTTTAGTTTTATTTCGAAACGACGATTAGTTTTTGACATAATTATAATTCGTCGAACGACGAATGAAAAAACTATGTCAACAGGCCGAATAATCAATTCTATCCGCATACCAAATAAAATATTGTAAAAGCCTTTATAAGAGCAAATTAAACCTATGTCAACAATATTTTTAACTAAATCGCTTAATCAAATCTTATGTCTTAGAAATAACCTCTATCCAGCCTTAGTTCTTTAAATTTAGACTTCAACAAGTTAAAAAATCTGCAATTTTTAGCGCTTGCTTACCAGCCATTGATGTCACTGTCGTAATCCATTTTATAAGTGGATAGCATCGAAGCCAATGTAAAGAGAAAGTGATCAGCCTAAAAAGGCCTTCAACGAAGGACGTCCTTATCATTGTTCAGAGTTCAAAGCTCTCTGGACGAGTGATAGAACTCACTCATCGTAATTTAAAAACGTTTCATTACCCATTCACTCCCAGTTCAATTGAAATTATAGTCATGAACTACAAATTGGACATAAAAAGGCCTAGCCTTTGTGAGATTCAAAAGGATTATCATTCAATCAAGCTTGCATATTCGTGATGCAGCTTGTTGAATTTTTTATATCGTTAGGGATGGTCTAAAGAGCAATTTATTTAAGTGGGTATGGCGATTTTGATGATCAATAACTTGACTGTACGGTTGGCTTAGTGGTTCAAGTGGCTGGCAGGCGCGCCACAGGCCCCTCCGCCCACTTTGTGTCCCGCTGGCTTCCCCGCAGCTGACCATAAGCTGCAGTTGGGCGCCGCGGAACACTGGGCCGCCTTGTGGCCGGGCTGACCGCAGCGGTAACAAAGATCACTACGGTCAATCTCGGCGGTGCACTTTGCCCGTATGTGCCCCTCCCTGCCTCCAGGTACCGGAAGCACCGCAAAGCCTGGGGCTGCAGGAGTGTCACCCTCGCTGCAATCCAGCCAACCAACAATCTGCCGCTATCGGCGATCTTCTTCGCCGACACTACAGGGCACCGAACCCAGACTTCGCCAAGTCCAGTGGCGTCGGCGCGTATATCGCCGGCCCGCACCTTGTCCGGCGAACACTCTCCGCTTCGGGCAACGGCCGCCACCACCTCCTCAGAGGTCACGGAGTCGTCCAGACCAGCAATCCGCACCTCTGCGGTTTTCACTGGCCTGGAGACCCGGACGTCCTCAGGGCTGAGAACCTCCATCATCTTGGCGGCCAGAGCGTCCGCCTTTTCGGCACTGCCGCTAGCAGCACCAGCCACCTCGAACAGCCACGCACCCGTGGCAGCCTGCCTGAGGGTGACGGACTGGAGGCCAAGATCTGATAATTTGATCATGGCCTTGGCCTCGGTAATGACCGACTGGTACGTTACGCCGCGCTCCGCAGCTCCGGGCTGTAGCGTGAGCGTCACAGCCTTGGAACGCGGAGCATGTATCGTCGGTCCTTTGCAACCGCCTTTGGCAGTCCGCCGCGCAGGTTGCGCAACCGTCTTTGCGGGCGCATGGAGCTGCTGCGGCCTTCTTGGCGGCTTTGCGGGCCTTTTTGCGGCCTACGACTTTCGCCCAGGTCTCACCCTTAGACCCGGCAGTCGTGGGCTGGTCGCTCGGAGGAGCTCCCTCCGTGGGCTTTTCGTTACCCTCCGCGGGCTTTCCCTTTTGAGGCGCAAGTCTCGGCGGCTCCTCATCCTCAGTCCACCGCGTGTCAGCCGCTAGAGGCGGACGGAGGATTTCCGCCGGGAGGCGCTGAGAAATTGCCTCCAGCCGAGCGTCAACTATGCTCCCGCACCGGAGCATGCAGGTCCGGACAATGCGCTTGACCTATGCGTCGGTACGAGGGCTTGCCGGTCGCGGTGCTGGAGACGGGGCCACTACAGGTGCGGCATCGGTGGACGTGCGTCGCTGCTGGTGCTCGCTTAGCGCAGCGACTTGCCGCCGGAGGTCCTCCAGATCATTTCGAAGGTGGCTGTTTTCCTCCTGTAACTTAGCAACCTCGTCAGAGGCTGTCCTGTTAAGGAGGATGCCAACCGCCTCCCTGATATCCGCGGCAGCCTCCTTTAAGCCATGGATGAACGTGCCCTTCAGGCTGCCAGACTTTGGGGCAACCTTCAAGACTAAGTCCACCCCAGTTGGCTCAAGGCCACCGCAGATGGCTCTCCCCCTTCCGCCGCCAGAACAGTTCTTCGCTCACGAGCGCGTCAAGCCATTTCCGACACTTCGTCGGCCGCGACGGCTTTGCGTTGCTCCCTCTTGGCGGCGTTGAGCTCCGCTTTTGAGCTCCCCAGCGAGGCACAGTTTTCAACGCCATCGCCAGGGTCTTCCGTGGTGACCCCCATGTCACTCTCTGCTTCACTAGCCGCCGAGGTATTGGAGCGCACGAACTGTCCGTGCTTATCCCTCCGCGGCCGCGTAGCACTCGCCCCTCTCGATGCCTGGCAACCCCTCCTCAAAGTCGGCAACTTGGAGGCCGGCAGGCCTTCCTCATCTGAGGTCTGGCACCCTGGACGTTTCCTAACGGAAGACGTCCCACGCGACCGATTTTCACCACTTCCAGTATCCATATCCGCTACAGGGGCCTGGTCGCCTACCCCTGCGCATCCGTCGGTCACCAATTTAACACTTGCAGGCTTCGGCAAGTACCTGTGCCGCATAGACAGGGAGCTGGACTCTCGGTGCCACCACTGCGTCCATTGCGGGGAGGACACGGCGCAACACACGCTCGCCGAGTGTGTAGCTTGGGAGGAGCAGCGCCGTGTCCTCACAAATAAAATAGGAGGCGATCTGTCGCTGCCGGCCGTAGTGCGGAGGATGGTCGGTAGCGCAGAGTCGTGGGACGCGGTGGTTTCCTTCTGCGAAGACGTGATGTCGCAGAAGGAAACTGCGGAAAGGGAGAGGGAGATCTCGACTCCCTTCCCCGGCCGCAGAAGGCGCACCCATGAATGGGTCCATGGGCGAGGGACTTGGGGAAGTCCTCGCCCCCTATTCGATGGACCCGAGGCGCAGGCGCACGCGGGTGTCGGCGCGCGCCTCTGAGGCGATGCACGGGGTAGTTCAACACCTCACTACCCCGTGCAGGAGACGAGGCCCGGACAGACCCGGCCAGCACTAGTGTGGGGCTGCGGAGGAATTTGGATACCCGCGGCCCCGCACGCACGTGCGAGGAGACACCAGGGTGGTTTTATCCAGTAAGAGTCCGGCACGCCCCTCCGCCTTTCCCCAGGCGGAGGTAGTCTATGAGGATTTCCCCCCGCAAAAAAAAAAGTGGTTCAAGTGGCCGCCTTACCGCTTGACATTGCGCCGAGTGTTGTGGGTTCGATTTCCGCACGCGACAACAGTTTGTGTGATTCATAAAGTGTTGTTTCGAGTCTGGGTGTGCTTTGTGTCCGTTGATTGAATGTCTGTAAAGTCCCTCAAGACACAAGATTCCCTATATTAGAGGCCCCTATTCCTAGGGCGGCACCTAGTAGTCTTATAAAAGAGTAATTGGTGGAGATAAGCTTGGTTATGACGGTTGGTCTGATTCCAATTACTTTTAGGAGTTTTTTGAACCGATTAGGTATTAGCTATATTAGCTTTTCTCTCACCGTAATGCTATTTAGTCTTTGAGAATAATAGATATTCCATGGTTTGGAGCAGTGTTAGTATTTTTGAGAGTACCTACTGAATCTTTATGTTTAGCTGAGCTGAGAATAAGACCCTAATTTCAATTGCGAGGCATTAATAGCAGCTATGACTGAAGCTGAGCATCTTCTCGCAATCTGATTTTAGTACATAACACAAATCAACCTTGCATTACTTGAATAGTAATGCAAGGTTGATTTTGTAATGTATGTGAAGTGCTTAATATTTGAAAAGCATATGTCACAAAAATTTGAGAATATTATGTATAAAATAACAAACTTCTTACAAAAAAGTCATGTATGCTCGAAATATAGCACATTTTTAGACAGTGTTTCTTATTATTCTTTATTGTTTCGTGTAAGTTACAAACTCGATGATGCGATGTGGTGCGATTTTGCTAGTTACATTTGTCCAACGTAGGAGCGAAGAAAGGACAGCCTGACGATATTTAAATCTCATCGAAGCGCGTTGCTTTCGGTAGCTGTGATAGAATACTAGATAAGAGGATAAAATGTCCAATTGCAATAAAGAGCTCCGTCATTTGTCCTAAGGAGCTCAACATTCTTGTCACATACCTCGGCATAATGATAATATACGAAAAGTAGTCGTTGGAACATTCATCATTAACATTTTTTATAATCTGTACCATTGCTGGACACTGGGTCCTTCTCATTCATGAGAACAGTCAGGTCACATTCTACCACACTGCGCTGGTTAAGTGCGAGTTGTCTCTGCATTTAAAAATCCTCATATTGTGAAAAACTCTGAATCATACAGGTTTTTCACGATTGTTGACTTCACCGTTAAGTAAACGGTAAAATAATTGAATTCTATAATTCGGAAAGTCAGTGGCGCACGCCCATGCATTTATACCCGAGATCCTCTGCGCAGAAACTCTATTAGCCTCTCAACTACAATAACGCACCCATTGAAACATTGCACAGACTGACATACAAGCACAAGCTTACAATATACACTGCATACACATGATTAATACCAAAGTATAATAATACTTGAATCTGAGAATAATTACTTGGCCGAGATCCTCCGTCCACTATTCCACTCCATGATTGATTCAGACCTATATAATAAATATACGTGTCCAATTTACACACACTATCAATACACTGCATTAAATTAGAATGCAGTTTAATTTATCTGCAACAAATTGATTTTGCACTGTTGTTTGACCATGTTTATAAACTGTCCCACTGATGGACACAGGCCTCTTGTCATAATAAGAAAGCTAAAGGTATAGCCCAAATGCTGCCCAAGTGCGACCTGCCTACTGACGGTATTGCACGTTTGCGATACCGAAAAGTATATATTATAATAATTTAATGATCTGATTTTCATAGTTAGAGTTAAAATTCATTCAATGATTGTTATTTTTTGTCGTACGTGGTAAATAAATACACGATGCAGAGGCATGCCAAAGATTCCTGGCTAGACAATTTCACTGTAATATCTTTCGGTCATATTTTTTAAGAAAACCCTTGTTATGTTCTATATCCTATGTCAAGCTGTCGGTTAGTGCAAATTAACTCATAGAAGCCGAGCGTGGAATTAGTATGTGTGGATATTTAATTGTCTTTGATCAATCTCTACATTAATATAATCGAACATAACAATTAAGTTTTCTAATTATTTTTTGTTTTGAGACAAGTTTTATTATTTCATCATGTTTTAGTTATTTCGGTTCTCCCTAGTTTAATTTTGCTGATAACGCAATTTCCATTTCTATGTATATTCCATATAAACCTTTCACGGTGATTTCTAAGGCTTCAATTTGCAAAGCAAGCGAAGACCGCAAATACCCTTCCGGCAACTATACGTTGGCATACATTCTTTAATATCAAACGCTAGATATAGTGACAAATAAAAAAATACTACAGAGAATGTTACTATAGATCTTTTATAACTTTAAGCATAGAATCGAATGGCGGACACCTTGGAAAAAGTGATAAAATCCAGTACATAACACTTATATACCTATCAAATGTCCAAGACACCTGGATTTTTACTGCTCTGACTGTGCAAGTGTCAATATATCCAGTAAATGAAACAGTTACAGTGAGAACTGTGTCAAATGAGCTGCAAGGAAAAGTGGTTATAGTGCTCATTTACTTCTATTGTGTAATTCGTAAGTGTCTAGAAATTCTGACTTCAAAGTATGATGTGAATGATGATGGAAAAAAGGTTTTATACTGCGCTGGCCTTTTTCTGTAGCTTTACATGCGGATGAAAGGCTATTAAACTTAAAACACATTATATTTAGCCATTTCAACATGAAATCAACGAGCATTCATAAGCGTATACACACTTTTGTTATTTAATATTAGCAGTGACTAGATTAGTCCTACCATTTTATCGATGTTTCATCAATACATTCTCAAATACACCATTATATTTCGTGGTATGAATTTTTTTTTTAATTTGTTGTTGTTGATCTATTAAAAAGTGATGTGTTTGATGTCAACGTGAGACAACCTTCTTTCGATCCAATTTCAGTGTCATACTTATGTCATAAATAATATTTTCCTAAAATAACTGTTATCTAAAATCCCAGCTAGATCGCAAATTGAATAATGTGTCAAAATATATGTCGATGATGAACTGTATAATTATGTCAAATCATACATCATCATCATCATATCAGCCAAACGACGTCCACTGCTGGACATAGGCCTCCCCCAAGGTTCTCCACACAGACCGGTCTTGAGCCGCCCTCATCCAACCTCCTCCCGCGATCTTGACAAGATCGTCGGTCCACCTTGCGGGGGGCCTACCTCTGCTGCGTCGTCCGGTACGTGGCCGCCACTCCAGAACCTTTCTGCCCCAACGGCCATCGGTTCTTCGAGCTATGTGCCCTGCCCACTGCCACTTCAGCTTGGCTATCCGGAGAGCTATGTCGGCGACTTTGGTTCTACTGCGGATCTCCTCATTTCTGATTCGATCTCGCAGGGAAACTCCAAGCATAGCTCTCTCCATCGCCCTCTGAGTGACCTTGAGCCTTCTGATAAGGCCCATAGTGAGCGACCACGTCTCTGATCCGTAAGTCATCACTGGCAACACACACTGGTCAAAGACTTTCGTCTTGAGACACTGCGGGATATCGGACGAGAAGATATGTCGTAGCTTCCCGAACGCTGCCCAACCGAGTTGGATTCGACGATTGACCTCCTTCTCGAAGTTGGACCTACCTAATTGGACTACTTGTCCCAGGTAGATATACTTGTCGACAACTTCGAGCGTAGAGTTCCCAACCTGAATAGGAGCAGGTACAACATGGACGTTCGACATTATTTTCGTCTTGTCCATGTTCATCTTAAGACCTACTTGTTGGGAGACTCTACAGAGGCCATCGAGCATTGTGCCTAGGTCTTCCATGGTCTCAGCCATGACTACGATATTGTCTGCGAATCGAAGGTGAGTGATGTACTCGCCGTTGATGTTGATGCCGAGTCCATTCCAGTCCAGAAGCTTGAAAACATCCTCCAGCGCAGTGGTAAACAGTTTCGGGGATATGACATCCCCCTGTCTCACCCCTCGCTGGAGTTGAATAGGTTTCGAACTCTGGTCCTGGAGGCGGACTGACATAGTGGCATTTTCATACAAACACTTCAGCACTTCGATATATCGGTAGTCAATCCGGCACCGTTGGAGAGACTGTAGCACCGCCCAGGTTTCGATCGAATCGAAGGCTTTTTCATAGTCCACAAACGCCAAGCATAGGGGCTGGTTATACTCCTCAGACTTCTGTATAACCTGCCGCAGCGTATGTATGTGGTCTATGGTACTATAGCCTTTACGGAAGCCGGCTTGTTCGGGAGGCTGGAAGTCGTCTAGCTTGCTCTCGAGACGATTCGTGATGACTCTCGAAAACAGCTTGTAGACGTGGCTCAGAAGTGTGATGGGTCTGTAGTTATTTAAGAGGGTTTTATCCCCTTTCTTAAAGAAAAGCACCACCACACCTCTGTGCCACGCCTGTGGCGTTTTACCCTCGAGAATGACGGAATTAAATAGCTTCCGGAGGGCTTCTCTAGCGGGTGCCCCGCCGGCCTTCAGAAGCTCACTCGTAATTCCGTCATCACCCGGCGCCTTGTTGTTTTTAAGCTGTTTGAGAGCCCCACTAATCTCGTGCATGATGACGTCCGGGATATCTTCGGTATAGTGTCGGGTCAATCCAGCTCTAGGGTCTGACGCTGGAGTGCTTGCGGGTTGTTGCGTTGTCGTGTATAGCTGTCCATAGAACCTTTCGATCTCCTCCAAGAGCTCAGGCTTGGACGATACGATTCTGCCATCCTCCGTCTTCAGCTTTGTCAGCTGACTCTGCCCAACAGACAGACAGATCCCTTTGGAACACTTTGGATCCCTTATTCCGATCGATCGCCTCACGAACACATTTTGTGTTGTATTGGCGGAGATCGCGAGTCAGAGACTTAGAGATCTGTCTGTTGAGGTGCCGATATTTCGGCATGTCGTCGGTGGATAGGAGAACCATCTTGCGCCTTTCCTCTAACAGCTCGAGGGTTGGATCCGAGATCTTTTTGGTTCTCTGGCTTTTCTGGGGCTTAAAAAATTTAGCCCCTGTTGTATGGACAGCATCCACGAACCCGTTACTGTACACGTCCACATCTACGCATTCACCCAGGCATTCGAAACGGTTCTTGAGTTCGAGCTGAAAGCTCTCGGGGTTTTGGATATGAACCGGTGCCGGTCGGAGCGTGGACTTTATCAACCTCGACCGTTCGAGGCTTGTACAGATATTCAATGTGCCTCTTACCATTCGGTGATCGCTCCCCACTTTAAGTGAATTGATCACGGAGACATCATTGAATATCTGCCTCTTCGTCGACATGATAAAGTCGATCTCATTTTTGGTTGCACCGTCTGGACTTACCCAGGTCCACTTGCGGCATTCTCGCTTCTTGAAGAAGGAATTCATCATATAGAGTCCTTCCTTCTCCATAAAGCTAGCCAGCAAGTGACCCCGGGAATTCCGATGGCCATAACCAAATGGCCCCACTCTCAGCTCATCACCGTCGCGTTTGCCCAGTTTCGCGTTAAAATCTCCCATGACCACGGTGTGATGGGTTTTGTAGCCATGTATAGCCCGAGATATGTCCTCGTACATGGCTTCCACCTCCTCATCGGGGTGCGACGAGGTCGGAGCGTATACCTATATGACCTTCAGCGAATACCGCTTGGATATTCTGAGTATAAGGTACGCTACCCTGCTCAACACACTCCCGATATTTACCACGTTGGTCACGAGAGATTTGTGGACGATGAACCCGACACCACCTTGGGGCTGTTGGTCGCCCTCCCGCTAGAAGAGCAAGTTACCGGAATTGAGAACTATCGAGTCCTCCCCCTGTCTTCGGACTTCAGATAGGCCTATGATATCCCATCGAAACTTGCTCAATTCTTCTTCCAGCTCGACAATCTTCTCGTCGGTCCGCAGTGTGCGCGTGTTCAGTGTTGCCAGGGCCAATTGTCGTTGGTGGTGGTAGCCCGATCTCTTCCGGAGATTCTTCGCACCCCTTGCCCCGCCGTTACCATGGCCGCTACCATAACCAGGACTAGCGGGGCTGCCGGGGACTAGGGGCCGGTTTTTAATGGTGTGATTCATAATTGGGGGGATATGCCATAATCGCCACGCTTGGCAGGCGTATTGGCGACCGCAGTGGCCGAAGTTCTTAGTGCTGGCCGCTGCTGCCCATCTAGCATCTCGGGATTTCCTTCCGCCAGGTTCGGATGGTTTGACCGCCATCTTTCGGTTGACTGCTTGCGCTGGGGGAGATATTATGACGAGTATCTACTCGTCAGAGTAACTCCCCCAGTGGGCGGTGGGGTCGTTACGTCCCGACGCCTAAAATCAAATCATACAAGAATATCGATAATTTCATTAACTTAGCAGAATACCAATTGAGTCAATTCAAAATCTAATCTCACTTCTATCAAAATACAGTGTCGATATCAGATAGAACACGAGAATTGGCCTTATGTTGTACCTAAAGTCCACCGCTCACAGGATTTCTTTTTATTGCGACATGTATTTCTTAACTGTCTATTTTTAGATGTTTATTTTGTAACATTCTTATCTCAAATTTCGAAGGGCTTACATCCGAAGTGTAACGGATTACGCCTGGCTTAACAACAAAATATTCCTACGACTTAATAAGCTTCGATCCTCTTTTACTTCTACCCATTCAGGAAATATGTTGTATAAATTACGATCATATAGGTACCACGGAATTTAACATTTTTCATCTTTACCCCAGTGATCACAATTTATGATAACCGATTTTTATGCATTTTAATAAAAATCTTCGTAACAATAGCGAAAGCACTGCTCGAGAGCGCTTATCGATAATTGGGAACATGTTCCCATCCTTATTCATATACTAAATCATTGTGCAAAAAATATGAAAATCTTATAAAATACTTTAGCGGAAGCCGTTTTGTTGAAAATATTCTTTAATCCCTATTTTCTAAGTAAATATGTTTTTCATTTGAGGCCAAAACTTATGTCGGAGTTTAGGGGATGCCTGAAGGCCTCCGATATGGGTCCTGTTTCGAGACGAGAACTGGGACCGATCTCTCCAGATGCCTTCCAATGTACCGTAAAGGTCTGAAGATTAATGTCGTTATAAGCTGTCACCTATCCAAATAGCGTTAAGTCCCAACGTTGCTTTACTTCGCCGATCTAATAAAACCTAAGTTCAGACACGCTATATATTACGGCAAATTAAATATGAGTAAAATCATTACTTTTTGAAAACTTTACTACACAAAGTAGGTACTTAAATTATTGACCTTGCAATGATCCCAAGGCGTGGGTTGCGAGTTTTATTAATAAAAAATAGAATGGGTTATCCAAACTTCTTTTAATAAAAATTTTCTTGAGACAGTTAAATTCTCATTTTGAAACTGTAAAGCAATTCTGAGTACTGGGATCAAATATTTAAATATTTGTTTATATTTATATTGCCCATTGCAAAAGTGAGGTATTTATAATATGCGTCTATTTAGTATTTTACAGCATCTACGCGTGCCTTAGAGACTGCGGCATTATAGCTAGTCAAGCATGAACGAGCAAGACTTGAAACTAGCACATATTATTTTCTACATCAGTCTTGTTCTGCTACTTATTGTTTATCAGAACCCAATAATACATATTTAGCCCAAGACCTCATGGCTCACCTACAAATAATTAGGAACGTTGTAAACATCCTGTACAAAAAGTTATTTTCCTTCTTCTACTACTGTATACAGAGTATTTGGTAAAAATAAAATTATGTGTAAACGAAACGAGACAAAACAAAACCACAACACAAGCCTTTGCCTTCAAAAGAACTGCCGCAAACACCACAGAAACAAAAAATGCAATCTTATAATTGAAGTCGCGACCTACCCCAACAGAGGCCTGACAGTTAAATCAAAATTGTCTTAGCATAGCAAAACAGAAATACAATCAACGTAGGCAAATAAAAGCGCAAATTAATTAACCTTACTCAGTTCAGCATCAAACTAAGCTACAGGAGGATCCCCTTTTTAAAATTCCGCTCCCATTTTTTGCTGCAGAGTTCTTTGCGCCAATTTGGAGTTCGATGGTGCTCTCGCAACGGTATTAGCATATTAATGAACGGCAGCTACGAACTAACATTTGTAATTACTTTTGTCCTGACTCTGCGAGTTACGCCTTAGGTAACAAAGGTCCTTTATCTGGTGCACGGAACTTGTGTTGTGATGTTTTTCAAATGGTAAACGTAATGCATTTTTCATTATCATTATACCCAACGACTCTTTTCATCCTCTGCTAGCGCGTAGGTACACTTTTTCTTTGCAAAGTTTTTGAAATGCTAAATCTTAAACTAGGACTTACACCTGCCAACGTAGCAATGTCTGCTCAACGTAAATTAGACTTTTTAAATCTTTAAAGTTTCTGAAATGGAAATTTGCATCTTTTTTAAAACTATTTGTAAGTTTTCGTTTGCGCAAGTGCCTATTTTGCGGTATTTTGTTTAGCTTCCAAGTTTTGTATTACTTGAAATAACTGGTAGTTTATTCACTAACCTAATTTAAGTTCTTTTTTCACTCAAATGTTTTAGGTACGTGATTTGGGTGCAATATGATCGTGTAATAACTTGATTAGATAAATACAATTCTTAGTGTCAAATCGTTATCCAGGTAAACTATGATAATATTTTTTTAAAGCAACAAAACTGGCAAAAAATTGACAACATTTTTACAAGAGAATATTCTATCATCTCATGTTTTTAAATACCATTGCGAATATGTTGCGTTGCACCCAACCCATATAAAGAAAGACATCCTAGCAAACAAAAAATGATATTATTATTAAATTCTTCTTAAACAAAGCTGCGACCACAGAAAAAAGAAAACACGCACCGTTAATTAAACTTCTTCCAATTCCACCAGGAAGATCTGACCGAAAATCATCACACGAAATCTGTTCCAGTTCAGAGCAAAACGCTTTACCCATTTTCGTGAAGGGACAAAGCTCACTTACAATTGTCGGTAGTTACCTATCAATGCGTTATTTAAGCTACGTTGTGAAGATTGTAAAAGGTAAAGGATTTTTTAGAGTTCACGGATATTTTATCATGGGTTTTTATTGGTATTACTTTCTATCTGGGACGTATCGTCTGTGTCTATATTTCATATATGTACTTCCGTTTGGAGCGTCATCAGTGTAAAAAGTTAGAAGAGACGTAATCTTAGTTAATTCTCTGAGATACTTTCAAATAATTTGGTATGATGCTTCTTTCATTATTGCAAAATCATTATGAAATTTGATATTGAGTCACGCCTAAACCAGAAAACGGATATATTCAGAATTATCATCATAAAAGGATACTTATGTATATGCGAGAGGTGAAAAATGTTAGAAGAAGTATGATTGATTTTGTGATAGTAGATGAACGATTGAGAAAGAATGTGTTGGATACAAGAGCATATCCAGGGATCGGCATCCACACAGACCACTTCTTAGTGTTGAGCCGGATAAGTGGGCTTTTTAAAGGATGGCGACACCGAGAGAATAACGAAAATAGAGTCTTGAAAAGAATAAAAGTAGAAAATCTACAAAAGAAAGATGTGAAATATGAGTATAAACGAAGATAGATAGCAAGATTTGGGAGATTCGATGGCATAAATGATATGGATGAATTGTGGCAGTTCTTTAAAGAACAGGTAGTATGTGTAGCGTCTGAAGTAGGCATGAGACCGATATATCAAAACGAAACTGAAATCCGATTGCAGTCAGAAATCGTATCGTATCGATATTCCAATATGAGAAAACCGATTTTAGAAAACGCAAAACAATACCACGATAACGCAAACAATCGAATACGAACCAAACGAAAACGGAGCAAGCGCAACCAAACTACAAAGTAAATCTAAAGCTTACGTTTTCGATGGTTTTCATATTCATTCGTTCTCTTTCACACTACCAAACGACTAGTTAGTTAGAATGAGAGAGAGCGAATTTCATTTCCCTTTCTTTCTAACTTACTGATCCGTTGAAAGAGCGAAAGAGATGAAGCGAATTTTAAAGTCGCCAAGCAAGCGAATCGTTTTGGATTTAGGCGGTTTTATGAATTCCAGAAGGATTGAATAGATAAAATAAAACTAAACATCGAGGCGATAAGATCTAATTCAGATTGCAACTATGTTTGTTTTGAAAATTGCAAATAGTTTTAATTGTTATTAGGGATTTATGTTTGGAGAGTTTTGACTTGATCGATGTTTATTTGTTCACTTGACCTAGGTGACACATGCAGTGCGGTGCGCGCGTAATAATAATTAAGTACCTATATTTGGGTTTCGTGAAAGTTATAATATTAGGATTTAAAAAGTTTTATTGTTACGTTGTTAGGATTGTAATGTGTAAATAAATAGAAACAATTCGTGTTGTGTAATTTTAGTTTGTTTGGCGACTGAGTTTTTTAACAATTAGTTTTAGGTAGTTAGCAGGTCAGGTTAGGATTGTAAAGTGTAAATAAATAGAAAAAAATCGTATTGTGTAATTTAAGTTTGTTTGGCGACTTCGTTTTTTAACAATTAGATTTAGGTAGTAGTAGTTTAGGATTGTAAAGTGTAAATAATTAGAAACAATTCGTGTTGTGTAATTTTAGTTTGTTTGGTGACTGAGTTTTTTAACTCTTAGTTTTAGGTAGTAAGGAGGTTTTCTTTTTCAATATGTCACGCAAACCAAGCGAAATATGGACGCATGACATGACAATACAATAAGAATTCGATTGTTTGCGTTTGTCTACGCAACTAGTAACTACGCTCGTCGCTCTGACATCCGCTACAGAAATCGATTTCTAAAATCGGTTTTTGAAATCGATTTCAGTATCTGAAATCGAATTTGTATCGGTTTGTGGAAAAATCCGAAAACGCCCATGCCTACTCTGAAGTATGTGGTGTGATCAAGAGAAGGAAAATACGAAAGGTTAAGAATACATGGTGGGACGAGGATGTACAATCAGCAGTGTCAGAGAAGAAGAAAGCTTGGTTAGATTGGTTGGCTGTCAGAGCAAATGAAAGAATGGGAAAAGCAACGAGCGAGGACATAGACGAAGCAAGAAACGGCAAAAAAGCGTTTGTTACGTCAAAAAGAATAGTGAAAGAAATGGTTAAAAGGAAAAAAGAGGACAAAAAAGATGAGTTTGATAGCAGATTATCTGACGATCGACGACGACGACGAAATCCGTTCGTGCAGTTAGAGGAAGAACTCAATCCTCAGAATACACATCGATCAGAGACAAGAATGGAAGGATAGTGAATGGTGGATCGTGCGTGCTGAAGAGATGGAAAGAGTATTTCGAAGGGTAATTTGAAAGAATGGCGATAGAGACACCGATCGATGAAATGAATGGTAACGATAGCAATGATGAAAGTGTTATTGGCGTGGATGAGATTGTGAAGGCACTGGGAAGTATGAAAGTAGGTAAGGCTGCAGGATATGATAGGATTACAGTCGAAATGCTGATGGCTGGACAGGGCATCATAGTTGGTCAGTTGCAGCGGTTATATAACTTGTGCTGGAGCACCAGCCGAGTACCTAATGACTGGGCCACAGCTGTAGTTGTGCCTCTTTATACAGGAAAAGGCTCGCAACAAGACTGCAAAAACTATAGAGGCATTAGCCTTCTCAGCATTGTTGGCAAATTGTATGCAAAGGTACTGATTGAAAGAGTTATGAAAGTAACCGACAAGAAAATATGGGATGTACAAGCGGGATTCCGAAAGGGTATGGGATGTACGGATCAGGTTTTTGGCCACAGGTCAAAAGGTCTATTGCGCATTCGTGGATTTGGAAAAGGCTTACGATAAAGTGGTGAGGAATGAAATGTGGTCGGTGCTGTCAATGAATGGGGTGGACAGCAGCCTCATTCGAGCTCTGAACTCCCTTTATGAGGATTCTAGAGCTTGTGTGAGGATAAACGGGGCATACACTGACTGGTTTACCATCGAGAAAGGTGTTAGACAGGGATGTGTAGCGTCGCCGTGGCTGTTTAACCTCTTCATGGACAGTTGTTTGCAAGATTTAAAACATAGTGACTGCGGATTAAGGATGAATGGGTTACTCGTCAAATGCCTCCTTTATGCTGATGATCAGGTAATACTTGCATCTTCAGCGGAGGAGTTGCAGGAGATGGTCACAATCATGCATGGTGCGTTAGACAGGAAAGGAATGAAAGTGAATGTAAGTAAAACGAAAGTTATGGTTTTTGAAAAGGAGGAATGCGTTACGGCTTGTAATGTTTTGATCGATGGACAGCGAGTGGAACAAGTGAATAAGTTTGTTTACTTAGGCACGTTGTTGACAAGAGATTGTAAGAATGAAAAAGATATTGAAAGAAGAGTTAATGCAGGTAATAGTGTGAATGGAGATCTGAAGGCGTTTATGAACAGTCAAAACGTGTCCAAAAAGGCGCGTTTGGCTGTGCATAGAGGGGTGTTAGTGCCTACCCTTATGTATGGTAGTGAAAGTTGGGTATGGCAGAAGAGACTTGAAAGTAGAATAAATGCTGTAGAAATGAGAACACTGAGAAGTATGTGTGGTGTGTCTTTAACCAACACAGTAAAGAATTGTGTGATACGAGAGTGGTGTTGGGTAAAAGAAGATGTAGTGACAAGCATCGAGAAACGCATGTTAAGATGGTTTGGGCACATGGTGAGGATGGATGACGAAAGACTGACAAAGAAGATAAATAGGGCAAGTGTGAATGGGACAGGACGAAGGGGAAGACCTAGGCGGACGCTCTCTGACCAGATTGGAGATATCCTAAAAAAGGACAGGTCAGAAGTACCCTCTTCGATCGTTGCAAATGGCGTTCCGTAGTCTCTGCCTACCCCTCCGGGAAACAGGCGTGAGTCTATGTATGTATGTAATATTTATTATCACGTATAATGATAAAGATGGTGTCGTGTAAACCAATTTTGTAATTAGGTACTAAAGGTATTCAGTTATATCTTTGAATTCACCTATAAATATCAACAGAAGCTTATGACCATTCCTTCCAAGCACCAAGCGTTTACAACTAAGTGACAACTATAAATAAAAATGTAAGGCAAAACATTATAAGAGAATTATGGTCATGATCATAAGTATCCTACAATTCATTAACCTTTTGAAAAGTTAACAATTAAATATTAAAGTTTTTATACATTTCGGCCTCACTTCATTTCCACTTTGAAAGCTGATGAGTGGCGGGACACCATTTGTGAAAATGGGCCGCATCTCTTACCACCTTCATTCAGCGCAATTAAATTTTTCATTAAAAACGTTAATGATACTGGATATTGTATTACTTGTGAATTCACATTCGGTTACCTTGTGGTTTCTGAAACCCATACCCATTAAAGAAAAAGGTTTTATTACAAAATAAGGTTTTTCTCTGGCTCACTTAATTTTGCTAAATTGCCAATGGTTAGTTCGCACAATAGCTCTCTTCTGGTATCTTGTTGCCGAACTGCGGTTGTGTACCAGTTATACATATATATATTGTAGTTGAGAGTTGTTTGTATGTCGGTAGAACGAGCTAATCTCAGGAACTACTTGTTTTATTTTTTTGTGAAATGGCCCATTGAAATCAAACTACGACGGGTCACGAATTCTATCCCCATATATGATATTTACGGAGGCAGCGATAGCCTAGTTGTGAGACCGACAGACTGCTACACAGACTTTTCGGAGTTATGTGCGTGTTAAATTATTAATTATCGCTTGCTAAACGGTGAAGGAAAACATCTTGAGGAAATCTACAGTCTGAGAGTTCTCTATAATGTTCTTGAAAGACATCTGAAGTCTGCCAACCCACACTAGGCCAGCGTGGTGGACTATGGCCATACCCTTCTCATAGTGAGAAGAGGCCCATGGCCAGCAGTGAGATAGTTTATTTACAGTGAGACAGTTTATTTCGGTTTAAATATCATATCATCATCAGCCGATGATGATATGATATTTAAACCGAATGATCTAGAAACTACATATTTTATCACTAGCCGCCGCGACATTTCGATTTCTTTACAGGTACCGTGGTCACGGTACGCTGAGGTGAAATTTGTCTGTGTCTTGAATTTAAAGGTTAATTCTAAGTACCCGAATATTGTTAATGTTTATGCAGATTGTGCTTACGGTGTCTTGATATCTTTTTGTGTTTTTGTCCTTCTTGGGTTTCATTAGCATGATGATACGCGGGTGTAGGTAACCGTGAGTTCAGGTAGTATCTATAATTACGTGATTGTTGATAAAAAAGTATGAAGAGAAACTTTGATTGAATCGACTTGTGTCAGGTTCTGCTATATAATTGGTCATATACTACTGAATATATAAGCCGTAGTTCTTGGTTTGCAGATACGTATCCCGATTCCGTAGCAGGGTGCGCCAGAGGCAAAATTGCCCAAAAGATACGTATTTACTTAGCCTTTCCCTTCAAATATTTAATCAAACTATTTTAACCTTTGGTATATTAATTAGTTAGAAGACAAAACACCGTTATTACTCTGCTATAACAACTTCAAATATAATTATAAATTGCTGTAGAAAAGTAAAACCTACAGTGCTTATTCTACAAAAGGATCTTTTAAAGACATCTGTCGGCTGTGGTGTTTATGAAGGGTAAAAGAAAGATAAGTTTAAAACGCTGACGCAATGTAAATACGATTGAGAATTCTTTTTCTATTTTCGGTTGCAAAGGTCATTCAAACATTTTCTGAAATTTGTCAACGAATTTTGAATTAGTTCAGGCCATCATGTATCTGATAGAGTAAAAAGAAGTCGTTTCAGCATACGCGCGCTACATTTCGCGCAAAAAAGTCGGACTCGCCTAAACGGGCATACATATTTTGGCGTATTCGCTCGAAACGGTAAAGATCGCTCTAATGGCTCGTGCTTTTACGAGCTCAGAAGCGTGTCAATGCTCGTACGAGTTTCGCGTGTGCCAGAAGGCATACCTATACGCGCCTACGCTTCTAAAAACGAGCTTTTACGGGAGTTGAATGTTTCATTAAAAAAAACGACTTTGAATGATAGACTATCATATAGAAAATTTAGCTCACATTGATTTATCAAAAACTATATATATATATTATAAAGCTTTCAAGCTTGTTAAAAGTTTGTTTGAACGCGCTAATATCAGTACTGGTGCGATTTGAAATGATTTTTAGTGGGATAGCCCATTTATTGAGAAATGCTTTAGGATAAAACATCA
The DNA here is from genome assembly GCA_944739405.2 of Euclidia mi. Classification (NCBI taxonomy): domain Eukaryota; kingdom Metazoa; phylum Arthropoda; class Insecta; order Lepidoptera; family Erebidae; genus Euclidia; species Euclidia mi. Next base: position 22,474,119 of record OX123192.2, on the reverse strand, counting down.
CGCAATGAGCTACAGGTGCGAAGCAGTAGCCGTGAGTAACGCGGTTTTAACCGCGGGCTCCGCTTATTATAAGAAAAAGAACATTAAGTAAGGCAGGTCGCCTTGTCGCCTACGTCATAAAAAAGCCACTGTCCAAATGTTTATAGTCCCAGTAGTTTATACTCTGCGGTAGAATGTCAGACAGGACTACTGATTTTATATACTTATATGTGGTTATTCTGATGATGATGATGATGATAGTGCGACATCGCATCGTAGAGCTTCTAAAAGTGGCGTTATTTTCTTTCTTAAAACATCTATACATAGCATTGGAATGAACCATCTACGGAGGTGTCCCCATGACTACAGAATTAAGTACAGTCACAGTTTATTCTCAGCTGTTGTAGAACTATTACTGCTTGTAAGGAAAATAATTATTCTTCTTATCTACGGAGGTGTGCCCATGACTGCACTATTAAGGACAGTCACAGGTTAGTAACAGTAGTTGTGGAACTATTACTATTTGTAAGGAAACGAATTATTCTTCTAATCTTCTAATTTTGAAGAATAAACTGAACATCAATCTTTCATATTCTACCACGGACGAATTTTATCCATAGCGCCCTTAAAGTTTTTTATTTAAGTATGAAACATTTGCCAGTAACACTGGCATAAAAACTGCCGTCATAAAAAACAAAAAAACTAAAAATGCGTTACATAAATTTTAGCACTCGCGTCTGTTAGCCAACTACATTTCGAATATGGCACAATTTATTACAAAGTTCTTTGCACTCAGTTATGAAAAAAAAAACAGTCGTACTCTGAATGATGGATGGCTCTGTAATCCCTTTAAGTCCTGGCTCTTTGACTCCACAATATCGTTGACTTTTCCCAATCTGACAATTTTAATCTCCGTTTTATAGGATTAAATCAACAAACAGACTCAAATCACGGCCGTTTTTCCATTACTGTAGGAGCGATTGATGGGCTCAAATTTTAACAATGGTTGATAAATGTGAGCTCCGGTAACGCTGATTCACTGACTCATTTCTGGTTATTTGGGATGGTTATTCGCGTAAGGGCGAATTGCGTGAAAAATATATTGGAGATTTGTAAAAAAATACCTAACAGGCTGAGCTCTTCCATCGGTATGACTTTGTCCCTATCCTGTCAATGTCATCAGGGGCAAATAGTATCGCTACGAAACTCTTAAATAAGTACAACAAAATACCAATTAGTAACTGCTAGCGCCATCTACTATCATTTGGAGTTAACAAGATGTGTATGAACCAATGTATATGAATGATTGAAATGATTCAATAAAAACAGTTGAGTTGATCGAAAATCATTATATAGTTTTATTAAAAACCTTCTTATCCCCAAAGTAAAATTTTGCTCTCATACAACTACTCGGAGTGATGTTGAACAAAAAGACCAGCGGATTTACTAAATGTTGCTTCTGACAACCAGAAAAGATGAATCCAAGTTATACCTACATTTTATTTGCTAATTTCGGTGCTATTTTTATTCGACTGGTACTCTAAAAGATGAGGTTTATTCGAAATCCGTGGTGTAAGTTAAGGTCAAGGAGATATCAATTTACTTGACTCAGGATTCTCGGAATTCATTAAATGTTTCGTGAAAAAGTCTCGCAAAAAAATCTAAGAGCAAGAAACCAATAGTAGAACTGTTCAATTTTCATCGAAAATGTAAGTGACCCCTTTTTTAATAAAGACAACCCACACAAGATCATACGATGCCTAACTAGGCAGCCTCTTCGTTATGGCAACCTGATAACTGAGAAACATTTTTATAAATTTTCAGATATATTATCTTAATATATAAAATCCTTGCGTTACTGACTGACTGACAGACACGCTACAGCCTAAACTATTGGGCGCAGGAAGCTGAAATTTGGCATGTGTGTTTCTTGGGGACTGAAGGGGTGCACAAAGAAGGGATTTCCCGATATTCCCACGAGATGGGCCAAAATGGGTAAATTGAAAAAAATTGCAGACGTAGCTGCTGGCGTCCTCTAGTACATAATATAAAAAATACAATCAGATAAAGAACAAGAATACTTGCGAATTACACATCGAGGTGCCCTGAGTGGGAATTCAACCCACCACCTTAGGAACACCAACGGTCTTACGATCACCAACCGTCTTAGGATCAGCAACCGCTAGATAAAAACGCCACTTCAATAATAAATACTACTACTACAAACGTATCCTAATTATCTTTGGCAATGACATTTATAACTAATCACCTAGTTTCTTCTACCTCGTACCTACATAAAAATATTCAGCTATCGATTCTAGATTTACCTTTGAAAATCTATGGTCTTTTTTACGTAAAGGTTATCTTATCTATAATTACTTCCAGCTAATGTCGCTGACCTTATTACTTCTAGAATTCCAAATAATGAAGGTACTATATATAGGTACTATTTGAGTTCATTATTTTCGCCTATTTTAATTTTTGCCTCGCTTGCGCTAGTGACGAAATTCCTTGTGCATTACAGAACATTTCATTTAATTTTAAACGTATACCAATATATGGCAAAGCTGATTAAGCACAAGGTGAATTTAATTGATCAAAGACCTTACTTTATCATCATTATCAGCCTTGTATGTAAACTGTCCCACTCCTGGTCACGGGCCTCTTCTCACCATGAGAAGGGTAAGGCCATAGTCTACCATGCTGTCTGTTGTGAATTTATTATATTACATATTTTCTGTCTAACATTCAAGTCAAGTCAAGAGGACTAATTATTAATGTTGTAATTCGTGGTGATTGTTGCAACTTACCACCAGATTCCTCTGGAGTACCTTAACTACTCTTGAGCCTTCCTTGTCAATCACTCTACCCATTGATGATCATATGAAAATCCGTTCAGTCATTTTTAAGTTGATCGCAAACAGACAAATGTCACCAGGAACTTTGAATAAGAAACACGACATAAATTTTCTACATCAAATTACTATTTTCAATTCGAATAACTCGAAACTAACTTAATATTATTTTCTTCTCTTTTTATTGACTAGCTTAATACTATTTGCTTCTTTGTCTTCAATCGCGTTTATTTTAATAGTTTTTTATTATTTTGTATGAGACGCCTACCACACACACAAACAAGTAATTATTCAGACACGCTGGCTAAGTGATACGCAATGTTGCGTGAACCCACAGCTATTGGCCGTTTCCTACATAAAAATAACATTTATGTCGGTGGCGGACGGAAGACGGTTGCCAGAGCAAATATTTAATTTATTTATACGACCGTGACTCATGGTTTATGTATCATGACCCTTATTATTTTAGAAAAGTAGTGAGTATAAATTTTGAATGATTTGGTTTAGTAGGTATTTTTTCTTGAAGTATTGTTAGTATGTAGTTTTTCTGTGTGTTATCGTCATCAAATTGCATCAAAAAAAAAAAGTCACGAAATTGTGGAAAGTCATATGATTGCTAGCATTAAAAATATGCCTGATATTCATGAGTGGTTATATTAAATATATACATAAGTACAAATATAATGCCATAACAATAAACACTTTAACATTACATAAAATTAGGTATCATAAATCTTTCTATATAAGTTTCTTATTGAATCTATGTGGGAATCGTAAACTCCATATAAACAAGAAATTCTTTGTAACCAAAGGAACAAAGAATAGTTTTATTACAAAACGATGTATTGATTTCCAAGACGAGAGGTCTTTGTGACGAATCAAACCACCATAAAAGAAAGTACATAAAGCCTTGATGTTATAAACAATAGTTACTAAAGTATAATTCAGGACTGTTTTTGTAACAAATAAAAAGAGCCAAGAAGTAAGTTATTGAGATATATATACCTTTTCTCCACTCAAGTGTAGGTAAAAATAAACCAGCGAAGAAAGTTAAGTAAACAAAAGTAAATCATTTATGTAAGTTTTGGCTATCAAAATTAATCATTGGGAGTTCAGTTATTTCAAATAATAGTATAATTTTACACTATTCTGTGTAATTTTTGTCGATGTATGGGAAATATCCATAAAATCATTTTAGACTACTAAACTATAACGATTATTATGACTACTAGACTACTTTACTAAAATACAAAAAAGAAGTTCTAAAGATCATAATTTTATTGAACAAATCAAAACTTCAGAGACTAAAACAAAAACAGTCACTGAGCTTTCAAATAAATATATGCTACCCTACCCTTAGCTTATATCGTATGCACATAACTTCGATAAGTAGGTGACATGTGCGAGAGATCACTAGATACCGCCTTCCGAATCTCGCTCCCTTTCCAACAGAAATTATTATACCTCGAAAAGGGCCTTAAAACGAACGAACTAAAATCTATTTTATTGCACAATTCAGTTTCAATGTCGTATTTCTACAGCCCTAATTTGAATGTACTACAAATAACTCTTGCTAAAGCAACAATTTGTCTAAACAAGTCTATTCGTTGAATGAAAAAGGTCGAACTAATAAATTCCAGTATCAGATGTTCTGTCCTTGCTTGGGAATATATCTTGTTTAAAGTGTTACTTTCATGAGTATTACTCTTGCTGCCTGTAGTTTTCTTTATGTGGTGAACGATACATGTCATGGTGTTTTGAGAGTACCACCTGGTCAAAATATTTTTGTGTTGAGATGTTTTCTACTCAATGAATCTTTTCTCCGAAATCACAATCAAACATACCTTCTATTACTTATTACTTGAATGTGCTTCTGTACCATAATGTGCTTTAGGGATTAATGCTAAGAGTATTTTCATGTTTATGAGTGAAGAAAACCAATCTTCACATGAATTTGATAATACACTATCTGGATTAGAGTTTCCTTAATCTAAGGCGATTTTGGACGAAATATTTTTTCTTTCCGGTTACCCTCTATCTATTTATTTCTCTAACTCTTGGCAGCAAGTTGAGTGTATGTTTTGTCATTTCTTTTAGAACACTCGAACATCCTAGTTATACAAACCTCGATTACAACTTTACATCAGTTCACTGACTCGTGTGTCAATGTATTAAAGAAAAATATTTGGGTCTACCATATTACACATTCATAGACCTTTACATTGATAAATATAAGAGTGTCTACGACAGAACCTCTCTTAAACTAGTATACGTATATATTTGTATATCCAGTACATGTAAATTATACTTAAAGCATGTATATAGAGAGTTTCTGCATCATTAGTAAAGCAAATTTACGTAATAAACTATAATAATCTGGCTTCTTGGTTATATTCTATTTACCTATTGTACTCGAAGGTTTTACTTGAAGAGGAACAACGTCATTGTATAGGTAGCAGGACTGGTTATTGTTACCTGAGTACCTACATTTAGAATCCATATCACAAATTGTGTAGCAAACAATACCCAAAGAACAATATCTTCATGAAACCTAAGACATCTCCGTAATGTTTTGGTAGGTGAAACCCACATACATTTTTTTATTGATTTATTTGCCGCGTAGATTAAAAATACAGACAGTCACTGCTTTATTTCATACAGGCATCTTTGGGAAGCCACAGAAACTTAAAATTTAAACTGTATAGCAAATCAAATTCATTGTCTCATATTGTTATTGAGACGGGTGTTATGGGATGAAATGATGTATGATGATGGTTACTTTCCATAGCATTGTTTACAATCTAATAGAATAGTATAGAACATACATAAACCCTATTCACTTTAATAAACAATCAAGTTACTTGTGTACGTCTAGCCAACTTTTCAGACTGCAGTTGGCATTTTATTCTCAATGAAACACTGTCACTTCTGTCTAAACATAAAATTTCGGAAACTATGATTTCTAAAGCAAGAATTTGATGGATTTCACAATAGGACAAAATTGGGACAGCTAGTCAGACATTTTGAACAGCTAGTCTATCTACATGTAAACTGAAACGGGAAAAAGTAAAAGCCTTTTAGGGAGAGTGTGGGATTTGGTGTTACTCACTACGGAATTCAATATTCGAACTATAGATAGATCTGTAGATTTTAGATTCGTTTTTGACAGTTTTTGACATAAGCTCCATACAAAATATGTCAAACACGAATCTAAAATCTACAGATCTATCTATAGTTCGAATATTGAAAATGGCCGTAAATGCCAGTGATTGTCGCCGGTATTGAGTAATTTTTAAGCCCGCTTGTTATCTTCACGTTTACTGATGGACGAAATATCTGCGCTTCAGAAATGTATGACAGTGGTCATGAGAAGTCAGTATTTACAAGCACTTTAGCTAAGCTATAAAATACACAAATTTCTTTGGATACCGGTAGTTATGTGAGAGTTCATCATCACCAGCCCTTTATACTGTCCCATTGCTAGGCACGGGTCTATTCTCACTATGAGAAGGGTAAGGCCATAGTCCACCACGCTGGCCAAGTGCAGTTTGGCAGACTTCACATGTCTTTCGAGAACATTATGAAGAACTCTCGGACATGCATGTTTCCTCACTATGTTTTCCTTCACCGATTAGCAAGCGATTATTAACAATTTAATACGCACTTAACTCCGAAAAGTCACTGATGCGTGCCGTGGATTCGAACCCGAGACCCTCTGCGTAGCAGTCTGTCGTTTTTTCCACTCAGCTATCGCTGCTTCGGAGAGTTGCGGCGTGGAAAAGCTAATTTTTAAATAATAACCAGATTGATCGGGAATTGGACACTAAAATCCTGAGTGAAATCCACTGTTATAATGCAAGGATTATGTTAAAGCATCACCAAGCAAAAGCAATTCAAACGTGACTGCTGCGAAGATAATATGAGTAAAAGATAAAGAAGAACTAATTCATAAATACAAAGAAAGTAATCAAACGCAACTAGGTGTTCAACTCAACAAATGCAGTAACTTGCCCCAATTAAAGATGAAATTTATGTTACGTGTTCTCATCAGTATAGAATTCTGTCAGTGTCAGTGTTCACAAAAGTAAACTTCATTCGCCTAGGCGTCCGTGCACAATAACACGAACAGGACCCGTATTATTTGTGGAGGTACGGAACATTGATGTACGGAACATTGACAAAATATTAATTGTTTTTGTTCAGCAAATATGTTCTACCTCGGTTCGCAATTTTGGCGATATTTATATTTGTATTGTTGCTATACAAATATATATATCGCCAAAAATGGATTTATCATAATACGTGCTGATCTCTGGAATTTCATTACCTTATATTTTGAGACTGGCAACTGTTCAACATGGTCATCGTTATCATCAGCCGTGTGTTAAACTGTCCATCTGCTGGACACTAGCCTCTTCTCATTATAAGAAGGGTTAGGCCATAGTCCGTCACGCTGGCCAGGTAGGCAACTTACCGGGTTCAAAATCATTATAATTATGTCTCAATCTTTAACAAAACAATACTCTATTAGACCAGAGGAGAATTTTGGATATCAACGTGTACAAAAGCAAAAATTTTCATAGGCCTCGGTGAAAAAGTAAAAAGATGTTTTTAACGTACCAGTTGTACGTTAAAAACATATTTTTAAGAAATTATCAGCCTTATTTACAAATTACCTATAATAAGCCTAAGTTCAGAGAGAACTACAGAATTCTCAATGAACTCAAAACCACACTGCGCCAAATAAGATCAGAGCATCTTTTAGAACCTAGGCATTCATACAAACACTTATGACGTCAGATGGCACGAAGGCAGACGTTGTGTAACGGACGGACCGTATGTAACAAGGTTAGGCTCATATGATTTGTGATGTTGGAGACTTGACTAGTTTAAAGGGACTGCTGAATCGTGCCTTTTTTCTTTGGACATAGGACTTGAGCAATAGGTACTAAATTAAATAAAGATTTCTGAGAATTTATTGTACGCATATGGCTAATATATGGACATTAATGTTGATACATTATATATTTTAGGTTTGAATGTGTATTTTTATTACTCGACCAGGTTGAAAATCTACTTTACGAAGTATCCTTAAGAGGATTATCCGGCAGCTAGTTATAGGCATGTGACGTCACACTAAATTCAATATGGAACTCCCTCGAGAAAATAAAGGTTGCCATTAAAATATTTATGAAAGTATTTGTACATAGTAATGGCATTATAAAACTTATAATTCAGGATTTTAACTGGTCTTTATAAATCTGTCAATCGTCCGTTAGATGTCACCCCTGTCTTTGAAACCGAATCATAGATGACACTAGTACCTATGGAACCACCGCTACACTAGTTTTATTCATTGCATTTTATCATCTTTATCTTAATATATATATTTCTTATGTGCGTGTGTATGTCACTGAACTCCTCCTAAACGAATAGACTGATTTTGATAAATTTTTTTTGTATGTGTTCAAGGGGACTTGAGAATGGTTTAGATTCACAATTTAGTCCACTGGAAAATGTTTTTTTTAGTTAATTTTTAATTTGTAAGTAGTTGTGGATTTTGGAATGTTTCACATTGGAAACGACGGGCTGCGCTGCTATCGCAGTGTCAAATCTTATATTAATAATTTCGTCAAGGAGTACATCGAAACCTTACCTGAATAATAAAACATAAAAAAATTAAGATTTCGAGTAGACAACATATATCCGCAAAATTTGGATTGTCGAGTATTTTGTTAAATTGTAATGGTCCTGACAGACAAAACACAGTCGCCATATTGGCCAGTCTAGCGAAACGTCAACCGGATAACATTTTGAGTACTACTAAGTCTTAGTACTAAGTAGTTTGTATGTGTTAATACTTTTTGCAGTTATCTATACTAATATAACAAAGCGGAAGAGTTTATTTGTTTGTTTGTTTGAACGCGCTAATCTCAGGAACTACCGGTTGGATCTGAAAAAATATTTTTGCATACGATAGCCCATTTATTCCGGAAGGCTATATAACATAACGCTTCAACCCTTTGGGGCCGGGCAAAAGGCTATAAGGCTAAAAGATAATGTCGGCTAATCTCAGGTACTAGCAGTCGGATTTTAAAAATTGTTATTGCCTAAGGCTATATTAAATTACGCCACATCTTTTAGGGGCCAGACAAAAATAATAAAATGGTCAAACGAGAAGGGGGAGGGTTGTGTCAAAGGCAAAAAAAGGCTAAACGAATAGGATACAATCTATGCATATGGGTATCGTTTTCGAGATTTTCGGGACGCTGATTAATAATATGAGATTTATTTAGTGATCCAAGATGGCGGTCGGGAAATCAAAGATGGCGAATGAGAAAATTTTCAAAATCAAAATGGGTATCGCCTTCGATGTTAAAAGGGATGAGGAATCCAAATGCAACATCCATTTCGTGATTCAAGATGGCAGATGGGAAATCAATGATGGCCGATGGGAAAAATTAAAAAAATCGATATGGGTATCGTCTCTGATGATTTAAGGGATGAAGAATCCAAATACAACATCTATTTCGTGATCGGCGGATAGGAAATCAAAGATGGCGGACGGGATATTTTTTAAAGTCGATATGGATATCGTCTCCGATATTTTAAGGAATGGGGAATTCAAAAACACCATCTATTTTGTGATGCATGAAAGCAATCCCATCCGCCACCTTTGATGGCGGATGGGATTGCTTTTAAAAATCAATATGGATATCGTCTCCGATGTTTAAAAGGATGGGGAATCCAAATACAACATCCATTTCGTGATTCAAGATGGCAGATGGGAAATCAATGATGACCGATGGGAAAAATTAAAAAAAATCAATATGGGTATCGTCTCTGATGATTTAAAGGATGGTGAATCCAAGTACAACATCTATTTCGTGATCAAAGATCACGGATAGGAAATCATTTTTTTTTAAAGTCGATATGGGTATCGTCTCCGATATTTTAAGGAATGGGGAATTCAATATACAAATATTTGTTTGTTTGTTCATCATTTATACACTCTGAAATGATAAGAGATTAAGCGCTAAGTCAATGGTAACTTTGGAAAAGGGGCATCGAGAAAAGGGAATTAAATAAAAATTCTTAAAAAGTCGATAGGAGTTCGCTGGGTCAGCTAGTATATATAGTATATATATGTCACTGAACTCCTCCTAAACGACTGGACCGATTTTGATGAATTTTTTTGTGTGTGTTCAAGGGGACTTGAGAATGGTTTAGATTCACAATTTAGTTCACGGGAAAATGTTTTTTTAGTTTTGTAAATTTGTTAGTAGTTGTTTATTTTGGAATGTTTCACACTGGAACCAACCGGCCGCGCTACCATCGCAGTGTCAAATGTATATCTTCCTTGGAAGGAAGGAATGCCTATGTTTATCTTGGTTTGTCCAATGTGAGCTCTTATTATAAATGATAAGAGCCCACATCTTACAGGCATCCAACTTAAAGAACATATAGCTGACATAAAACATAAACGCTAAACAAAGTTTGATGTGTGTGGACCTAACCACTGCCTACGATTTGATGACCCACAGATATTCGCAAAAGAACACCGTTTTCTTCCAAGGATGATACGTGAAGCTATTGAAATTAAAAAAACACCCTAGTTTCAATAGAGAAGATGGTTGGAATGTTTCTCCAGCTTGGGACCTTCTCATAAGGCTAATGAAACAAAAGAAGGACTAAGTCACCAGAAGACCTAAGGACACTGTGAGCTCATTCTGCGTAAATAGTAACACCAGTAGTTGAAAAATGTTCGGGTACTTTGAGATAACTTATACATTCAAGATATTAAGACAAAAAACATCTCAGTCTGCCGTGAACATGAATCCTGTAAAGAATTCGAAAAGTCGGCTAGTAATAAAAATGAGGTTTCTAGTTCATTCGGTTTAAATGTAATAACTAGTGAAACCAATATAACGCGATAAAATCCGTAAGCTGTAGTTTAATGTCAATGTGGAACATTCGCGTAAATCCAAGAAAATACTATGTATACTAATAATTTCGTCAAGGGGTACGGTAGACTCGATCGAAACCTTATCTGAATAATAAAACATATAAAAATAAAGATTTGGTGTCCACAACATATTAGGTATATCCGAAAAATTCGTATTGTACAGTATTTTGTTAAATTCTAATGGTTCTGGCAGACAAATCGCAGTCACCATATTGGCCACTCTAGCGAAACGTCACTGATACCGAATAACATTTTGAGTACTACTTCTAAGTAGTTATGTATGTGTAAATAATTTTTGCAGATATATTTCTTAAACAGATAAAACAACAGTAAACTAATTACAGAAGTATCCGCCCATTAAAGGAGATTTGTGTTACCCCGAACATAGATGATATACATATATAATTAGAGGACCCCGAATTTACGCGAGTGAAGCCGTGGACAAAAGCTGGTACAAAAGTTTAAGAGTTTTTTTGGTTGGTTGAAAGCGTTAATCTCATTTTTTTGTGTTGTATAGTCCATTTAACGAGGAAGGTTATTAGGCAGTATAACGTCCGCTATGATCAACGGGTGCGTACTACAGTAGTTCTAAGAATTGCGGGTGCAACCGCGGGCTCATCTAGTATAATATCATTTCAAAATTTTTATATTGCAGGCAAGATATATGTTTGATTATAATAATATATGTTTTCTGTTCTTTTAGATTTTTGTTAAAAAATAAACATTAGTAGTCTTATTTATAGTGATAATGAATCAGTTCTCATAGGAAATGTATATAAATATTTTTTATCGTCGTTTAGTAAGTAAACAAGTTCTTTAAATAAGATCGCGGATATGCACAAAATTCTTGGCATTCTATAAGGAATTTTGACAATTTCCCTTCCCAAGATCAGTACGATTTAGATAATACGAAAGAACGTTCTCAAGGATACTACCAACCCCGTTTGTTGGAAGTCTAAGAATAAATTAAGAATTCCTTTACGAGTTTTAATTTGAAGAAAGTATAAGTATTGTATATGTCGTTATAGACTTTCTTCGAAATAAAATTGGTTGCTTATTTGAGAAAAATTTTAGTATTTTTGTTTAAGTAAAATTTATAAGAATAATATATCGGTAATAACAGGATGGATAAAATTAGAAATGAGTATAGGTATTAGGGAAAGTTTGAAAGTTGCACCAGCGCAAGAAGAGCTGAAAGGAAATCGTCTATCGTGTTATGGATATGCGATAAGGATATGGGATGAAAATCATGTGACTACTGAAACTGAGGAATAAAAGAGTTAAGGGATATATGGCAAGAGGAAGACCAAAGAAAATATAAATCGATTGTGTGAAGGATGACATGAATGCAAAAGGGAGTGAACAATCGGATGACGTCTGATAAGAGAGAATGGAAGAGAAAAACATTCTACGCCGACCCTAAGTTATTTGGGAAACAGGGCAGGCAAAAGAAGAAGATCGGTAATAATGAAGTTCTTCACCAACTTGACAAAAGAGTGGACGTACGTTTTGACCCGACAGGAGCTTTTATATTACTTGGCAAGTTCTTGTGTGGAGGGTTAAAATTAAGTTTCCTTACTTGTTTTATCATGAACCGTAAACCGAAAATCGTATTCAGTAAAACAGTAATTTGTATGGATCTACCGACAACTATACTAAAACTGTACTAGTTTGGTTACATCACAGAATCACAGTATTCTCTCCGCCTCATTGCCTACATTAAACTGTTTCTAACTTCACGTTCTAAATACAAAATATATTTCTAACTACCCATTGAGCGTTATCCTAGTTCATTTATTTATATAGTCAGGCTATTTTTTACTGCTGCGATGGAAAACGTGCTGTAAATCGTCTGATTAAAACTGATTTTAGCAAGTGATTTTTGTAGTATAGTAAGCTGAGAATTGATTCAATAGGTTGATTGATGTGTGAGATAAATGTCTTACGAAAATTACGTAAATCTGTATCTATAAACAACTTAAGACTATTTGAAAATTGACTTCTGGATTCACGAAAGAATGATTTCATTTCACTGTGGTTAGTAAGCCTAACTTTAAAGATTAAGTTCCCACTCAGAACAAATATTTATTTTGTACTTTGATGTATTATGTCATAAAATTAATATACACCTAATATATAAGGACGGACCTTGACACAATTCAAAGGATGTTTGACTTTTGTCAAGACTAAATTAAAAGACGTTAGAAAATTTATAAATATATCATTGTTTCACAGTTTTCACATTGTTATTTACGTTTAAAGAAAAGTACGGGCTTAAGGTTGACTGCTCTAAATATGTAAAGTGCGGATAACTACTTGATTCAACATATTTCCGTCCGAGTTCTAAGTCATACTACTTTGTTAAAATCCGTACTATTTCAACAAACCCAAAAATATAAGAGCTTAAAGTCTAAAGATTTCCTTCTCTAAACCTTCTAAGTTACTAGCAGGATAGACGGGATTACTAGATATTTGTAGTACACTGAAGGCACCCACCCCCCCCCGTGGGATCTCCACCTTGTCGTGGTGGGGGGGCTCAGTAACCGTGGGTTAGAAGCCACCCACGGTGAAGCTAAGGCTAAGTAGAGGCCTGCGTAGGATGCGTCCCATGGTGCGGGTGCGGGGGACAGTTCTGTCTGTTCCTCGCAGTCGGGTGCGGCGTGTGGGTGTTGCGTTGCCCCGCGCCCTATCTCCCGCGACCAAATGTGGGCGCACCATCGTTGCGTCGCGTTGGGGCCGCAGAGGAAGAGGAGATGCGGTGTTGCGTTGCCGTCCTCCCTATCCTCTGTCTGACAGTCCCCTTCGTCCTTCGCCCCGGGGCGGAGGGACTCCATGAGGATTTTCCAACCCGATACAAAAAAAAAAAAAAAGTACACTGAAGGCAAACTTAGTACAAAAGAGATACCTAGTTATATTTATTTTGTCAATTTCTATATGTATATTTTTTTGTAAGTTCAACTGAAAGTCTGGCAAAAAGAAATTACTTAGTATTTTCGTTATTTAAATTTTCAGAAGCGATACAGGGTCTGCCAAAGTAATCAAAGAGTGGCTACATGCTTTCAAAATTAAAAAAAATATGAGGTACAGTTTAGTTTCGCACTTTCTGGATTGACATTATAATTTTTATACATTTAGAACTGTATTTTATGTTATATTTTCTTGTGGTACCTAGGCGGACTAAATGCTTATATATGTTTATCTGTAGATTTAAATGAAAGAAACATCAAACAAAGTTAAAACTTAGCCTGCTACATAAATGTAAATATACATATTTTTAATTGTTCTCATAGATGATAACGAAATGAACACATTTTCAAATTTCTTCCCCTTCTTATTTTATCTAAAGATCTTTTTAAAACAGCTATACCAGTGCCAGATTTTTTTACACAACTGTCATCGTTTTGCAATAATATCGACACTAAAGTGTGAGATTGCGGGAAGCGGCACTGCAGTAACCCATTTAATACTTAGCTGATACACTGAGCTGAATTGCAAGTTGGACGGTGACGTAACGGATAAAAAAGTTGCGAACAGAAGCTTTTTACACAGGGTTAGAAGTTTAAAGGCCATGATGAAATATTATAGAGTTTAAAACTAAACTTGCAAGCTATTATGCTAGATATTTTGATGATGGTATGGATGATACGATATTTTAAGGTTTTAAGTTTGATATGGGACTCCGGACAAAAAAAATTGCGACTACGAATAGCGGTGTCAAAAAATTGACAGGAATTATCCGATAACTATGTATATAAGAAACTAGAGGACGCCAGCAGCTACGCCTGCATTTTTTTAAATTTACCCGTTTTGGCCGATCCCGTGGGAATTTCAGGAAATCCCTTTCATTTCAGGAAAACCATGTCTTCCATCCACCTTATATTCTCTGCCTGGTTTCCACCTTATTAGGAATGATCGCGCGACCGGTGGTGGAGGCGGTGTTGCCATATACTTACGTTCTCACATTGCTTTTCATATAGTATCATGTCAACGCAGCCGCCACCGGCGAACGCTGGCGAGCATCTTTTTCTAGAGGTGGAACTGCACCACACGAAACTACTATTAGGCGTTTACTATTCCCTTTCGTGTCGTGTCAACTTTTTTGCATCCTTCGAGCAAATTTTGGAAAATTTTACTCCTTCTTAAGACCACACTATTATTATGGGCGACTTTAATACATGCCTTCTCAAACAGGATTCTCGTGCCACCTCTTTTCGGCGTGTCACTGAGTCCTGCAATTTATCAATTCTTAACTTAAATGCAAATCATCACTTCCCTAATTCTGCTTCTGCTCTTCTTGACCTTATTCTTGTATCTTCTCTTAACTCTGTTTTTGAGCATGGTCAGTGTAGAGCTGATGCATTCTTTTACCATGACCTCATCTTTGTTTCATACAAAATACGTCCACCCAAAGCAAAGCCGAAGATTATCTTGCAGCGCAATTTTAGTGGCATGGATCATGCCAAGTTGCGTGAGGATGCCAGTAAAATAGTTTGGGACACTCTATATTCCTCAGATTGTGTAGACATGAAAGTCCATATTCTAACAACGAATCTAATTCAGCTATATGACAAGCATGCGCCAGTCCACGCTATCATCATTAAGCATTTACCAGCACCTTGGCTTACAGATGATATCAAAAAGATCATGGCCAAAAAATCAGCTGCGAAGACTAAATTTAAGCATAGGCCTACTCTTTTGAACCAAGAAAGATACGTGGCTCTAAGAAATCACTGCAACAAGGTGTGTAGGAAAGCACAACGCCAACATATTCATGAATCCGTTGAAAATGGTGATCCAGCTAAAGTCTGGAAATTTCTCAAAACATTGGGTATTGGTAAGTCACAGCAGCAATCCATTCCGAATAACGTCCACCTTGATTCTCTCAATTTACATTTTACTACTTCGTCCAAATTAGATGGAAATACGAAAAGAAACACTTTACAAATTCTTTCATCCTTGCAAACCCCAGGTTATTCTCCCCTTGCCCTCTCGCAATTTGCCGCTTGTGATGTTAAGAAGAGTATATTAGCAATGACGTCTAATGCAGTCGGTAACGATAATCTCAGCCGTAAAATGATCCTCCCCATCCTAGACGAAATTCTTCCTATCCTATGTCACATCCTTAATCACTCCGTTGTCCGTGGCATCTTTCCAACAGCGTGGAAAGATGCACTTATAATTCCTTTACCCAAGAAACCTAAACCCTATTCCTTCTCAGATTATCGACCAATATCCATACTACCTTTCCTGTCAAAAGTTCTAGAACGTCTTATTCACACACAACTCAGTTCCTTCCTGTGTAAAAATGCACTCCTTAATCCCTGTATATAGTACCGTTACTGCATTGATCCGCGTGTCGGATGACAGCAGGCTAGGTATGGATATTGGGAATCTTACCGTTTTGTCCTTACTTGACTTCAGCAATGCTTTCAACACGGTAGATTTTCACATCCTACTTGGCATTCTACGCTCTCTTAACATATCTCCAACGGCGGTTGACTGGTTTCATAGTTACCTGTTTGGTCGCCGGCAACGTATACGCATCGAAGACACTTATTTCACTTGGTCTAACACGAATGCCGCACGTATGTGTACCATAGGGTGGCGTGCTATCTCCTTTACTCTTCGCGATATTTATTAATTCTATCTCAAAACATTTACTTTCATCCTACCACCTTTACGCAGATGATTTACAGATCTATACACAAGCACCCTTAAATAACTTGCCCGAAGCCTGTACTACTATCAACACAGACTTGGCGCGGATTTGCGAGTGGAGTTAACAGTATGGACTCATAGTAAATACTGACAAAACACAACTAATTATTGTCGGCAGTCCCCGCATGGTGTCTAAAATTTGCTGGTCCGATTTACCACAAATCAAGTTTGATGGCAAAAATATGCCGTTCAGTAGTACTGTAAAAAATCTTGGTATCTACTTTGACGAAACCATATCTTGGAGTTTTCAACTGCAAGAAACAAGTCGCAGACTATTTGCTTCGGCGGGCTTATTGCGTAGGTTACGCAATTTCCTACCAACTGCCACTAAAATTGCACTTGCACAAACTTTGCTTCTGCCCGGAATTGACTACGCTGATGTCAGCTATCTTGACCTCTCTGAGGAGCAGTTAGACAAACTTGAGCGTCTTCAAAACTTTTGCATACGTTTCATATTTGGACTGCGCAAATATGATCATGTTTCAGAATTTCGCAACAGACTCAAGTGGCTCCCGATTCGTCTTCGCCTGAATACTCACATTCTTACATTATTGTATAATATCTTGTTTAATCCCAGTACTCCTTTTTATCTCAAAGAACGTTTTAAGTTCCTTAATGACGCACATGTGAGGTCCTTGAGGTCGTCTGAAAATTTGACGCTGAAGATACCAACGCATTCCACAAATTTCTTTAGCAAATCATTTACTGCACAGGCCGCGCGACTGTGGAATGCATTACCACTAGAAATTCGGAAAGCAAAATCCTTAAACATTTTTAAAAGCATGTTAAAAAAGCACTACCTGTCCATTTACCATCATGCACTGTTCTCCTAGAATGCAGGTCTTACTTTATGAGTAGTATTCACTGTATCTGTATTTTAGCATAGTTTTTAGTGTAATGATATTATGAAATATATGACATTCTATCTCGTATACTTTATAGGTATATATTTATGTATAATAATGTATGTACATACCAATGTGTATGGTCTTTATGTAGAATATGTATGATATATAATATTTATACATTTATGTATATTAGTTGATATTATTTTATTTATTAGCTACACCATCGCCACACTTGATTGCTTACACACCATTTCTGTCCATCCAAAGGTTGCCTGGAAGAGATCGCTTTTAGCGATAAGGCCGCCATTTATACATGCTGTAGTATAAGCCAATTAAAAAAAATGTGTACTTTTCAATATTATTTGGTGTACAATAAAGAGTATATCTATCCATCTATCCCTTCTTAGTGCACCCCTACGGTTCCCAAGGAACATACATGCCAAATTTCAGCTTCCTGCGCCCAATAGTTTCGGCTGTAGCGTGTCTGTCAGTCAGTCAGTAACGCAAGGATTTATATATTAAGATAAATATTCAGCAGTAAGTAACGCAAGGATTTTATACGTTAAGATTATTAGAGGTGTATTATCCCCCTCCAAGTGGGATCTCCATCTTGTCATAGTGGGGAGAGGGGGGAACCAATTATGGCACACTATTATTATGACACAGAAAATGATGCCTAACTTTTTATGACAATTTAAATTAGGACAAAAACCATAATGAGAAAAAGAGGGATCCTGTCCCAAGGTGCGGGTGCAGTCGCGGGAGGAGAGGCGTGTCGGTGTTGCGATGCCGCGCGCCCTATCTGTAGTATACCTTACTGCAACCCCACCCGCGATACGATTCTCCTCTTTGTCACAGATTTCATCGCTTGCCTATACCTATACACTATTTCAACAAATAAATAAACTAAATAAATGAATAAATAGACCCGACACATTTTCGCAGCAATGTAACAGTTTTAATTAATGTACAATGAAAATACTAAACATTGTAAATATAGCGTTGAAATAATTTATGTTCATTCATTTCTATGTTATACAAACAAGCATTATTTGTATCGATTAATGATACAAATAATGCTTGTTTGTATATGTCGACGGAATTCAAACACGAGTTTGGGTTTTTTTTGGATTCAATTTCAATCCTCGGTCCGCCACTGACAATCAAACAAAAAAACAGCGTTAAAAAACCTAGTCCATTACGTAATCTGAACAACTTTATCTAATAGAGTGGTTGGTTTATACACTGAATGAAAAGAAAGCAATTTATATACCTCACAGATATAAAAGTGTTTTGAATAGTGATTTGGTGTGTGGTGAATTTGTTTCAAAGTTTGTTTTGCATGTTTCAATTATGATTATGCTTTTTTATGCTTAAGTATATACAAAAGGTTATAGTGCCATCTACACTTTATAAAGAGGCATAACCTGGATGATATATCTTCATCAACATAACTCTAAGGCTCTCTCGGTTGCAATTAAGATTACGACATTGGAGTCCGTTTCTTAGTTTAATCAGATCATCATCATCACCCTAGGGTTATCCCGGTTGCATCCAAGATTGACACGCCTTGGAGCCCGAGGTCCGCTTACTGGTCTAACCAGATATGACAGAAAAACAACTTTACCACAGAGCAACTGCCGTCTGACCTGCGTTACCCGAAGCGATACCGGTATTCCATGGTTTAGACAAGTATCAATATATTTGAGGGTACTGACTACCCGTAACGACTTTCAAAGATCTTTATGACAGCCGGGACGGTTAAACGTGCTCTCCGAGGCACGGGGCATGCGATAATTAACAATTTAATGCCCACTTAACTTTGAAAAGTCATTGGTGTGCACCGTGGATTCGTACCCGATACCCTCTGCATGGCAGTCCGTTCCTTAGTCTAACCAGATGTATCAGAATATAAGCCTTACTTATATCATTCTTCAGCCCCTTACAGTCCACTGCTGGACTAGGCCTCTCCTTTGAAAGGAGGAATTGGCCTACTATACCACGCTGGCCAAACGGGTTGGTATAGGGTTTGTTTCAAGATTTCCTTCTCTTACAGTGCTGTTTTCTGCATAGTATGGTCCCTCTGTCGGCTCTTACGACACCCACGGGATGATATGGGGTGGTGACATTCCGACACCCACGGGATGATATGGGATGATATGGGGTGGTGAAATTCATATCATTATCATATATAAAATGACTGAAGCCCGGAACAGGGGGATAGGAGGTTCGTTTTATGACGTAAATGTCCACTACGGAATTCTTTTTATATTCCACCCAAATAGTATTTTATATTATATACTATATGTGTAAGTATATTGAATTATGTATTTATGTAGGTATATTGAATAAAGTAGTAGGTATGTACGAATTTATATGTATGATTCCTTACTTATAAGTTTATTATATTGTTTATTCTAGATGTTTTTAATTGCACCACACAGAACTTTAATGCTTACATCGTTCCTGTCTTCAAAAGGTTGACTGGAAGAGATTGCTCTTAGCGATAAGGCCGCCTTTTGTACAATTGTGTAATAATAATGTCAAAAAATGTTTTATGGGGTACAATAAAGAATATTCTATTCTGTTCTGTTCTGTTTTATTCTGTTCTGTTCTATTCTATTCTATAAGGGCAAAATTAAATGAAGGGGAAGGAGAGGTGACTGTGAAAATGCGAGCACCAACTGGTAATACATTATGCCAAATAGAAATATTTTTTGTTAACATTGAAATAAGTTAACATACAAGAATTTAAGGCGAATATTTGCCTGTATGTGCTCCTTATTATCTTTTTCCATTATTATTTGAAATTAGGGTTCCTTGTCGGTATCACTCTTGACAGAGTGGTCGTGGTCATCATTTCAGGTGTTGGTGGCTAGCTTCACAACACGCCGCCCCTCCTCCCTGATGGCCGCCTTCCTCGTGCATTCGTGCAGTGATGATGAGGCATTTACTGCCGCTTTAATCTGGTCAGTCCACCTCATAGGCGATCTTCCTCGTGGCCTGGTGCACTCAACCCTTCCCAGGATCACGAGTCGCTCAATAGCCACTTCCCCTCGGCGGCATACGTGACCAAAAAAGGTGAGAATACGAGATTGTACCAAAGATGATAAACGCTGCTTGATGCCGAGTTCTCGAATTATAGACTCGTTGGTACGGAATTCAGTCCAGGATACTCCGAGCATTCTTCTCCAGCAACACATCTCTAGGGCGTCTATCTTCTTCTTCTCTATTTCTCGTAAGGTCCACGTTTCTGCGGCGTACATGAATATGGGAAATACAAGTGTCCGAACTAGCCGGATTTTTGTGGCTGTATATATGTTGCGATTTCTCCATATTTTCCTCAACTTGTCCATCGCAGACCTGGAAATTGCCATACGCCTCTTAACCTCATCGATACACGCACCGTTGTTCGTGATTAAGGCCCCCAGATAAATGTATGATTGCACCACATCACAATTAGCAATTTGTGTAATTTCTGAAGAATTGTTATTCATGCGGTCGACAATCATCATTTTCGTTTTATTCCGATTTATCTTAAGTCCGAACTCAAGGCTAACGCGTTCCATCTTGCCGAGAAGTTGTTCCATGTGCTGGGTACTGGTGGTGAACAAAGTGGTATCATCAGCATATCGCAGGTTGGAGATCTTCAAGCCACCAATCGAGATGCCATCTGTCCAGTCTTCAAGTACAATCCTCATTATGAGCTCTGTGTACACATTGAACAGAAGTGGTGAAATAATACATCCCTGACGGACTCCGGCGCTGGGGTGGAAGTAATTGGATTGAATGTCATCTGCGCGTACTGAGGCTGTGCCATTCTTTCATATAGTCTTCGCAGGAGGTGTACCAGGTGTTTTGGAACACCCATCGCCGTCAGCGTTTCCCAGAGTTTGGGCCATTTGACAGAATCGAACGCCTTAGAGAAGTCCACAAAGCATATACAGGCAGGCTTGTTGAATTCTCTGGCTTTCTCTATAATTTGTCGAACCGTCAAAATTTGCTCCCGGGTTCCCTTCCCCTTAACAAAACCAGCCTGTTCAGGAGCAATTTCTTTGCTCAAGTAGAATTTTAGACGCTCATTTAGTACGTGCAGTAAAATCTTGCTTGCGTGAGAGATAAGAGCAATAAGTCGGTAATTACTGCACGTCTTGGTGGAACCCTTCTTGTGCAGGGGGACAAAAACAGTGTGAGCCCATTCTTTCGGCCATTGCCCCGTGAGCCATATCTTATTGCACAGGATGTGAAAGATTTGGACACCATGTTCGCCCGATGCCTTGATGGTCTCGATCGGTATGGCATCCGCCCCTGTGGCTTTGCCGTTCTTCAGATGCTTAATGAAATAAGGGTAAGGTCCATTAAATTTATTTAATAATGCCTAAATATACAGGGTGTCACAAGACCCATCACCAAGCCGAAGTCTACTCGTTGTGGACATCATGCCAAGTCATACTAACCTAAAAATAATACCTGGGAAACAATTTTCTTTCTATGTTTTCACATATTTAAACCGCATTAAAAGCGCGCGCGTGCAATGCTCGAAATACCTACTTATCCACGCGGTCATATATCAATAGAACATATTGGCGGGGTAAATGGATCAATTTTGTACCTAATTAGAAAAAATCCATACTTAATTTGAGCCTCAATATCTCCTGAACCAGTAATATCCCAGATATGGTGCCCAAGTAAAAAATGTTCGTAGTCAAATTCAAAATCAAAGTTCTTTATTTCAAATAGACCATTTTCTGGCATTTTTGAACGTCATTACATAAATAATAATAAAAATTAAAAAAACATGGTAGGTATAAACATAATAAATCACATTATCAATCATTAAAAATTTAAATTATATAAAAAAGTTTTCAAATTGTTCATAACAAATTAACAAAATATTATAAAATTATAAAGATTCTCAACAAAACAACCAAAAAGAAAATTACAGTAGAATAAAATAATATAATTTGTGTATATATTATTTGCAGATATCATTCCCGTTTAACTAAGCGACCAACGTGTCTTGTCATTTAAATAATCTTTAACTGTATAGTACGCTTTCTTCAGCAAAATTGCTTGAACTTTCTTTTCAAATATATTTGAAGGTAATTGTAGCAAGGCAATGGGTAGTTTATTATATATACGGATACCAAGCACCACAAATGAGTCATGTACTTTATACAGTCGGTGGAAAGGAACATGCAGTCTGTGTCTATTCCAAGTGCTAATATTGTGAATATCACTATTCTTAGTAAAACGGTGGATATTTTCCCTAACATTCATTATGTTAGCAAAAATAAATTGTGACGCGACAGTGAGAATATCAATATCCCCAAACCGTTCTTTTAGAGACACTCTCGCTCTCAGCTGGTATATTGCTCTAACAGCCCGTTTCTCTAATGAAAAATGTTATTTATATCAGCAGCATTGCCCCACAGCAAAATACCGTAGGACATCACGCTGTGGAAGTAACCAAAGTAAACCAGACACGCTGTTTCCACATCTTCTTCTTCTTAGCGTGTCGATGGCAATCTAAATTGTGCCAGCCCAGAACTTAGCTACGAGTATGGCGTTTTCAGTAGCGTCCATAAGTTCCTGTAGCGTGCAGGTATTAGGGCACGCAGGACAAGATATTAAGTGTCCCATTGTTTGTGGGACGGCACCACACTTGCACTCCAGATTGGTGTTATCTGTAAATCCCCACCTAAGCAGGTTTTCTTTGCTTCGGCCAACCTGTGTCCTAAGTCTATTTAAAGACTTCCAGGTCAGCCAAGGCAGCTCATGTCCAGGTGGTGGATTTTCAGCAAGCGGGACGAATGGAGTGGGTAGGTAAGCACTTTCCCGCCACAGTCTACGCCTTGCCTGTGTTCGCTCTTCATTGAGTGGAGGGACACACCTTAGAAAGCTATTACGGCTTTTCAGTCTTTGCGGCACCAAGGTGTTGTTGTGCAAAGGGTGTCGTGAATCTCTTTCCAATCTCGTTCTTTCGCTGGCACTTGCCACAGCTCTGCGAACCTCTGTTTCCACATCAGTGAAGTGTCTAATTTTACGTACTGCATGAGCAGCAGAGCTGAGTTTTCCTGCAAGGCAGTGATTGGCACAACATGGGATTTTAGTTTTCGTTAAGGGTCTTTTTACACCCTGTATATTATTGTATTTTTCGTTCTGAACGAGTATCGTTCAGAACGAACAATACTACACAATGATAAAGTTGTAATAATAAAAGCATCTTAATAATTTCTCAACTTCATCTAACTTAACAGAAGCAAGCGCAATTCATATTAGAGGGAATGAGGTTCGCATTGTTCGCAGGAACTATTTTTATCCCACATGTATCGTGCGAACGGGACAACGCATATTGTTTTCCGCGGGGCTATCTAATATATCTGGACTGATCGGCCATTAGGCTGGTATTTGCGAGGATCGTAACTTACGGGCCTTATTTGGGTTTGAAGTATAATTTATTGTCAATCGATATCGAAACAATTCTATCTGTAAAGGAAGAAAGGTTAAGCTATAAATTGAACACAGCTGTGTTACGGACATAAGCTTGGAATTAGGTAACAAAAGAGGCGATTTGTGAACGCCTCACAGCTATTTGTTATCGCGAGTGTTATTTTGATGTATCGTTCGGTTGCAGAGTGTTTGGTTCAGGCCTGTGTATTTGGCAGACCTAGTTTCACTGAAATGTTAAATATGAGAAATGCGTTTTGTATTAAACTAGATGACGCCAGTGGCTTCGCCTGAGTCAATTATAGGTACATATATAAACCTTCCTCTTGAAGCATTCTATCTATGAAAAAACGCATTAAATTTCGTTGCGTAGTTTAAAGATTTAAGCTAACATAGGGACAGACAGACAGAAGATAGACTTTGTTTTATACTATGTAATGATTATGACGTTTATATTTCTGTTCGTATATATTTGTGGTATGACACAAATAACTATATAAAATTATGTGCGTTTGATATAATATAATACATAAAGTGATTTTAAAATAAGGAAAAGGCTGAACAAAGATAAATAAATAGTTATACTAAGTCTGAATGATCGTTCCCATTAAATATTTGTCATTCCGCGCGACTAAAGAAACTTCTCGTGAATTTGCTTATCTTAATATAATCTGCCTTATAATAATATTAATATTGATCTTATCTATCATAATACGAAACCAAAAAACCTCAAATAAGACCTAAGTCCGAAGCACTTTCATAAATCTCTCTCAAGATTAATTACTGAAATCTACGCTCACGTTTCTAAGCTGTGTAACGCTTTTGACCCTAATTCAGTTTCAATTTCGGCTAAATCATATTCGGGTAATTGCTAGATTATTTCCTCAAACGCGGAAAGTTCATGTCATGGGAAAAACTTATTTGAATTTAGAAGATTACACATAGTACTGACTCTCGAATTTATGAAGAGTAACAGGCATTTCAAATATTTTCAATACGAAGTTATTTTCTTATAGATATTTTGTCCCAGTATGATATCTGCATCCTACAAAAAATCTTAGCTAAATTACAAAAATTTGATATATTTTTATGGAGTAAGCTATACTATCAGAAAGTGCTACAAAGCTATTCAATCTTCTTCTACTTCTAAGTAAATGAGTGGCTAACTCTGCAATTGGTACTTATAGACCTGTCCGAAGGCCTCTTACACGTACTTGCAATTAGAGCCCTATTAACTAGACATGACCCGATGACTTACCGTTAACGTTCTTATGTAAAAGATTTAGCTTTTTTTTCAACGTAGACAACTCCCGCTGTTGGACAAAATGTATAGAACAATCTATACAATATAACTAACAGACACAATGAACCCCCAGGCTCGAAACAACAATTTATGAATTATACAAAATGTTGTCTCGTGTGGGGATCGAACCCACAAAACTCGATGCAGTCCAAATGTTGCTTTGCCGATATTTGTAACACTGTGAGTGCTAATACCCTGTGAGTATATATACCTCGACAACTTATAACTCTCCCAGTTTAGATCTTCGCCGCACAATACTTCGGTTAGAAAATAAATTCTGTTTTTTGTTGAGCTCAGCTAAATATTTTCGGTTATCTACATTTACAGCGTTACCATTGATTTATTTTCTCAGAAATTTCTCTTTCCAGGTTTTATTAAAGAAGGATATCAGATTAGAGTTTCTGAGAAAGTTCGTAATAATATTATCCAAAAGTAGGTAAGTGCTTAAGCTATTGAATTGTTTAGGTTCCGTCAAATCTAACTCTGCAGAGCTTGATCAGAATTAAACTTCGAATGAAACTGAGAAGAGAAACGCAGGATTGCGTTCGTTCATATTTGTCATACGTGCATATATTTTTGTCGCTTTAAGAAATCTGCCGTATCTTGTTAACCCCTCGCATGCCCCGCTCTAAAATGCATTTTCAAAGTTTTTATAACTGGCTAAAAAAATATTTAAAACATATACTTCACTAAATTGTCAATTATTTAATATATAATACTAATACAATCACTTAACGTTTGCGGTGAGAACACATATAAAAAAAATCACAAATTCAACTTAGTCGATCGCCACAGCGCAATATGGCGGCACGGCGAAAATTGAGCACCAAAATAAGCAATTTTATTATTTTTCTTGGTTGCAAGCTTGGAAATATGGTAAAAATGTATGGTATTATGTTGGTTAACCTGTAACTAGTCGATGTACGTTTTTATTATTGTAACCAATCACACAACACCGGAGTGAAGTTCACACGAATCTTTATGGGCACACCGTGCCCGTGGGACACTACCGGCCTATTTCTCTTACGGACACACCGTGCCCGTAGGACACTCAAGGGCTTAAATACAGAGAAATAGATTTCGCCGCAGACTCCACCCGCATGAATTATATACCTTATCCTTCTCCAGGACTCATACTATCTGATGGTGAAAACAAGATAAAAATCCGTTTAGTAGTTTTTGAGTTTATCGCGTTCATGGAGACAGACAGGTAGAAAGGGAGGACTTCATTTTATAATGAGTTTAGATTTTGGAACATCCCGAGAATATATTTGTCTAATAAGTACAAATCAGTATCAGATTTTAATATTGTCGTCATTCTACGTGCGTATTAAGGTATTCTAAATTGAAAGGACCATTGCGATAGCATTAGACTTGGAATGAGAATGCTTCGTGACTTTTTAATTGGAAAAGTGTTGGCTGCTGCATTGGTTGCAGATCGTATGAGTAAACCATTCTACTGAATCGAATTAGAACTGAATTAATCTTATTTATGATTTAGGCCAATAACATTGTTATTTCAGTAATAACAATTGTTGCGAAGTATAAGTTTCAAAGTGGCCATAATTGTAAGACATAGCTCAAAACCCAACTACATGTTAATCATAATAGGTTAAGGAAAATAAATCGTTATTTTAAGAAAGCTATGTAAAGTTGAAATTAATAAAAGATAATAGCGTAGTAATCTAAAGACGTTAAATAGTTATTATATCTAAAAAGGCTACTACAAGCTCAAAGAATATTTAATAAAAAAGAAGCGGGTCACAAATTTGAACCAACAGCAACTAACCTACCTACACTGCTTTCTGAAGTTATTTGCGTATTAAACTAATATTTGCACCGATCCCCGAAGTGCACTTTAAGGGGTTGAAATCAGCTACTAAGTAAGCCTTTAATAGTCATCACGGGGAGCTTCTTGATATTTGCCACAAATTGTGAAGGTCAAGCAGCAATGAAATCGCTCTGTTAAAAAGCTATTTTTTTGTCGTCTCTGGTTGGACTAGAATACATATCCCAGTTTAATGTGCGAAGGTTGTAGATTATGTATCAACAATATTTGTATTGGAGCCTGGGATATCGTAGGGATGATGATGATTATCCTAGCACTAACAACATAATCATCCTAATTAAATTTTTCATGTGTTGGCTACCTTTTGTTGCTCAAATATGATTTAATAATATCGCCTAAGACACAGACAGTGTTATATTATATATCTGGGATACTAAGCGTACTTATTTTATGTAAGGAACAAATTCTTCTGTTTCAGGGTACCTCTGCGTAATACCGTTGTAAATCAGTCATAACAATATAGAAAAACAGTGGTTTTCTTTTCTTAAATAAATGAATTAACGCGATTTAAGTTATTAGTCGCATATGATGTTGAGAAACTATAAAATCGACTAGCAAACGAAAACTATGTAGTTGAAATACTAAGAGGACCACGTTAACATAGCAACTGCTTCTTAGGTTCATGTTGTTTATATACAAGATTAGAACAAGAAGAAGGTTCTTGAAGGTCAGGCTATGACAGAGATGTATTATACCCACATTTCGTGTGATACGATTAGGTCCCATGTGTGAAACGATTTAACTAACTGGTCAGTTGAGATATGTACTGTCTGTATATTGAGGTTAGCGACGTTCTGGAGATATTAGTTATGGTCTGTGTCTGAATATACATGGCATGGAGATATGAACTGTACGACCTTAATCAAATTGATCATTTTGTGGAAAGAGACACGGCACTTGTTTGGATATGCTGTCCTTTTTCTACTATTTTAGATTCCTCTAGAAACAAAAAGCAACACCGACTATAAATCCATTTCGAATGAATTTTATTGTTTTTGTAATCGTACACTAAGTTCACATCCATAACATTTTACTTAAAGTAAATCCTTTTCTTAGACACTGTGTATTATTTCTAAACAAAATTGCAGTGTGGAACTCAGGTTTTTAACCAAGAGCTTATGACTTCACAAGATGCACTAACTAATAAACAAGACGAACGAGGCAGTTATAATAATCTATTTATATTAACCAAAGTATCTTAACTATGAAAAAGAAAATGTAATCGTTGGATTTTCTCCGCGTTTCCCGTCCTACTTTTAGAGTTCTCTCGCTGTACAGTAAGACGGCGGGTATTTTTTTTAGAAGTACCATCTTTTTATTCGATTTGTCTTGTCTCAACCTAGAAACTGAAACTTGGGCCATGGAAATACGACACTAAAAGTATTGAGGTCCGGACTGAATTGTGTGAATTGATTTTGCTTCTAAAGTAAAGATGGAGTGGTTCAAGTGTTGAAAGTCGACAAAATCAATTTATTTTATTTATTTATTTATTAAAGCTTTATATACACAACGTATACAGGCGGACTTAATGCCATGGGCATTATCTCCCAGTCTACCTTAGAGTGGTGCGGAGAGAAAAGAAGTAGGTGTTATATAAAGAAAATGAATTTGAAATAACACAAATACGTAATAAAAACTAAAGATAAATTCACATTAAAACATATATAGGTACATAATTTACATATAATATAAACATACATAATATAGATGTATTCTAGAACTACATACATTCATACACATACAAAAATATATAATAATAATAATATTCTACCACATTCACACATCACCATCTAGTCCCAAGCTAAGCAGAGCTTGTGTTATGGGTACCAGATAATGGATAAACATACGTATATACTTTTTTTAGGGTTCCGTAGTCCACAAGGAACCCTTATAGTTTCGTCATGTCCGTCCGTCTGTCCGTCCGCAGCCTAGCTCAAAGACGCCTGGTGCTAGAAAGCTAATATTTAACATGAATATAAACATAAAATATTGCAACAAAACTGTAGAATAAAATTTAGGAAAATATTTTTTTTAAGGGTATCTCCCCTACATATATAGTGGGATTGAATTTTTTTTTGGTTGAGTACCCCATTATGTGGGGTATCATTGGATAGGTTTTGAAAAAATATTATTAGCTTGCTCAAACCATTTTTCGATCAAGTGATTGGTTTGTCAAATATCAAGCTTTAAAGTGAAAAAAATATTTATAATCAAGTGTCCCCCCCCTCTGCCGGCTAAACTATTAATTTGGAAGAGGTGAAAAAAATCACAAATGTAGCACATATAACGAATTTAAAAGGAAAACTATCACGGCTAAGTAGACATCACTAGTTTACGAGTAATCGTCATTTAACTTATAAATACCTATTTCTGTGAGTTTACATTGGGAGCGCTGGCCTAATCTTAAAGATATACGTACTTTGGTATGTAATGTACTTCGGGGTATAATGTGGGCCCGTTTTTAGTCCCATGTGAAACACAAGTTATTATTAATAATGGCCATTATGGGCAACTACGGAACCCTACATTGCGCGTGGCCCGACACGCACTTGGCCAGTTTTTTTGTAAATACATACATATTATACATAGAAACACCCAGACCAAGACAAACATCCATGTTCACGCACACAAATGTTTGACTTGAGCGGGAATCGAACCCGCGACCTTCGGCGTAGCAGTCGCTTACACTCCCGCTGCGCCAACCGGTCGTCGAATATATAAAATATATATATACATACATATGGTATATATTATATACATATTAAACCAATATGAAATTTAAACGACTTATGATACATTCGCTGACTCAGCCAGTAGAAGTTCCTTCACCTTGAACTTGAAAGTATTCTTAGTCTTGGCCATCCTGATTTCAAGAGTTAATTTATCAAGGGTTGAAAGTTTGGTTTTAATAAATAAAAATATATGTCTCGCAAACATTTGCTTGGAATGTATGTGTTGTTAATGATGTTTTCTATGATATTATATGATGTAAATTTTTATTTATTTAAAGACTTACGCCTGCATCCCCGAAGGGGTAGGCAGAGGTGTAGTATTCCACCCACATTCCGCCATGAATTTTTAGATCTCAAGTAATAGGGGGCGAGCCTTTTGCCGTACCGGGAACATTATCAGACTCCCTGTTGCTACTGAGAATTTCCTAACGGAAAAACCCAATAAGACTTTGCCCGATCTGGGAATCGAACCCGAGACCTCCCAATCCTACGCGCACATTTATTCCGCGAGACCAATGAGGCAGTCCGAGACCGTCGCGATGATGTAAATACCATAATGAATATAAGTATTGTGAGGAAAGATGGATGATAACACTTTCAAGCAAAGACTACAAGGTAGATTTTGATAAAACTTTGCAGTAATAAGGCATTAGAGTAACACATGTGTTAACTTTTGTCGCGGTAACCGACACCTACGCATATTCGTTATTCTCGTTTCATAGCACCTAATTGCTCTTTCGACTCCCCTCGTCATTGAAGTTCTGTGTATGGATCGTTTTATCTGCTTTTGAGTTTTCCGTTGGTCATGACTTCATGAGTATCTAAATACTGTTATAGGTTAGCAGTTAGATCTGAAATATTAATGTATGCCTTTAATCCTTCTGAGTGATTATACAACGGCGGCTCATACCAGTTTTCTCTACAAAGGGTAGGCACAGATGTCACCTACTTTAGTCATACAGAAATTGTTTAAGTATTTTTTGTTTAATTTAAACCACTCAGCCTGTCGTTGGATGTTAATAGAAATGAGTTCTATATGATACTTACCTAAAATAAAAATATTTAGAAATTGGATTGCGACTACGCTGGACCATTATGCTGACCGCTGACTGTGGGGCTGAGATTGTAAGCTTTTGGAATCTTGTTTGTTTTATGTGACTGCTGTTCACTTGCAGCTCGGTAACGTCTTAGCAAAGTGACATTAGTCAAGCCACAATAAAAGTCACTTTGCTAAGACGTTACCGACCTTAATGCACGGTAAGCTTAGTGGTTTACGGCCATTTTCAATATTCGAACTATGGATAGATCTGTAGATTTTAGATTCGTGTTTGAAAAAATTTTGTATGGAGGTTATGTCAAAAACTGTCAAAAGCGAATCTAAAATCTACAGATCTATCTATATTTCGAATATTGAATTCCGTAGTTAAGCAGCTACCTCACCGCTTGAAATTGCGCTGAGTGCCGTGGATTCGATTCCCCACTTTGTATCACTACATAGTATAAAATAAAGTCTGCCTTCTGTCTGTTTGTCCCTATGTATGCTTAAATCTTTAAAACTACGCAACGGATATTAATGCGGTTTTTTTAATAGGTAGAATGATTCTAGAGGAAGGTTTATAATTATGTGTAATACATATATGGTAGTACGAAGTTCGCTGGGTCAGCTAGTGATTTATAAATTGTTATTACGAGTCTGCGTGTTAATTGTGACCGTTAGTCTCCCGCGACATAGGACTTAGCCCTATTGCGGTAGTTGCTTTTAAAAAAAATACGAGCTCTCACTACAATGGGCACGTAGTTTTCTGTGTAGTATGAGCGAAGGACAGGTAATTGACCCAAGAAGAGAAAGAAGCAGCGTAATGATTCTCAGAACTGTAGTATACACGTAGATAATTAATATACGCCACCTGTGTCATATGTCTATTTCTCCATAGATACTTAAACATAATTCTGTTTTTCTAAGTACCGGAGTAAGCGGCAGCTTTATTGCGAGCTCAAACAATTAATATAAACATATTTCAAATTACCTGGTGACAGAAATTTCATGAAATAAAATACTTACTACAAACACCTGCTTGCTTCTGTAATTTATAGTTTAGTTATAGAATCTGAAAACTTTAATCTATGGTGTGTGAGGTTTTGCTAGTATAAGCTGTTAAAAACTGTATTTAAAAGTATTGTTGCCAATAAGTAACTTTAATTCAATAAATTACTTTGAATATGCTGAGTTAAAAAATAAACCTACTGCCTCAACAAGGTCACCTTCTACAGTTACATCATCATCGTCTTAGCATTATTCCGTGTCATCCAAGACTTGTCTACCGCATTTTTTGACTAACCAGATAAATTCCAGAATATTAGTCTTTCCACGGAACAAGTGACATAACTTAGACCATTGTCAGTATATTAAAGGTACTCTTTATAACTACTTTCAAAATCTTAACTAAGGCTTAAGGTGTTCTCCCAGGCACGAGACAAGCGATACTTAACAATTGAATACCCGTATAATTTTTAAAGGTCTGTGATGCGTGCCATAGGTTTCTCTGCATGACAGTCTTGTTCTTGTATGTTTACTCCTTTTATACAACACACACACACAAAATATTTCACAGACATATTAAACAAACATTACTCTTAAATTCCTAGAATATTCTACACCAGAAACTGCATATAAAATTTTTAGATATGTCCCGTTACAAATCGTCCATATTTCAGCGCAACTGCCATACGAAATGGAGGTGGCGCATGGCTTTGAATATAGCAGGCCAAGCTTTCTAATGCACTAACGCTATTCGTTTGTTGGAATTTTGAAACAGCTTTCAGAAACTGTATTTGAACGTTCGATCCGTATATCCAGCGTATCCACGTTGATCTTCGAATAAAGGAATGATAGTGTATTGGGATTTTGAATGAACGCTCCTTAGATTTATTGTCTGTTCAAAATATTGAAGTAGAACTTTGTTTCTGTTATCTAACTTGACACGATATTCGCACTTGTGTTGCTAAAGGCTGGTAATAATTGGTCTGAAATGAGCTTATGAGAAATTGGGCGACAAGGCTTTGGGCGATTGTTGAGCGTTGTCGTTGCATGCGAAGTAGTTGAATTCTCAATTTAGTCAAATGGGCGGGATAATGTCAACTTTGGTTCTGCACATAACATTTTTACGTTACTGACAGACACAAGACAAAGCCCAGTCGAAAATACTGGACGCAAGAAGCTAAAATTTGGCGTGTATGTCCCTTGAGAAGCATAAGGGTGCAATGAGAAGGGATTTCAGAAAGTCTCACGAGATCGGGCCGACACGGCTAATTTAGAAATTTAATATACATAATGTGCGGGCGTAGCTGCGGGCATCCTCTAGTCTATAAATAATAGGTACCTACCTACATGATTCATCATCATCCTCCTAGCGTTATCCCAGTTTCAATCCGGGGTCCGCTTTCTAGTCTGACCGGATTTGGCTGAATATTAGCTTTTCCACGGAGCGACTGCCTGTCTGACCTCCGCAACCCGAAGAGATAGCGATATTCCATTGCTAAGACTAGTGTCAGTTTATTTTAGAGGTACTGACGCCCTATAACGACTGCCAAAGATCTTCATGACAGCCGGGACCGACGGTTTAACGTGCTCTCTGAGGCACGGGAAAAGCGATAATTAACAATTCAATACGCACATAACTCTGAAAAGTCAGTGGTACGTGCCGTGGATTCGAACCCCATACGCTCTGCATGGCAGTCCGTTGGTATCTCCACTAGGTTATCGCTGCCTTTTGGCACCCTACCCTACCTACCTACATGATTGTAATCAGCCAATTAATTCAAATTAAAATTTCAGTAATTTATGTCTGCGTTCCTCTTTACTTACCTCTAATTATTTAAAGAAGTAAGTTCACCTTAGTAATGCAAAGCTAGTATTTGTGACTTTGCTAGCACGCAATTCGACTTTCTTATTGGACTGATACATCATGATTTTTTACCTTACCGTCACCTTTTTGTATACTCGTATATTTATTTTCAATGCACTCGGCGTTGCTGCGTTAAGTGCATGCTACACAATGAAATAGCTACTGAGCTGGTTTAACGCTATGACTCAGCCTTTTACAAGTATGTACGTACTTGCAGCTTTCAAGAAGATGATATCATAGTAGACTCTAGACTAGTCTAAGCATTTATATAATTTAGGTGTATACTTAGAATGGCAAAATGAGTAGCTATTTTCTAGTTTTCCTAGTCTTCACTAACTTGACCGAACTTTTAACAAATTTATAGGTATTTAGAGATACACGCTACGTTTAATATCATTTTCCAAAACTAGATGGTTCTAAAATCGCCTCACTTTAAAGATAAGCGCCATTTGCGTCACATTTCGCGGCTAATAGCAATTGTGTGGACGCAATGCATATGGATGCAGCGGTTAATTTGTTGAATAGCATCGTTGCTTTTATCCTTTGACGTCAGGCAATTATTTAGCTCACGTGAACTTCAATGTAGTACGGGCATTAATTTATATTATATTGTGTACCTAATAAATTTATATTCTTTATCTCAATAGGAGAAAGAAAGAAAATGGGATATATTTACTATGTGTTAACCACCAGGATTCAGCGTAGTTACGCCAATCGCGGTTAGCTTACTTTGCTGCGAGGAGGAAGTTTGCCTGATGTGGCACCTATCTGTCAGTAATCACGAGTGGCGTTAATTTTTAGGTAACCCATTTAGGTAGATGGGTTACCTAGTGCCAAGTATTCTACTTTTTTACCTGTATTGAAATAATTGTTGTTGAAGTCATCTTCTAAATTAAATAATTGAAAAAGAAATATCAGCATGTTTCCTTGTTGCTCTACAGTTTCTTATTTCTTATTAAATTACGTTAATCATCATCATCATCAGCCTTTAATAGTCCACTGCTGGACTAGGCCTCTCCTTTGAAAGGAGGAATTGGCCTACTATACCACGCTGGCCAAGCGGGTTGATATAGGGTTTGTATCAAGTTTTCCTTCTCTTACAGTGCTGTTCTCTGCATAACATACTCCCTCTGTCGGCTCTTACGACACCCATGGAATGTTATGGGGTGGTGACAATTCGTATTCTTAATCCGTCACCACACGGATTACGTTAATACAAAAAGGTTAATCAGAAATTTAATATGTTTTGTAATGAACCATTTTTTATTATGGAGATCAATATTTTGGGTAAATTTTACGTCACAATAAGCAGGGATGCTACCCTTTGTGGTAATAGTTACTAACATATTTATATCTCTGTATACTAAACTAACATGGCACAATAACAGTAGAATATTAAGATTATAATCGGCTGAGAGTTAGAAGCCATCTAAGTGAAATGACCGATTAAAATATATTGGCTAAATCAAAATAGACTTTACCACAGTATCTTTACGATTGACATTGCGTTGATTAGAATTAAGGATTTTGTTATAACTACACTAGTATAACAAACATGAAAGTGTGAGAATGGACGGCGTTTTTGCACTTTTTACGCAAAATCACTGAAAGGATTTCGATGAAACCTAGTACCTGTACCAATAGCTTAAAATGTGCATGAGAATAATACAGAGGCTACCTTTTTTGATGATAAATCGACAACCTTGTAGATGGAGCTAAAACCTAATGCCACAATATAATGATCAACTTGATGACAACCAGGTGACATAGCGGGAGTGGCAACGACTGTCCAGCCGAAGATTGCGGTTTCGATTAGCGCTCAAGTGAGACGTATTTTGTGTACGTGAACATGGATTTTTGTCTTGGGCTGGCTGTATCTATGTATAATAATATGTAGGAATTTACAAAAAAAGTATGGAAGTATGTTTATTGTTTATCCATTGTCTAGTACTCATAGCAGAAGCCTTGACTAGATTGGGACTAGTATTGTGTATGTCGTAGAAAACTTACGTCCTACTCAACGATTGAGTTTAACTTGTACAAAGTAAAGGCACTAACTTGTAAAGATCTCACAATGTTATCTACCTAGATTACCGATATACCAGGAATCACGAAAAGCTCAGAAAAAGGTTACCATTCAAATGGGTTAGGTAACTCAGGATAAAAACTGGCAATCAGCCGTATCAGATAAGAGTCCCAGACGACGCCAAGCCAATATAGATTGGCTCTTGGTCTCAATCCTAACAAGTGCTACTCTAAAACTATTTCTAAAGCTTGATGGTACTGGAAATTCAAGTGGTAGGAGTTTTGGAACTTTTCAAAAGGCTACGTAATTGAATATCAAAAGTAGGTTGTACTTTCTTTCTTCTATATTACGGTGGTGGGATTTTAAACTACTGTGGTCATTGACATTTGTTTTATACTGTCTCTCTGGACATAATATACCACGTGACGTTTTCCAATAACCGATATTTAAGCATTGCTGCAAGTTCGCGCTGTAGTATGATGTATACCCGAAGGGCAATGTAAAACAAATATGGATGGGATGTTCGGCTTATATATTAATATATACCTACAACTTTGCCAAAGTGTTACAAATGGCAAGCCAAGCCACATTTTGAGCGCTTCCTAGATTGATCTTAATTTTATTTAATACATTTCTGACTAAATGAAAGTCTGCTAACGTGAAAAAAATATATAAATACTCTGTTTATATTCCATAGTCAGGAATAACAATGCTGGTTATATTTCACAAAAACTGCAAACGAACACTAATTACATTCAGAGCGAAATGGGACGAAAGATGTATAACGGAAACTGTTGTAGCGCTCTATTTCATTAAACTTTTTGCTCTCAAATTCTGTATTGAAATACTAAAATGAAAATTGAGTGCAAAAGGGACTTGTTCAAGCTTTATTTAGATACGGCAGCAAAATTATTTTCATGTTGATTTATTTATTATTTTTATTAAGAGGAAATAGGTGTGGTGTTTCTCTTATTACAGTGAGTACCCATTGACCAGGTGATCGTGCCTGATGGACCACGAACATTGTCGAGAACCTGACTATGTAGAATTACGTGTGACAATTTGGATAGCGCGATTTACAATACTCAAGCTGTCTTGATAGTTCCGTCCGTGTCCGTTAGATGTCATCAGTATTTGTGTCTTTCCCATTGTGCGATATTTATCGCACTCACGATATCATGTACTATGGCACTGGTTATATAAAGTTACCGCTACACTTTTCTTATTTTTTAATGAAGCAAGCTATGACTAAGGCGTAGATACATATAACCCACTGGCTACTGCTTACCTTGGTGGTAAGCAGAAACCACGTTATGAGTTACACCGCTGGTCCTTTTGCCATTGACAAAATACTTTTTGTATTAAAAAACATTACAGATACATTTAGAGTTCAAATAGCCAAGCCAAAGTGCTAATAGGCAAGGCACATTGCTCGAAGAACCAATGACTGTTGAGGCAGGAAAGTTGAAACAGTAAGGCAGAGCCGAGACTAGCCAGCCGACGTTTCAGGGTTAGGCCTCACGCAAGGTGGAACGACGATCTTGTTGCAATCGCGGGAAACGCGAAAGCCTTGGAAGAGGACTATATACCAATTATAGACGTCCACACGTCCACTTCCAATAGTGGACGTGTGGACGTCTATAATTGGCGGATAAAAACATAACCATAATGAGTGTTCTGCTATGCCATGTTCTAAGTGAAATATTATGAACGATATTTACAAAATTTGTAGTGACGTTTAAAAATTATATAATTTAAATGGCTACATCAATCAACTAAATCCAGCAAATTAAATGACACACTTTCTTACCTAGATGTTGCGTGCTTTAGACCTTGCTATAAATATATTTCCTTAGAGATCAGCTGACATGAATTAATGTTAAGAAATAAGCCCGGAGGCAATTTATCTAGCAGCCAGTTTAATCCGGAAATGTTTGTATTTTTAATCTAATAAAAGATAAAAATAATGCTCATCACAGAAATGACGAAACAAGACAGCGATAGCCTAGTGGAGATACCAACAGACTGCCATGCAGAGGGAATCCACGGCGCGCACCAATGACTTTTCGGAGTTAAATGCGTATTGAATTGTTAATTATCGCTTGTCCTGTGTCTCGGAGAGCACGTTAAGCCGTCGGTCCCGGTTGTCATGAAGATCTTTGACAGTCGTTATAGGGCGTCAATACCTTCTAAATAAACTGACACTAGTCTAAACCATGGAATATCGCTATCCCTTCGGGTTGCGGAGGTCAGACAGGCAGTCGCTATGTGGAAAAGCTAATATTCAGCCAAATCCAGTTAAACTAGTAAGCGGACCCCAGGTTGAAACTGGGATAACGCTAGGAGGATTATGATGACAGAAATGACGAAACACTTAGAGTTTATTGTTATAATTTATTGATCATCACTATGTGAAATCGCATACTTAAAAAGCAGATTAACAATTTTGGTAGAGGTATTTACATTTATACTTTTTTAAATCTGTGCCAAACATACCTATCTAGTTTGGTATATTGAATTAAAACTTTGTGATCAATTGATCACAAGAATTATATAATAATATGCCGGTTCTTGGTCTTAATTAATTACATATGTACATCGATATATATGTACTATGTCAATGGTTACATATATATGCTAGTTTCTCAAGTTAGAATGCGAAACGCTATATGCATATTATGAGTTCATCATAAATATGGTTGATGTGACAATTTATTTCCTTTTTAAATGTTACTATGAATAGTTCATAAACATACAGCGTTTCGAATTCTACTGCTGGACACAGGCCTTTCCTAATTCGGGTTACAATAGCATTGTGATCCTGACTGGCCAGTCGAGGTTATTAGATTTTATGTCGAGTTTCTGAAATATATTATTTGTTTGAGTTTACGGAAGATACTATTTGTATTTATTTATTAAATTATTAATTTATACACTAGATTGTGTACAGGTTGACTTAATGCCTTGGGCATTATCTGCCAGTCTACCTTTGAGTGGTGCTGAGAATCGTATTAGGTGTACTAAATATTTATACTATAATTACAATATTACAAATAATGGCCGTGTGGTTGACGGCATAGAATACAAGTGTCACCACCCCCTATCTTCCCGTGGGTGTCGTAAGAGGTGACTAAGGGATAACACGATGCAAATACCATCTTTGCGTAGAGACGGATACTCGACATCAAACCCTATACGACTGCCTCGTTGGTCTAAAGTATATCTGTCGAAAAGTGGGTGTAGAAATACACCTCTGCCTACCCCTTCGGGGATAAAAGGGGTGACGTTATGTAGACATAATATAATGTATAATAATATATACTTAAATAAGTAGGCAAACATACATACACTATACATACATATATACATACATACATACATACATACATACATACATATATATATATATATATATATATATATATATATATATATATATATATATATATATATATATATATATATATATATATATATATATATATATATATATATATATGGGAATTAAAGATAGGATACATAAAGCCGCCATACAGTAACTACGTAATGATAAATAATGTAAATAGAAATAAAGATACAAATCCTATGACACATCCGCTGGTCTTGCCAACAAGAGCTCCTTCACTTTTGCCTTAAATTTGTATTTGGTATTGCACATCCTGATTTATAGAGGGAGGGCATGCCAGAGAAAAATAGACTGAACGAGAAAGGAAGAGTGAATAAGAGATGTGTTATGGGAAGGGATAGTAAGAAGAAGATTATTAGACGATCGCAAGTTTCGGTCGTGGTTGGAACACAGATACTGATATTGACAAGTTAAATAATTCGGGGATGAAGGAGACATAAGAATAGAATATAGGGTAGTGAGAGCACGCAAACTGCGACGATGACGGATAGGAAGCCACTTCAATTGGGAACGATAAGTAGACACATGGTCATACTTGCGAAGATTGAAAACGAATCGAATGCAGTTATTGAAAAGACGGTCGAGTTTGTTGAGAAGATCTGCATTCAGGTCATAGTAACATACATCACCATAGTCGATTACGGGAAAAATCAAGGTCTGCACAAGCATTGTCTTGGTCTTGGATGGCAGTATGTTCTTGAGGCGGTAAAGAGTCTGTAGAGTGCCGGTGACCTTTTGGCTCACCTGGGTCACTTGAGTTTGCCAATTAAGTGTAGCATCCATATACAGTCCAAGATTTTTAACCACAGGGTACCAATATATGTCCGTACCATAGTATATGATGCTTGGCAAAGATGTTGTTTTTAATTTTCGTATCAGGCCTTGGCTGCCCAAGACAAAGCCTGACTTTTATTTGGATTTACAGTCAGCCCGAACCTTGTAGTCCAATTCTGTATTTCAGCCAAATCCTTATTTATCATCTCAACTGCCTTAGACAACGACTCTACATTTACCAGTGTATATATCTGCAAGTCATCGGCGAACACTGAAGATTATTAGTTATGAGATTTATAAAAATAGAAAATAACAAGGGAGAGAGAATACCGCCTTGAGGGACTCCAGCTTTTATGTCGGCCCATCTTGAGTAAGACTCATCATGGTGTACCGACTGCTGGCGCCCTCGAAGATATGTTGAGAACCAATCCAGAGCCTTAGGTGAAACCTTAAGATAGGAGAGGACGGATAAAAGGAGGTCATGACTGACGGTATTGAAGGCATTGGAGAAGTCAATTAGAACCAAAACTGTTCATTTGGAGTTATCAATGCCTTCTCGAATATCGCCAGTCACTTTGAGGAGAGTGGAAGTAGTGCTATGGCCTGGTCTGACCAGGTTGATATTGACTCAATAAATTATGACGGTGTACAAACCGTCCCAATTGTTTATGTACACAGGCCTCTAGCACTTTTGAAAGGAAAGGAAGAACGGATATGGGTCGAAACTGGTTGGGAAGAGAAGGGTTGGAGGTCTTCGCTAGAGGGATAACGTGGGCCTTGCCCCACAAGGACGGAAAGGAACCAGACTCAAGGGAAAAGTTAATGACGTGGGAGATCGCCGGAAGTAGTTTGTCCAAGATGGTCATAGCCATGCGGCGGCTGATGTTATCATGTCCCACGGCATTAGATTTAATGGAAAGGATTATCTTTTTGATATCATCCGAAGACTCTGGAGAAAATTGGAAAGATTCAATGTCTAGGTCGGGTAAGTTATTTAAATAGTTGACTGCCAGACACTTGGTCTGGTGATCCAATGGAGTGGAAGTGGTGAAATATTGGTTTATATCATCCAAACCAAATGTCAAACGGAAGTCACACCGATGATGTTTGCTAATACCAAGAGTTCCAAGGAACTTCCAGATATTGGCAGGCGATGAAGAAGTGATATTGTTGAGAATACGTCGGCGTTTGGCATTTCGCACCATTTGATTACACCGATTCCTTGCAGATTTGAATAGCGCCCAGTTTTCCTCGCACCGGTCCCTTTTATATTTCCTAAAAGCCCGATCCCTACGGCGCTTTGCCATACGGACACCCGCCGTAAGCCAGGGTGCTGGAGGATGCCTCAGTTTGACCTGCCTCGCCGGGGCATGAACATCGTATAAACGACAAATCGAGCTATTAAAAAGATATACTTTTTCGTCAACAGTGGAGGCAAAAAACATGCTGTCCCAATTTATCATAGAAGCATCCTGAACGTTAACATCCATGCGACCAAAACAACGCATGTACCGGACTTAAGGAGGGGATTTAGGAGGTTTTAAGCGGTAAGTAAGGAAAATAAGGTCATGACGGGAAAAACCAGGAGCTGGATGTTGACCGTGCGATGACACTAGGGAAGGATTTGACGTAAGGATCAAATCGAGCCACGTGTCCACCCCACTGCTATTATGGTGCGTGGCCTGCAGAGGCATAACGTGAAGGCTGACTGACTCGATAATGTCAAGGAGTTTAATGGTACGACTTGAGGCAGGAGAAAGGAGATCGGTGTTAAAATCGCCCATGATGATGTGATGTTCATTCTGTGACCCTATAGATTCCAGAATCGGTTCGAGACTGGAGAAATAATCGACAGTAGGGGGACAGTAGACGACGCCAAGAGCAGCTTTCGCTCCCCTGACGTTAACCTCAAGGAATAAGTACTCCGCAGGCGAAGAGACGGGATTAGAAGATTCAAGGATTTTAAATGGAAAAGAACTGCGGAGATAGATAGCAACCCCACACCCTCTCCTACCGACTCAGTCTTCTTCTTTTTTCAACTTCCACTTCTTCTTTCAACTTCTTTCTCACGGAACTTCCGAGAGAAAGAAGTTGAAAGAAGAAGTGGTTTGAGCCAACTCTCTGAAATTAGGATGGCATGTACATTGTCATCCGCCACAAGATCCAGTAAGTCACTGAAATGGCTCGGTATGCTTTGAGCATTTAGCTGACAAATGTTCAACGCTATTTGAGAATTTTGGGCAAACGAAAGTCGTAAGCAATCACTCAAGGCACCATCAGCAGAAAAGAAACTTTCATTGTCGGAAGAAGCAGGTGATTCATCGGCAGATCAGTATGTATCATCAATAGCATCCATAAATAAAACATAATAATAAAAATAAATATACTAATATTATAAAATTTAAATTAAAGTTAAACTATCTTAATAAAAAACTAAATTAAAATGCTATACGGGTAACCCAGCACCACCCACCAGCTTACAAAAAATAAGTAACCAAGATAAGATCAATGGGAGTAGCTCGATGCAGTTTCCGAACGCAACAATTATTTTTGACATTAACAATTGACAACGTCACTTTGACAGCTAATAGTTGAGTGTGCGGTGAAATAAAATATTGGTACATCTAAATTATCAATAACAAAGCAAAGAATTAAGAAACAAAAATTATTCAAGAAAGTGGGTAACAGAAATTATAGATGGAAACTGCATAATAAACTACAGTTCATAGCAAATAAAAAGAAAGAGGAAGTCTCAAGATAGTATCAAACAAATCACGTAAATAGCTGTTTTCTTTTAGTTGTAAACACTAAAAGAAAACAGCTATTTACGTGATTTGTGGACAGTGCTAGACGAACCGCCAGTCACGGCGCCATTCTTGCCCAGAGAAGAGGAGCCACTTGCTGCCTAAGCGTGCTTCAGGGTCAGAGATTTCAGGTCTTCTAAGTGGAATACTTACGAACATCATCTGGCGCCTTCAGTATAATCACGCCGTCCTGCGTCCAGCAAGCCCGCATGCCAAAGTGCTGTCGAGGTTTAGCGAAAATGGCCTGTCTAGTTTTTGTCAGGAATTCCTTCACTGAGACTGATGTACCCTTCAATTTCGCCTTAGCTCTCCAAACTGCTGATCTTTGGTCCACTGCTGCAAACCAGACTAAAATAGGCCGGTGGTGACTGTCACGAGACGAGTATTGAGTGACGAGAGTATTGAGTCCATGGCCATGGTCGGAAGCTCCATCTTCTGAATGATCTTAATCTCAGATGTCCTGCAGTCTTTCTTCTCAGCCTCAGGAATACCAAGAAACAGGAGAGCTTTGCGCCTGTGCCGTGTCTCCATCGCATCAACGGTGTGAGAGCATTCATCAATTTGTTTGCGCAGCAGGCTAAGCATTGCAAACATTAGCTCTCTTAATGAGCGAAACTCTTCGGCAACTTTTGCAACAGTGCCCTTAGCCGGGCCTCCCTGCAACTGCGCCTCCAGCTACGCCATCCTTTTGGAAAAGGACTCCTCCAGGTTGTCTTGTGCCATCTTAATATCAGCTAACTGAGACATTCCGGTAGTGTTGTGCTTCTCAGGTGTAAAACTTCAAGTGTGTGTGTAGCGCTGGTAGGTGGTATGACTTGCAGAATTACTCTTACACATAAGTAGGCATGTACCGCTTGTACAAACTTTAGTGCAGACTATTTGAGCAAGCTTGGTGTGATAGCATAAAATGTTAAAATATGTTTTAAAACAATTAAATCTAAATTTTATAATTCAAACTATGTGTTATCTTTTTTTACACCTACCGCCGATTATTTGCTTCCTGTATTTTTCTTCTTCATCTATTACGACTCCTACCAAATTAAATAAAAAGGCAGCGATAGCCTAGTGGAGAGACCGACAGACTGCTACACAGAAGGTCCGGATTTGAATCCACGGCACACACCAATGACTTTTCGGAGTTATTTGCGTATTAAATTGTAAATTATCGCTTGCTTATCAGTGAAGGAAAACATTGTAAAGAAACCTGCATGTCTGAGAGTTCTTCATAA
Organism: Euclidia mi; assembly: GCA_944739405.2. NCBI lineage: Eukaryota > Metazoa > Arthropoda > Insecta > Lepidoptera > Erebidae > Euclidia > Euclidia mi. Next base: position 22,430,275 of record OX123192.2, on the reverse strand, counting down.
TGTTCTCGAAAGACAAGTGAATTCTGCCACCCGCACTTGGCCAGCGTAGTGGACTATGGCTTTACCCTTCTCATAGTGAAAAGAGGCCCGTACCCGTGGGCTAATAATGAACCAAATTAAATGAGGTAGTGACAAAGGGTTTGACAAGCGAAGTATAAATAATGAATATAAAATAAATAAAATATATTGTAAATTAGTCCATCGCTTGGCAATATTAATAACTAACAATAGTATTTTCCATCTATTGTGAAAATTACTTGGAAAATTGTATATAATTTTCACCATTATTGATGAAAAGAAAAAGTGTCATCGGTGTGACAACTTCTTTACGTACAAGATAAATGTTACTGATCATCTAAAACAAGAAATAAGGAAAATTTTCTTGCTGGCTGGCGTGAGCAGCGGCGCGTAGCCTCCGCTCCGCTAACAGGGCTGATGTGACGCTATGCCGGCCTCCGTCAGCGTACTGGCCGGCGGCCGAAAGCCGCCACCACGGACAATAAAAACTTACCAATCGACAGTGACAAAGTCAAGCGTTTGTGTTGTTGTTTTGATATTATTGTTGTTATTTAGATAGTATTTATTTTTAGTGAGTGATTTTTCAGTTTAATGTCTTATAACGGTGGCAAGGGTGATGATGAAATAGGTGCGGATCAACCTTGCACTTCGTCTACTCTGGTGCGCTGCCCCAATTGTTCCCAGGCGCGTTACTTTAAAGGTGAGCGGGGCCTAAAAGTACATTTTGGTAAAATACATAAAAACCAGAATGTACTTTCTGGCCCCAAAACATCCACACATACACACAACAACACAATAGTCTCCCCCAAAATTCCCTTTTGGCAATATTTAAGTCAATTAAAAAATTCAATTCCGGTTTTAAAGCGAATTCCCCGTGGTGCAAGACCTTCAGTGGCCCAAAATCTAGCACAGTGCATAGGTCTTGTCACCCGGGAAAATTCTATAACAGCTTGGGAACAGTTAATCACCTTTCCTTATAGAATTTTGCATGCACAGACAGACCGTATAACAAAAAAAACACTTACATCAAAAATTAAAGAAAACTGTAATAATTCGGCATCCCATTTAAACCCCCATCCTCCTAAACCATACCGTAATAGCCCCATTTACCATTATGTAGAATCAAAACTAAGGGAAGGTGATATCAGGGGAGCCTCCAGGCTCTTGTTTAGTAGCGATGTGGTGGCGCCTTGCTCTGCCGACACACTCGCGAGTCTGCAAAGCAAGCATCCAGCGCCAGGGGATAACCTCTCCTTTCCTGACCCACCTGACACTAACTCAGATTGTCTCAACGTTACAGCCAAGGACGTGGTTGCTGCCGTTTGCTCTTTCCAAAGTGGGTCTGCCGGTGGTCTCGACGGCTTAACACCACAGCACCTTAAGGATCTCGTGTGTGCGAGCGCCGGGGCTGCTGGGGACGCGCTTTTGAGGGAGCTAACGGCCCTAATCAACCCTATGCTCTCCGGCAATGTAAACGATGACATCGTCCCTATTTTGTACGGCGCCAATCTTTGTGCCTTGCGAAAGAGGGACGGTGGCATTCGTCCCATTGCCGTGGGGTGTACGTACAGGCGTATGGCAGCCAAGATATGCTGTCGCTATTATTATTCAAACTTAGGTAATAAATTCCAACCCCTGCAGCTCGGATTTGGATCCAAGGGGGGTTGCGAGGCTGCCATACATGCCCTGTCAACGTACCTTGGCTGTAATGGGGGCGAGGTTATCTTGAAGGTTGATTTAAAGAACGCCTTTAACTCAGTGAACCGGGACACCTTGTTGACACAAGTTAAAATTGAAACACCCAAAATTTACAACTTTCTTTGGCAGTGTTACAGAAACCCTTCAAAATTGATCTTCAAGGAAAATCTTCTGGAATCCGCCGTTGGCTGTCAACAAGGTGACCCTCTTGGACCACTCATTTTTAGCCTAGCAATTCACCCAATCATCAGCCAGTTAAATTCAAAATTCAATATCTGGATGGATGTATGGATGTACCTGGATGACGGGACCCTGGCAGGCGACGTACAGACTGTTTATCAAGATCTGGCTTTCTTAAAATCTAAATTTTCATCCATAGGCTTAGACCTAAATCCAACTAAATGTGAAATTTTCATAAACGACAATTTAAATAAATCCTCTATACTTTCCAAATTTCAATTTCTGACTCCCAATATAACCCACATTGAAAAAAGTTCTCTTCGCCTCCTTGGGTCCCCGATTTTAGACGAAGGTTTCGATACATTTATTCATGAAAAAATTCAAAATTTTAGTGAAATTTCGGACAGGCTCCTCAAAATTAACATTCATTCGGCTTTCACTATAATTCGGTATTGTCTTTTCGTGCCTAAATTTACTCACGCTATTCGAGCTTCGCCTTTTTGGAAAAATTCGAGCCTACTCATTGAAATGGACAAAATTATACAAACTACTCTTAGTAAAATTTTGAATATAGCACTGAATGACCGATTGTGGCTACAGGCGTCCTTACCTGTACGTTTTGGCGGCCTCGGAATTCGAAAACTTTCTGATGTTAGCCTACCAGCATTCCTGTCCTCGGTCCACAGCACTGCAGAATTGACCAGGAAAATCTTAGCACCAACACTGGTCAATTCTGAGGTGCCGTGTAAGACCGATGCCACGAATGCTTGGAGAAGAGCTTGTCCAAGCACTGAGTTACCCCGAAACCTATCCTCTCAAAGGCAGTGGGATGGACCGCTTTGCAGCAGAATACGAGAAAACCTTCTTAGCACATCGTCTAATGCTGCGGAGCGTGCTCGCCTACTGGCTGTGGGAGAGTGGGAGTCGGGCCTCTGGCTTCAAGCACTACCATCGTCCAACATTGGTACCATGCTGGACGATACGACCTTCCGCATCGCGTCTTGCCTCCGTTTAGGCGAGCCATGTGTTACTCCACATCGCTGTCACTGTGGAGAGGCTGTCGACAGCCTTGGTCACCATGGCCTATCATGCAGCAGGAGCGCAGGTCGTATTTCACGACACGGCAACCTTAATGACATTCTCCGTCGGGCTCTTGTCTCCGCTGGCGTTCCAGCCCACCTTGAACCTCAGGGCCTGGTACGCAACGACGGCAAAAGACCAGACGGTATGTCTTTACTGCCATGGAAGTTGGGTAGGCCTTTGGTATGGGACGCAACGTGTGTCGATACCCTCGCGCCATCACATCTTCCTAGCACAGCCGGTTGTGCGGGCGCTGCTGCTGCTACAGCGGAGACCCTCAAACGGCGCAAATACGTTAACCTAGTAGGGGATTACGTATTTGAGCCGTTTGGAGTCGAAACGTTGGGGCCATGGGGTCCAAGTGCGAGATCTCTTTTTAGAGACCTCGCAAAGAGGCTTGTCGACGCCTCGCGTGACCAGAAGGCTGGGTTGTATTTGGCCCAGAAGGTAAGTATCGCCATACAACGTGGCAACGCTGCCAGCGTTCTGGGCACGCTGCCAGTTGACGGCGATGTGGATGAATTTCATGACGCGCTCTAATTTTTTTTTTCTTTTTTTTTTCTGTATATATTTTTTTGTATGTTCTGTATATATTTCTTTGTATAGTATTTTAAGACTTAGTTACGTTTCAATCTGATATATATATATATATATATATATATATATATATATATATATATATATATATATATATATATATATATATATATATATATATATATATATATAAAGTTGTAAAATAAATTTAAATTGGTAGTGACACTCTATATTCTCATTCATTTCTTTCTTCTCTCTCTTTTTCTTCAATATATTCGAATCTCACGGTGACGTCACTCTTAAACTTAATACCTTAATCACTAAGCAACTGCCTACGTGAAGACGATCGTATATCAATTGCACATCATAATCTTTTAATATGACATCACTTGGCTGTTTTCGCTTTGTCGTGTTTGTCGCCCTGAAAGATAAAGAAAGAGGACATCGACCTACAGTATCATGTTTGGAGCTCACGTAATGGACGAGTTCGTTTGCGTCAACAGTTCTAGTTACAGAAGAATATCTTTTCTTTATGCCTGGTAATTTTCTTCCTGTGTGTGTAAATTTGGTATAATATTTTCTTTTTGGTTAGATGTTGTGGTCGTAAAGCTACTATAGCTTGAAAGGAAACCTAGCAATACGAACTGTTAGGTCGGGCGGCTCAGCACTTATAAAAAAAACAGCACTGAAGGTCACACAACGTTTATTTACTTTAATACAAAGTTACCAAAATTCTACACAAGGTCAATCACACAGGTAAGTAGCACTTGGACTACACTCACAAATTTGGTCGCGAACTTAGATTTCAGCACGACTGTCCTGCGAAGGACAGGCTGACCCGAAATTATTATTCTAAGTTTAGCAGAACACCAACAAGTTGGGTATTGGTCCTAATGACCAAAATTACAACTGCACTAGAATAATAACAAGCGCATTTTACTTAAAGACACCGGCTTTTATAGGAAAAATATTGCTGAATTGCACTAAGCTATTGATGTCAATCGGCATAATGCAAGTCGGCAATTTTATATAGGAAATAGGGATGTGACACCTCCCCCCTTTAGAACGGAACATCCGGAAAATAGAAAAAGGATGTGAGTATAATTCAAGAAAATAATTAAAATTAAATTACTTTTAACAATACAAATTGTAATACACTGAGCTACAAATTAAAATGAGGATACAAAAATGAAATTGGAAATAGATTGTATAAAATAAGGTAATTGGAAGTACAACAGCCTTAATAGCTATATTATTAATCTAGACTTAAGTGTATTAAAACCTTAAGTAATAACAAAGTAAATAGGGTTGAAACGAAGAAATAATACAAATTGTTTTATAATTAAAACTCGAGATTTTGTCTCGGTGAACTATTTGAGTCTAAACTTTCTGTGTCGTATTCAATATTAGGCATTTCATTGCTGGATCTAGAACGAATATTTGTATTAGGTTTCGTCATACAAGTATTGATAATTTTAACACAGCAAGATGTACTATTACTATTTCTTCGTTTACAACAGAAACATTTGTAGAGCTTATATGAGATATATGCAAATACAGAAACAGAAAGTGCAGTAGTCATAATGCTAAAATAATAACTATTTTTGATATGATATGGTTGGTTTTCAATTTTCGTTAGATCGTCATTAAATTGATCTAGTCTATGAGAAGCATACTGCAGAGAATCTAAATTTATATGAGACAGTTTAATAGGAGGTAGATATGGAATACTATTATTCAATTTGCTTGTAGAACAACAATCATCATTAATTATATTAAAATTAGGATGCGGTACATAAATTTTGGTTTCAAATTCTTGAGTCGGAATAAACTGAAGTAATTTATGATAGGGTTTACAATATTTAGGTAATTTTAAATACCTGTACCAACAATATCGTAATCTTCTAAATTACCATTACAATTAATAGATATCTTAGCGATATCGGACTGGACATATATCCATCTATTATTACCAAGTTTTTGCCAGATATCTACTTCACCTATAATAATCTTATAATTACACGACTCTGGGATACCTTTCACGTGATCACTTAAAACCGTCACTTCACAGATTGGATTTGCAACACTAGATTCGATATTTCCGAGTTTACACAAGTAGTAGTTGTTGTTTATAACTTTACACTCACTTAGATCTTGGAACACGGAATACATTAATTTATCTTGTGTCAATGCTAAAAACTTTGCGGATGGATTGATCAATGCGAAAGTGTTAGGGCTACGAATGTCATGAGGAGTCGGTAGTGAATACACATGGTATAGATTGTAATCTACGAAAGATATAACTAAGGGAATTTTACATTTTACACACACATTTTATTAATATATTTTTTATAAACAATACAGAGGTAATGGACCTACAAGATCAATGTGAATGTTCTTGAATCTTGCACGGGGTAAGTTGTATGAACCTAATGGAGCTGTCACATGACGGCTTACCTTAGCACGTTGACATGGTATACAAGCACGAGCCCACTCCCTACAGTCTTTTCTAATTCCTGGCCAAACAAAACGCTCAGCTATAATTTTTGCTGAAGCTGAAACGCCAGGATGGCTGAGGGAATGTAGACTGTCAAAAACTTGCTTACGCAACTGGCGTGGACCGTAGGGCCTGGGAGACGGTGTACTAACGTCGCAGTACAAATTACTACGGCTCCCAGGAATTAGAATTTCCTTTAAATCTAAGGAAGAACCATCCTTTAAAAGTATTTGCAATTCCGGATTTTTATCGCCCTTGACGGTCTCTGGAGGGGGGTCATGTGGGATACACACATTTTATTAATATATTTTTATAAACAATATTTATATATTTTTTATTGTAGGTAGTATGAATTTATTTATTTTTACTCAAATATTTATTATTTATTTATAACATACAATACTTCACATAATTACACAACATAAAATATCTATTTAATTTTTATATATTGATAATCAATGTCGTGCCGGTTGACCGTAGTGCAATGGACACGCACAATCTCAACCGGCGAGATTATTTCGAAGTATAAGTTTGAGGTAGAAATGTTTTGTACTACCTACATGAAAAATCGTATGGAATTAAAAAGCCTGCTACCGGGCCACACCCAATGACTTGTAAAAAGGACATCATACGATTTGTATCGAATATTTTTTCTACCGCGCGTTTGAGAAAAGTACCAATTAGTGTTCATGTACATTTTTTATTTCTATTTTATGTTCTTGTGTTCGTAAATCTATCTGTGCGTTGGACCATAATTAACTCTGTCTATATACTGTGCTCTTTCTTACATCTTCTATTCGTGGCTGTGCATTTTTGTGTTGTGTCGAACATTATAGTGCTGGACAAACCGTGAGTACTTTTATTTGTGAACCCATACACACACCTCACCACAACCACAGACAGATGAGGCATAACTTCCAATTTATTGGCATTCTGTGAAACAGTGTCTAAAATATTGCGTTAATTTTGTATATTATTATTGAGAACATATTCATTTTCATTAAGTTTAGAAATAGGACTATTAAATGATGAGATAGTAGAAGTCATTATGTGAATATTTTCTTTCATTATGGTAGCTAAGTGTCTTTGATCATCTTGAACCGAATTAATAGCATCAGTAAAAGTTTTAGCATCATCTTCATCAAGTGAGCCAAAGAGTTGTTTTAAAATTGGACCACCTATACCAAACCAAGCAGATCTTTTAACTCTGCGAGTATTATTAGAATTAGTTAAATGAGATAGAGACATATAGTTATTTTTGAACATTATGAAATAAGCTTTCTAAAGGACTTAGAACATTCCAACAATCGGTTTTAACCTTAGTAGATTGGTGAGTGGTACACATTTGCTTACAAGGCTCTAGAATTCTTTGAAGGGTATTCATATAGGGCTCTATATAAGATAAGTCAGAAAATGTAACAACATTCCAATAATTATTATAATATCTTAAAATACCGATTGGATCATAGAAGAGACCGGGGCTATCAACGATTGGAGTAGTCATGTTTGATCTGGCGAGGAGTCCTGGCGCGATGGCCCTGGAATAGAATCACCATGTGCTAGTTTAATTACGTCGAAGTGATATCTAACATGTCTACGATTTATTAACAAGGTTACATTATTATTATCATGGACTTGTATTATTTTGTATGGACCTTTCCAAACACTAGAGAGAGCTTTACGCAGTCTATGATGGTGTTTTACATATACCATTTCTCCAATATTGTAAGACATTCTACGAGTATGTTTATCGTAATATCTTTTAGAATTTTCCTTGCTACGCAGGATATTATCTCTGGCTATATTTCGAGTATTGATTAATCTTTGTTTTAGTATCTTAATATAGTCGGGATACGTAACCGTGGGGTCAATGTCATAGATAGAACTACGAAGATACGGTTTACAACCGAATAATAATTCGTGAGGTGTGAAATTAGTAGAGGAATGGACAGTTGAATAGTAGGAAACAAGAGCAGTAGGAAGATATTTATGCCAATCGTCTTGACTGTCATTTACATATGACTTCAAATATTCTTTTAAGGTTGCGTGGCTTCTTTCAAGAGCGCCATTCGTTTGAGAGTGATAAGGGGTAGAAAAGAGATGTTTTATTTTGAATAATGTTGTTATTTGTTTATATACCTCGGCGATAAAGTGGACACCTTGATCAGAGAGAAGAGTTTTAGGAATACCGTAATGACTGATAAATTTGACAAGGCAGTCAGCGGTATGTTCAGCTGTAGAATTAGTAATAGGATAAGCCATAGAATACTTTGTTAAGTCATCTTGGAAGGTGACTATATATTTAAATTTTTCAGAACCAGATTCGGGTAAAGGGCCAACTATATCAGTAAATATTCTTTGAAGAGGTTCATGAGAAGTAGAAGTGATTTCCATAGTGGCTTTATTACAAGCACGTAAAGCTTTATTTTTTTGACATTGAGGGCAACGTTGAACATAAGCTTCTATGTCCCTTTTCATGCCCTTCCAATAATAGGAGTCTTTTAGCTTATTATACAATCGCGTGGAACCAATATGTCCACCGATAGGTGAATCGTGATTATCTTTTAATATAGTAGGAATTTCGTTAGGCTTATGGTAAATTATTTTATTATGATAAATATTAATTTTAATTCCTGTATTCTTAAGTAGAAAGCAAATCATTTCGTATATAATAATGTACTGAAGATTATCAAACGGATTAGTAAAATCAGACATAGAAATTTCTTTTACATCGGGATGAAAGACAATTAGTTCATTACGAAGATTGTTAAGAATTCTATATATTTCTCTATAAGTGCAAGTATCGTAATGATGGACTTTAGTAAACATATGAAAGAATAATTTATTGTTGGAATTGGTAGTTTTAATAGAATATAATTCCTTTTCGGCGTTTACAAAAGCTTCTTTATCATCTAAAAGGTCAAGAATTTCCTTGCAATAAGGATTAGAAGGATCTAAATCGATTAAGGTCGGATAAGCTATAGCAGAACATGAAGTTTTTAATAAATGTTGATTATAATCACAAATTTCGGTATTAAAATTAGTAGGATTAGAGCGAGATCTAAGGAAATCATTGTATGTAAGATTATTATTAAGGTCTACATCATTAATATTATATATGGGGGGACGAGATAGGGCATCAGCATTTAAATTTGTTTTACCAGATTTATAAATAATTTCATAATCATATTCCTCCAATTTTAGGCGCCATTGGACTACTTTACTACTAGGATCTTTACAGTTAAACAACCAAACAAGAGGACGATGATCGGTGACGATCTTGAATTTGCGGCCATATAGATAGGGTCTGAAGGTTTTAACGCCAAATAAAATTGCTAGAAGTTCCTTTTCTGTGGTGCTGTAATTGCCTTTGGCTCTATTAAGAGTCCGAGAAGCATATGCGATGAGAAGATCCTTGCCTATCTCTCCTTGGGATAGTATTGCGCCTAAGGCATAATTCGAAGCGTCAGTAGTAAGAATGAAGTCCTTGGAGAAGTCAGGATATTGAAGAATTGGAGCACATGTTAGCATAGATTTAAGAGTATTAAAAGCGTTTTCTTGATCTTGTGACCAATTGAATACAGCGTCTTTACGAAGTAACGATGTTAGAGGTTTTGTGATTTTAGAAAAGTCTTTTATGAACTTCCTGTAGTAACCTATTAGCCCTAGAAAAGATTTTATCTCTTTAGGGGTCCTAGGTGTAGGATAATTTGTAACAGCCTTGACTTTGTCGGGATTAGGCGATACACCCTTGTCTGTAATGATATGACCTAGATATGCGACTTCTTTCCTTAAAAATTCGCACTTGTCAGGCTGCAATTTGAGATTGTGCTTTCTAAGAGCTTCGAATATTAGTCTAAGCTTATCAGTATGCGAGATAAGGGAGTGCGAATAGTAGATAATGTCATCCAAATAAATGAAGCAATGGAGACCTTGAAGACCAGAAAGAACAGTATTCATTAGTCTTTGGAATGTAGCAGGCGCATTTTTTAAACCGAAAGGCATTCGAGTATATTCGAAGTGACCATTAGGTACTGAAAACGCAGTTTTGGGTGCATCCTCCGCACTCATGCAAATTTGATGGAAACCTGACACCAGGTCTAATGTACTGAAATATTTACTGTGGCCTAACTGGTCTAAGATGTCTGTAATGTTAGGAATAGGATAGGCATCTCCGACAGTAATGTCGTTGAGCTTCCTATAATCCACAACAATACGCTATTTATTTTGACCAGAAGCATCTTGCTTTTTGGGGACAACCCAAATGGGAGAAGACCAGGGAGAATCAGAGGGTCTTATTATGCCTTGTTCAAGCATTTTCTTTACTTGTTTATTAACTTCAGCCTTATGGCATTTGGGATATCTAAACGTTTTTACATGAATAGGCTGAGAACTAGTGGTTTTTATTTTATGCTCTAAGGTATTATTACAAGTTAGGGGGTCTCCATCTAAATAGAATAAATCAGAATATTCATAACATAAACTAAGTAAAGCATCCGCTTCTTCAGAATTGAGATGTGAAGTCCGTATTTGTTTGCGGATTTGTTCACACCTATTCGAAATATATTTATTACTATTTGAATTGGATCTGGAAGAGTTAATTGAATTGATAGAATGCGAGAAATCATCTTGGAGGTCACAAGGAATTAATTCGACATTGAGATGTTTGATAGTAACACTTTTATCATTGGTATTTAGGACTGAAACATTAACATGATTATTTTCTTTTAAAGTAACTAGACAACTTGATAAGAATACACCTTTCTGGATTTCAGTTTTATTTATATACCCAATATTTGTTTCAGGGTTTAGGACGTTACATTCTATGATCATTTCAGAACGTGCTGGAATGTCGTATTCAGGTTTAGTAAAATAAATTTGAAATAAATATCCTTTTATGGCAAGGATTTTATGTTCATAATTAATGCTACAATTATTCGAGTTGAGGTAATCGCTATCGATTATACCGTCGAATTCTATGTCAACACAGTCTGTTATTAAGTGAAATTTTCCTAAAACAGTGTTATTATCATTACATATAAAATCTAATTGAAAGTGACCAAGGCTTTTGGAAAGTTCTGCATTCTTATCAATTCCTTTGAATTGAATAATTTCAGGAATTAGTGTGGGCTGAAAATTTAATGAAGATTTCTTTATAAGGGATATACCAGCCCCAGAATCAATTAATAGGACTAGCATTCTATTAGAATACTTAGATTTAATGTAAACATGGGGTAAATGTACCCTTTTATTTTAACTAATTTCAAAAACTCGTCTTTACAAGGTAAATTCTTATTAGAGTTTGTATTATTATAAAAACTAGAATTAGATTTACTAAAATTCAGTTCCACATTGGGTAACTGAGATAAGGAATTAGTATTAGAAATAGTAGGACTCAGCTCCGTTTTGGGCAACTGAGATGTGAATGATTTAGAAATATAATTGCATTTAGGACTCAACTGCTTTGGTTGAGATGCATAGGAAATAGTAGAACTCGGCTTAATAGCTGGAGATGTAAAAATATTATTATGACACAACAACTGAGGTTGAGTTGTACATTAAATAGAATTACTCATGTATCTTTTTGGCGCTGGTTACCCTGTCGTGTAACATGAAATACATTAGAATTAGGAGAATTAGTAGAATTAGTATTAAAATAACTAGGTTTAATAACATTAGAATTACATTGGCTAAATGAAACTAGAAAATCGTTAGCGTCGGTTTGAGTTGACGATTCCGTACGACGCGGGACCGGAACCATATTTAGTTTAAATGATCATGATCATGTGAACTGGAAATAGCATTATTAGAATCGTTACAAGAGTCAGAATTATATGAATTAGAATAGTTAAAATTATCTGTATTATTTAGCTCTGTGAGATTATGTACTTGCCTTGGCATGGGAGAAGCGGTTTTTTGACTATTATTATTAAATTCGCGTTTTTTACAATGCCAAATATCATGGCCAGGATTTTTGCAATAGCGACAGAATAACGAGGTAGATGGCTGAGAGAGATTGGGAGGAATGGCATTAATAGGACGCTGCGCTGGCGGTTTTTGAAACAAGTTTTGTCTGTATGACCTACTTTACCGCACACCTTACATTTTGGTTTGGATTCGGCAGGCTTATAAGCATTCGGTGTAGACTGAATGTAATTCTGTAATTTTGCCTCTTGTATAGCCAGGTTAATAGCCTCTTGCAAGGTAGAGGGATTGCGACACCTTAGAATATTTGAGATATTGCTAGGCAATCCTAATAGAAATGCATGTAACGCCATGTCCTCAGTACTAGCGATACGCCCTTTAATCTCGCAAGTATCCCTAGTAGAGTGCATAATGTCCGTTTGTAAATGTGTTAAATATGTCTCTACTCGTAAGCTAAATTGAGTAATGGTTTCATTAGCTTTGATTTTGCAACTTTGGAAGTCCAATAATAGATGGTCTCTATGTTTAGCTTCGCCAAAAGTTAATTTTAAAACTGTTTCAGCTCTGACCAATTATCGAAGATTTTTAGAGAACAGGCAGACTCGGCCTTGCCTTCTAATTGGGAAATTATGTATTTTAATAAAATATTTTGTTGTGACGTAGTGGCCAAATTGAGGGCATTTTCGCAATTTCGAATAAATGGCGATAATTTATTTCTATCACCGTCAAAACTTTTAATAAATTTAGTTAGAACAGAAAAGCTTAACTCCTCTACGTTTGTGCACTGTGAACTTGAACCCTGTACGGCTTTCTTTTCAAGTTTGGCACTCTCGTTAACCATTTTGACTGTTTATTAGAAGAAAGATATAGAAAAAACACGAGAGAAATAGTAGGATATGGTAAGAATAAAGAGAAAATACCGATAATCCAATCGCAAAATTACGTGACTAACACAAGTTAAAATAATGTATTATAAACGGGCAAAACACTCACAGTATTAGTAGTAGTTCACACGATGACATTGAAGCGGCGGAGCGTCGGATTACCGAAGCGGCAGCGGCGATGCGGCTATGGAATTTGCAGCGTCGTAGATTTGGCTTTTCGGGTCGGCGTTGAGTGTATGGACGGCGTGAATACGTGCTCGGTGCTGGGCCGTAAACCCTCAGGCACGTTGGGCACGGCGACACGTCGTAGATGCTATCCAAATTCGGGTGACCTTGGAGAGTATCGCACCTCGCGGACAGCGAGACGGCGGATACAGCGAAGACAGCGGTGACCTTCCTAGTAGCCCAAATTCGTGGGCCTAAACCAGGCGATGTGTAGAGCAGGCGGACCAGAGGACTTTACAAAATCCCCTTTTCTTCTGACACCAAATGTTAGGTCGGGCGACTCAGAACTTATAAAAAAAACAGCACTGAAGGTCACATAACGTTTATTTACTTTAATACAAAATTACCAAAATTCTACACAAGGTCAATCACACAGGTAAGTAGCACTTGGACTACACTCACAAATTTGGTCGCGAACTTAGATTTCAGCACGACTGTCCTGCGAAGGACAGGCTGACCCGAAATTATTATTCTAGGTTTAGCAGAACACCAACAAGTTGGGTATTGGTCCTAATGACCAAAATTACAACTGCACTAGAATAATAACAAGCGCGTTTTACTAAAAGACACCGGCTTTTATAGGAAAAATATTGCTGAATTGCACTAAGCTATTGACGTCAATCGGCATAATGCAAGTCGGCAATTTTATATAGGAAATAGGGATGTGACGGAACGCAATGTTAATAAAATTGTGTTCTTCTGCATTTTTTTAGATGAAAACCTTTAAGCGTTACTGCTAACGTAACCAATAATTTAATTTTTGTTTTCAGAAAAGCTATGTAGTGGCAAGTTAAATTACAGTATGACCTTCTCTGTTCTTGGGGCAGACAAGGGGGATGTGTATGACATTCCTCTAGTCTAATGTGGCATTTTATGTCTCGTAAAGTATGTATTTTCCCTTTTCTAAATTGACTTATAAAGCTCTGCATGTATCATTTTCACTACCTGGAGTCCAAAATGAGCTTGCATCATACAAAATAATTTAGCGGGTCTTAATCGCGTTAACTTAACTTATTTATGGTATAAACACCTATTTGTTTCCGACGTTTCGCTCGTCTTGCACCGAGCTTGGTCGCGGAGAGACTGATGAGAGCTCTGCGCCGTCTTGTGGAAGTGCGGGTTTCGGTACCTACCCTCACTTGGTCTTTATTTAAGTTCGCAATGTTTGAAATTCTGTAAAAAGATAGAACGTAGTTTGAACATTTCTCATGAATACGGTAGCACATCGTTATTAAGGTTAAAGGCTGTAGAAAATGTTCTGTACGTGTTGTCTATGTTATAGCAGTTGAGACACAATTCACCGGGAGGAAATTATGTCTTGCTCTCGCCGAAACATGAAGTATTTTTTATATCTTTCATCATGCATATGTATAAAATATATGGACTAACTGTTACGTGTGGTATAACACGCATTTTCTTGACTTGTGTAAAACGCAATTTGTCGATTAATACTATTGTATTTCTCAAAATAACACAAATATTTTAAAAAGTATTTAAAATAGTGGTTATGGAAAGTTGAATACTTTATTTTTTATATAAGGTACTTTTGAGGATATAAATAATTATTTTAATTTGTGGAGGAACTATTAAACGTCGCACGACTCGTGGCCAATAGAATACGAGCCGGCACTCGGAACCGCTCGGCTAATTTCGGGCTGCGCCGGCGACGTTCAGTTTTGCATGACGCCCGCTCGCCAGTCCATTGTCTGCCACCGTGCGACACACACTCCGCGCTAGCTTATGTAATATTCGCCGCTAATCGTTGCTCGTAATTTAATGTAATTTTATTGTTTCTCATTCTATCGCTTTTTTCTCGTCTATATCTGTTCTGTAACTTCCTTTCGTGCTTCAATCTATCTCTTAGTGCTTGTGTTAACTACTACTCTTCTGTGACTGTTATAAATTCAAACGTTTGAACAATATAACGTTTTTTTTTCGTAGTGACTTGTGTGTTTTACTTGAACGCCCTATAGACTATTACAACTACAAATTCCTTATATAACAGAAGTCATAAGCATTGAAACTATAGATAAAAATAATCTGTCTTAGTTGCATCTCTGCAATGCAATTACTTATGTACTTGAATAAAATTATAGGATGCAACATATCTATTGCTTTAGGTCGGTATGAAAGTTCTCAGGGTTTGTTGACACTTTTTTATTTCATTTGTTTCTGAATAAATATTTAACGTATTTCGCCCTTCGACATCTTATCTAGTAAAGAATCTTTTGCTTTATCTGATAGTGTAATTTGTTTTTTTTGTGTTAAACGTTTTAAGACTTTTGCGGGCTTTTCAATTCAGCATGTCTAAGCAACAATTTCGTGCGATTTTTTATTTTAACATTCTAATTGGGACAATCTGCTGGTGAGACAGCCATATTACCTGAGTAAAGACACTTTTCAAAGGCAAAAATAGATTATGGTTACAGTATGGTGGTCTGCAGCAGGCGTAATCCACTACAATTTTTGTAACCTGCTCAAACCATTACAGTGCAGTCTTATTGTGGGAAAATTTTCGAAATGTACCACAAATTGCATCAACAGCAGCCGGCACTGGTCAACAGCAGAGGTCTGAGGACCGAAAAAATAAACGAATAAAATTGAGCGTTAAAGTTTTTTCTAACCCACTATACTCTTCAGTATATAATCTAGTACATTGCTAAATGTACCTTCACTTAAAACACGACACTATCCGGGTGACAAAAATTGTTGAATGATTACTGAGAGTTACGACGTCTCACTTCAAAAATATCTCGGGTTTATTAAAAATACTTATCTAAACGGGTGTTTTAAAATCTTGGCGGCGTCGAGACGTTTCCGGATAGCGGCCGTGACTTGGGTCTGATATCTGAGGAGCGATTGGGTCTGGATAGCTATAGATAATTTAGAGTCAGCCATGTTGCTTTGGGAATACTTTTGGTGTTCAGCGCAAAATATTATGGATAAGATATTGAAACTTACGTCAAAATAAATGTAAAATAAACGTCGCTTATTTTACATTTATTTCGCATAAGTCTGGAATACACATGAGTTTGCTTAATATGGTCTACAGTTGGGCATTCGCTTTTTTACGTTTTTGGTGATTATTATAATGTACAAAACGTTCAAAAGGCATACCATTATAAGTTCATGTTCTTTTAGCTTTTGCTTAAACATTTCTTTTATGATTGTTGTAATACAACAGTTTTAAATGACCTTTTCATATTTATTTGAACTTATTTCAGTTATAATTACTCTTATCAACTTTTAAGTCTGCTACTATTTAATACCAATCTTAAAGTTCTATAATTCTCTTAAACTCATATTACTTAGGTATCTATTACGAGACACATAAAAGTTGTCAAAATCTCTAGATTTCACTGAAATAAAATACTTAGTTTAGTAAAATTATTACTTCGCTTGTAAAGTTTGCTAGATAATACTGACCTTCAACGAGTCGAACTTATATCATCTTTTTTGTCGGTTCATTCACTTCGGAGCGGTTTTAACCGTTTTGAATTGAGAAATAGAGATATCTTATAGACCGCCATCAAACATAGCAATTGTCTGTTTTTTTTTCTTCAACAAATTTAAACATATCAGTTCAAACAGTATGGCTGTTACTTATCCTACATAAACGTGAAATGTTGTGTGGATGCCTGTTAGTCTTTTACGCAAAAATTACTAAACAGATTTTGAAGACCTATTTTAGTGATGTTAATTATACATCCGAATAGCATAAAGGCTGCCTCTTGTCAAGATAAGCGTTACCTACGTGGGCGGAGCCCCGAGCAGACATACTTCAACAAATGTCACTACTTCGCAAAAAATATGAAAGAGGAAAACTAACTAATACGGAAGGCTGTATCTAGGGTTATAACTAGTTACTGGTTACATCAACAAAAAGTATAACAGCCTTCCCGCCTAGCAACAGTTTTCCTGAAGAAATAAAATATATTCAATTTCTCGGAAGAGCGCAAATAACTCAGCTTTATGTGGCCCTATAGATGTTGAATAGATGTTGTATATAAATATTAGTATGAGAGATGGATGAGTCATTCACACATAAAACGTTTGCGTATTAGTAGCTGGGTAGCTGTCCAAGTAGACAAACTAAAGTGACAATGGGCATAGCTCGAAGAACTGATGGCTACACACCAGACGTCGCTGCACAATAGACCCGCCGCAAGGCTAACATGCTCATTGCTCAAGCTCGGTCTGTGGCGCTGTGCTTTGCGTGACGCCTGTGTCCAACAGGGATATCTTTTGGCGGAAATGATGATGATTATGAATAATAATAAAAAATGAAAAAATAAAGACAACATGGATTATATAATGGTAATTGTAGTACTTAATTAGACATTTAGTTACGTAAATATTTTATGTTACTTAAGACAGACTTAAGTTTATACCACTTCAATTGAATTGTCGTATCGCATCGCTCACCTGTGCTATCTTTATGATTTCTCTTTTGTTCAGCTACTAAATTTAGTAAGCAGGATGTTAAATTATCTCCAGTATTTCTCTTGAATACGGCTATCATCATCCCCCTAGCTTTATCTCAGTTGCAATCCGGGGTCCACTAACTAATCTTACCAAAACTGCCTGAATATTAGCTTTTCCACAGAGCGACTGACTATTTGTGCTCTGCAACCCAAAGATATAGCGATATTCCATGTATAAGACTAGTGCCAGTTTATTCAGAGGCACTGTCTCCCTGTAAAAACTGTCAAAGATATTCATGGCAGCTGGTACCGACGACTTAACGTGCTCTTCGAGGCACGGAGTACGCGATAATTAACATAACTCCGAAAAGTCAGTGATGCGAGCCGTGCATGCGAGACCCTTACCCCCTGCATGGCAGTCTGTTGGTATTATCACAAGGCTATTAGCTATCATATACAAAATTATAATATCACATCCGACTGGCACTGCCAGAGCTCAGTGAGTTTAAATCATCACATCACCACTATTATATAAATATAGATTCATGTTGAATGTTTTAAAAACGGATCTCTAAGTAGAGAAGATGTTAGGGTAAACAGGTAAACAGTCGTATAGTGCCAGAAGTGACAATTTTTTAAAAAATACCAAGATTCTTTTCCGTTGCATTCACACACCACAATTCTTCATTACTTTATTTATTTCTCACGCAGCAAATTCGTACGGTCGTTCAAATGATTAAGAAGGATTACAGTACGGTGATTTAACACATTCGCACGGTTTCTCAGCGCATATTCGCTGCCAAATAGTCCGAACGAAGCCTAGTCTGAAGCAAAATACGTGTCTAGATGCGTACATTGCGGAGATTCTTGGCCATTAGTGAGTTCTAGTATCCATAAAGGTTTCATTGTACAGCCTTTTGCAAATCGCTGTTGGACAAAGGCCAGCCCTAATTTGTAAGTTAATAGGAGAATTTGGTCTACTATACCAAGCTGGTCAGATGAGTTGGTATAGAGTTTGATGTCGAGTTTTCCGTCTCGACGCGACGATGCTAATTGCTCCGTATATTGCTTTAATCGCCCGTTACGACAACTATGGAATAAAGTGGAGTAATTGACTTTGTATTCTTCATTCGTCACCACACGGAGTATCCATAAAGATTTATGTACATTGTACATATCTTCATTATATATAGATTTTCAGCCAATCCTAATAATTCTGAGAGATATGATAGATATCATCTCCCATGAAAATCACAAGGCCATTTGATTCCGAACTAACCTAATATATTTTTTTTCTTTTTTTTGTAGACTCACGTCTAAATCCTCGAAGGGGAAGGCCGAGTTGTAATATTACACCCACATTTCGTCATGAATTTTTAGGTCCCACGTTATAGGGGGCGAGTCTATTGCCGTACCGGCCACATTACCAGACTCCGTGCTGCTGCTGAGAATTTCCTAACGGAAAAACCCAATAACACTTTTCCCGACCTGGGAATCGAACCCGAGACATTCCTATCCCACGCGCACATTTATGCCGCAAGACCAACGAGGCAGCCCCTGTCACCTGATAACTGATAAACAAACTTATCTCAGATTTATTTATTTAGAGACTAGAGACATGACAATTCAGAAAATTCCAATAAAAGTACCTTCAGGTTCAATATCTGACTTTGTTAATTGGCTGCCAACTAACAGGCCGACTGCTAACTGTATTACTGAGCAATGTCCTCTCTGTTGCGTAATCCTGTGGTTTGTCAACATGACCGTCATAATGAAATTATCGTCGTTGCGCTTGCCAAACCTGACATGTGCATTTTTTTAATTTTTCGTTTTTTCGCTAGATGTCGCTAGCTATTGAAGCCGCATGCTTTGTAAAAACAATCATGTGCGAAATCTATGTAGAAACGGACTTGCCAAACTTTTCATGTGTAATACTTGCTGTGAAAAGTCTGACATGTGAACTCCAAACTACCCTCAAAAACCTGATATGTGAAACGAATTTCACATATCAGGTTTATGTCACTGACATGTGACAATTTTGTTAGGTTATGTCGTAAAAGTTTAATTTATTATTATGCAATAATAAACAATACCATTACAAAAACATATTTTTTTGCAACCACATATTTGTCTTAGGATTATCAGAGAAACTTTTGTATAAAACAGTTTTTTTTGCGCTCCTGAAAAGTTGTGTAAATGCACATAACAGATTTGGCAAGCGCAACGACGTTATGTAACTTCTCGATAGGGTCTTTAGGTGTCTACAAATACTATGTTCTGGAGTTTTGTATGATGCAATAGGTATAAGTCTGATTAGAGCTTATTGGTATAACGTAATAGGTATTAGTCTCACGAGACAGACAATATTTCTCGTAACATCTCCAAGTAGCAAATCCGGTACAATTCATTTATTTAAGGTATAAATACCTATTTGTATCCGACGTTTCGCTCGTCTTGCACCGAGCGTGGTCGCGGAGAGATTTATTTTGTATGATGTATACAAATCGCGAAAGTTTAAAATCGGTTATTAGCAAATCCAGGTTAGTACATAATTATATCGAACTAATTAATATTTTCTCAGAAGCGGAAAATAATCATGATATACGGAGAAATTTATACGGTAGCGGTGTATTATTAGTTAATCTTATGTAATTCTATTTATAATCTAATCTAATTTCTATTTATAATGTTAATTATCTTTTGATCGAAAATCAAAGCAGCAATCTATTAAATTTCGTTTTTTGTTAGTATTTTGTGACTTTCTAATTCGACTCTAAGTACGTCCTTTCTATCCGAGTAAGTTTGCATTTACACAAATTTCAGACAACTTTTTTAATTCTTTTTTTCCAACGTGGCTTAAAGATTCTTGTCCTGATACAAGAATTGGGCCCGACGGCTTTAGGTGTCCTCCGAAGGACAGTTGCACTGTGATGCAAATGTCACTCGCGGTCACCCATTCAAGTAACGACCTGTCAAAATTGTTGCCAATCTATTACTAACGGCAACTTTACAGGTTTCTCATTTGTTAAGTGGGGAAGCCTGACTATAGATCATCAGAGTGTGCTGCACTTCCGCCTTTTTGCGTGGATGAGTAATAAACAACCATACATCCATCCTCACAAACACTTACATTTATAGTAGTAAAATATATTCCATGCAGCGTTTTATTACTAGCAAACACCACACCCTCGCCATTCACAGGCATATGGTTTCTAAGCGGCCTAGTCAATATGATCTAGTTATTCAGTCGTCACGTACACACATGTGGAGCTAGATACACATGGCCTTAATGAAACAAGGCGCCTATCGCCTGACCTATATACATTCCCAATAAAGAATGTATAGAGATCCACTTTGTTTTTTGTCAAATTTTGTGTGTGGCAGTATAATTTTTTTGTTTGTTTCTTTACATAATACAATTTTATGGAAACAATTATTACTTTACATCATTAAATATTAAAAAAAAACATAATACGACTGCCCAATATCCGGGATTATTAAAATCACTTGAAGCACTTTAATTATTAGACACGTTCATTTTATGCTAATTATTTCCGAACTTCACAGCAATTTCCATATGATTATGAAAATATATTATACGTAACTAATTTATTTCTTACAGTTAAAATTTGGCTGGTGTGTAAAAATATATTGTAAGTTATTTAAATCGAATATAATTATTGAGTCCATAAAAGAGGCCAGTGGCATGTCTACAATTCTATTGATATAAAGGTATATTTATGTGTATATTGACCTCTTTGATTGATTATATATATTGACCAGGGCCTCGAATGTATTGCTTTTGTGAAATACGTGTATAAACCGCGGTTAAACCATACTATGAGGCCACTGGCTTGGCACCGATTAAATGAAACCATGATTTTCAAAGATACATTTAATAGAATCCACTCAAAATCACAACATTTCAAACTATAAATGAATAACTTGGTAGTCCAACACTGTTCCGCTACGCTATCATTACAATTTTAACGTAGCAGGAGTTTAATTTAGAATACAGCTCTTATATTCAAACGACATTTTTATCAGATTCACGTTTTGAATTTAAACGCATTAGGCCTCAGTTACACCTTTACGCTGTTGATGTTCGGCAACGCGGCAAAAAGTTTCTGAAACAAACATGTTTTGATACGTTAGGGAACAAAAGTAGATTTACTACGGTGATAGTAATGATTTAATGCCTTAGATTGATTTAGAGTGACAGTTTTATGATTTGAATCGAACCCATGAAGTTAGTAAGAATGTGGATAATAAAAATTATATAGAGTCCCAAGCTAAGCAGAACATGTACTATGGGTACTAGACAATGGATAAACATACGTATGTATATGTCGACGGGTTTCTTGATTCTTGGCCGGTATCAACACTTCACATCGCAGTTTGTTATAAGTTCACACCAAATCAAATTTAACAAAACTGACTAACTATTTTGTATTACTGAACACGAAACGTGTGACAGTTTCTAGGTACTTGTGGTCCGCCCGGAGTCTTCGAGAGAAGTGATTAGTTGTTTTAGCGCTCCTTTGAACGTCAACCGTCACCCCCCTCTTCAACTGTAGCGAACGTCATACTAGACTCTGTCGAAGCGCGCCATCTTCACACGTCCGATTCGTAGTCAATTGACTTCCTCATGATCGTACTCATGATCATGCCGATATATATATAATTATATATTTTTGTGAATACAATCAAAAAGCATTTGAGCACCAAAACTAAAACAAGCATCCATGTTCGCTTGAACATGGATGTTTGTTTTGTCAGGGACATGGCCTAGATTTTTCCATCTAGTGGCGTAGCGGGAACGTAAACGACTGCAACGCTGAAGGTCACGGGTTCGATTGCCGCTCAAATCGATTTTTTGAGGTACATCAACTCCGAAGCATGGTAGCGCTCTGCTATAAATGCCACAACATTACAGGTAGTAAAGCCTTGCTGATTTCAGTATGAATGGGCCGGCTCGACCGGGGAAGTACTACCCTCTCACAGAAAATTGACGTAAAGTAACAGTACCTAAACTGTTGCGTTTCGTTCGGTGAGTGAGAGTCCCGGAGGCCCTATCCCTTATTCCTTCTCCCTCATCCTACTCCTCATCCTATTCTTTGCCCATTTTCTACTATAAATTTACTACTATAAAAAATGACCCATCCAGGTGGTGACCATTGCAAGCGTTTCTTAATTTGGCGATATGTTATGAACGGCAAGTTAAATAATGCTGCGCACGCTAGAGATAGTATATATTATACTCGCTTATTTCTTTCGTAGAAAGGTGCTATCCTGTATCAAAATAAGCTTAAGTTTTATTGACTTTGATGAATAACTCGTTCTCTCACATTGATTTTATCTATAGCACATAAGTAAAGACATGTTATCACACTACAAATAATGACATTAACCTCCATTTGCTAACAACACGTACAAAACTCATGATTAAGTCAGCACGAGACGGAAAAAATATATATTTCCCCTTTCTTTTATACATGATATTAATATAATATTCACCTCTCTTTACTCCGTGATAGAATAATTCAGAGAGTAATAACCTACTGCTCATATTCGAATTTTACCATATTTCAAAATGCTGCACATTAGTGAATCAAAAAAGTCAACCTCAATTTTCACGGGGACTTATAAAAGTATGAATAGTATTACTCGCTCACAAGAAACCTTTCGCAAAACAAAATTTTACCTCATTTCCAGAGCAATGAATGGAAGTGGAGTAGGCTGTGCTTTTAATACTCCGTATCGCTTTACTGTTAGTTTTTAACACTGCAGAGAGCTTTGAGGCCGGAGGGAGATTTTTATTTTTTAACTTACTTCAGATAAGTATGAGTGTATGAATTAAACAATGGTGGTCTTTTATAATATAACTAGAGGGCGCCAGCAGCTATGCCTGCATTTTTTTTAATTTTACCCGTTTTGGCCGATCCCGTGGGAATTTCGGGAAATCCCTTCTTAGCACCCCTACGGTCCCCAAGGAACATACATGCCAAATTTCAGCCTCCTGCGCCCAATAGTTTCGGCTGTAGCGTGTCAGTCAGTCAGTAACGCAAGGATTTTATATATTAAGATTTTTATTTGAGTTTAAATAAGAGCTTATATTTCAAAAACCTGTGAAAAATATTTTTGAGAAGACCTTCATTTAGTAGTAAACGTGCAGATTTCGTTGTTATGGACTTACTTGTTATCATCATCTGAATCATAACCATTCAATAATTTGTTCCCGTGTGTGCACAATGGTAATAACAGAGGGACAATATAAATAAAAAAAAACTGTTGCATAGAATGAGAAATGACTGTCTCCGTGGTCCAGTAGATAGCGTCCGTTTGCTGATCGGGCGGTCCCGGGTTCGATTTCCGGGACAGTTGAGGTCGGGGTAGAGGTAAAGGTATTAGAAGGTAGGTAAAATGGTAGCGGCAATATGCTCAATCCTTATAACAAAAAACTATATTCATAGCATGGCGTAACGTGGATGTAATTTACACCTCTGCCTACCCCTCTGGGGATAAAGGCGAGAGTCTATAAAAAAAAGAATGAGGAATGAAAGCAACACGTCTGCAACATACATACAATTTATCATAGTCACAAGGAAGCAAAATTTTTTGTGTCGTTCCAAAACTGTTACAACCATGAAAATTATTGAGGTAAAATAAAAGTTTCTCAACCTTGACAAAATGATCTCATACCTACATTCTTCAACACAATTATGATGGATGTAATTAGAGAATAAGAGCGATTTCAAATTTGCGTATGTTTCAGTATACGTCCTTACACGCTAGCCACGTAACGCGCTTCGAAACCAGACTCGCCGTTATTACGGTTACCAGGTTGGCCAAGTGCGAGTTATTAGATTTCACATGTCTTTTTAGTACATGCAGAGTTATATGTCTGCGTCGTTGGTCTCATGGCATAAATGTGCGCGTGGGACCGGGAGGTCTCGGGTTCGATTCCCGGGTTAGGCAAAGTGTTATTGGGTTTTTCCGTTAGGAAATTCTCAGTAACAGCTCGGAGTCTGGTAATGTGCCAGGTACGGCAATAGGCTCGCCCCCTATTACGTGGGACCTAAAAATTCATGGCGAAATGTGGGTGTAATATTAGACCTCTGCCTACCCCTTTCGGAGACACAGGCGCGAGTATATATAAAAAATATAGAATATTAAATGTTAAGTATTTTACGAGAAATACTTAACATTTATTCGAAAAATAATGAACAATACAGCAGTAAAGTTCACCAGTTGATTCGTCACCGATCTGTCAATTACATAAGTCTGACTCGCACTATCGACGCGGTGTCTCCGTAAATCAGCATTTATTTTATATCCCACTTTACTGTATATACTACTTCAGGGTTGGAACTGTACGAAATACGGTCAGTGAACGGTATTATAAAAAATAACGTTTCAGTGTTTTTTAACGAATCCGTGTGAGTATCAACTAAAGATTACTATCATCTATCATATATTATGCAGGATACTCGCTCAAAAACCGAATCTCGGAAGATAAAGTTTGACTGCTGACCAGGAGGGAAAATATTTCTGAAATAAAAAAGATACAAATTGCAAGGAAAAGTTAATAAATAGTATATAAAAAACTATACTACCGGACATTTTCGCACGCTTGACACCAGCAGTGGGCAGTCGATGAGTTGACAATGGCAACTGAGACCAACAGGTCATATAAAACAAGGTGAACAATTATAAAACAATATCAATACTGTCAAGTACTAAATAATAATATACTACAAGTCTCTCTAATGCAATATCCTATTTCCACTTCCTGCACAGTAACGAGAAATATAATATTCCTTTCACGTAATTGCTGTTCCCATTTAATTGTAACATCTATTTACTACCTACTATTTCAAAGAACAGCAAATGTTTATTTTAGAACTGACCCACTTTGAACGTTAACTTTTGAAAATAAATCTTCAATGAAACCAGTATAAATAAATTACAATACTAAAACTTGCTTTTCTGTTTTCTTTTCAACTTGCAGTCGAACTTGCTATTGCAGCGGAACTTGGCGATAACTTGCAGTATTGAGTTGATAGAATATCGTTTTCGTGCAGCAAAATCGAATCATATGAATGATTGTTTTAAAATGGCTTCAAAAGATACCTTGGGTGGAATATTATCATATGTTTTGGACAATCAATCATTATTGTATACACTGTGTATTTTTATTTATTGTTACAGTATTCTTTCAAATACGAATGGTTATATTTTGTAAAAAGCTTTCCAGGGTATTTTCTACATTTGCTTTTGCATATTTGCTGCCGGGGAATCAATAAATGTTTACCTGTCATTTATATTCCATAAAAACAATACTTGTCAAAAATACCAAGTCTCGCGTCCGTAAAAAGTTGAGAGATCCATGTAATACCAAGTCGTTTAATTAAAAATCTTTAATACATACATACATACATAGACTCATGCCTGTTTCCCGGAGGGGTAGGCAGAGACTACGGAACGCCATTTGCAACGATCCTGACATACCTCACTTGCTTCACTCACTCCCATCAAGTTTCTCATGCATGCTCTTCTGTTAAGGGTACTTCTGACTTGTCCTTTTTTCAGGATGTCTCCAATCTGGTCAGAGAACGTTCTCCTAGGTCTTCCCCTTTGTCCTGTCCCATTCACACTAGCCTGATATATCTTCTTTGTCAGTCTATCGTCATCCATCCTCTCCATGTGCCCAAACCATCTTAACATGCCTTTCTCAATGCTTGTCACTACATCTTCTTTTACCCCACACCACTCTCGTATCACACAATTCTTTACTCTGTCGGTCAAAGACACACCACACATACTTCTCAGTGCTCTCATTTCTACAGCATTTATTCTACTTTCAAATCTCTTCTGCCATACCCAACTTTCACTACCATACATAAGGGTATACACTAACACACCTCTATGTACAGCCAAACGTGCCTTTTTGGACACGTTTTGACTGTTCATAAACGCCTTCAGAGCTCCATTCACACAATTACCTGCATTAACTCTCCTTTCAATATCTGCTTCATTCTTACCATCTCTTGTAAACAACGTACCTAAGTAAACAAACTCTTTCACTTGTTCCACTCGCTGTCCATCGGATCATCTTCCTCTGCAATTAATATATAATCTTCTCTTGGCATCATCTTCTGAAGTAATCCACGTCTCCGTAAATATTAATAATAATATGTGGGTAGTTTTTGGTATAGTTCTTATTATACATTTAATTTCATAAAATTTCCCAGCGTTCCGAATACTTCTTAAGTTTGCATAGAAAAATCGCAATGACGATGGGTGCAACGGGATGTCTTCGTATTTTTTAATTATTTGGTGGGTTAATCTTGTGGATTTTTGTAATGCCTCCCGGTCCGAAATATTCTTTAGTTTTTTGTATTGTTTTTATCAGTTATAATTGTAGGGGTACCTTTTATATATTTAATTACAAGATCTTTTTCACCGTTTTCTATGCGTTTCTTAAGTTCTTCTCTGAGTGATTGTAAGAACTGTTTTTGCGTCGGAGTTTGATCGGCATACACTTTAACATTATCCGGCAGTTTAGACTTGTTGCGTAGTATATATTTTGGGGCTTCCGTATTATTAAAGTGTACTTTTATTGGGCGGTTTTTGTTTTGGGTGAATTTTCCCAATCGAATTGTTTTCATTGCACCGTTATAGTCTAAATTAAGCATAGTAATTAGTTTGGAAACTTCTTCAAAATCATACGTTTGTCTATTTTTTAGACTCCTATGGTTTTTTTTCGATATACCCACTATTATGACATTTTTCTCGCGATCACACCTGTCTTTAAGCTCTTGTACGAGGTCTTCGGGGTGAGTGATTGGCGGTTTCATTATAGAAGTGGTTTGTGGAACATTTTTTATCTGCATAATTTCGTTCTCTAAATTTTGTATCTTTTGCTGAGTTGCGGTATTATCCGATTTCATACTTTTTATTTCATTGTTAATTTTTTCTATGCTCTTTGTAAAAATGTCTGAGATTAGTTATATCATTTCAATTTCGTTTTTAATATCTGATATTTTTGCCCGTATAAGTACATTGTAAATTTTCATTTTGTTTTTCACCGTAATCCTTCATGAGTTTCAACATATCTGTTCGAAAAAAGTCCTGGTTTTGATTGAAATCACTTTCATCGTTTCGCTCGTTCCTCTTTCTTGTGTTTATAAAAGTAGGAGTTGACAGGTCTTCGTATTCGGAGTTGGATATAGAACCGCTATCACTTTCGTTACAATCGCTACCGCTTATGAGCTTGGACCCAGATGGTGACGGTGTTCGCTGTCCACTCATTGTTAGTGTAGGTGCGAGCGAGTCGAAAAATAGCCGTGCCTCTCGTTACTCGAGGTGAAGGGGGAGGCAGGGCACTCGCGATGCGCGTCCGTCAAAGTTACGATTCTTCACACACTTGTAAAAATTAAAAGTCTTATATGATAATCACTGTTGTTCTGTGTAATTAACTTTAAGGCGCTGTCCTAAGCGACTGTTTTGGTAAATGAGGGGGTGAAGCAGGGGAGGTGAAGGGAGCTTAGCGGGGCGCCCCCCTTCATTCTCGTCGCGTGTGTCTGCCGAAATCCGTATTCCAATATTTCAAAATCGCAAGCAAAACGTTTTAGCATATTGAATTGAGATACTGATATTAAAATTTATATTACACACATCAATCTGTTTGTACAGTATAGGCATAGCGCAATTTTTGTTCTCAGTGCAGCCATGAGCAAAACTGGTTTACATTAGACGTTATAGGTATTAATAGTTGACGAAAGTATGTAAATACCTACGTGCCGTAAGATGATAAAAATAATTAAGCCAGTTCCATGTATGGAGAGGCCATTATTATGTTTGTTTTGTTTTTGTATAAAAATAGTGAAGCAGTTCATAGAATACCTACATCAAATTCCATTCCTGCCAGTTTTCAAATCTGTTTTGCAATAAATTGGCTGAGACATACGGGAGGACAGACAGACAGACATTGCGAATCTATAAGGGTTCCGTTTTTACAATTTTTGGCTACGGTACCCTAGAAAACACAATACTGCTCTTCTAAGCGCAAAAACCGTATCTCAACTAAAGCGAGTTACCTACGAGATAATTGAAGTTTAGTAAAAGTTGATTTCTTTTATTTATTTATGGATGTTTATTGTTATTATAGGTATAATTATTATGGTAAAGGTTTCGAAATACGTCGCCATTTTTAGGGGTTGTGAGTGATTGGAGAGGGAGGAGGGGAGGTCTTGAAACCCCGCTCACCATTTTCACTTGCCGGAAATACTTGGTTTCCTCTGAAAAAAAAATCTCCAAACATCGGTGTGTATGGCACTGCCAACTTCCACATTCATCACACTAGTTTAATAAACTAAGGTTGACGGAGCCCTGCGAAGGGCTCCTATTTTCGGATTAAGGGTAAAAAGAGAACCTAACATAACCTAGTTAGTTACTTTTTACAGTCGCACCTAACCCTAGGCACTCGAAAGCAATGACGCACAAATTTGACATTAGCTGTCAATATGATCATTCCAAGATGGCAGTTTTGCGTTTCGTTTTACGTCTTTCACATAAAACCTAAAAATGACATTTGTAAAACTGTACTAAAGTATAAAAACTACGTTCCGTTTTGCATAATTGCCGAAGTATTTATGTTTTTTTTTTATAATTTCTATTTTTAGTGGTATAATTTCGCCACTCCACACAGCAAATAAACACTTTTGTTTGCGTGTAACGTGGCGTTGCCCCTGAATTTGGTAATAACAATAACAATATTTGTTTAGACTAGTCAGTTCACTTTTTTATCATGTTTCCATATTTGTATTTTATTTGCTCTTATACTATTCTCCAGGCCATTCTTATAGGCAACTATAGAACATTAAATTTCCACAATCGTGTTTGGACCTATTAATCCATCTGGCGTGGCAGCAATAATCGGATAATCCACAAGGCTCAATTGTTACATTTTCTTGCTTCGCCAGTTGTTGCAAAGCCAGTTGTTCATTTTAGATTCCATGCGCAACTGATTTTACATTGCAAATATTTAATTTGAACAAAATATTTTTTTTGTTTAATTAAAAATTGTTTGGCATTCCTTGGCTAGCTCTTGAACAGATCGTGTTAGGAATGACTGCAGTCAAATGTGTGTAAGACGTTGCAGAATCTGTAACTTCACTGTAATTACAATAATGATAATTAGTTACGTACTTTATTATTAAAAAAATACTATATCTTGTGTTATAGCATGCAGAGGAGTCACCTTCTTACTTATAAATGATTGATTTTAGAAATTAAAAAGATAATAAATGAACTGAGACATACCTTATAGTTTATGAATAATCAAAGTTTTACCCGATGTACCTAAAAAGGTTTATGTTCTCAACACAATAATACAACATTCGTTACAGCTTGTGTGCGGATTGCGGAGCGCCATATTAGCGCTGTTTATTGTTCGCCGTGGCGGCATCTTAGCGCTCCAGGCGCTCTGACAAGCTAATGAATTTGAAATATACAGAAATATAGGTACATAAAATGATTCGATTTTATGTTATTACTCTTTCAAAAATTGAAAACTGTGGCAGCTATGTATTGTGAGAATAATTTATATAATTATATTATGCATAATCGATGATATATAAGTAACATAGTTAGTCATAAAAGACTCTTATGAAAATAATTTGTGTAAAAATGTTACATATTTCATAATCACTTGGCCATGGATGAATTTCTATTTTATTACGACGCTTTCTTGTACAAATGCTTCGTAAAACTTCATTTCTCTAATTGTCCATATTTTATTCTTCTAATTATATATTTATAAGCACAGAAACAATAACACATTAAACGCAACAAGAATATAAACTTAGGTCCTAATTATATGTGCCCATAGTTACATGAAAAGCCTATTTGATTCAAAGTATTCAGTCTATAACATAAAACATGAAATTACGAACTCAAATCGGCGTATTATAATAACAAACAGGTTTACGTAAAATTTCGTGCAGTGGAGACACAAGCGACATGACCTATCTCTCACAGGGCTCATAGCCGAATGATGAGGTCTGGGCGGGGCGTAAACTAGCAACTGACACTCAGTACACCGCTTATGCTAATAAGGTTTAAATTGCTGAAGCGTTTGATATTGATGGGATCTACCGAGCGTCAAAATCATAGACGTTTGGCAGATTTAATTAAATTTTACAAAATATACACGTATAATATGAAAATAAATAGGGTAATTCTTTAGTTCATTAGATTTCCTTCAATATTATCAAATAAAATATGACAGCTTACGATCAAAATATTGCAAACAGTGAGACGAAAGATTATTTTCTGCCTCGATTTTGTGATTTGTTTACCGTGATTCTATATTACATACATGAAAAATTCTTTTAAAAGTCTTTTGTTCAGACTTTTGACTTTAAGTTCTATTTTTTGCTAGTTTATAATATGTACCATTATGGCTAGATGCGTGACGAAAAATTAGGTGTTTCACGGCTTCTGAGGTATAACAGCGCCTTAAAACTGAGACAGTATGATTTATTTTAACTTGTCGCGTTTTGATAACTATCGCAAATATGCTACGATATTTGTGCACACGCCTGCCTTCAACACGCGCCCGAGGTTTAAAAAAAATATACACAATATTCTAAATATACCCCAAAGGCAAACTTAAATGAAAGGAGCAAATTGAATGTTCAAAACACCAAACATAGCCCGTTCGACAAAAGAGTTCTCACATTTTTTGTCTCTTTTTAGAAATGGCTACAGAGAGGATACTGTCGGAAGTTTGTATTTAACTTCTATGCTAATCGAGGAGTCAAAATAGATCCATTTCACTGTAATTTCATGTGTTTTGTGCACTGCAGTGATTCAGAATAGCCAAGCGCCTATAGAACGCGGTACAGTCGATATTCAGAGATTAATTTATAGGCTAGTACGACTGGCTCTTTGAGGAGTTCTTTGTTATGAAATGGTATGTAGAAAATTATGGAAACCGGTTGAGTGGTATGTGATATATGTTTGACTTCATTCAAGAGATTATACATGAAACACATTTGGTAGAGCTATATGAGAATGAAGACATAAATAGCCCAAAAAATCACGCGCGCTCAAAAATACTGGTCTTTCTTTCGTAAAGCACGTAAGTAGCACAAAAACAATAGTCGCATAAAATATTCCGTCTCGTCAACGAAATTGTAAACCACACAAGTACGAGCAAATGTATAACATTCTAGACATTCAGAAAAAAAGCCAAAAGCGCACCGCAATTACCACCATTGTCAGCCCCAGACAAAGGAAATCAATCCGCAAAATTTATATACAAATAAATTCTCAACCGTCAAATTAACAACTCATGGCAACGCAATACAAAAAACAAACAAAATTTTGCAACCCTCAACCTTGCCACAACCAGATGACATCATTAAGACGTAACCAAACATTTAAGTACTTAGTACAACACGTAGAAAATTTCGTTTACCACCAAAAAGATGTTTCTGCCTGATAAACTCGGGCGAATTCAATTTTGTCGGGTAAACAGTTTAAAAGCGTTCAAGTAACGAGTATCGAATAGTAATGGAATGAATGGACCTAATGTTCACAGAGGCAAATGGAATGTGTTACTGGCACACACGCACACACACACTCTCACACATATACACATATTCACGTATGCAAGTGCTTGTGATTCGTAAATGATCGCACGTATCCTTTGCGTAGGTGATAATGGTCTGATGATGTAACAGCGAATGATGTCAGAGCGTGCTAAAATATTAATATGGAAGGAAGAAAAATAGCATTTGGGAAAGATAATTTGGTAATGGGTTTATGTAATCTTTATCAATATGGGGAATAACAACTCTTAACAAAGCTGAAGGCCACTTATTCTATCTGAACTGAGGACTTATCTTCTATATATTAAAAGAATTTGTGTTTTATAATACGAGTCGGCCAGCCCGTTCTACGCAACCGATTCGCATGTTTTTTTTTTTTAAATGAAAGCTCTAGCTGCATAGATTTGTCATCAAGCATTAGAAATTACCTAACTTGCACATTCATCAAGTTACATGCAAAAACAGTTTTTTCCCATACATTTTTACGTTTTCGTAGCTGTAGTCAATGACTTTCTGCTTCTATACAGGGTGTTTCATAACCCCCGTTCGATCAATGAAGGGGTTGTAGGGTAGAGTAAAATGATGAGGTATTTGTCATTAATTCACGGAAATTAAAGATAAAATTTTCCCTGGTAAATTTAATTAACTTTAAATAATATCACACCAGATTACCCATGGCAACACTGAAGACTCATAAATCGTAATAACTAGGTATCTACCTAAAGTTCATACAAGTTCGTTAAGTGCATCGGCTGGCGGCCGGCGGCCGCGCCTAGTTACCTAATCCTTTGAAAAAAGCCGAACGTCAACTTTACACGTGCCATCATCTTAGGTGGATAGGTATACCCATTTTATTTATGAGTTTGTTGCAACAGCTGGTTTATTGCATTAGATAAAACGAAAGGTATTGTTTACGTTGTTTGTTTGTTTCGTAAGAGTACGTAGCCAACTTTGGTGTCGGTGTATTCAGACATTTCTGATCACCCGAAGGCCTACGAATTGGCCTTACGATTCTTAGATTCAGTTTTAAGTGCCTTCTGAGTACGTAGGCACCCATCCAAGTGATGACCTGTGCAACCGTTACTTAACTTTGCCAAACTATTACGATCCAAAAGCTTAGTCACGCTATGAGCGCTGCAGTATTTACGGAAATTACTAATTGTTTAAATCTTACTTAGGCAGGTTACCTTTAATTCCGAAAAACATCAACTTACTTGTAAGCTGCGTACGACGATCATGCTCCACATGTCGACCGTAAAGGTTAAGACACTTACGGTACCTTTTCATCAAAGGTACCTATTTGAAAGCACACTAACTAGCACACTGTAGTTCACAAGGTGGTGAAGCCGTTGAACAACGCGCTCCAAAGGCACTGGCGGACCTGGTGGTCCAGCGAACTATTCCTCCTTATCACTACGTGCACCTGCATGAATTGCATTCACTCCTACCTAAACACATCGAAATGTTAAAGTATTCAGAGTTTGAATACGACCGAATATTTCACAACGTAAGTTATTCCGGAAGTCCGAACGAAAATAATCCTAGGGCAAGACTGAGTGATCAATAGGCAAATTGAAGTCGTAAAAAATAGCCAGCTAGGGATGTAACCAATGATATTTATTGGAGTTCTGTTTTTATCGATATGTTATTATTGTCCCCGTACGAGATGGGCACGTATCCAACTCAAAATTGTTGTTTGTTTTTAAATTATTGTTATAACATAAAAATGATGTAAATTTTATTTGATTTAGGTTACCGAAATTAGTAGATCATAGTCTTTTGTCTATGATCTACTAAGTTCTGTAACACAAAAGTATTATTTAAGTCTTGTTTACGTAATGTGTCGATATCGTATTATCATTAATGTAATAATTCTTTGAAAAATGAATGTTGTGTCACATTTCATGTTAAAATTTATTAAATCGATATTAGCTGCTATCGAACGTAAACATCTCTACCGCGTTTCGGTATTGTGTTGAGCGGCTCGTTTGACGGTAAAATTGCACTATTTTAAAGGCGGCATGTCCTTTGACACGAAAAGCCGACAATATTTTAATAGAATTAATAGAATCATAAAGGATACCGTCGCTGAGAGGAGTGTTGCTAGTTTAGGGAATTTTCCCTAATTTCGGGGTAATGTTTCTCGTTAATACTATACTAAGGAAATAAATTGTGATGTTTTATGAAGACCTGGATTTTTTTTATTATTTTTCCTAGTATGTCTAGCAAGTCAGTAATATGTGGTTTTGGGATTGGACAGGGGGTTATGAAACACACTGTATATCTGGTTCTCATTGAGGTAGGCGTTTCGTTGTAGGCCTAAAACACGCGCTGAAAAGAGCTCTTTCATTTGATGGTATGCTCAAAAAATTGGGTAAGTTTGAAGGAAGATAGGTGTGGATATTGAAATTATTTTTCAATATCTAATATATAAAATTCTCGTGTCACAGTTTTCGTTCCCATACTCCTCCGAAACGGCTTGACCGATTTTGATGAAATTTTTTGTGCTTATCAGGTATCTATGAGAATCGGCCAACATCTATTTTTCAAAAAAATAAAAAAAAAATTGCAAAACAACGTTTGCCGGGTCAGCTAGTTTTCCTATAAATTTCTTAAGATTCCATTGCTTTCTCTCTACACGGGTGGTTCTAAATTCAAAAATATTTTTATGGCATCTAATAAGTTCCTTGCGGTAACTGCCAGGAAAAAACGTAATGCCTCCTTTGAGTGTGGTGGTGTGTAAAATTATATCCGATGGTGGTCAAATTATCACTATAGTGAATTATCGCTGATGGCAGGTAATGTTCCCCGAATGTTACCAGTTAACCCTTAATGTTGGGTGAACTGATTTTTCGTGTTTTTAAATTACGGACTTTCTTCGGGCATCTTATTTTTTTTTTTATGTGGAACGTATTACAGCGGTTCGTAGTACTATTGTCATATAATTATATTATTACAAGTGGTAGTTATAGTAGAAATTGTAGTTTTGGTAAGAATACTTTTGACAACACCGGCGGTTTTGGTAGAAGTGGAAGTTAAAAAAAAATTGTAGATATGATAGTGTAAGTCGAATAGTAGTTTTGATAGGAAAAGTATTTTTGGTAGGAAAAGTAGTTTTGGTAGAAATGGTATTTTTGGCATATATTGTAGTTTTGGTAGCAATGTTACTTACAATTGCTACCAAAGCTACCATTCCTACCAAAACTACAATTTCGACCAAAATTATAAACGTCATTATTACATTTCTAAATTATGATGGATGAATCACACCCATACACAAAACAAAATAAGTCGTGCTTCTCACAGACATATTTAGCTGGATAACAGAAATAAAACCTATTTTCTTACTTATAAGAAAAGTCGTTTTTCTATATAATTTTGACAGATAAAGAAAAAAGTGAAGTTAGCGTAAGTTAGTTACAAGTTTCTGATTTAATGGCGTATTTTTTGTGAGTAGTTGTGTTTTCAATTATAATGATGGTTCTTGGAAGGAAATTGAAAAATGCTCAGAGAAAGTTTGAACAAAGAATCTTGGCCAATGACGGCCCTGTTGGAGATTTGGTACCGGATGGTCCTCCCTACTGCTAAAAAAATACGGGTGGTAACGGGTTCAGATTTGATTAATTCTACCATCAACAATTTTATTTTCAAGTCATTTCCATTCTTGGTGATGGTAATTGCTTATTCCGCGCAATTTCTTATTGTTTATATGGAAGTGAGAATAAACATTATAAAATTGGTTTGGCCACTGTTGATAACATAGTCAATAAGTGGGATGTATATATAGTAACTTCATTGTTGGGGACGAAGCATATGGCCAGACCATTACAAATGCAACAGATTACAAGCGTGTGATGGGTGCCAATGGACAGTACGCAGGGCATGCTGAACTTAGTGTAAGTGAGCTATATCCCGAGTGTCAATTCGAAGTTCACATGGAAAACAGTAATACGATAACTGACTATGGTACTGGCGAAATTGTTCATAACTTGCTATTTTCTGGGCACCTGGACGAAGGACATTACAGTGTCCTAATGGAAAGAATGGTAGGGCAGCACAGACATATTGAAGAACTTTCTTTCGTCAATGTTCAGTTATACATATTATTTAAATCCCTATTGCGCGGCAAACCATTCAGTAATGCCAAGGTGGAAATTTCACGATACCTTAGGTGCAACGCAAAGCCAATGTTGTGAAAAAAGAAGTTTTGTAATATATATTTTGTGAGAATATCATCTTTTTACTTATTAGATAAGGCTACAATGTACTCAACTGAGAATTTCGTGACAGAAAAACCCAATAACACCGCCCGACCCAGGAATCGAACCCGGGACCTCCCGATCCCACGCGCACATTTATGCCGCGAGACCAACGAGGCAGTCGTATAGGGTTTGATCTCGAGTTTTCCGTCTCTACGCAAAGATGGTATTTGCATCGTGTATTATTCTATGCCGTCAACCGTGTGGTTGA
The DNA here is from genome assembly GCA_944739405.2 of Euclidia mi. NCBI lineage: Eukaryota > Metazoa > Arthropoda > Insecta > Lepidoptera > Erebidae > Euclidia > Euclidia mi. The sequence continues at coordinate 22,393,716 of OX123192.2, read as the reverse complement.
CGGCATAGAATACAAGTGTCACCACCCCCTATCTTCCCGTGGGTGTCGTAAGAGGCGACTAAGGGATAACACGAGAGCTTTTATATAATATTAAAATATGCTGTGGAGCAGCACGTGTCCTCTGGTCTATATATTAAATAATTTGTGTTTTATAATACGAGTCGGCCAGCCCGTTCTACGCAACTTTTTTTTTAAATTAAAGCTTTCGCTGCATAGATTTGTCATCAAGCATTAGAAATTACCTTACTGGCACATTCATCAAGTTATATGCAAAAACAGTTGTCTCCCATATTTTTTTTACGTTTTCGTAGCCGTAGTCAATGACTTTCTGCTTCTATATACCTGGTTCTCATTAAGGTAGGCGTTTCGTTATAGGCCTAAAAGCTGAAAAGAGCTCTTTCATTTGATGGTATGCTCATTTAAATTGGGTAAGTTTGAAGGAGGGAGGGAGATAGGTGTGGACATGGAACTTATTTTTCAATATTTTCCTATAAATTTCTTAAGATTCCATTGCTTTCTCTCTACATGGACGGTTCTAAATTCAAAAATATGTTTATGGCATCTAATAAGTTCCTTGCGGTAAATGCCAGGAAAACACGTTATGCCTCCGTGACCTTGCCTTACTTTCATACGGGTGTGAGTGTGGTGGTGTGTAAAATTATATCCGATGTTGGTCAAATTATCACTAGGTATAGTGAATTATCGCTGATAGCAGGTAATATTCCCCGAATGTTACCAGTTAACCCTTAATGTTGGGTGACCAGATTTTTCGTGTTTTAAATTACGGACTTTCTTCGGGCATCTTAACTTTTTTTTATGTGGAACATACTACAGCGGTTCATAGTACTATTGTCATCTTAATATATAAAATCCTTGCGTTATTGACTGACTGACAGACACGCTACAGCCGAAATTATTGGGCGCAGGAAGCTGAAATTTGGCATGTATGTTCCTTGGGGACCGGAGGGGTGCACTAAGAAGGGATTTCCCGAAATTCCCACGGGATCGGTCAAAACGGGTAAATTAAAAAAAATGCAGGCAAAGCTGCTGGCGTCCTCTAGTATAATTATATTATTACAAGTGGTAGTTATGGTAGAAATTGTAGTTTTGGTAAGAAGTTTTGAGAGCAAAGGTAGGTACTTTTGACAGCACCGGTGGTTTTGGTAGAAATGGCAGTTTAAAAAAATGGTAGATATGATAGTGTTTGAAATAGAATTAGTTTTTATTATAAGTCAAATCGATTAGATCGATTGAGTAACATTTTGTTTAGTCTATTGAAAATTTCTGATAATGGTCACACTGAACTGTCACTTTCGTTCCCGCCTTGAAAAATTAACTCGCCGTCTTGGTCTGTCTCGCGAGAATTATTGTAATTGATATAAATTGATTGCCTTTTGAATTAACGCGAATTGAATTAACTTGTAATTACTAACAATTGCCGCTTTTGACTTCCGGCAAAGTTTGTGGTAAATTGGTGATATATTGAACATTGAACTTTGTAAAACACGTGTGTGAATTCCTGATTGGTGCCCGAGGAGGACTACGCTGAACTGGAGACTGGTATCTATTCCATTCTTTTGTTATTTTGGCCAAAATTGTGAGTTAATCCTATAGGTCCACTTCAAGAATATCACCAGTGAAGATAACAGGTGAGTTGAAACATTTTATTGGTTGTGACTCGCTGTGCAACGCAGTGAAAGTGTTTAGATATATTGTCTATCGTGGTCAGGTAGATGTATTACACCTTCCACTGCAACTCTGTTCTGAAAATCCCTACCTGGCTACGGTAATTCTAGACATAATTTTTGGTGCAGAGCGCTATTGTATTTAGCCGCTGTTGCATTACTGAGTACAAACCTCAGATTGGAATAAGCTTGTATCTTATCACCTTGTAGACAGTATTGTAGTGTTTGTCAGGTCAGTTATTGTCTAAAATACATAATATTTAATTGTATAAGTTGACCTACATAACTTGAAACACATTGTCATACATAACCTCAATCAGTAATTGTTTGATTTAAATTGTTGAAATCTAGCATAGATTTGTTGCTGTTACTATTAATAAGTCAGTTTGTTTGGATACATAACAGCTGTATGTATCAATAAATTTAGTAAATTTAGTTTATCTCATAATTATATTAAGTTTGAATCATTACTTATAACAACCAAACTTTTGATAAACCTTTGTTTGTTATAATATATATATAATATTGCTAAGTAACACATATTCTGTGCTTACTTACTATTGTATATCTCAAATAACACAGCCAGTCTGTCTGTTGCAAATAATTCATTAACTTATTTGAGGTTTCAACTTTTGATAGCTTTGACTTTGTTTTGTGTCAATATATATTGAAACTATTAATTTTGTTGGACAGTAGATACCTGTCACTTGCTTGTACCAGCAGTAAACAGGCTAATACTTTGTTGGTTTCAAATAATTAAGAAAAAATAAGTTTTGATTGTTAATATTATTTAACGCTTGTCCGGGCTCTTTTGAATTTTGATTATGTCAGCTATCAAGGACTTGCGTGCGGCTGCTGGTGCTATTGCATCAGATTTGCGCTGGTTTGCCTCGGCCAGTGCCTTAGTGAACCGGCCTGATCGCCAGCAGGCCTTACTACAAAGGTACGAGCGGATTGACGATCGCCTGGCAAGTGTGGAACAGCAATTCCGCACTTTCAGCGCTTGCTGTCTCGAAGTGTCAGTCAACGATTTCACCGCTGACCAGCGAAATAAGGTCAGCGAAGACTATGCCCAGGTATTAGACCTGTATGATGCTGTCTCCAATAGTGCGAGACAACTAGTTGCCGATAGGGAAGGGCAACCCGGCCTGAAGCAGGAGCTTCCTAGGTCAGCACCGGGGCTGGTGAGTAGGCTCCCTACTTTGGACCTCCCCCATTTTGATGGCTGCCTAGGAAGCTACCTGGGCTTCGTTATTTTGTTCGACAGCCTGGTCAATGATAGGGCTGACCTTCGGCCGGCACAAAAATTGGCCTATCTGATGTCGGTTCGTAATGGGGAGGCCCAGGGCCTCATCCAGCATCTGCCCGTGTCTGACGTGGCGTACCAGACGGCTCGGGACCTAATCACCCGTAGGTACCATAATAAGCGTGGCCTCGCCGACACGCACATCGAGCAGATTTTGGGTTTGCCGACGCTCACCCGGGACTCTGGGTTGCGCACCCAACTTTTGAACCCGCTTTTGGTGGCCATCAACGCACTTAAGTGCCTTGATCTGCCCGTGGACCAATGGTCCTATCTATTGGTGCACATTGTGCTGAAGAAGCTGCCTGCCGACCTGAGGTCGCGTTTTGAGCAGCGCTTTGGTGGGGATAGCACGACCCATCTGCCCCCCTTTGCTGACCTGGAGAAGTTCCTGGAGGATGAGTGCCGGGTCTTGGACAACTCCGGTGGTGACACGCCGGCTAAGTCGCAGCCGCCCAAGGTCAAGGAGCAGGCTCGCGTTCACACCCGAGCCAATGTTGACCGGCGCCCTCCTCGCTTTGCAGTCACGCAGAGCCCAGTGGAGTGCTCTTACTGCAAGGTCACGGGGCACAGAACGGCCAGTTGTAATAATGTAATAATTCTTGGACCTACATGTCGCCTCTCGTAGGCGCATCGCGAATGCCCGCCGCCTTTGCTTCTCTTGTTTGGGGTCCCACTACCAGCGAGACTGCCCAAACTCTCGCCCCTGTCCTCACTGTAGAGGACAGCATTTGGACATTCTCTGCATGAATGCCAGAGAGGTAGGCCGCTTGTCCAACCAGCCGACGCCGCGGACGGGCGGGTGTTTTGAAGGTGGCAGCCGAGGCTCACCGGCGCGTAGCCGAGAGTCGCCTCGCTTAATTGATCGCCGCTCACCCCGCTTGGAGAACCGTAGCGTGCGCACGCCTCCTCTCTCTCGCGCACCTGAATGTGCTGTTCAGCGTCACCAGCACCATGACTGCTGCCCCAGGTATTCCCCTCCTTTGGCGGAGCGTCCCCGCCTTGACTCGCGCCCACCTCGTTTTGGGCGGGTGCGTCATTATGACCCCCCACAGATGGCGCGCGGATCGAGTCATCGCGCTTTTGAGGACTTCAAGCCGCAACCTCATTTGGACTTGCCTGGTCCTGGCCAACAGTCGCCGCCCAGGCAACAATAGGTCATTGACCCCTGCCCTATAACGCCAACCTCCCCCATTAACACCGTTATCCTACCAATGGTTGCTGTTAGGGTCTGGGGACCCACGGGGACCTCTGTTGTTGTCCGTGCTATATTGGACACAGGTTCACAAGGTTGCATTGTTTCCACTTATTTGGTGGGGCAGGTTAAATTAAATATGGACTCTTTTCCGAATTGTATACAGGGTATAGGTGACGTAGCCTCTAATGTTGAAGGGCAAGTTAAGGTTCTGTTTGGCCCTGTTGGATCTTCACACCCGAGGATTAAAACCTCGGCTATTGTGTTGAAGAATATTTTGGGTATGCACCCACAGAAACAGCTACCCGCTGCTGTGGTCAATTTGACATCGGGATTGGAACTGGCAGACCCCAAATTTGACATACCGCACAGTGCATTGAATGTTTAGGAAAGTTGGTCAAAAATCATATCTCTATTTATATGAGGTAAAAATAAATATTTATTATTAAAAAATAATCTATTATCTATAATCTAATAAAAAAACATAAAAAAACAATTTGGAGTTAGTCTGAATCTGAACATTCTTGAGAAAAAGGTAAATCAATATCCATGTTGTAGGAAGTGGATGCCGCATCTGATAAGATGACATACTTTAGAATCTCTGTAACATGTCTTTTTGTGATAATTTGCTTTTTGCTTGATATAAGAGGTTCAGAAGTCATCAGCAATATCCTCAGAAGCTCTTTATTCGAGCCTACTCTCGAGCATTTTCGAGTTTTACTAATGTTTATACTTATGTTCAGATAAATCTGAATACAATGCCAGCGCTTGATGTAGATTGAATGTAGTAGTCTGATCTGGAATAATCGTACCATATATATATATATCGTATATCTCCGCAGCAAAACGTAGCTCATCGGATGCTCTACTAAATGCGAGTTCAGCTAAACGTCTTTTTTTTTGCTTTAAAAGATGCTTCTGCAAAAGGCTTTAGTGGCCGACCACGTGGACAACTAGGGCCAGGCTGTTCATGGTCAGCTGTGTCAGCTATTAGACAATGTGGTAACCATATCTTCTGCTGCAACCAAGTCTTGTATCGTTGTAAGAGTCTATGGCGATTTCGACAAACTTCTTTCCAATTTTCGGCCATATTGCACACAAAAAGTCTGCTTGCGGTTATTATTTCGTCTCGGTTTTGTTCTGAATACTGTTGCGCTTGTAATAAGAAACGAATTTTATTAAAAACAGGAACTTGTTTTTCACTTTTTTCGTTTTCTCTCCATACATCAAGAGTTTTTTATAGAACTGTTACTGCCTATAAAAATAATATAAAAAAATTCGTCGCAAATAGACGCAGACAAACGAATGTAAATATGAAACTACATTAAAGGTACAACTATTTAGAAGCAAAATAATAAACACGTTTTTTGACGTTTTCGTTTAAAACCTTCATCAAGGTTTGATAATAAATGATAAAGGAATTTTACACAGCCAGATAAAGGACATGTAGAAACATATTTATAATCCATTAAAGCCCCTATTTATATTAATATTTGAAAGAACATACCTTGCCCTGTGATCTCCATACTTGGTTATCAAATAATGTAGAACTTTCTTTATGATGTGCGATTCGTACAAATAACAATAATTGAATGATAATGAAGTGATATTTTTTTTACAATTCAAATACCTTAATGAGGATAGTTAAAACTAAGGAAACACATAAAACCACAGATTATTAACTACTTGGAGTTTTCTAATAACTAATGTCCTTCATAAAAATAAACACAATTTTGTGAAAATAGATACTCATGTTTTTTATTTTTGTCTTCTGCTCAATGCACTGTGCACCGGGACTAATCGACTTGTTGATTGGCTCTGATGTCCTCGGTGGAATTTTGATTGGTGGGAAACGGGTCTTGGTGCCAAATGGTTTGACTGCCATCCCGACAATATTTGGATTTGCTTTGATGGGACCTGTAACTAGGGACCCCCCTCCACCTGAACTTGTTAATTTGTTGGCTGTAGGCTCCGTTCTCTCTGATGCGGTTCAGAGGTTTTGGGAGGTAGAGGAGCCCCCTCAAGCTGTCCGTTTGAATCCAGAACATGAGGAGTGCGAGCTGTTCTTCCAGAACAACTTTGGTCGACTCCGTTCTGGTCGGATCATTACGAGGCTACCCTTCCTGTCTGTTCGGCCTCCGCTTGGTGAGTCACGACCTTTAGCTGAAAAGAGGTTGTTGGCCATGGAGCGCCGCATGGGTCGTGATCCGGAGCTCAGACAGAAGTACATTGAGTTCATGAGGGAATATGAACAGTTGGGACACATGTCTGTGTCAAATTTGGATTGGTGTTCGGTGGAGCACTACTTTCTCCCGCATCATGCGGTATTGAAGCCATTGACTGGGAAGCTGCGCACAGTATTTGATGGTTCTGCGCAGACTTCAACAGGCGTATCCTTGAACCAGTGCTTGCATTCTGGTCCCAAGTTGGTCAAGGACCTTTGTGACGTCATCACCAGCTTCCGACGACATCAGGTTGTCTTTGTAGCCGATATAAAAATGATGTTCAGGCAGACGATTATCCACCCTGATGACCGTCGCTTCCAGCTGATCCTTTGGAGAGAGTCTCCTCGTGATCCCATGGTCATCTACGAGCTCAATACTAATACGTACGGGTTAAGGTCAAGCACCTACTTGGCAATACGTTCTCTTTGGGAGCTCGCAGACCGCGAAGGCTTACGTTTCCCAAGAGTCTCCGCCATCTTGAAAGACGATATTTACGTCGATGACATTTGCTCGGGCGCCTCCACAGTGGACGAGGCGATCCTCCTGCGGGACGAATTGATAGGTATTTTGGCCTCCGCTGGTTATGAGTTGCGCAAATGGATTTCCAACTCACCAGCGCTTTTGGAAGGCTTGCCAGAGGATCATCAGCAAGATCCACATCTATTTGAGATTGTTGACAACCCCGCCATGATGGCTGTTCTCGGCGTTCAGTACAGACCAGTCCAAGACATCTTTACATATAACGTAGACTTGAAATTGCCGTGTTCTTGGACTAAACGTCTCGTATTGTCTACTGTCGCCAGAACCTTTGATCCGAATGGTTGGATCTGTCCAATTATATTTTGGGCAAAATGCTTCTTGCAGAAGTTTTGGACAGCAGGATTGACCTGGGACGAACCTCTGCACGGCACTCTTGTTGAGGAATGGACCTCCTTTGTATCCTCACTTCCTGCCGTCAACGAGATTTCCTTGCCTCGTCCCATCCTTCCTCCCGGGAAGTACAAGGCCGCCCTTCACGGGTTTTGTGACGCCTCTGTACTTGCGCACAATTAGTGCATCAGGTCACGTGAGGGTTTCCCTGATCATGGCGAAGAGCAAGGTTGCACCCCTTCGGACATCTCTGACCATTCCGAAATTGGAGCTCTCGGGAGCAGCACTACTTGTACGCTTATTGAACCACGTGTCTAACACTTTGGGTAAAAGCATTTGTATTAAGTGGACTTACGCCTGGACAGACAGCCAAATTGTTCTTTGTTGGTTGAAGGCTTCTGTCCACACCTTGGAGGTATTTGTCGCTAATCGCATTTCCCAAATCCAGAAATCCGAAGTCAAACTTGTTTGGAGACACGTGCCAGGTGAGCTCAACCCCGCTGATTGTGCCTCGCGCGGATGCTTGATGCCTAGTTTGATAGGTCATTCGCTGTGGTGGGGTCCGGTATGGATGAGTCGACCAGAAATTGATTGGCCTCGAACGCCAGTTTTGAATACTTCTAATTTGCCGGGTCTACGAACACTCGCTCTTGAGAAGGTAGAATGCGCCTTCGACCCCGATTTTCTGTTGAATCGTTACAGCTCCCTCGACAAGTTGTTAGGTCTTACTGCTTGGATAAAGCGTTTTGTTTTTAATTTTAGGCACCCACAACAGAAACGTCTGACACCGTTTCTCTCACCACAGGAACGACAGGAGTCCCTCACCTTTTGGGTTCGTTCTGTGCAATTGGCGCATTTTGAGAAGGAGATTGCTATCCTTAAGTCAGGGAAATTGAAATTGTCGGGAGCAATATCTAAATTGAACCCCTTTTTGGACGATACGAGTCTCTTGCGCGTTGGAGGGCGTCTCAAGAACGCCAACCTTCCTTACGGAGCACGTCACCCCCTTTTGTTTCCTAAGGACGGTCATTTGGTACGCTTGTTGGTAACTGACCGTCACCTTAAAAATTCGCATGCTGGTTGTAATGCGCTCTTGGCCATTTTGCAACGCGAATTTTGGATCTTGTCTGCCCGAAGAATTATTCGGAGTGTAGTCTTTCGCTGCATCCCTTGCTATAAGCTCAAGGCTACCATGCAGCCCTTGATGGGGGATTTACCGGCAGATCGCGTAACTGAAAGCAGGACGTTTGACGGTGTTGGCACGGACTTTGCTTGCTTGTCCCTTTTTGGTAAAAACGTCGACACTTCGAAACAGCAAGACTATCAAGGCCTACTTGTGCGTTTTTGTTTGTCTCTCCACAAAGGCCGTACACTTAGAACTGGTCTCCTTGCTTACGACCGAGGCGTTTGTAGCCACATTTGACAGATTTGTATCCCGCAGAGGGCTGCCTTCCTTGATCCGTTCTGACTGCGGCACCAACTTCAAGGGCACCTATAATTATTTGAATGACGTTGTTAATTTCCTTGAAACCATCAAAGCTGATATAGGTGATAGGCTTGCCCGACGTGGGATAAATTGGTTGTTTTCCCCACCAAATTGTCCACACTGGGGTGGTATATTTGAGGCCGCCGTAAAATCGGCCAAAACACACTTGCAATCGGTGAATCTGTCCTTACATTTGAGGAACTCGCAACTGTGTTTTGTAAGATTGAGGCCGTTTTGAACTCTCGGCCATTGTGCCCGATCTCCTCAGATCCGAATGATTTGGAGGCCCTTACGCCGGGCCATTTTTTGATTGGTCGCCCACATGTCGCCTTGCCTGAGTACCCCTATATTAATACGAGACCTGGTCGTCTCTCGCGTTTTGAATTGGTACGCCAGATTACTCAGAGCTTTTGGAAATGCTGGAACATGGAATATTTGCACATACTCCAGCAACGCGTTAAGTGAACCAACAAGACCGATCCACCCAAGATTGGTGACCTCGTTTTGATCAAGGATCAAAACGAGGTCATCAGCATCCTTCGTTTGGTAACTGGGGCTGATGGAGTTCCCCGATTTGCTGAGGTCTTGGTGGACAGTTCGATTCTGAGGAGAGCGATTGCAACATTGTCACGCCTACCAACCGATTAGCGGACCGGTAGGCCGGTCCGGGGCGGGTGGATGTTTGAAATAGAATTAGTTTTTATTATAAGTCAAATCGATTAGATTGATTGAGTAACATTTTGTTTAGTCTATTGAAAATTTCTGATAATGGTCACACTGAACTGTCACTTTCGTTCCCGCCTTGAAAAATTAACTCGCCGTCTTGGTCTGTCTCGCGAGAATTATTGTAATTGATATAAATTGATTGCCTTTTGAATTAACGCGAATTGAATTAACTTGTAATTACTAACAATTGCCGCTTTTGACTTCCGGCAAAGTTTGTGGTAAATTGGTGATATATTGAACATTGAACTTTGTAAAACACGTGTGTGAATTCCTGATTGGTGCCCGAGGAGGACTACGCTGAACTGGAGACTGGTATCTATTCGATTCTCTTGTTATTTTGGCCAAAATTGTGAGTTAATCCATAGGTCCACTTCAAGAATATCACCAGTGAAGATAACAGGTGAGTTGAAACATTTTATTGGTTGTGACTCGCTGTGCAACGCAGTGAAAGTGTTTAGATATATTGTCTATCGTGGTCAGGTAGATGTATTACACCTTCCACTGCAACTCTGTTCTGAAAATCCCTACCTGGCTACGGTTATTCTAGACAGATAGTGTTAGTCGAATAGTAGTTTTGATAGGAATAGTATTTTCGGTAGGAATCGTAGTTTTGGTAGAAATAGTATTTTTGGCATATATTGTAGTTTTGGTAGCAATGTTACTTACGATTGCTACCAAAGCTACCATTCCTACCAGAACTACAATTTCGACCACAATTATAAACGTCATTATTACATTTCTTAATTATGATGGATTAATCACACCAAAAAAAACAAAATAAATCGTGCTTCTCACAGACATATTTAGCTGGATAACAGAAGTAAAACCTAATTTCTTAGATGCTTATAAAAAAAGTAGTTTTCTATATTTTTAATTTTGACAGATAAAGAAAAAAGTGAAGTTAGCGTAAGATGAGCGTAAGTTAGTTACTTAAGTTTCTGATTTAATAGCGTATTTTTTGTGAGTAGTTGTGTTTTCAATTATAATGATGGTTCTTGGAAGGAAATTGAAAAATGATCAGAGAAAGTTTGAACAAAGAATCTTGGTCAATGATGGCCCTGTTGGAGATTTGGGACCGGATGGTCCTCCTACTGCTAATAAATTACAGTTTCAGATTTGATTAATTCTACCATCAACAATTTTATTTTCAAGCGATTTCCATTCTTGGTGACGGTAATTGCTTATTCCGCGCAATTTCTTATTGTTTATATGGAAGTGAGAATAAACATTATGAAATTCGTTTGGCCACTGTTGATAACATAGTCAATAAGTGGGATGTATATATAGTAACTTCATTGTTGGGGACGAATCATATGGCCAGACCATTACAAATGTAACAGATTACAAACGTGTGATGGGTGCCAATGGACAGTACGCAGAGCATGCTGAACTTCAGTGTAAGTGAGCTATATCCCGAGTGTCAATTCGGAGTTCACAGTAATACGATTACTGACTATGGTACCGGCGAAATTGTTCATAACTTGCTATTGTCTGGGCACCTGGACGAAGGACATTACAGTGTCCTAATGGAAAAATTGGTAAGGCAGCACAGTCATATTGAGGAACTTTCTTTCGTCAATGTTCAGTTATACATATTATTTAAATCCCTATTGCGCGGCAAACCATTCAGTAATGCCAAGGTGGAAATTTCACGATACCTAAGGTGCAACGCAAAGCCAATGTTTAGAGAAAAGAAGTTTTGTGATATATATATTTTTGCTTAGAATATCATCTTTTTACTTATTAGATAAGGCTACAATGTAACTACTCATCATACCTATATGTAAGAGCTTTTTTATAATTTTAAAATATGCTGTGGAGCAGCACGGGTCCTCTAGTTTATTATTACTTAAATTCTCTTCCGTGACCACGATTCCTGTAAAGTAATGGAAACGGCGGATTATAATAAATAACGTAGTTTCTAGATAATTCAGTTTCAGTGTTATTTCAGTCAATCCTATATTATCGTGATAAAACCAAGCTTTAGTTCAATTTCAGTGAAATAAGGACATTAATCATAACGAAATCTTTGATCGGTGACACTGAAAATCAAATAGTTATAGAAATATTGAATAATTCTGACTGTAACTGTAGTGCTCTTTTGTAAAATATAGTAAAGGTATGAACAATGCTTAAAGAACATAACATTGAATAAGCTCACGTTTCGCTCCAATCACTACACACAAATCTAAAGCACCTTGTAATTGCTCCAACGTTGCGGCATGCGTATATATGCTATTGTAACACAATACATGCCCAAAATCGGGCAAAAAAGAAGACATGTTACAATAAATTTCCCTGTCGTAAGTATGTCGCAATAGGTTGGCAGAGATAACGCTAGCACAGGTCACTACTTGGATGGGTCGCCATTTACAGCAGAACGCGACTGTACTTTTGAAGGCCAGTTAAAAAAGTAATAAACTGCGATAAAAAAATGCGATGAAAAGAATAAGTTTCAATAAACAGTTAAAACTAAAATTCTTTATACAGTAGAGAATATCTTAAGCTACATAATTTCATACACAGTGCATAAAACATTGAAGAATGAGGCGTTAAGCCAGAAAGCGCCTTGCATAAGAAGTTGAAAGTCCCGACGGACTAAGAACTAAGAATAACTGAGACATTTTAACACATTAAACTATGGTTAAATGGATCCGCAACAAAGAACTTGCAGCTCAAATTGTGTAAGTATATTATAAATAATTTTAATTTTAAGTTAATTATAAATAATAATATGTAGATTTTAAGCTTTTTCACCAGGTTTGCGCAGGTGACCAGCAGAGTAGTAGACTTTTATGAAATTATGAATTTTGAAAAATATTTGGTTTAAGATTAACAAATTCTCTGATATAACTAAAAATTAATATAATCAAAATGGATATAAATATTTAAAGATTGTAAAATACGAATATGTTTTCCATATCTTAGAAAACAAAATTTTGTTTGAGGCAGCCGCAGATTAATATAAAATTGACATCATGGCCACCTATGATCTTATTTACGAGTAACAAGCTCCATATGGAGAAGCTAAATTACAAAACAAATCATCGTACTCATCACAAAAAAATCTTTCCTTTTCGGGAATCAAACCCACGACCTCTAAGGTTGCCGTCAGCCTCACTTACTAATGCACCAATTTGGCAATCGATTCAGGCTAGGCCACAGTTCTCTGCGCTTTGAATTGAGTTGATAACTTCATTTAGTATTATGTTTGTAATTCTGTGTTAATTTTATAATGACATCATTAAGTCGAGTGATAATCTCTGTATAGCGGGAAACTTTATTGGTATTGAAACTGCGGTAACAAACGGTACTCAAAATCGAGTTCATATTTTGCCCCACATAGTATACTTTTAAAATATCATGATTCGCATAAACATAAAGTTATACATACATATGGACATACAAGTGATGACAAGTCATTCTGTGACTGAAAGTAGTGCCATGGTAAAGTTTTCTATACATAATTTTAACTTCATACAGACCTAGATACTAAGGTAGTAGAGCCTTGCTGATTTCAGCATGAATGGGCCGGCTCGACCGGGGAAGTACTACCCTCTCACAGAAAATCGACGTAAAGTAACAGTACCTAAACTGTTGCGTTTCGTTCGGTGAGTGAGAGTGCCGGAGGCCCTTTCCCCTATCCCTTCTCCCTGATCCCACTCCTCATCCTATCCCTTTTCCCAACCCCAAGGGGCGGCAACGCACTTGTGACTCCTGTGGTGTTGCTTGTGTCCATGGGCGGCGGTAATTGCTTACCATGAGGCAATCCGTCTGCTCGTTTGCCACCTATTACCATAAAAAAAAAAAACCTTGAGCGTACACTACGTACGAAGCTCGAGGCGTGTAGGTATCGCAATCTGACCGTTTTCATGAAGTTAAAATACTGTATAGATAAGATTACCGCGTTAGTGTAAGCCATGACAAAACTTTACCCATTCTCGCAAACTTTTGCATTTATAATTAATTAAATAGTAACATGTTGGTTCACTGCCCTTACTTTCCACGATTGAATACTTCTTTATTAGGAAGTAGGTATCTATATCTTACTCTATCCACATCACGTATTGTAATATATCTGTCTCACTCCATATTACTCAGAGTCATGCACCAAGTACACTTTTACAAAATTAATTTCACGGGCCATTTCGATATTCAACTAACTTGTGCCGACATTTAGTACATTCTGCAGTGTTACGTATTACGTTGGTTGCGTTAAAAGATGAATTTCTGCACGAGATGTGACAGGCAAGCTTATTTACCGCACACGTAGTAAATGGTTGCTTTTTCATTCGGGTTTTGTTTTTCGGTGGAAGCTAAAATAATATTAAGTGTAACTATTTTTGAGATTTAGTGTTTTTCTGTTTGTTTAGTTATTAACTTCTTATACAAATAGTACACTATATTTTCGTCAAATATGTTTCACACCTTGAGATGTTGTTTTATTTGGAAAACAAGACATTAAGTTTTAGTGGTTTTTTAAAGCAATTTCTTATCCGTAATTCCCGTATTGCAAGAGCATTTTAACCTCGAAACAGTAATGCTGTGTCCTGCGTGGAGGTCAAACCCACAAAAGTTGACTTAGTTTATTAATCACCAAGGTAACCGCTGTAACCGCTGTAACCGCTACGCTGTCCCTAACCAGTGTATACTAAAACATTTTATATTCGCAACATTGTGTTTGTCATCCTGACAGGTACCTACTTGTTTTCTAATTTTGAACAGTCACCCAACATAAATGTAACAGTTGTTTCTAAGGTATTTACGCAATAACAGTCATGTCCTATCAGAACCTAGTCTCTGGTGACAACTTTATTATAGTTCGCGTCAGACGTTTTATTAAGTGTCGGGCTAAGGATGTCCGTCGTTTTATTTGAAAACATCCTTGACAGTGAATTATAGAGAAAACAATGTCCTTATAAATGTGTAAATGAGATTTTTGACAAGTGGAATGATTGTGTTAGAATTTAATACTAGAGTACACGCGTGGGCTACATTTGTAGCCCAGGGTGTAATATTGTCATATATTGGCAGAACTAGGTATGCCACAGCGCAATCGTCTTGTGTATTCCTCGATTGGATCTTCCCGCTCCTACTAGTAGAATGCCTATTACATCGGCATAAGTACGTGCGCAAAAATTGTCCTAGAAGTTGGTAGGCTACACCTGTTCCCCTCAAATAAAAGTGATCTGACGTCAATGTTTCTAAAAAGTGTAATTCTATCTAGCAAGATCGTGTCCCAATTCAGCATCGTATTTCCCAGCAAAGTATAGGTACCAAGAGCTATCAAACTGAAAGGCAGGCTACTACAGAATTAAAGGAACATACCTAGCGACAAAGTATGCCTATTCGGGGAGGAGTTGATTGGTATTTATACTGCAGCGCACGCAATCAATGCAGCAAATGTATGAGGTGCATTTGTAGTGAACATCAGGAAGGTGTTTGTCCTGATTGCTTGCCAATAGAACAGCCTATTGTGAATTACCTATTTAATTATGTGATTAATAGCCATTGCTAGTGATAAACATTAGGGTAAATATTACGTTCCTTAATGAAAATAAGACCATGGCATCTCAAGCCTGCCAAATATTGATGATTTTAAGTAGTTTTGGCTACCCCTTCGGGGATACAGGCGTGAGACTATAAATAAATAAATATATTAAAGTAGTTTTAGAATAAGTTTGATATTATAATTAAGAAGACAAATCATGATTAATTTTATGTTCCATTCTGATTATAATAGAGATATCTATAAATTATACAATGAGTTTGATTAATTTGTTTACTTCTTCATAGTATTTATTGATCTACACCTGTAGCCCGCGCCTGCACTCAAGGAGTATAAATGGGTGCGTGCACTCTAGTGTTAAAGACAAAGTTTCAAACCACTATTTCACGGTAGCAGAAGAGCTTGCATCAATTTTGGGTAGGTAAGTATTTGAGGTAATCTGAAAACTTGTCTCATACCTCACCTATTATACCCAAAGAGCCTGCGCGCACTAGCGATTAAAGTTGGCCGATAGTTCAGTCGCAATCGTATAACGATTATGCTCAAACTGTCGCTCGAGACTTCAGTCTCGGGGTGGTGCGTGCACTACACGACTGAATTCGTCGCCTACCTATATACCGCGCTATGAATCGAATCGTCTGACTAGTGCGCGCACACACATACTGCGTCATACTGACTGTGCGATCGGTCGATAGTTGAGCGACAGTTTAGTTTAATGTAATGCGCGCACTCGCACAGAACTTCATGCACATAATTATGCAATCCGCCGATATACTACGGAATTAAATATTCGAACTATAGATAGATCTGTAGATTTTAGATTCGTTTTTGACATAAGCTCTATACAAAATAATATGTCAAACACGAATCTCGAATCTCAAAATCCATGTATGGATCGAATATTGCAAATGGCCGATAGTCGTTTATTAGTTTGATCGAATATGGATCAGGCAGTCGGATTCGATAGTTCGGTTGTACAACTTTTAATTTTCAAGAGCGCACACTGCCACATAACTCTATACAAATCCTCTGCCCAATCAGACTATCGGCCAACTTAAATCGCTAGTGCGCCCAGGCTCTAACGCGGAACTGCACCTGAACCTAGCTGGTAAGTAGCAGGGCTACATCAATCCCGTTTCCAAAAATGTATTTGAGGCAACATGCAATTTTCAAATGTTGTAGTCGGAGCTATAACACTACCAGTCGCGTGCAAAAATATTAAAAATGCAATTGGGGTATCTTAAATCGGCTGGCTTATTGCTTTTTAAACATTAAACTACAACGCTTAAAAAATACATTTTGCCTCATATACGTTTTTGGAAAAAAAAAATATATTCAAGGTCATAGGGTATATCTATTTATTTGCAATCAAATTAAAACTAACATAGCTAAATGACTATTTACATATAAAATAAAACAATGATTTCTATACTTAAATAACTAAAAAATACATTAAAAAAAAAGAAAGGAAAAGAAAATTTAGAGGGCGTCATGGAAATCCTCCACATCGCCGTCAATTGGGAGCGTGCCCAGAATGCTGGCAGCATTGCCACGTTGTATGGCAATGCTGATCTTTTGCGCCAAATACAGGCCAGCCTTCTGGTCACGCGAGGCGTCGACCAGTCTCTTTGAGAGATCTCTAAAAAGAGATCGCGCACTTGGATCCCATGGTCCCAATGTTTCGACTCCAAACGGCTCAAATACATAATCTATTAGATTTATGTATTTGCGCCGTTTGAGAGACTCCGCTGTAGCTGCAGCAGCGCCCGCACAACCCACTGTGCTAGGAAGATGAGATGGCGCAAGGGTGTCGACACACGTTGCGTCCCACACCAAAGGCCTACCCAGTTTCCACGGCAGTAAAGACATACCGTATGGTCTTTTGCCATCGTCGCGTGCCAAGGCCTGAGGTTCAAGTTGGGCTGGAACGCCAGCGGTGACAAGAGCCCGGCAAAGTATGTCATTAAGGTTTGCGTGTCGTGAAATACGACCTGCGCTCCTGCAGCATGACAGACCATGGTGACCAAGGCTGTCGACAACCTCTCCACAGTGACAGCGATGTGGAGAGACACATTGCGCACCTAAACGAAGGCAAGAAGCAATGCGGAAAGTCGTATCGTCCAACATGGTACCTATTTTGGACGATGGCAGTGCCTGAAGCCAAAGACCCGACTCCCATTTTCCCACAGCCAGCAAACGAGCACGCTCCGCAGCATTGGACGACGTACTTAAGAGTTTTTCTCGTACCACGCTGCAAAGCGGCCCGTCCCGCCCGTCCCACTGCCTCTGTGAAGATGGATTTCGGGGTAACTCGGTGCTTGGACAAGCCATTCTCCAAGCATTCATGGCATCGATCTTACACGGGACCTCAGGATCGACCAGTGTGGGTGCTAAAATTTTCCTGGTCAATTCTGCAGTGCCGTGGACCGAGGACAGGAATGCTGGTAAACTTACGTCGGAAATTTTGCGAACGCCAAGGCCGCCCAGGCGTACAGGCAAAGACGCCTGTAGCCACCCTCCGTCGTTCAGGTCCAGATTTAGAATTTTGCTTAAGGTAATTTGCATAAGATTGTCAATTTGGGCGAGTAGAGATGGGTATTTCCAAAAAGGGGAAGATCGAAGAGCGTGTGTAAATTTAGGCACAAAAAGACAATACTTGATAATAGTAAAGCCGAATGCATATTAATTTTGAGTAACCGGTCTAAAATATCACTAAAATTTTGAATTTTTCCTGTATAAATGAATCGAAACCTTCGTCTAATATTGGGGACCCAAGGAGGCGAAGATAACTTTTTTTAACGTGAATAATATTGGGAGTCAGATATTGAAAATTAGAAAGTATATGTGATTGGTCTAAGTTATTGTTAATGAAAATTTCGCATTTACTGGGATTAAGTTCTAGGCCAATGGATAAAAATTTCGACTTTAGAAGTGCCAGGTCTTGATAAACTAAGTCTACATCACCTGCAAGGGTTCCGTCATCCAGGTACCCGATGTTAAATTTTGAATTTAGTTCTTTGATAATTGGGTGAAGGGCCAAGCTAAAGATTAGTGGTCCAAGCCTTGTTGACAGCCAACGGCGGATTCCAAAACATTTTCCTTACATATCAATTTTGAAGGGTACCTGTAACACTGCCAAAGAAAACTAAAAATTTCGGGTGCTTCTAATTTAGCTTGTGTCAACAAGGTGTCCCTATTAACCGAGTTAAAGGCATTCTTTAAGTCTACCTTCAGGACAACCTCACCTTGATTACAGCCAAGGTTTGCCGACAGGGCATGTATGGCAGCCTCGCAGCCCCCTTTGGATCCAAATCCAAGCTGCAGGGGCTGAAATTTGCTGCCTAAAAGGGTGTTATAATGGCGGCAGCAAATCTTGGCTACCATACGCCTGAACGTACAACCAACGGCAATGGGATGAATGCCACCGTCGCGCTTCCGCAAGGCGCACAGATTTGCGCCATACAAAATATCGACGATGGCATCGTTCACATTGCTGGAGAGCATAAGGTTCATTAAAGCCGTAAGCTTCCTCAAAAGCGAGTCGCCGGTCGACCCGGCGCTTGCACACACAAGGTCCTTCAAATGTTGTGGTGTTAAACCGTCGAGGCCACCAGCAGACCCGCTTTGGAAGGAGCAAACGGCCGCAACCACATCTTTGGCTGTAATCCTGAGGCAAACTGAATCAGAGTCAGGTGGGTCAGGAAAGGAAAGATTGTCCTGTGGCGCTGGATGCTTGCTCTGGAGACTCGCGAGTGTGTCTGCAGAGCAAGGCGCCACCACATCGCTGCTAAATAGGAGCCTGGATGCTCCTCTGATGTCACCTTCCCTCAGTTTGCTTTCTACGTGGTGGTAGATGGTACTATTGCGGTATGGTTTGGGTGAATAGTCCTGTAATTTTGACGCCGAATCATTACAGTTTTCCTTTATTTTTGTTGTAAGTGTTTTTTTTGATAGCCGATCATCTTGTGCGTGTAAAATTCTGTAGGGAAAGGTTGCACCCAAGCCGTTACTGAATTCTCCCGTACCACAAGACCTATGCACAGTGCTAGATTTTGAGCCACTGAAGGCCTTGCGCCACGGGGAATTCGTTTAATAACCGGAATTGAATTTTTTAAATTACCCAAAAGGAATTTCGCAGGAGACTGTTTGCTCTGTGATTATGCTGTGGGGTATTGATGTACTGGGCCCAGAAAGCACATTTTGGCGTTTATGGACTTTACCAAAATGTACTTTTAGGCCCCGGGTTGAATTAACCCCGCTACTCACCAGTCAGGTCTGCAGTTCCGTGTTGGGGTATAATAGGAGAGGTATAAAACAATTCAGCTTGCCTCAAATATCTACTCAAAATTGATGACAGATCTCGGACTACGAGTGTTAGGACAATACTATAATCATTAGGCTACACAGCCTGCAAAGGCTTTAGGTAGTTGTTTTTTTCATTATACAATACATCATCATGGTTTCTATCAGGCTTCAGACTTCATTACTTCAATTTGAATTAATACCGATAGAAACTGTTTATAACACTCGGGATCAACGCGGCTGTCCCAAATCAAAGCATAGTAAGGGAATTTTTTGTCGAAATCAAGATTTTTACACCATGCTTTTAACACAGTAAATGCCCACCATATGCAAAATGCCCTTTTTTCAATAAAGGCCGCCATTCCCAATATAGCGATACCATAAAACCTAGTAAGTACACAGACTAAACCGCAAACCCCAAATCAAAAACCAAGTACCTAACAGCTGATAACCAGTTCAAAACACAGTAAGTTAGTGTTGGATCCCATTCCAAACTTAGTAAGTGTTACACAACGTGCACCGAATGATATTTTTAAAGTTTTAGTGTGCAAAAATGTAGACAGTAATCTTATCTACCATCTCCAAGATATAAAATCAGGTTCTTTTGCCCTCCTGTAAAATTTGTTCGAAGTCCCTTACTGTGTTTTGATTTGGGACAGCTGAACGGCTTCTCATATTTTCAGATACACACAGCAAATCAAAATTTACAATTGTCGACGCAAAATAAAGTAAATGCTGTGCGCCACAGTTTCGAATGCAATTCTCTCTGCGCGACAACAGTGTTTTGACCGGTTAAATGGGCTATCGGTGCCTAATAATTATGTTTATTAAAATGATGTTCTACAAGTATACGATTCAATTCGAATTAAGTACTTATTAACTACCTACTGACGTATATGTTGATAAACATCCTTTGTACCGATCATCATACGATGTCATAATTTGTCTATAACCTTTGTTTTAAAGTTATTGAACTAGGGGTCGCCAACCTTTCACATATATTGCTTAGTATTATTTCTATACAATTATATACCGTGTAAATTTCGCATAACTTTCAGTCGCGAACTGTGGGTCATAGCTTTAAGTAAACTTGTGCTAACTCAGTTTATTTCGTAGTGTTATTGCCTGCGCACCTTTCATATTTCCTAAAGTGTCAACAGTCAGGAAATGAGGTTGAAAATATGTGTCATTGTTTGAGAAATATACAGAGTTGCATTACATAAACACCTGTAAAATTATCGTAGTGGAAATATTTCGTAAGGTTGCTTGGCTACACTGACGTGAAAGTTTGCTGACTCACAGCTTATTTGAACTTTTGATTTTATGGCCAACTTCATGTATGTAATAGTTCAAGTTTTAATAATGACCAATACTTAAATGCAAGGATGGTGCTGTGGTTCAAGTTGTGGTCTAGATAACTGATTTATTAATGATTTATGAAAACTAGAATATACAAACATAACTTAATGTGCAACCAATAATTTTTTGTAGGTAAACAATTCGTACAGTACACCTTGATCATCCCGGTAGAAGTAGTAAAATGCACTGTAACGTAAAAAAGAAATTGTTAGAGCACTTAAGGTTTAAATAAATATAACATTATCTAGTAAAGTATTAAATTGTAACGCTGCTACATTGTTTCTAAGTCGCGTCACCGCGTATCACAGTTTGTAGTCGATCGTCACTTATTGCAGCTTGTAGTGTCAACAGAATGATAGGTTGGTTGACTGTGCTAGAATAACAGAATGTCACATTGTTTGGCACTACGTGCGGGTGCAGTCAATTCGATACCTATACGTGTCGTCTCGTGTGACGTGAACCTCATTTTTTTGTTTATAGCCGTGTGGTTGACAGCCGTGTGGTTGACGGCATAGAATACACGTGTCACCACCCCCTATCTTCTCGTGGGTGTCGTAAGAGGCGACTAAGGGATAACACGATGCAAATACCATCTTTGCGTAGAGACGGAAAACTCGACATCAAACCCTATACGACTGCCTCGTTGGTCTCGCGGCATAAATGTGTGCGTGGGATCGGGAGGTACCGGGTTCGATTCCTGGGTCGGGCAGTGTTATTGGGTTTTTCTGTCACGAAATTCTCAGTAGCAGCACGGAGTCTGGAAATGTGCCCGGTACGGCAATAGGCTCGCCCCTTATTACGTGGGACTAAAGTATATCTGGCGAAAAGTGGGTGTAGAAATACACCTCTGCCTATCCCTTCGGGGATAAAAGGCGTGACGATATGTATGTATGTATGTATGTGTTTTTGTTTGAATGTTTGTAAACTCTCCTCAGACACAGGATTAATTTCTAGTGCAGGATTTGTACTTTTTAGTTGGGAAGGATAGGGGATAGGTATTTCATGATACTGCTTCCAGTTAATCTAATATGCCTAAAAATTGTATTTTCACTAGATGATAAAACCAAATTTTAGCCACGTCTAGTGTAGAACAAAACTTAATTTACGGTTTAGAAATTTTATCAAATTTCTTTAAAGTCAGTTACTTCGTTACGGAACTTCAGATTTCTATGAACCCTATTCATACTTCTAACTAAAACTTGAGATAAAACAAAGCTTATTAATTTTGTCTCTTCATGCATAAACCTTTCGTATTTTCTTTATCCTGGATACAACATTACATTATAATTGGTTTCCTAAATATTGGCATGAATTTTATGCAACCCGTTGAAACATTCACTAACCGACTTAGCTGATTCAACTTCGGGTCAAAATTCGGGTTATGTAATTATGCGTTAGTAAACGCATAATCAGAACGTTCTCTAAACATTATTTTTATACCTGCTCCTTCTATTGACATCCCGGGAAAACGCGAAGTGCGATGGAAATAGAAAGTGAAATGTTTTAGGTAACACTATCTCTAACTTAAATCCATAGTTAAACAACAAGAAGTGCTAGTTACAGTTTGACAATAATTAATTTACCTTTAACTTACCTAGGAGAGAGTTTGGCAACAATGAATTCACCTTTGATGTTTTAGAGTTGGTTACTATACGCCTTCAAAATGGCTAGCACACTTCGAGTAAATTTTTTAGATGAGTACCACAATAGGAGCCGTACCGTGGCATCGTGGTCGACTTGCAGACGTTTAGTTAGAGCACTACAGGTGCACTCTGTATATATAAGACGTGACCGACTTATAAGCGTGTAGATTAACTCAGGGAATTCGTGAAAGTCATATTTAACGCCTATCTGCAGTTTTGCACAACACGTTACCAAGAAACACACAGTCACACAGTCACGATCACATTACACTTAGAAAGATATAAGACTGTGACAGATGTCACTGGCTAGTGTAGCTTGACGCACTTATCAATCATAATACGATACAAAAATAGCATTTCCTAAAGTTTCATCAAGGGAACAGACACAGATTTGTTTCTGCATCAAAATAGGATTTGGCAGTCGAATGGTTTTTCATTTCTATCCTTTGCGTACCTATGCTCTAAAATGTTATTTTGTAAAACAAATGTTATTCCTATATATTATTAGTCGAAAGCTTAAACAAATCAATCTTGTGCACTCAAGGACCGTATTCGTTAACACTGGAAATGTTCCAAAATTTGTGGTACTAGTTTTGGCTCGAAAGAACAAATAACTGCATTTAGCGTTAATAAATGACTTGTTCTTTCCTTTACTTTGAAGAATACACTGGGTTTTCTCATAACCGGATACAAAGCCATCGATTATGTGAAATATTTATGTGAGTGTGCATACATATTATACGAACTACGTATAACAGCATACGCAAAAAGATCGTCGCACTGACCATCAGAGGTGTTGAATTGTTGATAGATTCAACGATACGACGATATACACCTCATACTTTGCATTTTATCTTCCAAAAACATTTTCAGAAACAACTTTGTTTTTTGTTATACAACACACAATTATACAATTCAACGTGTATATAATTATGAGCTGTCCAAGCTGACTTAACCCCTTACCGCATACGAAGCCCTTGGTGGTTTCTGAAGTTTGTTATTTTTTTCCAGGATAACTAACATTAGAATTATAGCAAAATTAATTGTAACTTATGAAGAATTTCTTCGTTAAAACCATGTAATTTTTTGTGTAAGTCATCTGTGTCAAAATTATTTTATGTTATTTCATGACAGGGCCAGCAAGTTAGCTGCAATGTTTTAGTTAAACTTTTATCTGTGAAAAAATAATGGTAATTATGTGACTGAAAAATCAATAAATTTTATTTTTTACTTCTAGAATCATCGACTAGCGTAATAGTAAGTTGTTTTGTATAAATTTTAATTTTCATTTGATTTTTGACATGTTGTGTTTCAGACGCCAAATATGGCTTGCTATGCGTTTGCGTCAAAATAATGCCTGTCAAATATGGCTTCGTATGCACTCGAGTTGCTGTTTTATGCTATACAAAAATGGATATTGCCATTTTTTATGGTTCTTTCAAGGTGAAACTGCAAAAAAATACGCAATTATACAAAATATAAATAATAAGAAGTCTTCTAATGCTGTAATGACAAGCGGAACTGGTTCAAAGACTGACAATTTGTAACAACTGAGCATGCGAAGCCAGATATGGCTTATATAATTTTAACTTGAATGCATATGAGTCCATATATGGCTTCGTGATGTAAATCCATAAATTATAACTTATATTTTTTCAGTTGTCTAATTTATGTTCACAAAAGATTAATAAACATGTTTTCACCAAAAAATATTTTTTTGTAACTTTCTTCATAATTCATGCAATAATGGTTTAAGTTATTGTGCATTTGTTATTTTAATTTTATTGTCATGCCAACATTGTCTCCTTTGCGATGACAATTTATGTGACTACGTCTATTAGACCAATTCAGGTATGGCAACCGTGACCAAAAATATCGTTCTGTATTGATTATAGTCTTTGATATAATTATTTGTCGTCAACTTATTCTCAAAACCCTCATAAATTCCTCTTAAGCATTAAGTTAACTTTTTTATTTTATTTAGTGTTTGTGAATTTAGTTATAGTTTCTGAGGCCGTAATACAGTATACTCTATCACCCCAAAATCAGTACTAAAATCATAGGCATCCACGTACCATCTTTTGAGAACATCTTTGGCGCTCACCCAATGTTCAGTATGTAAGCATCCAATATGGAAATCATATTCAAATTCCTAGACTTGATCAAATTACTTCACTTTGTTACAGGAAACTTGAAACGTGGCAGAACCCGCAACGGATATTTCGGCCTCGCCTTGTGAAACAAAGATTTTCTATTCGAAAATTGATCCAGTGGAAGACATTATTCGACTGATAAATGAAATGATATTGATGGAAATAAAGATGAACTCGAAATACAAAGACTCATAAATTGACATAAACATGTGAAGTGGTGTTTAATGTTGAAGTTGACGTAGATAATAAAATTTAAAATGCATGGTGCATCGTACATACTACGGAAGAAGACTCAGCAATGATCAAAATGATAACGCTACAGTCAATACTGCATGGTGCTGCATTTCATTGGTAAGTGAATATTAAATATTCCTGGAACCCATCCAAAATGTATAAAATTTTACCTGACAATGTTCCAAATCAAATAATAGAAAATTATGAAACGTAAATATTCCTGGCTGCTTTTCATAAAGATAATTTATTTTGTGAAATTTGCTGATGTTTTCTGGAGTAACGTCGTTAATTTAATTAAAATAATATAACGTTATTGAATCGCGCTTTCTATGAATTTTAGTAGGAAGGTAATTATCATCTGTATATTGTAAGTACTTGGGCTAATTACTCATTAATTAAATTAATTATTGTGGGTACATACTTACCGCTGGCAGTAATTATGTTGATCGTCACCTAACATTTGGTTATAATTTATTTATACTGTGAATTATGTTATTAGGTAGGAATTCCGGATGTACAATATAATATAATACCGTACTCATGCTTGTTCTATTAACTACGAGAATTATGAAGATTATGATTCAACGAAACCACCGACAAAGGAATATTTTTATGAATGCAAATGTAACTAAAGGCACTCTTTATGGGTATAGATAGATGTTTTCTTTCTGCGTATTGTGAAAATAACGATATTTAAAAATAATGACAATCTTTTGATAATAATATTTTCATGCAAGTATTTTTTACAAAAATATAGCCACAAAAATAAATCAGCCATTTACTTATTGCAGGGGCACCGTTTTAGCAAAAATGGTTTATTCAACAACTCAAGAAAGTATTTGTTAACACAAATATTTTTTAAATCTGCTCGCAGTCTCGCCAAAATTTGGCCGGTTAACCGACTTATGACTTTCCAACAAAAACGAAGAACAACGCTAATTACAACCTATCAGTAATCTAAGTCAACCGAATTCCGAACAAAAAGTAATAAGAATAAAGAAATATATATAATTTTAGAGATAGGATCTTAATTCAAGACGAGCCCGGGGACTTGTTCATAAAAGAATGTTGAAGGGGAAATAAGTAAACAAGGGAAACAAACGAATACCCCTAAACGATAATGAGACGCCACAATCTTGAGGCAAATGTTAACAATATACATAGCAAAGCATATTTCTTGAACAGACATTAGAATTCTAAGAAATATGTAAAAATACAGAATTAGAATCAGTATTCCGTTGGACACTCGAACACGTTTTTGCTGCAAAAGTATTGTTTTGCGGAAAATGATTTGCTGTGCACGAGATTTGTTCGAATTTTATTTGTTAACCTCGTTATTTTTATGCAAAGAACATACTGTGTAATAGTTAAGGAAGGAGGTAAGAGCACAAGTAATTCTTTAGGGTACAGGTGGTTCGATATCGTGTGCTTTTTCACTACAAATAAGTTATATAAGCTGGCAGAATCAGTGTGCAGCAAAATAAATCAGTATCAACGCATTACAAGAAGGGTTTAGTGAATTAGAGCAAAGAGACAAAATGTCATAAATATTTTGTTTAAAGGGAATGGGACTTCAGTTTTTCATTCGCTAGTTTGCTAGATAGACAAGAGGATAGGTGTTCCTAGTTGCGGACCAGTTTCAATGCTAGTCCCAAGTCGCTATTTATGCCAGATTCCTATTATATAAAATACAAATTTACACCACTTGTACACCCACTTTATGCTGATGAACAGATAATTTCTTTTACAGTTTCAACTTATTTTATTAAGGAATATTCTGACTGTCTCGTTGGTCTCGCGGCATATATGTGCGCGTGGGATTGGGAGGTCTCGGGTTCGATTCCCGGGTCCGGCAAAGTGTTATTGGGTTTTTCCGTAAGGAAATTCTCAGTAGCAGCACGGAGTCTGGTAATGTGCCCGATACGGCAATAGCCTCGCCCCCTATTACGTGGGACCTAAAAAAAATCATGGTGAAATTTGGGTGTAATATTACGCCTCTGCCTACCCTTTCGAGGATACAGGCGTGAGTCTATAATCTATATTCTAGCTGTTTATCTATAATCAGTTGGTAATCAAACCAAAGTAAAGCAATGATTTTTAGAATAATTAAAATAATGTGATTGGCAGAGTACAAAATCTTCGATTTCGTTAAGGGTATTGTAAGACATTATATCAATAAGAACTAAGTAAAAATATATTCATGACTATATTGAGTTTTATTCACTTGTTTTGTTCGCTTTTCTATCATATTATAGAGTTAACGTTTTTTTTAACTTATAAACTGAGAAAACTTTTTCGGCTTTTCAACCTCTTCGTGGCTGGCCTTTGGCCATACAGTGGGTGTCTTGAGTCTGTCTCCTGTTTCCATTTTTCTATAGAGGAGGCTACTAAGATAACAATGCTCCTAAGGCCAGAGAAAACATTTGGCGTGACAAATTCCCTCTCCCAACCTTCGTCCCTTTAGCAGAAAAACTACCCGCAGGAAACAGGCTTCCTTGGCCAACCTGGAAGGCGCTCAATAGGCTGCGTACGCAGGTAGATCCAAGGACAATCTGTCAAGGTGAGCATTCATAGACCCAAGCACGAATAAATGCGGCTGTGGTGCATCATCACAGACAATGGGCCATTTGATTTCGTGCCCCGCAGGCCCAGGGTCGTGTACGCTCAACGACCTATATGAGGCAAGGCCAAATGCCATTCGAGTGGCCAAGGTTTGGGCCAAATCTCTTTAATGTGTTGCCATCGACACGATAAGTAAGTAAGTAAACTTATAAACTTTCGGTTGTTATGGAGAAGTTTATGTTTGGGGTTTTAATAAAAATGTTTCTCAGCTGTCTCAAAATATACAACTGCCGAGTGAGATAACACGGATTCGATGACTATTATCTTAATAGCACTGATGTCATTTTATTTTATTTTTCTCCAACCTCTTATTGCAGGCACATCACAATGCAATGAGATTAAACAGTCACAGTGCGGTAGATGAAGTCGATAAAAACAAATGTTTGTGAATATCGATACCGTCTGAAAGCTTTACGTTATAAATGAAACTATCATTCACATATTCGTCACTGTTATTTACATATTGTATAAATTATTTCATCAAAACTATACTAAAATATAGAAAATAAATCAGTATGGATACACCTCTGCCTAACCCTCGGTAAAGTATTAATGGAATCCAACATAACATAAAATCCTCTTCTCAAATGAGTAACCAAAAAAATATATCTCTCTCCTCAATACAACACCTCTTTTCCGCATAAATATACAACGGTTTACCATAAAAAAGTCTGACAAAACAAATAAATTCTTCAATTACATATGCCTCATACATGACGAGATGAAATCGGTATACGTAGCAATAGCAATAGCTTCATGAATACAGTTATATCGAGCTCTCTACAAAATAAGTCCGACAGAATTGAAATTGTTTATCGTGACATCGTATACACCGAGTTTATTTCGCTACATTTATAAGGAGATAATAGAGGGCCTACGTTTTGGTACAGTTGAAATAAAAACGGTTTTTGTAGGTTATTTTTTGTATGCGTAAACGTTTTAAATATAATTGAATGGCGTCATAAACGTTTAGAATAAAAGCTTAGTAAGGTTTTTTGTAGAGATGAAACGGTGTTGAATTTAAAATTGTTTATTAGACATATTTAGTTTCGTGGGCGACAGTCTACCCTAAAAACGGTATAATATTTTCAGGGCCCGCGTATGTATGAAAATTTATTTTTACCATGTTAACTTCCATATACCTAAAATATATTGAATAGTTAAAGATATCGTCAAAATACTTCCATCATCTCGAGTGAAATGCCTGAAAAATATGCTATGATTTCGACTGTAGAAAAGAATGGTGAAATTACTAACCAGGTAACTTTACACGATTTTACGATTTACCGATGAAGATCATGAAATAAAGTAAAACTTTATTGTATTTTGCAAATATTGTATCGGTTTGCCTACAACACAAACACAACACAAAACAACAACTTCATCTACAAACTTACTATTCCCTGAATAAAAAAGTAACAGCCTCAAATACATAATATTATTTATTTCTGTACGCTCCATCATATCTACGAATACATGCGGGATTGAGTCAGTATTGTTCCCGGTATTTGCTGTCGTATCCAGACCTAATACTCTCAGGGCTACCGCATAAATAAATAACCAAGTAGAGAATTTTCAACCAATTGGGTGGACAAATGCCGGGTGCTGACATATCGCTGTGTGCATGTAAAGTAGGACGAACTATTTTTGGAATAAGATGATATGCGGTTTTGGCTCTGTTCGCTCAGAAGTAACCTTATAATACCTCATAATACTATTGAATTGGATGGTATAAGATGCGTGAGTTTGAGACTTTTCGATCTCAAGTAGATAAGTATTTGATATTGTTGAATTATTAAAATTGTATGTTATATTTTAAATCTGCTGAATCTAATTATAATTATTACTGGGAATTTAACGGTGAATGTTTTAAAATCTTGCACAGTTATAATATTGTAAGTGGAATTAGTATAAAGTTTGAAAGATTGTGCACTTTGTGTCGTAGCGTGTTTTAAACTTCTGAAATCAACAGAATGTATCGTTACGATGCCCATACAGGAAAAACAAATACACTCAATTTATTTTTATTCATACTCCGTGGGTTTTCTGGGTCTATTCTTTGAATGTTTATTTTGTTAAAATCATACGTAGATAATCGTCTCACTGTCTCAAAAAAAATAACTTACTATAATGATTCTGCAAACATATACGAAATCGTTGAACTATGCAAAGATCTCATGCAGTGCAGTAATTTCAGTAATTTTTCCATGCGCCAAAGACGAAAATCTAAAAGAATTGCTGGATAACAACCTAAACAAAATAGTATTATGGCTTAAAGACCATAACCTGGAAATAAATTTTACCAAAACTAAACTCATGCAATATAGACCATACCAAAAACGTCAGCTGAATATCAATTACTCATATAATAATGCCAACATTGAATGTATCGATGAGTTCAAACTATTGGGTCTGACTATAGACACAAACATAAATTGGAAATCTCACATCCAAAGCTTATGTAGTAAAATAGCCAGATTTACCTATGCCTTATATGAATTAAAAAAGGCAACAGATTTAAAAACGGCCCTAACAGCCTACTATGCCTATGCATATTCATGGCTAAATTATGGCATTATATTATGGGGCAATAGCGTGGATGTAGAAAGACTCTTTATATTACAAAAAAAAATGCATCAGGGTCCTTGCAAATATAGAACAATTGGAAAGTAGCAAACCATATTTTAAAAAGTACAAAATACTTACACTGACAGGTATGTCATCATCTTCTTGCCCTGGTCCCAATCTATCTGATCATTTACCCCTTTCTCTTTCATATCCATCCTCACACAGTCCATCCATCTTTTCCTTGGCCTCCCTCTCCCTTTCCATCCCTCTACCTTCATATTCATCACTTGCTTACCTACATACATATCATCTCTTCGCATAATATGTCCATACCAAGCCAAACGACTTCCTTTCACTTTCTCGTCTATAGGCGCCACTTTCAGACTACCTCTTACGTATTCATTCCTAATCTTATCCATTCTCGTAACTCCACACATCCATCGCAACATTCTCATCTCTGCCCCATGTAATCGTTTTTCATCCATCTTCTTAGTAGCCCAACACTCAGCTCCATACAATACGACAGGCCTTATAACCGCCTTATATATGCGTCCCTTGAATTTCAAAGGCATTTTAGGATCGCATATTGTGCCCGAGACCTGTCGCCATTTCATCCATCCTGAGTTGATCCTTTGCCGAACATCTCGGTCAATTTCGCCGTCGTGTTGCAGGAGTGAACCGAGGTAGCGAAAGTCGGAGCATACTGGTAGGGGTATACCGTCGAGTGTAACCGGGCTTGGACTAGAGAGGCCGCCAAAGTCACAGAACATGTATTCAGTTTTGGTTCTGCTTATCCTAAGGCCTACGTTCTCCAGTCTCTGCCGCCACTCCACCAGCTTGCTCTGCACCTCCTGTCCACTTTCTGCTACCAGGACGATGTCGTCGGCAAACAGCATGCACCAGGGTGCCTCTTCCTGTATGTCCGATGATATGGCATCCATAATCAACAAGAAGAGGTAAGGACTAAGAGCCGACCCTTGGTGCAAGCCTACAGCCACATCGAATCTGGCTGTGATTCCAGCTGCGGACCGGACTTGCGTGTGGCATTCAGCATACATAGCTTGGGTCAACTTCAGGTACTTTTCAGGCACTCCTTTCTTCTTGAGGGCCCACCACAAGACTTCACGCGGTACCCGGTCATATGCCTTTTCGAGGTCAACGAATACCATATGCAGATTTTTATGCGCCTCCCTGTATTTTTCACAAATTTGGCGAAGTGCAAAAATGGCATCCACCGTACCTCGACCAGGCATAAAACCGAATTGGTTACGTGAAATCTCACTCTCTGCTCGCAAACGTCGCTCAATTACTCTCTCCCATACTTTCATACTATGAGGCATTAACTTTATTCCCCGATAATTGTTGCATTCTTGGACATCTCCCTTATTTTTAAAAATGGGCACTAGGTAACTCCTGCACCATTCCTTGGGTACTGTCTCCTCATGCAACATCTTATTGAAGAATAAAGTCAGCCACGCCCATCCATCCTCCTCTAACACCTTCCATGCTTCTACTGGTATTCCATCTGGTCCTAATGCTTTCCCATTCTTCATTCCACTCACAGCCCGTCTTACCTCATCCTTACTTATTACATTCACTAGTCCAATATTCTTCGCCTTGTTCTCAAGCATTTTGCACCAATCATTCTCTTCATTCATTAATTTTTCAAAATATGTTCTCCATCTTTCTTTAATCCTATCATCATCCGTAAGAACCACTCCTGTTTCATCTTTCATACACTTGATATGGGATACATCCCTCGCCTTTCTCTCTCTAGCCTTAGCCAGTCGGTATAAATACTTTTGGCCCGCCGGCTTCTCAATTAATCCGTATATATTGTCAAGGGCTTTTGCTCTAGCTAAGGCAACGGCTTTTTTGGCTCTTTTCTTACATTCATCATACTTCTTTACACTGACAGGTATGTATATTTTAGAAATAAGTCAGTTTGTAAGGAAGCATTCCCATTTATTTCCCTAGCTAAAGACCAACGCACATGTAAACAAAATCTTAGAAATCCAAAAAAACTAGCCTTACCAAATTCTACCCTAGCAATATACCATTCAGGACCTCTTGTAATGTGCATAAAGGTATATAATAAATTACCCAATGAAATAAAAAACTCGAAAATCTGTTTGTCTTTCTGTTTGTCGGGGGTAATCTCTGGAACGGCTGAACCGATTCAAATGAGACTTTCACTGCAAGGTAGAGGACTATATAGCGCTACATATAGGCTACAATTTGACCCGGTAGTTGGCGCTGTTGTCGCGATAACAAGTCTTTACCTCTTCTGCTCATCTATATATATAAATAAAATTGAAGTGTCTGTCTGTGATTTCAAAATAACTATTTTTTTTTAAGTGCATATAGTAAGTTACACGATTCTAAGTCCAAAACAACCCTTTTTAACATTTTTGTCTGTCTGTCTTTCTGTTTGTTCGGGGTAATCTCTGGAACGGCTGAACCGATTCAAATGAGACTTTCATTCCAAGGTAGACAACTATATAGCGCTACATATAGGCTACAATTTGACCCGGTAGTTGGCGCTGTTGTCGCGATAACAAGTCTTTACTTCTTCTGCTCATCTATATATATTAATAAAATTTAAGTGTCTGTCTGTGATTTCTAAATAACTATGTTTTTTTCAAGTGCATATAGTAAGTTACACGATTCTCAGTCCAAAACAAAGCTTTTTAACATTTTTGTCTGTCTGTCTGTCTGTCTTTCTGTTTGTTTGGAGTCATCTCCGGAATGGCTAAACGATTCAAATGAGACTTTAACTGGAAGATACAGGATTTTATAGCGCTACATATAGGCTACAATTTGACTCGGTAGTTAGCGCTGTTGTTATGACACTAATTTTTGTATAATTATATATAAAAGCAAAGGGTCAGCCATATTGAAATCTGGAATACCGCCGGCTGTATAAAGATAAGATTTGGCAGAGAACTTTCGAAAACGTTACTTTTTCCGCGTGCGAAGCCGCGGGTACCAGCTAGTTCATTAATATGAATTAACAATGGATGCCTATGATTTAAGCAGAGTATAATTGAGTTGATTGTGTGGATATGCTGGTGTAATTAATAAAATACAGTACATAATTAAGCTCATTTACCTACCCTGAAAGGTTTGAACACTTTTTATTATCACACATTTATTTTTTAGTCTTAGTTTACACTCTAATAGTATAAGAGTGGATACTAGGACGAAATAATTATAAATATCTAAAAGTAAGTTAAACTCGTCACTTGATCCCAAACTAAGCAGAGCTTGTACTATGAAAACTAAATAATTAGTAATAAACATACTTAGGTACATGTTCTCAGATAAGCCGAAAATAGGGCTCAGTAGCGTGCCGTTGGAGGGGCCCTTATCTAGCAGTGGACTATTCCACTGCTAGATATGGGCCTCTCCAACGGCAACGGTATCATCATCAGCCTGCCATAGGGCAAGGTGATGATGATGATACTTACATATATTTACATACATGCCGTGTCGTGAAATGCGACCTGCGCTCCTTTCACATGCCAGGCCATGGTGACCAATACATATGTAAAATTGTAGAAGCTATAGGAAAATTACACCCAAACAGAAAAAACAAACCTGCTCACCACACAATAAATAAAATTGTCATCACTCCCACTAAGCGACAGAACAGCTGGTCAGTTAAACAGTCACTAGTGAGGACAACTTTCTCAAGAAATGCCATCTCGTTCGTTAATGTGGTCACCATTGCAGCTGCGGGTATTTAGTAAATCGCGAGGCAAAATTAGATGCCGCAAATCTGGATTTGTAACATTAAGACTGTAATTTGAGTGGTTACTGTATAATTGGAATGGTTTGAACGATTTTAGGAGATATGGTCGTAACGTACGTGTGCTACTACTACCTACTAGTGTAGCGTTTTGTTCTTTATATTGCGAGAGACTTTTATATTACCTAGACACAGTCATAGTCGGAAAGCACCCTAATGTTTACCTCGACTATGACTTAACAATAGAATCCAATCCTATTTCACTAGTAGTCTACTAAACCTTACTAGTTGTATCTTGTTAATAAGGCACTGAAGCACTTACTTTTACTTAACATGTAAAAAATCATACCTACCAATAAAATGAACCACAATCATAATAAAGCAGACGTGACTCCAACAATACGTAATGCTTTAGTCTTTTGTTTTTGCATATTTAGATAATAAAGCACTTAATCTTGGAGATTGGAACTCCTCGCAATAAATCCTCCTTGGCTCAGAAAAGGTACTGTCGTATACCTGCTTTAATATAGTTATGTATACCTGTTTCGGTAAATCATATTAAATGTTATGTGGCATTCCGCGATGATCTCCTTGAAGGAGTAATGCTGCGTGGTATTTTATTTCGTTCACGGTATAGTTGAATTATAATTGTTCTTTTTTGAGAAAAAGCTAGCATTCTGTCTGTTCTGTGGTCGCGAGTTCGATTTCCGCTCAAGTCTGCAACATTTGTGTGCATGAACATGGATGTATGTCTTGGTCTGGGTGTTTCTATGTATAATATGTATGTATTTACAAAAAAAAAGTATATATATATATATGTATGTTTATCCATCATCTAGTACCCATACTAGGTACAAGCTTCTGCTTAGTTTGGGACTAGATGGTATGATGTTAAAGTGGAAAAAAAAGAAAAAAAAAGCGTATGCTAATTCTATACCTTGTTGCAATAAGCGAATAGCCGTATCGCTAGTTGAATGCGTCTTGTGTTGGCGCTCTGCGCTCCACTCGTAATGCCAGGCTCTTAGACGAAACGGATTGGACACAACCGGGATAAGGCTAGAATGATGATGACTTGCACGGTGTCTTTTCTGTAAAGCTTTTGGGTGGTAATGAGTGGGTCTCATTAAACATTATTAAAACAGACATATTAGGTACCTTAAATAAATAATTTTTGCGTTTTGTTGACATCAGGTAATATAAAGGAACGTATCTCAAATCCAATCATTGCCCACAAAATGTACACGTTGTAAGTCAAATAGATTTACATATTTTAAAAATCAATAGTTTTATGGTAACGCTTATAGTAATATAATAATAATATCAAAATGTAACTATTTACACACAACAGTCTTAATTTTATGAGTTAGATCGGATTGAAGCAGCCTCGATTGGGCCATCTCGTTATAAATGTATCTGAATCTATTAAAAGACAATAATAAAATCCCTGTGTCTATTCCTTCGTTCTATTAGTTTCAATTCCATCATATATTGTATATTTAGCCAGGATTTTACTTGGTCCTACTTTTTATATTTATTTCGAAGCGAAGCACTACTCTCAAGGGATGTCTCTGACATGAAATTCAGCGTCACTGAATCCGAACTTGGAATAGTTGTGTAGGTTTACATGTTACTGACGTCATAGCCTATATTTGAACATGAACTCTGCGACAAACATTATAGAGATATGGACTGCATGAATGGTCTAGCGGTTTAATGGGTCGTGCATTTTAGCACTGCTAACAGTCTCCAGGTTCGATGCCCAAACTACACAACATTTTACATGATTCTCAGCTTGTTAAACTTTTTTTGGTAAAATTCACTTGCCTTATGAGAATTTTATGGAGAACTTACAGATATACAGTTTTCCTCACGATGTTTTCACCTCGTTCCCGCTACGACGGACCGGCTCGATCATTTTGAATGTGATTTTTTTTATACAATTTGTACTGTCGCTGTTTTCGTGGTCCATCTAAATGTAACCAGAGTCATATAATTTTTACTGCCATTGGCATTAACCGTATGTTTTCTTGGACCATCTAAATGTAAACGGTGCCATTTAAGTAGTACTACCGCCGGTATTATTCTTCTGTTTTCATGGTCAGTCTAAATGTAAACAGTGTAATACATATTGTACTGCCATTGGCTCCGCCCGTTTAGACAAACCGGGAAAAAAGCCGGTCCACCTAAGTGGGAAGAGCTTCTTTCGTTATCCGTTTAGCAAGCGATAATTAATCATTTAAGGCGCTGTCCTAAGCGACTGTTTTGGTAAATGAGGGGGTGAAGCAGGGGAGGTGAAGGGAGCTTAGCTCCGTCTACTGCGGGGCGCCCCCCTTCATTCTCGTCGCGTGCGGCCGTATTCTGGCGACATCCGTATTCCAATATTTCAAAATCGCAAGTAAAACGTTTTAGCATATTGAATTGAGATACTGATATTAAAATTTATATTACATACATCAATCTGTTTGTACAATATAGGCAAAGCGCAATTTTTGTTCTCAGTGCAGCCATGAGCAAAACTGGTTTACATTAGACGTTATAGGTATTAAATGTTGACGAAAGTAGGTAAATACCTACGTGCCGTAAGATGATAAAAATAACTAAGTCAGTTCCATGTATGAAGAGGCCATTATTATGTTTGTTTTGTATTTGTATAAAAATAGTGAAGCAGTTCATAGAATACCTACATCTAATTCCATTCCTGCCAGTTTTCAAATCTGTTTTGCAATAAATTGGCTGTGACATACGGGCGGACAGACAGACATTGCGAATCTATAAGGGTTCCGTTTTTACAATTTTTGGCTAAGGTACCCTAAAAAACACAATACTGCTCTACTAAGCGCAAACGCCGTATCTCAACTAAAGCGAGTTACGAGATAATGGAAGTTTAGTAAAAGTTGATTTCTTTTATTTATTTATGGATGTTTATTGTTATTATGGGTATAATTATTATGGCAAAGTATCTTCTTGGGTTTACGCGAATGTTACACATTGAAATTAAACTACAGTTTACGGATTTTATCGCGATGTATTGGTTTCACTAAGTTATTACATTTGAAACTAATGATCTAGAAACTATATTTTTAATTTATTACTAGCCGACGTTTCGAATTCTTTACAGAATTCATGTTCACGGCAGACTGAGGTGATATTTGTCTTTTTCCTGAATGTATAAGTTATCTCAAAGTACCCGAACATTTTTCATCTACTGGTGTTACTATTTACGCAGAATGAGCTCACAGTGTCCTTAGGTCTTCTGGTGACTTTGTCCTTCTTGGGTTTCATTAGCCTTATGACAGGGTCCCAAGCTGGAGGAACATTCCAACCATCTTCCCTATTGATATTAGGGTGTTTTTTAATTTCAATAGCCTCTCGTATCATCCTTGGAAGAAAACGGTGTTCTTTTGCGAGTATCTGTGGTTCATCAAATCGCAGGTAGTGGTTGGGTCCCTGTTCCACATGTTCACACACAGCAGACTTTGTTGAGCGTTTATGTTTTATGTCAGCTATATGTTCTTTGAGTCGAATGCCTATGCTTCTCTTGGTTTGTCCAATGTATGAGAGCCCACATTCACAGTCAATTTTGTAGACACCGGCCTCTTGCAAGGGTAACTGACACTTGACAGATGGTAATAATTGACTGATCTTCGTTGGCGGCTTGTAGTAAGTTTTGATAGAAGCTCGCTTCAAGATGTAGCCAATTTTGTCGGTCACGCCCTTGATGTATGGGAGGACAGCAGGTTGTCTTTCTACTGTGGCTGGTTTTTCTTTCTTCTGGGATCTGTGACAGTGGCGCGGCGGTCGGAGCTTGTTGTCTTGCAGAACTTGCCTGACATGTTGAAGCTCAGCGTCCAGGTGTTTCTTGTCACAGATCCCGCGGGCTCTCTGAAACAGAGACATTCCTACAGTAGCTAACTGTTTAGGATGGTGGTGAGATTCACCGTTTAAGTACCTATTTGTATGGGTCTTTTTTCTATACACAGTATGGCTTAAGGAGTTGTTTTTATTCCTGATGACAAGTACATCTAAGAAAGCTAAAGAATTGTTTGCCTCTAATTCCATTGTGAATTGTATTTGGTTATTAATAGAATTAAGATGGTTTAGGAAAGCATTAACACTATCTGTTGGTAAAATTGTGAAAGTGTCATCTACATACCGCTTGTAGAACCTAGGTGTGATGGTGGCAGTCTGCAGGGCTCGCGCCTCGAAGTCCTCCATGAAGATGTCAGCGACAACAGGCGATACTGGAGAGCCCATTGCTACACCGTCTACTTGTATGTAGTATTTCTTGTCCCATAACAGATAGCCCGTTGTCAGGCAGTGTTTGAGTATTTCTGCATATTCCTCAGGCATGTTGTTTTCTGTCAGCTTCCTTCTAGTAATTTCTACACAGTCATGTACTGGTATGCATGTGAATAATGACTGTATATCAAAACTAACCATAGTTTCCTTGTCAGAGAGATGTAGGTGTTTGATTTCACTGACAAAATGGTAGGAATCTTTCACATGTGCTCTCGTATTGCCTCTGAGCGGTGAGAGAATCTTTGCCATGTGTTGAGCCAGTCTGTAAGTTGGTGCGCCTATCTGACTAACTATCGGGCGCAGAGGAGCGTTTTCCTTGTGTATTTTCGGTAGCCCATACATTTGAGGAGGTTTTACACACGATGGTATTAAATATTTCACGTCCAAATTAAGTTTTTCGGAGTATTTCTTAACAATATCACAAGTTTGCTTGAGTATTTTGTTCGTAGGGTCTGACTTAACCAACTTGTAGGTACTTTCATCCGACAAAAGATGTTCCATTTTTTGTTTATACTCGGACGTGTCCATCACTACCGTTGCATTTCCTTTATCTGCTCGGAGTACTGTAAGTTCAGGCCTAGCTTGTAACTTCTTCAGTGCGAGATATTCGGTCTTTGGTAGATTCCTTGCCGGCACTTTCGATTGACGTAATACAGCAGAAACGTCCTGTCGTATGGCCTCGAAATCTTCCTTACTCACATTGTTCTTCACTAGGCAATCCTCAACGTTGCAAATAATGGTTTCATACGGTATTCTTGATGGAGTTATCGCGTAATTTAAACCTCTGGTAAGCACTTTCTCGATATTTTGATCTAACATGTGTTTTGACAGATTGACAACTGTTTGTCTATGGGCGGACGGTAGCGTGTGATTGGTCCGTGCGAAAACGTTCTGTTTCATGTTGTACTGGTCATTTGATTTTTGTTGTAATTTTTCAAATTTTTGAATTTTGTTACGTTTACACGCATAATATTTTGATGTTTCTCTATTGTTTATTGCATCTATGCATTGTTTAAAATCAAATGAAGTTATCAATCTGTATATTTCGTTAGATAAATTCTCAACATTTCTATTTATTCTGCGTAAGTCAGCTCGGTGTTCATGGATCTTTTGTATGAGTAACTTTTGACTTGCCTGTTTTAAGATCTTAGCGCTCCCACGTATGTCCTTCTTGGCTGATATCTTGCAGCATGTAGGGATGAGA